>JAWZYV010006702.1:0-679184 GCA_038373885.1 Cheiracanthium punctorium | reverse complement strand
AAAGAAAACTCTGATATTCATAAGAGAGATATACACAGGCATGGGCGCCGGCAGAATATTTCCCAGGGGGGGCAAAGACTACTCTAGGGGTGGGCAAAGACTACTCAAGGGGGGGCAAAGACTATTTTAACGTATGGTTACCATGTTGGAAAGAGCAAAAAAGCAAGGTAAAACACTGCATACAAAAACTCAGGGGGGGCATTGCCCCCCCTTGCCCTATGCTGCCGGCGCCCCTGTACACAGGGCCCGATTATGACAAACGGGGGCCTAGGGCAGAAGTCTGACTGAATGGGGTCCCCCTACATGTTGTTACTGTGTCTGACAGCTACTTTATGTACTTTTTCTGTGTTTGTATATAATCTTCGTCATGATTAAATGCATCCAACATGAAATATTAGGTTGTAACGAAAGTTTTCCGCCACTGCAAGTATTGTCTGCACAAACAGTTCGCGTTGGTGTCTTTGCCAATATTTTGTTAAACGATTTTTGTTATTTGAAAGAAAAAGACTTGTTTTAGAGCACTGTGTTGTGAAATCTGTAAAACAATATCGTTATGATTAAGTATAAGGTGTCTGAAATGGAACTATCACGCTACCAGATTGAACCATCATTTACTCTCAGTTCTGTTGCAAAAAGTCAGCTACAGAATGACACCGAATCATGTGTACAGCTTAAGGTACTACTGTTGTATCATACGACACTGTGAAGATTTGGTACCGAAAGTTCAAAAACGAGGACTAGGACATTTAAGAAGCAGAGCGCTCTGGCCGGCCTACTGATGTGATGAGGCCCGCCTACGAGAATTTGTGGAAGGAGATAAAATATTCATCCACTCGAGAGCTAGCTAAAAGAGTTAGAGTTTAGTACCATGTCCATTAGTGGCACTAAGCATCGCATATACTTGATATATAAGGTCAATCACTCGGTACTGCATGAGCTGACTCAAGCAAATCTGGCGGAAAACTTTCGCTACACCCTGATATATTTATATTAGGTAAACGAGAATGTTTACGAACATTATAAACATATGAAGCATCAACATTATGAAATAAGATTTATTAAAAATAATCACTTAAAAAATACAATCAATAGCCTGACTTCTTAATATTCATGGTCATGATTGAAAAATTTCTATTTAAGGGCGCGCCATTCTCGTTGGGTTGGGATTCTAAGAATGTTGATTTTCCTGAAATGAAAAGTGTTTACAAATTAGCCACAGTATTACTTATTTTTAATTTTCTGGTCAACTGCCGAGCTTGGTCAGAAAGAGCCGAAGATGTTCGAGTTTTCATTATAGAAGCGCCTAGTAAGGCAAACCAACGTTACCCATATAAAGGTCTCTTAATGTGTAACCTATTCCAGATGAGAGACCTAGCATCTGGATCGGCACCCCCAAAAGCATCGTTTGTGGACTTGGAGGATATTGTAGCCACTTCGAATTTTATGTGCACCAGCTCCCATTCGTTTACGCCAGGTATGGGCAACCATAGGCGTAGAGTTATATGGGCCCGTGGGGCTCGAGCCCCCCCAATAAATTGTGAATAGGGGCTGAGCCCACCCAATAATTTACCACTCAATACAGAAAACTAATTTATACTAACATAAAAAGAAAGTATTTCACGCCATTTACAAACGTTTAAAAAAAAACCTTTACTTGTACTTTTAAAAATTTTCTTCTTTTGATTTCAATCATGATTTAGTATTCATTGTGACGCCACGTAACACACAATGTTACAATAAGCTGCCCTCGCCAGGCTCTGGTTCATTAAAATCAGATTATGCAATGTAAAGTATGAAATGAAGAAAAGTTCAGATGTGTCTAAAATGCACTATCTCATCGAAAATGTTTTTTTCCCCTCCTTTGGATTTTTTACTTTGCTTTTTTTTAACTTATAACATGGTAGGAAGATACTAACATGGATACTTACCTTACACAGGTGTAGAATTCTATGGATCCATAGAGCTCGAGCGCCTCCAATAATTTACACTTAAGTCATAGCTGCCAACTACTACGGAAAATAATAATTAACCACTTTTTGTAAACAGTATATATTTTAAGCCGAAAAATCATGTAGAAAAAGTGGTTAATTATATTCTGTAGTAGTTGGCAGCTATGATTAAGTTATATGTACGTGAATCCGTGGCGTAGCCTGAAATTTTTCATGGAAGGGGGGGGGGTTACGACTTCTGCAACTCACATATATGTATACGTGTGTATGATAAGGGAGTGAAGAATATACATTTTGTATGGCAAAAAACTCCTCATGGGCATTTATGACCCCCCTAACACCCCCCCCTTGGCTACGCCACTGACGTGAATATATTGGGTTGTGGGGCCGGGCCCCCCCAATAATTTTAAAACCTTTACGCTTATGTGGGCAACCTTTGAAAAGTTGCGGGCCAGATTTTAGGATGTTAGCGAAATGCGGGCCAAACTTCAGGATGTTAGCAAAGTCGCGGGCTTTATATGTGATTTTGGTTCATATGAGCTTTATGGGGGGGTTTTGATACGTTGCGCTGGCCTTATCAAAAGACGTGGCGGGCCACATCCAGCCCGCTGCTGGAGGTTGTCGATATGTGGCTCACACCGTTCCACAGCAGTCCAGTCGAGAAAGTGGTTACCGTGCAAAGCTCTGACCAAAATCGGCGCAGCTTGACTTTGTTCTAATGGGAATCGATCTTCAACTAGCTGTGCCACTGAGGTTGCAAAAACAGTATTTATATATATGCTACTAAGGTTTATAATATAATTCTGCTCGTCAAAAGTAGCGTATGTTGCATTTATAGTTTTGTTACAAGCTCAAACAAAAGAATACTAGTGTGTTATTATCAAACAAGATTACATAAAAGCTTTTCCTATTTTTTTTTATCAGTCTGATAATGGGAAAGTCTGATAATGGGATATCTCGTAAACCTAAGTACCGAATCTTAAATCTGAAACTAAGCAAGCTAACGATTTATGTAAAACAGCTCCTAATGAATATTCATGTTACCTTTCAAAACATAAAAGTATTTTTTAATACTCTTTAAATGGTTTTCATTATGCTTTTGGGCCATATCCATAAAAAAAAAACTTTACTGTCTGTCCAGCTGTAATTCATACATAAAATCCCCCTTTGATGCAAATAGAGCTCATACACGGGCACAGGGGCGTAGCCAGAAAATTTTCATGGGGGGGGGGGGTTACGACTACTACAACTCATATATATGTATACGTGTGTGTGATAATGTAGTGAAGAATATACATTTTGCATGGCAAAAAATTCCTCATGGGGGGGGGGTTATGATCCCCCTAACCCCACCGTGGCTACGCCCCTGCACGGGCATGATAACAAATTGAGGAAGAGATTATGCAAAGCATGACTGTGGGATATCTTGACATAATAGCCCATAAGTAACTTTCTGGTTCAAACCATTAAGGATGTATGTCCAAGAAAAAAAACTTTGTTTTTAGTCTTGGTACAGAAATTGAAATAAACTAATAGCACCATGGTCTCCAAAAAATTCCAGATGGTTCTTCATAAATTGCTTTACACACTGCAATAAGCGAACAAGAAGTGCCTTTTGTGAAATTTTCAGAAAAAATTCTTAAACATGAATCTGAGTAGCAAGATTTTTCGTAGAGTGACACGCTTTGCGAAAATTTCCGATTTTTAAGAATTTTTTCTAAAAGTTTTGAAACTGATACAGATGGATCGTTTATTTCACTATGTAGTACTGCTTGTAAAGAGGCAGTTTCAAAATTTTGAAGTGCCTGGCGTCATTAGTTTATTTGTACTTATGTATCAAAATCACATGATTTTTTATGAACAGCACCGTTAAGTGGAAACTAAAATTGGGGCACAACTAACCTGATAATGGAGGGAATGCTGCAGACCGTGTGATTCCGCCGCTTTCAAATAGTTCTTTTCGTTTGCCCTGCTTTTTACAGAACTAAGACATTTATCAACTATTAAGTGCTAAAATAAAGTGTATGTTATAAAATAATTGCATATTTATCTTATTTGAATTCAATAATTAAAAGGATTACGAAATTAAGTCAGAAATTAGATGTAACGCCTTCACAGACGCTTGACCAATGATAGACCTCTTTCGTGCTGGCGGGAATCAGAAATCCATATTAGCCTTGCAATTGGGTTGCTTTGTGATATTGACAGCCAAATAATTGGAAAGAGAAACGAGTGTCGGAGTGATACATTCGGAAAGTAGTGAGAAGGCTCCTCTAGCCTTCTCCTCTGTTATCAGGTAAGGTTTGCCCCGAGTATAGAGAATGCAAGCCCTGTTTTTCGTCTTGCGGGATTTTGGGATTGAGATTTATTGATCCCGCGGGATTGACATTTGATTTAGCTAGGACTTCATTTCAACAGAGAAAAGCAGAAAAATGTAAGATTTTAAGCACTGTGAAGGTTAATTATAATAACAATAATTAATCTTATGAGATAAAAAAAAACAATAACTCACAGAAATATGAAAATTATAATCACGATATTCAGAATAATATACTAAGTTATGTCTTGTGTTAGTTGCTAAAAATGAGGAATTTACAGAAATATACAATTTATAGATACATTCACATACTTTATTGTCTTAGTTGCTGAAAAAAAAAACGTACAAAATCGAACAAATCCAATGAAACTAGGGAATGCAATCCCACACTGTTTTTCGACTTGCGGGATTTCGGGATTGAGATGTATTGATCCCGCGGGATTGACATTTCATTAAGACAGGACTTCATTCCAACAGAGAAAAGTAGAAAAGAGTAAGATTTTAAGCACTGTGAAGTTTAATAATAATAATTAATAGATTGAGATAATTAAAAAAATAACTCACAGAAATATGAAAATTATAATCACGATATTCAGAATAATATACTAAGTTGTGTCTTGTGTTAGTTGCTAAAAATGGGGTATTTACAGAAATACATAATTTATGGAAACATTCATATACTTACGTTGTTTTCTTAGTTGCTGAAAAAAGGACGTACAAAATCGAACAAATCCAATGAATCATTTCCTAGTCTAGATTTAATTTTAGTAAAATAATTAAAAGTGCGAATTATAAAAACTAAAATGAAAAACATTTCATAATTATCAGTTTGTAACGAAAGTTTTCCGCCATATCTGCCTGAAATACTCACTTCTAACTCCTTAGATAACTGTTTTTGAACTTTCGGTACCAAACCTGCACAGTGTCACATGATACAACAATAGTACTTAAAGCTGTACTCATAATTCGTTGATATTATGTAGCTGACTTTTTGCAACACAAATGGAAGTAAATGATGGTTCTAATCCTCTAGAGTGATAGTTCCATTTGAGACACCTTATACTTAATGATAACTCTATTTTTTACAGATTTCACAACACAGTGTTATAAAGTAAACCTCTTTCTTTCAAATGCCAAAAATCGTTTGACAAAATATGAGCCAATACGCCAACGCGAACTGTGTGCTGACGAAGTTTGCGGTGGCGGGAAACTTTCGTTACAACCTAATAATTTTAGTAAAATAATTAAAAGTGCGAATTATAAAAACTAAAATGAAAACATTTCATAATTAATTCGTGACTGTTCGCTAAGAGATAAATTAGTACTAAATATTTCAGTTCATTTGGAGATTGGGAAGTTCGCGAAAAATTTAGATTACGATGTTTAGATTTAGATGCTTAATCCAGACTCCCATTGGAAGATAATTTAAGAAAAATAAAACTTTAAATTAAAATTTGTAATTATTGACTCGTTTATTGTTAGATAACGCGGTGAACACGATTTTTGGTTATGAACTTCTACATGTTAAATTTTAGTTTCTCCTATGCCAAAACTAAGGAAAATAACTTTTTTTTTAATGAAAGTTTGCTTTTGTAGAAATTAAAGCAACTTTTCAATTTTTTGACAAAAATCGCCGATTTTTATATTCTTACTTTCCGAACATGTACCATGTAAGGAAAGTATTGTAATCATGAAAAAATTCGAATTCGAGATTTTGGTGTATTGACACGTTTTGAGGTCTTCTGAATTCATTTATGCTATTTTTACGAGATGTATGTATGTATGTGTGTATGTGTGTGTGTGTGTATGTGTGTTTGTGTGTATGTGAGTGAACACGATAGCTCCTGAACAGGGCATGCGATTGAGCTCAAATTGGGTATATATGTTATAAACCACCGTCGCAAGACCGGTATTGATTTTGGTGTGTATAGGACTTACAGTTTTTCTACAGGGCTACGACAAAGATTTCTTTTACATTATGGCCTATGGAGGAAAATTCTGGAAAGTGCGCTAGCGTTTAAACGGTACATTCGATTGAGCTCAAATTGGGTATACATGTTATAAACCACCGTCGCAAGACCTGTATTGATTTTGATGTGTATAGGACTTATAGTTTTTCTACAGGGATAAAATAAAGATTTCTTTTACATTATGACCTATGAGGAGAAATTCTTGAAAGTGCGCTAGCGTTAAAACGGTCCATTCGATTGAGCTCAAATTGGGTATACATGCTATAAATCACCTTCGCAAGACCGGTATTGATTTTGATGTGTATAGGACTTACAGTTTTTCTACAGGGCTACGATTCGATTGAGCTCAAATTGGGTATACATGTTATAAACCACCGTCGCAAGACCTGATTGATTTTGATGTGTATAGGACTTATAGTTTTTCTACAGGGATAAAATAAAGATTTCTTTTACATTATGGCCTATGTTGAGAAATTCTGGAAAGTGCGCTAGCGTTTAAACGGTACATTCGATTGAGCTCAAATTGGGTATACATGTTATAAACCACCTTCGCAAGACCGGTATTGATTTTGATGTGTATAGGACTTACAGTTTTTCTACAGGGCTACGACAAAGATTTCTTTTACATTATGGCCTATGGAGGAAAATTCTTGGAAAGTGCGCTAGCGTTTAAACGGTACATTCGATCGAGCTTCAATTGGGTATATATGTTTGAATGATTCATCGATTAAAATTTATTTAAATGCTTGGTCATGATCTTAATCGTAAGTGTTCGGAAAGTCGAGTGGAGTCACTCCAGATTTTTTTTTATAATTCCACGCTAAATTATGATCATAAAAGTTTTTGCTGGATATAAAAGTCTCTTTTATTCAAGATTTGTGATAAACAATAACATATAAAGGTAAAATAATAAGAAATGAATGTCTAAAAGTGAATATTTTTCGTATTTCTTTTATGTTCGTATGAGCAAATAATAATACAAACAAATAATAATATTACAAATAATACTACAAATAATACTACAAGCAATACTACAGAGTTATAAATAATAATACAGTTTACTTTCGGGTTAATAAAAGTACTGCCATCTTTCGTTTATGAAATAAATTAAAATATACTTATCGACGTCAATCAGACAAAAACAAACTTTAAGAACTAAAAATGAAACTTTAAGTGTTTTTGAATGTCTAGAATCAGAATTTAAGCATGAGAACAGAAACACACCCCCCCCCAAAAAAAAAAAAAATTATTTTTATTTTATTTTATTTTTTTATTTTTTTATTTTTTGTCATTGACCGTGTAATAGAAATATGCAAAAATTTTCGGTCTGTTGATTGGGAAAGCCGCGTAAATTGTAATAAAAATAATTTATTTTCGTGAAAAATGATTAGGATGGCATATGATTTGGCATTTCATACAGAAAATTGAACATATCCAGCTTCTTGCAAAAACGACATTAATAGAAGATGTTGTTTAACGCTTTATAGTGCATTCAGTCACCGGCGTTTTGACATTTCTACTGAATGTTTTTACTTGATCTTTTTGAAAAATAATGGGAGTATTGTGGATCTCGAAAAAAAAATCGAGTGCAGTGAACTCGCGACAATTCGAAGACTCATAAATCGAATATCCGTTTACGTATGAGTTTTCACATGAAATGCCAAAATAATAAATTTGTTTGACACAAATCTCTGTATCTCGAAGTTTTCCTCTTTAAGCTGAAGTCTCGTAAAAATTTTAATTTCGCGCTAGGAAACCCATAGAATAAGATGGTCAGTTTAAAAGACTGCGCGTTCGTTTTTCTTAGTACACTTAAAGTTGACGGGGGTGGCAACAATTTTAATATTGAAACCTATAGTTGTTTCAACCTTGTTTAAGTATGGGAGTATGTTTTCAACACTGTTGAACTGTTACAACTTGATTTGTAAGATAAAACAGAAATGGGGACGCACAAAGTTACTTAACCCTTTAATGCGCAGTGTTCCCCTTCTGGGAACACCAAACTCTGACATTTTGACTGTTGCCAGTCACGAAGAATAGATTGATTTCTATAAAAGTAGTTGCGGGTGACAGAGCTCCACGTGAATCCTTTACTTTTTAGCACGTCATTTCCCGTAAAACAATTGTCATGATTATTTTTAACAGCACTGAGATCTGCTGAAAAATGGAAGAATGCGAGAACAGCTGGAAAGATTGCCCAATACTGAAAAAAGGGCATCCGTTTCCATCGCTCGACTGAACTACCAAGAGGGCGGACGATCGAAACGTTTATCGCGTGCCATAGAGACCCTTTTTTTGACGCAGCTGGCTGTGCCGCACAGCCAGCCGCCAACTGCTGGTAGTTAAGTCGAGCGATGGCAACGTCTGCCCTTTTTTCAGCATTGGGAAAGGGTTGCAGCTCGCGATTAGCTCGTGTTGCAGCTCGTGATGAACGTTTCGATGCACAGCCAGTCTGCGTCAAAAAAGGGTCTCTAGATCTGTGGCACGCGATGAAAGTTTCGATCGTCCGCCATCTTGCTGGTAGTTAAGTCGAGCGATGGCAACGTCTGCCCTTTTTTCAGCATTGGGAAAGGGTTGCAGCTCAAAGGGTTAATACTGTGATCATCATGTCGTAATATCCCTGTAAAGGTGCCATGTAGTTTCTGTTTTTCTTTTTTAAGTACCAGTAAACGTTTTATGAAAAACACTTCGAATAATTATTTCATGCCTACTTTTAAAGCATAAAAATACCTTTTTTTTCAGTTAGGTTCGCATTTTATGGTCTATTTTTCATGCTCCTGTAAAAATATCATAAACAAATAACTCAATACTGTCTGGCATATCCATGCATATTGCTGTAAACTTCAAAAGATAGTGCCAAATCTTAAAAGCAAGAAAGTAAAAATATGGCTACCAAGGGTATAGATTGAAGATAATGCATAAATGGATTTTGAGCTCGAACGATTAAGTTAAAAGTTTTTAGCCTTTGGCCTCTATTAGGAGAGAATACTTTAAAAACTTTGAATGTCAGCAATCACTGAAATATTGCTCTTTCAGGTCTTTAAAGAAATTGTTATCTTACAAGAAAAAAATAAACTGGCACTAAAAATCGTAAGTCTGAAAAATCTAAATAAGTCACTGGGCAATATATTTAAAATGTTCACTTTTTTATAACGGCCGAGTACTTAAGACACTGAAAATGGTAGTTGGCTGAAGTGTGAAGTCCAGAGTTTTGGTCTACCTCGCGGCTGTCGATGTATCGGTCTGTATTTTGGGGAGGTTTTCTCTAGATGTAACGTTAGTGTGCGTTACAATACCTTAGTTCACCGCCGAAGGCAATTACCCTCCTCGGCAAATACCCTTCGTGCAAATTTTTGCTTTAAAATCACAATACATTACGCACCCACACACACACACACAAAAAAAAAAAATCTGGAGTGACTCCACTCGACTTTCCGAACACTTACGATTAAGATCATTACCAAGCATTTAAATAAATTTTAATCGATGAATAATTCAAACATATATACCAAATTGAAGCTCGATCGAATGTACCGTTTAAACGCTAGCGCACTTTCAAGAATTTCTCCCCATAGGCCATAATGTAAAAGAAATCTTTATTTTATCCCTGTAGAAAAACTGTAAGTCCTATACACATCAAAATCAATATAGATCTTGCGACGGTGGTTTATAACATGTATACCCAATTTGAGCTCAATCGAATGTACCGTTTAATCGCTAGCGCACTTTCCAGAATTTTCCTCCACAGGCCATAATGTAAAAGAAATCTTTGTCGTAGCCCTGTAGAAAAACTGTAAGTCTAATACACACCCAAATCAATACCGGTCTTGCGACGGTGGTTTATAACATATATACCCAATTTGAGCTCAATCGCATGCCCTGTTCAGGAGCTATCGTGTTCACTCACATACACACAAACACACATACACACACGCACACATACACACATACATACATACATCTCGTAAAAATAGCATCAATGAATTCAGAAGACCTCAAAACGTGTCAATACACCAAAATCTCGAAGTCGAATTTTTTCATGATTACAATACTTTCCTTACATGGTACATGTTCGGAAAGTAAAAATACGCAATACCGTACATTTTAATAAAAATATGAAACGTTTCATACGCAATAGATTTCAAAGGGAAAACATTTTTTCAAAGTATAATTCATGAGCTATGTTAATTAAAGGGACATAACGAGTTGGAAAACTGTATGAAGAAAAATGGAAACTGTAACACCAGAAGCTGAAAAAGTGCGGGAGAATTTTGCTGCATAATAGATATCTTTGGCACTGGTCATATTGAACATTTGCTAAGTTTATGCTATTAGTCTCACTTTAGCGGGGGTTTTTTTTTCATTTCTTTTTCGCAAATTACCTATATCATCTGTAGATCTGTAAACATAGACACCTGAAAGCTGGACTATTCAATCCACCTGTAGGCATAGGCGTAGAGTTATATGGGCCCGTGGGGCTCGAGCCCCCCCAATAAATTGTGAATAGGGGCTGAGCCCACCCAATAATTTATCACTCAATACAGAAAAATAATTTATACTAACATAAAAAAAAAGTATTCACGCCATTTACAAGGAGGACTTTCCTTAATTTTCTTCTTTTGATTTCAATCATGATTTAGTATTCATTGTGACGCCATGTAACACAAAATGTTACTATAAGCTGCCCTCGCCAGGCTCTGGTTCATTAAAATCAGATTATGCAATGTAAAGTATGAAATGAAGAAAAGTTCAGATGTGTCTAAAATGCACTATCTGATCGAAAATGTTTTTTTTTCCTTCTTTGGATTTTTTACTTTGCTTCTATTTTTAACTTATAACATGGTAGAAAGATACTAGCATGGATACTTACCTTACAGAGGTGTAGAATTCTATGGACCCATAGAGCTCGAGCGCCTCCAATAATTTACACTTATAGATAGTAAGTCATAGCTGCCAACTACTACGGAATATAACTAACCACTTTTTGTAAAAATATATTTTTTAATTATTTTTTCCAAAATAGTAACCAGCTCGTGCGCGCAGCACAAAAATTTTGCTATATTTTAAGTCGAAAAATCATGTAGAAAAAGTGTTTAATTATATTCCGTAGTAGTTGGCAGCTATGATTAAGTTATATGTACGTGAATCAGTGGCATAGCCAGAAATTTTTCATAGGCGGGGTTACGACTTTTGCAACTCACATATATGTATACGGTTGTATGATAAGGGAGTGAAGAATATATATTTTGTATGGCAAAAAATTCCCCATGGGGGGTGGTTATGACCCCCCTCCCCCCCTCCCCCTTGGCTATGCCACTGACGTGAATATATATGGTCGTGGGGCCCGGCCCCCCCAATAATTTTGAAAACTTTACGCTTATGCCTGTAGGATTAAAATGTATCAAAAATTTGTGTAATTTAATAATAGTACAAGAAAGTCATGATGACTGAGATCAGAAATTTATTATACTAGGGGGCAAGGCCCCCAGACTTGCTACGCTCGCTTTTCGTATGAGGCATTCGGCCCCTAATAAGGCTCATTCGTAAAAAAGACATAATTTCAACAGCCAAATCCGAAGATTGGATCAGACAGAATGTTACTGAGCTACGCATTGCTTGGTTCTTGCATGTTCATTGGTACATAAAAATTTAAACTTCACACTACAGTAGACCCCCTCCTCCCCCTCATAACACAGAAGATATTTTGTTATGGGAATCCGTGTTGTACGGGTCCTGAGCTATACACCACCTGGAGTGCGGAATCCGCTTATAATCACTGGAAAAATTATTGGCACTCCTGAGAAACACAATGATACTTAATGTTACCATTCAAAAGTCATATTAATTAGGAGCTAAAGCGTAATAAAATCAGAACATCTGTTTCAGCTGTATTTTTAATAATGTAAAACCTATTGGAAACCTTGCGAATTTGTCACCCATGGCGATTTTTCATTATTTGGCGACTTGCGTCCATGTAAAGTTAATAAAAGCTACGGAACAGATAGGATAGCTTGCCACCCATGGCGACTTTTCATTATTTGGCGATTTACACATGATCACAACCTATAATGACTGTTCATGTAAGGTTACCGGAAAACCGTTATCCATATTTTCATTTACATAATCGTTTGCAGATTGGCGTACTTAGCACCACGAATTATACCATCTCGTCGCGTTAGCAGATATCCAAAGTGTACTATAACTGCTATAACGGCATAGTTAACGCCACCAAATATTTCTACTGGTAGCCAATAATCCAGCTGGACCGAACCGGCTTTAAAATAATCTGCTGCATTTTAATTGTTTTTTCATTTTCAAGATATTAGTTATTCTGTTTTGGAAAAACGAATAATCGCTCATTCTAAACTCCTGTTGTCTAAGCGGGCTTACTATTTGAAAATTGTCAACTTCGTGTAACACATTTTGAGTTACTTATTTCATATAGTTTTTATTTTGGCGTAAAATGGGTGTATTTTTACTTCATGTTTGACAATTTCACGTGATACTATATACTTGGAAACGCTTTGTTGCAAAGGAATGAATGCTTTTATGCCAAATCTGGCAACCATTCTGTTTATTTTTTCAGATTTTTATTAATATCTTCTAAGATAATTCGATTTTCGAAATTTAAGTCAGCTTATCAGGTTCCTCGGAATTTTTCGCATCTGTGGGCACCTTAATCAAAACTTAAATCCCCACGGTTTAGGAGGAGATAGGCCAACAAGCTTTGACAGAGACAGCGGCCTTTATTTATGTTAGAATAGAGAGATTCTTAATTAAACATCGTTTTATTAAATCAAGATTATTCATTACGAAATGTTTTAAATACATGAAATCAATACCGAAATTCCAATTAAGAGGCACTTTCATACCATCAGACACCTAGCAAAAGACTACATCATCCTAACTGTTAAGTTTAGCGATCCAATCTAGAAAATTCTAAGTACGTAATCGATAAGAGTTATGTCCCGGTAAACTTTTGTTCCTAAAATAATTAAATGCTATACAATGCAGATATCAGAAAATAATATGCTCGAAAGATTAGCTTTTTGGGAGGTACCGACTGTATCGTATAATCTATTTTCATGCATAATTTAAATAGTTTATCAGTACTTCCGGAGGATTTCGATGTAGTAAACAATAGATATACTAAACTAATTATTTTAATATCTGGCAGGTCTATTAGTTGTGTTTGTTTCTTTCGCTATAAACCGGGTTTTAGAAAGCTCAGCAGTTACGCACTTTAACCCTTTTCCAATGCTGGAAAAAGGGCAGCCGTTGCCATCGCTCGACTTAACTACCAGCAAGATGGCGGACGATCGAAACGTTCATCGCGTGCCACAGATCTAGAGACCCTTTTTTGACGACAGCTGGCTGTGCTCGCGCACAGCCAGCTGCGTCAGAAAAGGGTCTCTAGATCTGTGGCACGCGATGAACGTTTCGATCGTCCGCCATCTTGCTGGTAGTTAAGTCGAGCGATGGCAACGGCTGCCCTTTTTCCAGCATTGGGCAATCTATCCAGCTGTTCTCGCGTTCTTCCATTTTTCAGCAGATGCTGTTAAAAATAATCGTGACCATTCTTTTACGGGAAATGACGTGCTAAAAAGTAAAGAATTCTCGTGGAGCTATGTCACCCGCAACTATTTTTATAGAAATCCAATCTGTTCTTCGTGAATGGCAACAGTCAAAACGTTAGAGTTGGGTGTTCCCAGAGCGGGATCACTGCGCCTTAAAGGGTTAAAAATAAGTTATCTCCAAAGAGTTTTAAACTGGGAAATTCTTTCAAAACCTTCGGAGTTAATTAATTTTTTTTCCCAAGCCAATTTAGCTCTTTCGGAGCGAATTAAAGTATTTATTTTTTTTAGGCTTGTACAATAACTCAAAATTTAAAAATTTTCTGCTCAACCAACAGAAAAATATTTCTATTTCTTACACTTATCAACAAAGTTTAAAGAATTTATGATTTCTTTTTTGTCCGTCCGTGCTCTAACTACCGTAAAAAGGCATCGATTACTACGATATTCGCATATGTTATTTCTATGTGCTGTACCATTTACCCTATTGAACATAGCGTATTTGCGAGCCCTCATTCTTTTACAGAAGCACCCGAAAGAACTCCAATACATGATGTTATAGCACATAGTAATCGTTTAAGGCGTTGTTAGTATGTATATATACTGGGTGACCTCTGTACATTTTAAAAAGCCAGTAACTCACGGAGTCATGAGTATAGAGAGGTAGACACACGTGCTTTTGAAACAACATGAGCTTTATTGCACAAAAAAGTACGAAAAATAACCGGCAGATAGCGCTTCATATGATAACAAAAGCAATAATTAATAGTATAAATGATTTTTAGCCATGGCTTTTTTATTGCATGGGCAAATCGGGACTTTGCCCAAGGCCCCCAATTTCAATTTTGTTCTGAAATATTCTATTTTATATCAAAAGTTTATGAAAAGTGAAAGAAATTTCATAAATTGGGGCCTCCAAATTCATCAATGCTCGGGGCCCCTGTTGGTCATAACCAGGCTCTGTAGCATAAACGATGTTCTTTATAACACTTTAACGGTGTTATTCGAAAAAAATTATGTGATTTTGGTACATAATTGCAAATAAACTAATTATGCTAGGCACTTCAAATTTTTGAAACTCTCTCTTTACAAGCTGTATTACATACTACGAAGACAGGTCTATCTGTATCAGTTTCAAAACTTTTAGAAAAAATTCTTAAAAATCGGAAATTTTCGCAAAGCGTGTCACTCTTGCGTGTCAAAAATCTTGCAGCTCAAATCCCCGTTTAAGAATTTTTTCTGAAAATTTCACAAAAGCCACAGCGTTTTCGCTTATCGCAGTGTGTAAAACAGCTTATGAAGAACACTCTGGAATTTTTTGGAGACCATGGTGCTATTAGTTTATTTCAATTTCTGTACCAAGACTAAAAACAAAATTTTTTTTTCTTGGACATACACCCTTAATGGTTTGAACTAGAAAGTTACTTATGGGCTATTATGTCAAGATATCCCACAGTCATGCTTTGCATAATCTCTTCCTCAATTTGTTATCATGCCCGTGTATGAGCTCTATTTGCATCAAAGGGGGATTTTATGTATGAATTACAGCTGGACAGACAGTAAAGTTTTTTTTTATGGATATGGCCCAAAAGCATAATGAAAACCATTTAAAGAGTATTAAAAAAAATACTTTTATGTTTTGAAAGATAACATGAATATTCATTAGGAGCTGTTTTACATAAATCGTTAGCTTGCTTAGTGTGCTATTAGTTTATTTCAATTTGTGTACCAAGTCTAAAAACAGAGTTCTTTTTTTTCGAAGAACAGCCTTAATACATTATTCTTATGCGGCGTGACTGACGTTTTGATGTACAACGCCATCTGTTAGACATTTTTTGCACTTTTTTGTTACAATATTTCCCCATGTCGCTTCAAGCATCCTGCCAATTTTTACCTCTCCACCTACATTATTCCGTAAATTGCTGACTTAAGAAATTTTTTTTTTTTTTTTTTGTCCACTGGCGGTAATTAGAAGTCCAGTAAAAAAATTGTTTGAAAAAAATAAATCGCTAATTCATTTTAACTGTTTCTTTTAAAATTCACTACCAAATACTTCATTTAACCCTTTGAGGCGCAGTGATCCCGCACTGGGATCACCAAACTCTGACGTTTTGACTGTTGCCAGTCATGAAGGATAGATTTGATTTCTATAAAAATAGTTGCGGGTTACATAGCTCCACGAGAATCCTTTACTTTTTAGCACGTCATTTCCCGTAGAAAAAATTGTCACGATTATTTTTAACAGCACCGAGATCTTCTGAAAAATGGAAAAATGCGAGAACAGCTGGATGGATGGCCCGATGCTGAAAAAAGGGCAGCCGTTGCCCTTTTTTCAGCATTGGGAAAGGGTTGCGCCTCAAAGGGTTAACTAGCTTACAGCAGTGGACATAGTGGACGACTGCAGTGAAATCTACACAATAGGAGGATCAAGCTCATTAGACGAAAGTATCGTAACAAACAAAAGCACTATGAATAGTTTTATACACGACCGGGTTCATTCCTTGCATTTATTCTTTTCTCTTTTTTTCGTCTGCTCAGATTATTAGGGGTCGCAAACCGGGATACCGAATTTCGAAAATACCGGAATACCGGGCCAAATTTAGGTCTAATTAATACCGGTATTCATTTCACAAAAACCGGGATATTCGGTATTTTCGGTTTTAGTAAAATAAATAAAAAACAAATAGAAATAGAAAAAGTTACGCGCCTTTTCATTCATTTTGTTAATTAGAATATTATTTGATGATTAGTAAACCATACTAAGAGTTAATTTTATGTTTTATAAGAATTTATTAATTTTATGTTTCATGAGAATTTATTAATTTTATGTTTTATGAGAATTAATTAGAAGTGCATTTTTTTGGTTCGTTTTGTTTATGTTGCGACTGTTGTGAGATGTTTAACAGCTGGATTCTTCGCTCGTCGTTAATTTTTCGCAGTCGTTAACTTTGCCCCGCCTTGAGGTGGAGTTTTAAGGAGGAGCGTCAAGGGGTTCATGTGATTGGCTAAAAGACCTCCCGTTTCCCTCCGGAGTTGTTATCGCAGTCGGTAACCAAACAACTGGTTCTGCCCAGTTGGTAGCTAACAACCGACGATTTTGTGAACCACCGGCGGAGAATTCCACCCTAAGTTTGATAAACATTTTATTTTTAGAACTGATTCCTAGTAGGAATCCTACTTCCTTGTCAAACACTACATTTAATTAAAGTATTTGAACTAGTTAACCTAAGGGTGGAATTCTCCGCCGGTGGTTCACGAAATCGTCGGTTGTTAGCTACCAACTGGGCAGAACCAGTTGTTTGGTTACCGACTGCGATAACAACTCCGGAGGGAAACGGGAGGTCTTTTAGCCAATCACATGAACCCCTTGACGCTCCTCCTTAAAACTCCACCTCAAGGCGGGGCAATTTAACGACTGCGAGAAATTAACGACGAGCGGAGAATCCAGCTGTAAGTTATTTTAATAAAGGAATAAACGGGCATTTAGTATTAGTAAATTATTGCTAAGAACTAACTGATTGATTACCAACATATCAAATAATAAACCTTGTGTCAATGAATATTTTGTTTTATTTAGAAGATAAATTCATTTAGGTTAGGTACCTACTTACTATTCCTCCGCAAACTAACTTTATTATACTGAATTTGCTAACTTTAGCTTAATCCCGGAAATATCGAAAATACCGGATTATCGGTATTGGTCTGGAGCCAATACCGAAAATACCGGTTTTGCTTAAATGATTCGATATTGCGACCCCTACAGATTATGTACTTCCAAGGGGGGGAAATAATTGCCAGGAGAAGGCATTTTTTGCCAGGTTTTTTTGCCAGGAGAAGGCATTTCACGTCACGGGCCTATTGCGCGGTTGTCGATCTAACAATGTGGAGTTTGGGGCGATTTTCTCCAGGTGCAACGTGAATACGCGCTACTCCTCCCACCCGAGGCACGCCCTAGGCAGATATTCCTCTTAGAGCCTTATTATCGCATGGGCGAATCGGGACTTTGCCCAGGGCCCCCCGTCTCGAAACAGTCCCCAATAACAAATGTTGTTCTGAAATATTCTTTTTTTATATCAAAATTTTAGGAAATATGAAACAAATTTCATAGATTGGGGGCCCCCAAATTTATCAATGCCCCTGTTGGTCATAATCTGGATCTGGTTCCTCTTCAACGCTTACCATAACATAAAATACAAAAATTACATGACAGCGTTTAGTCAGCTTACATCATTAACCCTTTGAGGCGCAACCCTTTCCCAATGCTGAAAAAAGGGCAGCCGTTGCCATCGCTCGACTTAACGACCAGCAAGAGGGCGGAAGATCGAAACGTTCATCGCGTGCCACAGATCTAGAGACCCTGTTTTGACGCAGCTGGCTGTGCGGCACAGTAGCCGCATTTTTTTCAGCATTGGGAAATCTATCCAGCTGTTCTCGCATTCTTCCCTTTTTCAGCATATGTCAGTGCTGTTAAAAATAAGCGTGACAATTTTTTTTACGGGAAACGATGTGCTAAAAAGTAAAGGATTCTCGTGGGGCTATGTCACCCGCCACTATTTTTATAGAAATCAAATCTATTCTTCGTGACTGGCAACAGTCAAAACGTCGGTGTTTTAGTGTTCCCAGAGCGGGAAGACTGCGCGTTAAAGGGTTAAAAGAATACTAGCTATAGAGAGAAAGTATCCAGTAGCTTGGATTTTTTATCTACGTAAAGTGACCTTTTATTGAATAGCTAGTCCCCGTTTTGATAAATATCTCTGCGGTTCATTTTAGCGGTGATTATTTTATCGGTCATTTTAGCGGTCATTATGCGGTGCTATTTCTTTCAAGCACGGGATTTTTGTCTACGCGGCGCGCCGAGGTCACTTTTCCGTTTGATCCATGCTTTCTGCAGAGTGGTTGGATATTGCTAACGGAAGCATGGGCTATCCCTTCAGATGACTTTCAAATACCAGGATTCACTTGGGTCGAACGGATAGACAGTGGTTTCCAAAACAGAAAACCATCTGGAGTTATTATTTTTATAAAGGAAAACTTAATGAAACACTTAACCCGTGCCTACTAGAGATGAGACGGGCTCAGCCCGAGCCCGGGCCCGAACCGGGCTCGGGCTCTGTAATTCACAACTGCGTTCGGGCTCGGGCGGGCTCGGGCTCGTGAAAAATTTCTTCTTTATTGAACATACTCCGTGAAACAGATTTTAAAAAGTGATTCATGAGGAAAATAAAAGTGGCACAGGCGCGTAGAAGGTGCGTGAAGCTCTTTGGGTATTTCAGAATGATGGCTTATATTACTTAGTCACGAGATCCGACATTATTTGATAAACATGGATATAAAGAATTAGAAAGTGCATTGAGGTTTGCAACTGTATTTTTCTTTAATTTGCATAAACGGCAAAATTTATTGTATTCTATACAATGAAGTAATTGAATTTTTTTTATCTTTAGCTGAAATTTCGGGCTCGGGCTTCAAAAAATGAGCCCGAACTCATCTCTAGTGCCTACACGAGCCAGATCAATGGTGCTCAAGTGGCCATTGCGTCTATTCAAGATAAAGTGAGATTTGGAGTTACATACGCTAGTCCTCGAATTTCTTATGAAGATAAATTAGACGCTCTATTCGAAACGTTGTTGAAGGAGGATGATTGTAAGACTGTTTTCAGAGACGGCCCGAGGGGCGTGCGGGGCCCCAGGCGAAGCGCAAGTGCGGGCTCTCTTCTCTATCATGTCTTATGAGATAGCAATAAAATGGCCCAGGAGCGGGGCCTCTATAAGCGCAGGGCCTTAGGCGATCGCCTACATTTGCACCCCCCTTGGGCCGGCCCTCCTGTTTTAGTAGGAGATTTTAACATAGAATTAAATTCCGATCCAGGATCCGATTTCATAACTGAAATGGATACTTTAGATTTTCCAATATGCACTCATCTAAAACATTTCACCACTTGGTGCCAAAAAATAATTGATGCAAATTTCAGCAACAAAATTATCGAACAGGAGTCTATAGGAGCACTTACACTTATCATTTCCCTCTATATGTCAGAATGGATTGAATAGATTTTTTTTAAAAAAAACTGCAATTCTGCAATTTAAAAAAAAAAAACTGCAAGCCGAGTGCGTAAATAAAATCTGGAAGAATTTCAGATTCTTTTTTTTATTTTCTTTCTTTTTATTTGCTTTATCTTTTTTAAATGCAAACACTGTTTTGCACTTTTGTGAAAATTTTCAAGACGATCTATCAAACGCTTTGGTTTGCATTTATCAAAAACATTTAGATTTATCTCTTTATTTATCAGACTACTTCGCATAACTTGACAAGGTAGGCACAGCAATAAATGGAAAAACAACCTCATTAGGCGAAAATACCGTAACAAGCATAAACACCATCAATAGTTTTATACACGACGGGTTCATTCATTGCATTTATTCTTTTCGCTTTTTTTTCGTCTGCCCAGATTATGCACTTCCAAGGGGGAAAAAAAAATCTCCATTGTCAAGGGATAAGCAAATTACAGCTCAACATAACTCCATTACGTCTGCTTATATCGAATCGTGTATTATAAGACATCGCGGATTAAGGAATTCCGTTTGTTGCCTAGCTACAAAACAATACGACAAAGCCAGAAGCAAAAGCTGTTTAGTCATAAATTTTATTACTGCATAATAAAGTTTTTTATTGCGTCGCTCTGCTGAAGGAAAAGCACACCTATGAGTGAGTATTATTATTCGAATTTATTATTACAGTTCTACTCTTGGGAAGGCTTATTTCGTTTTTCGTTTTTTTTCCCCCTTGACAAAGACCTCTTGTGCAGAGAACTGGAAAAGAAGTGGAAATCTTGATGATCTGATTTTATGAGGCCGGATTACTATCGAATATTCTGGAGAAGATCTAGCTCATGGGATTATTCGAAAACTGTGATGGCGAGCAGGTACAAATGTGAATCCTGTAAGGTTGACTTTGAACCCGGCGAGACTTCTTTAAAATATTATGGAATGAATTTTACTGAAGTTGAAACGATAGTCGATGAATGTAGATATTGGCATTATCTACACCAATCAGAGGCGCCGGAAGGGATTGTTTTTTTAGGGGGACAAGCTAATGCATTGTTTCATAAGTTTATAAAGAGCCCTGTCCTTCAACGGTCACAGTTATTGTTCTGACCTCTGAGTGTTGGCAGCACCTCCTATATATAGAAAGCCTAACAACTCAAGCTTTGACGTCAGCACTAGGCCTACGAAAATGCGTCATCACAGTTTTATTGTTACAAAGTAAAACTATTTAAAATTTCTGGTGAGTGCTACAAATGTTTAAAAATATCTTAAATTAAACTTTAAAATTGAAATACCTTTCTTATACAAAATTATTCATTATGATCTATTTCCTTATCATATTATCATAATTATTTATAGTTAAAAGCTGCCATTTGTCGTAAAATTAAATTTTTTATCTCAAATTATTAAAATGTTGTTCTGCATGAGTAAATTCATTAGAAAGTTTTAATACAATTATAAAACTTTTAAACGTAGGCCTAGTGATAAAATCAAAGCTTGGTGACGTAGCAGTTGTTAGGCTTTATTTATCTAGAAGGTGTTGGTGTTGGCCGGAGTCACCAAGTATCCATTAACACACGATTGAAATAAATAGTGTTGCAATCCCAAAATGTGATAGATCCGGTTTGATATTCCTGATCTTCAAACATGCTACTATCGTCGCAATACTTATCCCATTTGTGCCTGGATATTTTTGCGACTTTCTTCGATTTTTACTGATAACACAAACAATAGATAAATTTCTGACGTCAACTTCTTGAACAAGGGATGATTTCTTTTAAAATCATTATGCATAAAAATCGAAATATCAACATCCTACTGGGTCATGTTAAAATATTTTGTAGAGTTGAGGCTCGGTGCTCATGAATAAAGGCTAGGAAAAATAAATAACGTTTTCGACTAATAGCGAAAATGCCGTCCCAAAAAAGGGACGCTAGGCATAAATGGGTTAAGTTACCGGATTTATGTGCACCTCCTGTCCTTCAACGATTATCATTACGATGCCCATTTCCCAATACTGCTGCTGATAATGGCAGAAACTGCCCGTGGATTTCTGGAGACTTTTCCTTCAATACACACTATTATCATTGCAATCCGTATGTTTTAGTAAATGGGGTTTAAATTAAGGTGACCAAATATGTATCGTTTTTTCACTTTGTCCCCAAAAATACTTTGTCCTCAAATGTCCCCAAATTTAAAGATTTGTACTTTTTTTCCTGAAAGTTTCCGTTTAGTTTATTTCTTTCAGAAAAAACTGAAGAAATAAGAAAATAAACCAACTAAAAGCGCCATCTACTCAGAGAAACAATGAAATTCGATCCCTGAAAACGTTGGTTGTCATTGTGTGTGTAGCGTGTAGACATTCAATAAAGTATCCGACTATGAGCCAAATTTCCCATTTCAGTTTTGTTAATGATTAATCACTATGATTAACCCATTTATGCCTAGCGTCCCTTTTTTGGGACGGTAATATCGCTATCATTCGAAAACGTTATTTATTTTTCCTAGCCTTTATTCGCGAGTATTGAACCTCAATTCCACAAAATATTTTAATATGGCAAGTAGGATGTTGACATTTCAATTTTTATACATAACGATTTTAAATGAAATCATCCCTTGTTCAAAAAGTTGACATCAGAAATTTATCAATTACTTCTGGTGTTAGCAAAAATCGAAGAAAGTCGCAAAAATATCCAGGCACGAATGGGTTAATCGTTAACAAAACTGATTAACTAATGATTAATCACTTTCATGAAGAACCATGCTTGAAATTGACGTACGAAAATTTTCTTGCACTCGAATACTTTTTTTAGAGGGTGTACAAAGTTTCATGAAATATTATCACAAAATGATACAATGTAAAAAGCAATGTCTTCTGAAAAATACAAATACTATTCTAAGAGTTAAATTTTAAATAAGTTGCAATATTTCAACATGATGTTCCTTTTATGCTTCTGGTTTAAACAAATATTTATAAATGAATGAAATACTTCCATTAATTTATTAGAAATAAGAATACACAATTGATATAAAGAGCTATTAGAGTTCATTTTCAAGTATCAAAGTCAGTCAAGATGTAAAGTATGGGTATACTGGTATACACTCTCCAAAAAAAGTATTCGAGTAAAAACTTCCTACGTTGGTTTCGTATATTAAAAATTATTTATCATAGAATGTGAATTAGGCTATGTAAAAATATGACTTTCCATATTTCTGTCACGTTTTACGTTTTTCAAACACTCAATTATTATTCGCAAATCTAAAATAGTAAATTTATCTCTTGCTCGAATACTTTTTTTGGAAGGTGTACACCTTCCAAAAAAGGTGTTTTTTGGAAGGTGTACACCTTCCAATTCCTCTCTAAAAAAGTATTCGAGCAAGAGAGAAATTTCCTATTTTAGATTTGCGATTAATAATTGAGTTTTTGAAAAACGCACAACCTGACAGAAATATGGAAATTCATATTTATACATAGCCTAATTCACATTCTATGATAAATAATTTTTAATATACGAAACCAACGTAGGAAATATCTCTCTTGATCGAATTCCTTTTTTTGGAGGGTGTACATGGTAATATGTTGTGTCCTCGAATAAGTCCTCGAAAATATTTTCTAGTGTCCCCAAGTTTTGTTTAGATTCGAGGGCAATGCTTGATTTGTCCCCAAATTACTGTTTAGAAATATGGTCGCCTTAGTTTAACCCATTTGTGCCTAGCGTCCCTTTTTCGGGACGGCATTTTCGCTATCATTCGAAAACGTTATTTATTTTTCAGAGCCTTTATTCGCGAGTATTGAACCTCAATTCCACAAAACATTTTAATATGGCCAAGTGGGATGTTGACATTTCAATTTTTATACATAATGATTTTAAATGAAATCATCCCTTGTTCAAAAAGTTGACATCAGAAATTTATCAATTACTGTTGGTGTTAGCAAAAATCGAAGAAAGTAGAAAAAATATCCAGGCACGACGAATGGGTTAAATCGCTGTCGAAATCAATCTTTTAACACACTGTTTATCCTATCTACAATATCCTATTCTTTGCTGTTGTTGCTAAGAGCAGGGTGGGGGTTGCTTATAGATTCTGGGGATACTTGAAGTGTACCTAACCACTCTATAAGGCTTGGCTATTTTGTGCATTTGTCCGAGTCTATGAACTTCGCTGTTCTACAAAAGACACATCTTACACGATATATAATGCGAAAATTGGTTGATGGTGTATCAACAAATTTTTCGATAAATTCGGAATTCCAAAAATGGGTGGTTGTGGGAGGGGGGGGGGCAAAAAGTATACTTTGACCCGTCACTACAAAATCTGAGGGGTCAAGTGCTCCCTCTGCCCCCACGCCAATGAAACCAATACAATAAAAAGAAAGGGCTTGCTTATTTGAAACGCACTAATCTTTGAAAATATCAATTTTGATTGAAAAATTCCTTTTTGCATTAGATAACCGGTTTATAGGAGAATATTAAGAGGCTACGTAACAGTACCCTACGATCCATGTACATGGTGTTAATAAAAGATTAAAACGCGTTAAAATTCTACACCTAAGATCATAGGCGTAGAGTTATATGGGCTCGAGCCCCCCCCCCGAATAAATTGTGAATAGGGGCTGAGCCCACCCAATAATTTATCACTCAATACAGAAAACTAATGTATACTAACATAAAAAAAATGTATTCACGCCATTTACAAACGTTTAAGAAAAACCTTTATTTCTACTTTTAAAATTTTTCTTCTTTTGATTTCAATCATGATTTAGTATTCATTGTGACGCCAGGTAACACACAATGTTACTATAAGCTGCCCTCGCCAGGCTCTGGCTAATTAAAATCAGATTATGCCATGTAAAGTATGAAATGAAGAAAAATTCAGATGTGTCTAAATATGATAAGGGAGTGAAGAATATACATTTTGTATGGCAAGAAATTCCTCCTGGTGGGTGGTTATGATCCCCCCTAACCCCCCCTCCCTTGGCTACGCCACTGACGTTAACATATGGGGTTGTGGGGCCCGGCCCCCCCCCAATAATTTTGAAAACTTTACGCTTATGCCTAAGATAAATGATCCATGAAAATTACAAAAATACCGTATTTACCCGCGTATAAGTCGAGAAATTTTGGACAGAAAAAAGGCTGTAAAGTGGGGGGGGGGGTCGACTTATACGAGGGTCCTTAATTTTTAATTTCTCTTTTTTTTATCAGAAGTAAAAAATGCCCTTTTAACCCTTTAACGCGCGGTGATCCCGCTCTGGGAACACCAAACTCTGACGTTTTGACTGTTGCCAGTCACGAAGAACAGATTTGATTTCTATAAAAATAGTTGCGGGTGACATAGCTCCACGAGAATCCTTTACTTTTTAGCACGTCATTTCCCGTCAAAAAATTGGTCACGATTCTTTTTAACAGCGCCGACATCTGCTGAAAAATGGAAGAATGCGAGAGAACAGCTGGATAGATTGCCCAATGCTGAAAAAGGGGCAGCCGTTGCTATCGCTCGACTTAACGACCAGCAAGAGGGCGGACGATCGAAACGTTCATCGCGTGCCACAGATATTTCCGCATTCCAAAACGCAATGACGTCGTTTAAGGTTGATTTCCATACCAGGAAGAAAGTGGCTAGACAAAGATTGAAAACGTGTATCATGTTGCTGTTGTCGTGGGATTACGGCCAATTAGCTATATGTGGGCTCTAGGCCGAAGGGGTAAGGTGCCCCCGTGGAGGTCTTTCTAAGGGATCCTAACCCAATACGAGTATCATGATGAGCAGATGACGACGAAGGAATTTTGTGGATTGTTCGACGAGTCTGATACTGAATCGTATCTTGAATCAGTTTAACTTTGTGTATTAGTACTTTACAGGGGGTAGCCAGAAATTTTTCAAGGGGAGGGGTTACGACTACTACAACTCATATATATGTATACGTGTGTGTAATAATGTAGTGAAGACACATTTTGTATAGCAAAAAATTTCTCATGGGGGGGGGGTTATGACCCCCTAACCCCCCCCTTGGCTACGCCCCCGGAACTTTACCATCATATGATTAGTAGCGTCATATTATTATTATTCATTATATCAGTCTAATTTTATATACTACTTTTTTATATTATTTTCTGTATTATTGCACATTTACTACTTTTTTTTCAGATGATTTTGAATAAATGTATTTAAAAAAAAAAAGATTACAGTTTCTTGATCGGGAAAGTGGTGGATCGACTTATACGCGGGATTTTAAAAAATTCAAATTTCTTAATCAGGAAAGTGGGGGGGGGGGGATCGACTTAAACACGGGATCGACGTATACGCGGGTAAATACGGTAATCCTATTTTTACTTTCCGAACATGTACCATGTAAGAAAAGTATTGTAATCATGAAAAAATTCGACTTCGAGATTTTGGTGTATTGACACGTTTTGAGGTCTTCTGAATTCATTTATGCTATTTTTACGAGATGTATGTATGTATGTGTGTATGTGTGTGTGTGTGTGTGTGTGTGTGTATGTGTGTTTGTGTGTATGTGAGTGAACACGATAGCTCCTGAACAGGGCATGCGATTGAGCTCAAATTGGGTATATATGTTATAAACCACCGTCGCAAGACCGGTATTGATTTGGGTGTGTATAGGACTTACAGTTTTTCTACAGGGCTACGACAAAGATTTCTTTTACATTATGGCCTATGGAGGAAAATTCTGGAAAGTGCGCTAGCGTTTAAACGGTACATTCGATTGAGCTCAAATTGGGTATACATGTTATAAACCACCGTCGCAAGACCTTTTTTGATTTTGATGTGTATAGGACTTACAGTTTTTCTACAGGGATAAAATAAAGATTTCTTTTACATTATGGCCTATGGGAAGAAATTCTTGAAAGTACGCTAGCGTTTAAACGGTACATTCGATTGAGCTCAAATTGGGTATACATGTTATAAACCACCATTGTAAGACCGGTATTGATTTTGATGTTTATAGGACTTACAGTTTTTCTACAGGGCTACGACAAAGATTTCTTTTACATTATGGCCTATGGGGAGAAATTCTTGAAAGTGCGCTAGCGTTTAAACTGTACATTCGATCGAGCTTCAATTTGGTATATATGTTTGAATGATTCATCGATTAAAATTTATTTAAATGCTTGGTAATGATCTTAATCGTAAGTGTTCGGAAAAGTCGAGTGGAGTCACTCCAGTTTTTTTAAAAATAAGGGAAATAAAACAGACAGAGAAGGAAATAATGGAGATTTTACTTGCGCGTTGTCCAAAACGTCTCTTATAACACGTTCGAAAACCATTTTACCTGAGTTACGTAATTTCTACCACTGCATCGATTACGCCCACCAAAATAAGCTCATTGTCTAAAGTTAGCTCGCATAATGAGATAGTGGGGAGGTAATAAAGAAATATTAACCACGTCCGCGCTTGAGAAAAAAATAAACTCCGCTTTTCAGGACAACAACCTGAGTTGAAGGTGAGTTGCATTTGCAAGTCAAGGTTCCCACAATCGCCCCCGCAGCCTCAGTTCGGGGCGTGGGTCGACATTGAAATGAAAAGGATTTGAAAAGTGCAAATGGGTCATCTATATAAATAAAATGAGATTCTTGTCTGTGCATTACTTGGAATTGAAAAAAGTTTTGCGATTTCTACCAGTTTCAAGCACCTGGGGAACCCAGTGCGACCGTCAATTATGAAGTTCGTCTGTCTGTCGCTCTGTCATTCTGTTCGTGACACTTTTTACTTTCCGAACATGCATCGTGTAAGGATAGTATTGTAATCATGAAAAATTTCGACATAGGGATTTTGGTGTATTGACTCATTTTGAGGTTTTTCTGAATCCATCTATGCTATTTTTACGAGATGTCTGTGTGTGTGTGTGTGTGTGTGTGTGAGTGAACACGACAGCTCCTAAACGGGTCATTCGATTGAGCTCAAATTGGGTATATATGTTATAAACTACCATCGTAAGACCGGTTCTGATTTTGATGTGTATAGGAGTTATAGTTTTTCTACAGTGCTACGACAAAGATTTCTTTTACATTATGGCCTATGGGGAGAAATTCTTGAAAGTGCGCTAGCGTTTAAACGATACATTCGATTGAGCTTCATTTGGGTATATATATTTGAATTATTCATCGATTAAAATTTACTTAAATGCTAGGAAATGATCTTAAGCGTAAGTGTTCAGAAAGTCGAGTGGAATCACTCCAGAATTTTGTGGTCACTCAAGAATTTTTTAGCTGCGTGGCCGGCTACCACCGGCCACGCAGCCAGCCGAGGACGGCCCGAGCAAAATTGCTAGTATGGGAGTCACTCCAGATTTTTTTCGTTCGAATTAGTTTATCCGTTCAACTTATTAGTTTAACCCTTTAACGCGCAGTGGTCCCGCTCTGGGATCACCAAACTCTGACGTTTTGGCTGTTGCCAGTCACGAAGAATAGAATGGATTTCTTTAAAAATAGTAGCGGACGACATAGCTCCACGAAAATCGTTTACTTTTTAGCACGTCATTTCCCGCGAAAAAATGGTCGCGCTTATTTTTAACAGCACTGGCATCTGCTGGAAAATGGAAGAATGCGAAAACAGCTGGATCGATTGCCCAATACTGGAAAAAGGGCAGCCGTTGCCATCACTCGACTTAGCAACCAGCAAGATGGTGAAGGATCAAAACGTTCATCGCGTGCCCCAGATCTAGAGACCCCTTTTTGACGACAGCCGGCTGTGCTCGCGCACAGCCAGCTGCGTCAAAAAAGGGTCTCTAGATCTGCGGCACGCGATGAACGTTTCGATCGTCCGCCATCTTGCTGGTAGTTAAGTCGAGCGATGGCAACGGCTGCCCTTTTTCCAGCATTGGGAAAGGGTTGCGCCTCAAAGGGTTAAATTGTTAGTTTATTATCAATACATGTGTTCTCTTTCATATTACACTTGCTTAAAATTTTTAACAACTTCATAACCGTTTCTTTGATATGAATGTTAGATAGGATGCAGTTGCAATAATAAGCAAAAATTTGCTTAACTTCACGGATTAGATAATGTATGTTGTAATGATTAACACAACCAACTTCCTTAGTTTGAAATTAAGCCCTGATTGCATTCCTTGTTACCATGGTTTTTATTAATGCGAATCTATGTATCAACAGAAGCAGCAAAGAATCTTAATGCCAATGAACATAATGCAGATCATCTGTAACATTCTTTCAGAATAATTCATACATGCTAATCAATAATTATGTATTCCGTCTGTTGAAACATAATAAATTGCTTAAAAGACTTATTTAGTTGCAAAATACTAATTAGATTTCTATAAAGATTTTGTTGTTTGGCTTAATGTTTTATATAATTGATCAATTATTTCATACAATAGATTTTAACTCCTGCATTTATAGTGCATTTCTACAACCTGTATTGCGTGTGGTTTGGTTAATGGGTAAGAGGCAACTACAGGAAAGCTACCTGCATAAAGAGGGATGTCTTGGCCGGAGAACTTTTTAAAGGTATTGTGTTTGATTTATATGAGTACTTGCTGTTTGTGACCTGTGCAAGTTCTTAAGAATTGTTCAAAACACGATTAGTGTAAGAACAAAGTTTCAGCATTTAACCCGATAGAAAAATCCAAAATAGGGAATTTTTACTTTTCATGCATTTACGATTCAATTATATAAAACCCTGTCTGTCACTAAAAAGGCCAGATTTAACTAATTTAAGCGTTCAGTTTCACTGTTTAAAAGACTGCGCTGTTACTTTTTAATCGAAAAATGCAAAAACTTTATACAGGGTGTCCCAAAAAGCTTAAGAAAAAGGTTAAGGCGTTAAGAAAAATTTTTCCTTGTTAATTATCAAAAAGTTACGCTTCTAAAATTTGTATCCAAACCCGGTAACAAAAAGAATTCCCATGCCTCATACACCAATGAGGTGATATATGAAATTTGATATTTTTATCCTGGAAAGTATCAGAGAAGATAAATGAAGATAAATATAGGCTGACTTAAACCACTTGTCAGTGTCTTTCGAAGTGAAAAAAAAAATCACGTCGAATGGTCGCATTTCAGTGGTCGTAAAGAAAATACGAAAGTACATATTTTTTCCCATTCTAGCAATAAATGTTTGCATTCGAATTCATATACTATAGCCTCCGATCATCTTAGTTAATACATATCTCTTACACGTTTTATGATGAAAATTTTGTACATCACCTCATTGGTGCAAGGGGTACAATTTACTGATTGGGAATTTTTCTCTACGCGTCGTATACAGATTTTTAAAAACTAATGAAAGAATTTTTTAACAGTCTTTTTTTTCTATACATTTTTCAATACACACCGCACATTATCTTTAATAGATAAGGAATTAAACGCTTATTACCTTTTTGGGACACCCTTTATATTCGAATGCAAAAAAAGAATGCATTCCAGAAAACCGAGTTCCTACAGTGCTTTTTATGGCATTTTTATTCTTCAAAAAATATGGACAAATCCCTGTCTTTTTTAAAAGCATCGGCATGTTTTCTCATAAAACGTGTTTTCGCAAGAACAAATCACAAGGCGAATACTCCGTTGCGTTCGTTCTTTTCAAATTTACAAACGCAGACACCGGCAATGCATATTTTAACCGTTACGAACTGTGTTCGTAAACATGCGGAGCGAAACACCCGATCGTTCTCGTTCGATCTCATTTTAAATTGTGAAAAGAGAGTATCATTTTCCAGTTCCTTTTTTTCCTCCCTTGGAGACGAATTATTTTTCAGCTGAATTTTAATTCCGCTGATGGCAGCAGCAAGCGAATAGAAAGAAATTTCGATGAAACTGATTTTGAATGCCGTTTAGCCATTCGATACCATGAATGTGAGACTCGGTGAGTGTTTGCATTTAAAATCATTACTTATTCTAGAAACGTCATTTTAGCGACTAATTTTTTTTCGTGGAATTAATCCTAGAGGAGTTTTTATTTTAAGATGAAAGCTTCAGTTGGTATAGAGATACATTATAGATTCATTTCAATCTCCGTACTTTTACATTTGCATGAGTTATTCGTTCTAGAGATTTTTCAAGAGTTTTCGCCCAGTGATAATTATGCAAATGTATTTTTGCTTGACTATTGATGAAAGTATCTCTCTGTTCTGATGAATAGAGAATAAAGCAATTAGTTTGCAGCGAATTTCTGCTTGATTTCTCATTGCATTTTCTATACCGTGCTGAATTTCAATGAATTCTAAAAAACAGCCTATGATAATTTTTCACCATGTATATATTATTTACATGGCTTAATTAATATATACATGGTAATTAATATTAATTAAGCCATGCTTAATATTCTAGTGATAACTAAAGCGTTTTAAATAGATATATCTCTAACTGTAACGGACATACAACAGCGTCCCCTTTGGTTCCAAATCGAAAGATTCAGTCAAGTTCGGACCCTGGAACGAGAAGCATATTATGGAACTACCTCCCGGTAATTAACTGTAAATGCATAATTATTAATGTTTTGTGAGTTTAATGTTGTAATTGTGTTTTATATATTCATTAAACTCGTTCAAAACTTCAGCTAGCCTCTCTCGTGCTGTGTAACAATACATTTATATCTCAGCAGTACCTAATGATTGAATGTTAGTACGTTTGTTCGCTAACCCTTTCTGAGGCCGCTTATGAGATCCTGACCAAATTTGACGCAGTGATAAAAGCCATGGCGTATGTGGTACTAATTCTTCATTTAGTTTTAAACTGAAGCTACACAAAGGTTATCTGCCTTACGAGAAGTATCTTGAACGGGTGACTTTTTAAAGGATTCTAACTCCTATTTACGTTACATCTGGAGAAAACTCAAAACTCCAGACCGTTTCATTGACAGTCGTGCAGTAGGCCGGAACCCTGGACCTTCACATTTCAGCCATCTACCCATGATCATCGTCTTATGCAGATAGACATCGGTGGGCGTATATGGTACTAAAGCGAGATGGTAGTGATTGGTCATGTCATTGAGAGATAATCACTGAAAACATTTCCCTCGTACAATTAACACTGTCCAATTGTTTTGCTGGGTGCTGTTTGCATGGCTGGCGATGGCTCCGCCATCGCTCGACTTAACTACCAGCAAGATGGCGGACGATCGAAACGTTCATCGCGTGCCACAGATCTAGTGACCCTTTTTGACAAAAAGGGCAGCCGTTGCCATCGCTCGACTTAACTACCAGCAAGATGCCGCACAGCCAGCTGTCGTCAAAAAGGGTCTCTAGATCTGTGGCACGCGATGAACGTTTCGATCGTCCGCCATCTTTCTGGTAGTCAAGTCGAGCGATGGCAACGGCTGCCCTTTTTGTCAAAAAGGGTTTCTAGATCTGTGGCACGCGATGAACGTTTCGATCGTCCGCCATCTTGCTGGTAGTTAAGTCGAGCGATGGCAACGGCTGCCCTTTTGATTGGGGGCCTCACGCGTTATTTTGCCTGTCTTCTAAAAATAATGGTGGATTTATATTAAACAAGTAATGTAGCTTCGCTCAGCAATTCCTGACTTTCCTACAGGCAATTTCAGCTCGGGTTACCACCGGTTACAGAGTCTTTCGCCAATGGAAAGGAATTGGACCGCACACTGGGAAAGTGCACGGATACACACAGTTTATGTCCCCCTGGACTTGGAGCTGTCTAAAGTACCACTCGCCAATGAACAAAGCGTCGGGCGATATGCGGAATAATATTTCGTGCATAGCTCATCGTATTATCGTCAAATTTAGGTATTTTGCCCGATCTCGCAGGTCAGATTCAATTCCTGTCTAGTCCTTAGAGAGATCTCACCCCAAATCTCTTATAGAGATCCATTTTATGTTATTTGGAGGATCTTGGACTTCTAATAGATATACCCATAATCCAATTCTGATTCCTTATAGATAACCAATGGATATCTTTGTGCTGTGTGGGAATCATCGTTTTATGGGTATTGGCATTCTCAGTGTCTGCAGTGCACACCCCATAGTTTTTAGAAGGAATTTATGTTTCTGGGCCAAGTACTGAATTTCGCTGAGCGGTGAAACGTGATGAAACCATAGAGATATGAATACAAGGAGATGGCATCAGCTATCTTCAACACTGGACGAAATGAAATAACTGTGTTGGTCTAGGTATGGCGGATCATTTTGCTAGTATCTTTTTAAATAGCAGCGAAAGATGCATGATTTTATGGATTCAAAAGTAAAGATGCACAATAGTGATGTGTTACAATAGTAGACATTTTACCGTGCTACAATAGTTCAACATGTTACAATGTACAATGCAATAGTATACATGTTACAACGTTACAATATTGTAATTATATGTTACAATAGTTCTAAATACAAAATCTCAGCAAATCTCATCCCAATTACAAAATCTTTTGACGACAGCTGGCTGTGCCGCACAGCCAGCTGTCGTCAAAAAAGGGTCTCTAGATCGGTGGCACGCGATGAACGTTTCGATCGTCCGCGCTGGTAGTTAAGTCGAGTGATGGCAACGGCCGCCCTTTTTTCAGCATGGGGCAATCTGTCGAGCTGTTCTCGCATTTTTCCATTTTGCAGCAGATGTCAGTGCTGTTAAAAATAATCGTGACAATTTTTTGAGTGGAAATGGCGTGCTAAAAAGTAAAGGGTTCTCGTTAAGCTATGTCATCTGCAACTATTTTTACAGAAATCCAATCTATTCTTCGCGACTGGCAAGAGTCAAAACGTCAGAGTTGGGTGTTCCCAGAGCGGGAACACTGCGCGTTAAAGGGTTAACCCTCCAAGCGGTTGTGTCACAAAATACCCTGCGTTTCATTCCAGTTTTCACTGCAAAGCATCTGTGATTTAAATAATTTATAACACTCGGGTATCATAAAATATGTTTTGATATTAATGTTTATAAGGAATTCAGGAGCTTATTTTTGAATAATTATAAACCTTTCTACCAAAATTTTATTCTTTTGTACTTTTAAAGCTGAATGAAAATTTTACCGTGAAAACAGCTTTACATTATTTGCCCATAAAAAGTTAAAAACATTTCGAGCCAAAGCGACATACCATGCAATTGACGAAGAAGAAAAAAAAGAACAAATTGAAGTACAAAAATATTCTTTTGTGACTTTTCGTAATTTTTACTTTAAAAAACTATCTATTACAAGAAATCTCTTTTTTTTTTACGCCAAAATTTGGCATCCTTTGAATGGAAATTATCTGCTCTGAAGAGAATCTAAGCCATATCATAGATCTAAATAAATGCATGTATGTATGTATGTGAGTGAAAACTATAGCTCCGAAATGGCGAATTTGATTGAGCTCAAATTTGGTATGTATGTTATAAACCACCGTCGCCAGATCGGTATTGTTTTTCGCATGTATAGGAGCATATCATAAATAAAAACAAGTTCGATTGAGCAATTTTGCTCTGATACCAACCGTGAAGGGATTACTTCTAGAAATGAACGAACTGTTCGATGAAGATGAACAATTTTATGAACAATTTTACACCGAAATTTACAGAGAAGGAGAGAAAAATAATTTCCTAGTGTTAAGTATATTGTTTGTTTTATTAAATTAAATTGTCATATCATTATATACTCCACATTTTCATTCTTATATAAATCAGTTTAGTATGACACCGAATATTGACTGAAATGTGAAAGTCCAGTTTTCTGCCCTAAGACCCAGTTGTCGATCTAACGGTCTGGAATTTTGGTTGGTTTTCACCAGATGCAACGGGAATGGGGGTTAGAACTTCTTAGGAAGTCCTCTACTACCCAAGGCACGCCCCTCGTCTGGGCAGATATCCCTGGTGTAGGTTTCCCTTAACAAAATGCACATAGATTAGCTTAGAAATTTTAGTATGATTTTTACTTTACGAACATATACCATGTAAGGAAAGTATTGCAATCATGAAAAAATTCGACTTCTTGATTTTGGTGTACTGACACGTTTTGAGGTCTTCTGAATCCATTGATGCTATTTTTACGAGATGTATGTATGTATGTGTGTGTGTGTACGTGAGTGCACAAGATAGCTCCTAAACGGGGCATTCGTTTGAGCTCAAATTGGGTATATATATTATAAACCACCGTCGCAAGACCGGTATTGATTTTGGTGTGTATAGGACTTATAGCTTTTCTGCAGGGATACGACAAAGAGTTCTTTTACATTATGGCCTATGGGGGGGAATTCTTGAAGGTGTGCTAGCGTTTAAACGGTACATTCGATTGAGCTCAAATTGGGCACATATGTTTGGATTATTCATCGATTAAAATTTATTTAAATGGTTGGTAATGATCTTAATCGTAAGTGTTCGGAATGTGGAGTGGAGTCACTCCAGATTTTTTTCTATTATTTTTCCATCTGTTTATGTTTATAATTTATTTTTATATAGTCTTTTGAATCATACTTATTTAAAGTTTAATTTCTGAAGCCAAGGCATGTGAGGTAACAATGTAATTAGGTAATTTCGTGTAATCACCGGCAAAGATACCCCCACCCCACCCTTTCACTCATTCTCATATACGGGTTGCCCCATCAAATTCTGCACACCATTCTTGTTTCATCGGAATCAGTATCTTCCAGCAAGTCAGTACGCCAGACATCAGTAAGTAACCACATTTGCAATGAATCCTGCAGAAATGACCCTCTCCAAATGAACTTAACATACAAAAGCTCTTCAAAGCTTCGACCTCTGACTTAAAATAATGACATTACGGCAGCTCAAACGTTTTTCCGAGAAGATGGTTCCATAAATGGATTTAATTAAAGGAGTAGCTAACAAATGTCCTTTAATATGTTTCGCTGCTTGTTTTTGTGCTTCGTGTTTAGAGCTCTAGCGGAATTTTCACTCTAGTTATTGAAAGGAGTGTCTTAACCCTTTGAGGCGCAACCCGTTCCCAATTCTGTAAAAAGGGCAACTGTTGCCATCGCTCGACTTAACTACCAGCAAGTGGTAGGACAATCGGAACGTTCATCGCATGCCACAGATCTAGAGACCCTTTTTTGACGCAGCTGCCGTCAAAATAGGGTCTCTGCTGGTAGTTAAGTCGAGCGATGGCAACGGCAGCCCTTTTTTCGGCCCGGGGCAAACTATACAGCTGTTCTCGCATTCTTCCATTTTTCAGCAGATGCAAGTGCTGTTAAAAAGAATCGTGACCATTTTTTGACGGGAAATGACGTGCTAAAAAGTAAAGGATTCTCGGTGGAGCTATATCACCCGCCACTATTTTTATAGACATCCAATCTATTCTTCGTGACTGGCAACAGTCAAAACGTCAGAGTATGGTATTCCCAGCGCGGGTCACTGCGCGTTAAAGGGTTAATATGTGTCGCTGCTTATTTTTGTGCTGCAATGATTAAAGCTTTAGTGGAATTTTCACTCTAGTAGTTGAAAGGAGTGTTTTAAAAGGTTCTTTACGGAGTTTTTCCATACAAAGTTTAAACATGGCCATCGCTAAAGCTTTTTTTTTACGGGCAGAGCTCCTTATCAAATATGGGTTTTTAACAACTTATTTAAAAATTTTGCCAAGTGGGCTTGTGCATTTTGTCAAGTCTGTCTGAAATAGAAACTATCTCATAGCTTTTACATTAAAATTTTGCAACTGACGTGAATTTGTAATTTGCGCTGGCTTGAGCTGTTATAACGTAAACAAAAATAACTGCAAAAGATATTAACGCATTTTTCTCTCCACTTTTCACTAACGTCACTGATACTTGAAACCAAAATCCGGGTGCAATTTACATCACGTTATCGTCAAGCCATCTACGCTTAATCTTACGGGATTACGATCTCTAAATGAACTTTAACGTCCGAAATCCTTAGCTGTAACCACGTCGGTTTCTCGCTTAAGATAATGTGATTGGGATAACCCAGATCTAAGCGTTTCCGAGAAAATTATCTTATAAATGGATTTAATTAAGTGAAATACAAGAAGCTAACGAAATGGCCTTAATACATTTCGTCAGGCCATTTGTCTTGGATCTTGGAAATCAACAACAAATGAATGCAATGTTTTATGCTTTCGTTAAACTAGTCGTTTTCATGTACGTTCGAATAAAAGCGTGTGTTTCTCTGTTTCAGGATTGTAATAGCTTTACAGTTGAAGCGATGGCATTACAATAAAGATTGGATAGTGTTTGCAGGTGCGGAAGCGTCCATTATTAAGTTATTAACCCTTTAAGGCGCAGTGATCCCGCTCTGGGAACACCCAACTCTGACGTTTTGACTGTTGCCAGTCACGAAGAATAGATTGGATTTCTATAAGAATAGTGGCGGGTGACCTAGCTCCACGAGAATCCTTTACTTTTCAGCACGTCATTCCCGTCAAAAAAGGGTCACGATTCTTTTTAACAGCACTGACATCTGCTGAAAAATGGAAGAATGCGAGAACAGCTGGATAGATTGCCCAATGCTGAAAAAAGGGCAGCCGTTGCCATCGCTCGACTTAACTACCAGCAAGATGGCGGACGATCGAAACGTTCATCGCGTGCCACAGGTCTAGAGACCCTTTTTTTGACGCAGCTGGCTGTGCTCGCGCACAGCCAGCTGCGTAAAAAAAAGGGTCTCTAGATCTGTGGCACGCGATGAACGTTTCGATCGTCCGCCATCTTGCTGGTAGTTAAGTCGAGCGATGGCAACGGCTGCCCTTTTTTCAGCATTCGGAAAGGGTTGCGCCTCAAAGGGTTAACAACGTAAGATTTGAGTTTGTGAGTTTGTTCGCTTTGCGTTATGGCATCTGTATTTAGACTCTTAAAAACAGAGTTCAACGTTTCACCGAAATTCCGAGTGCCAATTTAGCAGCAACGGGTATTTTTTAAATTATGGTACTGAGATTTACCATTTCAGCGGTGTGTCTTACACACCTAACTCCTAAATCTAACCTAACCTAACACACCTAAATCTAAGCAGGACATGAGCACGTGACCTGTAATATACATACCTAATTTGAGTTCGATCGAATGCACCGTTTAAACGCTAACTCACTTTCAAGAATTTCCGTAGACACATCGTAATATAATAGAAATATTTCTCGTAGCACTGTAAAAAAAAAAAAAAAACTGCAAGTCCTATAAAAACCAAAATCAATACCGGTCTTGCGACGGCCGGTTAAATTAGGTTTATAACGTATATACCTAATTTAAGCTCAATCGAACGCACCGTTTAAACGCTAGCGCACTTTCATGAATTTCCGTCCATACACCGTAATATAAAATAAATCATTCTCGTAGCCCAGTAAAAAAACTATAAGTCCCATACATGCCAAAAACAATACCGATCTGGCGACGGTGGTTTATAACATACATACCAAATTTGAGATCAATCGAATTTACCATTTCGGAACTATCGTTTTCAATCACATACATACATGTAAACAGACACACATTCATGCGTACACATCGTAAAAACGGCACAAATGAATTCAGAAGACCTCAAAACACGTCAATAGACCAAAATCTCAAAGTCAATTTTTTTCATGATTACAATACTTTCCTTACATGGTACATATTGGGAAAGTAAAAAATAGGCCAAAAGCAGCTTTTTCTACTTTTAGTAACTTCCCCCCACAAAATATAGTGCGCACCGGTTATAACGGACCTGGGATATAACGTACAGTCGGTTATAACGTACCTAGAAGACAGGTCCCGACTGAAGTCCTATATTTATAATGTTACTAGCTGACCCGGCAAACGTTGTTTTGCCATATAAATTATTCCTAGGATTATTTTAGTAGAAAGAAATGACTAACTTATTGTAAGTGTGTGAGGATGTGGTATATGAGTGGAAGAGGCATGGAGCGCTGTGAACAATGCTGGAATATAAAAATAACACAATACCAAACATTTATATTTTTAATTCATTGTAATTTATTCTTTACATTTATATATATTGCTAATTACAATAATTTTACTAAAAAATAATATCAATCCCTTAACGGAATAGAGTGAACAATATTTTTAGCTAACACAAACAAACTGCATGGTTTGCCCACTCGAGATCATGCCACGTATAATTGTCCGTGTGAAAAGCATGGCGTGCTCAAATCTAAGCCACAAACAAACATAGTTTGGCCTTGAGACTTATTCATAGTCATTCCATAAAAAATTTTGTCCAAAAAAAAAATAATAATAAAAGGATGAAAATCTGAAACATTTTCAGATTTTAAATACGCACTATAGCGCTATATATTAAAATCGTATCATAATTTATGCATCGTCCCTATTTTTCTCTCATATTCCATTAAGTTGGAAAGTGTATATTATTCATGACTGTGCTGTATTTTTTTTTCTTGTTTCGTAAAACCCATCTTTGGAATCGAAATCTATCTTAAAATCGTCTACTAAAACTATTTTACAATATTCGCCAAGTATATTACAACTACACTTCATCGTTCTATATATTGTTTCGAATGCGCATCATAATACATGCGTATACCATGTATGTCTTTCTTGGGTTGATTCCTACTTTAACGCCTCGACTCTCGCCAAGGTGGCGATTATTATTAAACATATGCAGTTACAATGACAATTTTTTGCATTTATGTGGCAATCATAATTTAGAATTAAAATGGCGATTTGGAACAACATGTAAGCACAGCATGCCGTTACATTTTTATTTATTTTGGATTGCCAATTAATGTAGTTGTAATAATAAAGTGTCTTCAAATTCCTTAACTGGTGCGTTTATCGCTAATTTGTTTACTTTAGTTTTCATCTAGTTCTTTTGGGAGCGCCGAAACGGTACGTACGTATTATGCCGGCGGTCACTTCCGCCAAACTACTTTTTCGTCAAATTTGCTGGCAAACTATTGCCAATCGTATTCCAAACCATCAACAATTTCATGTGCCCGGCATTTATCTTGGTGAAAATTGCTTGTCTTAGAGGACCGCCGGGATAATACTTAAGTACCGTTGAAACTTGTGCATTACTCCCAGAGACCCATGACTGCAAAGCTCGCCAAAGTACGGGGATTTTTTAGGTTGGTGAGAGTGGGGGGCGTTAAAATAGGAATCAACTCTTTCTTGTACCATAAAACACATCTTTGGAATCGAAATCTACCTTAAAATCGCCTACTGAAACTGTTTTACAATCTTCGCCAGGCATATTCCTCCTATAGGCATATTCCAACTATGCCGCAAAGACATGAAATGGGAATTATAATCCATGAGTGTACAGTGTTTTCCTTTCTTGTTCCACAAAGCACTTCTTCAGAATAGAAATCAATATTAAAATCGCCTAATAAAACTGTGTTACAATATACGCCAGGCGTTTTCTAACTATACTCGAAATATATTTATAATAAATTGTCACGTTTTGGCTCCCCATTTAGCGATCCATTATCAAAAATTGCAAATCCTTGTGCGACTTTCAACATTTTATTAACGCCCCCCCCCCTCTCCACGTTATCTGGCAAACACATTTGAAAAGGGACTCGATGCGCTAATGCCTAGACAAAAATCCTGATTGAACTTATTAGCACTCTGGTGCTAAAAATTTTGAGGTGGACCGCCCTTGTGACTTAGAGGTATGAGACAAAATCATATTCGCAGACCTAACGAATATACATATAAAATTTCTTTAAAATCGGTTGAGCCGTTTTGGAGGAGTATGGTAACTAACACTGTGACATGAGAATTTTATTTATTAGATATACCCAATATGAGTTCAATCGAATGTACCGTTTAAACGCTAGAGCACTTTCAAGAATTTCCCCCCCATAAGCCATAATGTAAAAGAAATCTTTGTAGTAGCCCAGTAGAAAAACTATAAGTTCTATACACATCAAAATCAATGTCGGTCTTACGATGGTGGTTTATAACATATATACCCAATTTGAGCTCAATCGAATGCCCCGTTTAGGAGCTATCGTGTTCACTCACATCACACACACACACACACACACACACACACACACACCACACACACACACACACATACAAACATACATCTCGTAAAAATAGCATAAATGAATTCAGAAGACCTCAAAACGTGTTAATACATCAAAATCTCGAAGTCGAATTTTTTCATGATTACAATACTTTCCTTACAGGGTACATGTTCGGAAAGAAAAAAGGATGAAAATCTGAAACACTTTCAGGTTTTAAATACACACTATAGTGCTATATATATTATATATATATTAAAATCGTATCATTAGTTATACGTTGTCCCTATTTTTCTTACTTATTCCATTAAGTTTCAAAAGTGTATCATTATTCATGACTGTGCTGTATTTTTCTTGCTTGTTTCGTAAAACCCATCTTTGGAATCGAAATCTATCTTAAAATCGCCTACTAAAACTATTTTACAATCTTCGCCAAGTATATTACAAATATACTTCATCGTTTTATATATTGTTTCGAATGTGCATCATAATCCATGAATGTACCGGTTTGTCTTTCTTGGGTTGATTCCTACTTTAACGCCTCGACTCTCGCCAAGGTGGCGATCATTAAACATATGCAGTTACCATGACGATTTTTTGCATTAATGTGGCAATCGTAATTTAGAAATAAAATGGCGATTTGGAACAACATGTAAGTAAAGCATGCCGTTACATTTTTATTTATTTTGAATTGCCAATTAATGTAGTTTTAATAATTAAGTGTCTTCAGATTCCTTAACTGGTGCGTTTATCGCTAGTTTGTTTACTTTAGTTTTCATCTGGTTCTTTTGGGAGCGTTGAAACGGTACTTACCGTATCGTACAATCGTATTCCAAACCATCAACAATTTCTTGTGCCCGGCATTTATCTTGGTGAAAAATTGCTTGTCTTGCCGGACCGCCGGGATAATACGTAAGTACCGTTAAAACTTGTGCATAACTCCCAGAGACCCATGACTGCAAAGCTCGCCAAAGTACGGGGATTTTTTAGGTTGGCGAGAGTGGGCATGTTAAAATAGGAATCAACTCTTTCTTGTACCATAAAACGCATCTTTGGAATCGAAATCTATCTTAAAATCGCCTACTGAAAATGTTTTACAATCTTCGCCAGGCATATTCTTCCTGTAGGCATATTCCAACTATACCGCAAAGACATTTTAAATGCTGTTTGGAATGGGCATCCTAATCCATGAGTGTACCGTGTTTTCCTTTCTTGTTCCACAGAGAACTTCTTCGGAATAGAAATCTATATTAAAATCGCCTAATAAAACTCATTTACAATATACGCTAGGCGTTTTCTAACTATACGCGAAATATATTTATAATAAATTGTCGCGTTTTGGCACCACATTTAGCGATCAATTATCAAAAATTGCAAACCTTGTGCGACTTTCAACATTTTATTAACTTCTCCCCCCCCCTCTCCACATTATCTGGCAAACACATTTGAAAAGTGATTCGACACGCTAATGTCTACACAGAAATCCTGATTGAAATGAATAGCACTCGGGGGCTAAACATTTTGTGGGTGGACCGCCCTTATGACTTAGGGGTATGAGACATAGTTAAAAACCTATTCTATGACCTAACGAATATACATAGAAAATTTCATTAAAATTGGTCGAGTGGTTTCGGAGGAGTTAGGTGACTAACACTGGGACAGGAGAATTTTATATATTAGATTTAACTTCGATTAAAACGTACTTAACGAAAGTACCGTACTTCGACTATAACTTACTTTTGATACCAAAGCCAAAAATAAAATTTTGCTTTTCTTAAGAATTTTATTTCCTTGTTCTCGGAAATTTCAGTACCTTCAAAACACTCGTTGTCAGTTTTCAGATTCTCTAGCGAGATGAAATGTGTATGAATGAAGGGAGCGATCTTTTATCTTTTTCGCCAGCTAGGTAGGGCTAAGAACAAAACCATGTTTTTTATTTTTCATTCATCAGTGTAAATGCCTACTGAAAAGCCCTATCTATAAAGATTCTAATGATAGTGAAGAAGAAACAGAGGAGCCTATACCAAGCATACTCGACGCATTCAATGCTGCAAAAATATTATCACGATTTTCGGTATGCCGCAGTGATGATGCAGAGACTCTACAAAAGTCTATTATGGATATCCAAAACGGTATTTTTAAAGTAGCATCTACCCATTTAAAACAAAAGGAAATTGCAGATTATTTATCTCAATAAAAATTGTAAGTAATAAAGAATTTTCTCTGTTTAATTTAAGTTTTAAAAAATCTGGAGTGACTCCACTCGACTTTCCGAACACTTACGATTAAGATCATTACCAACAATTTTAATAAATTTTAATCGATGAATAATTCAAAAATATATACCAAATTGAAGCTCAATCGAATGTACCGTTTAAACGCTAGCGCACTTTCCAGAATTTCCTCCCGTAGGCCATAACGTAAAAGAAATCTTTGTCGTAGCCCTGTAGAAAAACTGTAAGTATTATACACACCAAAATCAATACCGGTCTTGCGACGGTGGTTTATAACATATATACCCAATTTGAGCTCAATCGCATGCCCCGTTCAGGAGCTATCGTGTTCACTCACATGCACACAAACACACATACACACACACAAACACATACATCTCGTAAAAATAGCATAAATGAATTCAGAAGACCTCAAAACGTGTAAATACACCAAAATCTCGAATTCGAATTTTTTCATGATTACAATACTTTCCTTACATGGTACATGTTCGGAAAGTAAAAATCAGACCTGTTTAAAACACACATTACAATGAAATTCTGAGCCCACTTTCTTTTTTGTGTAATACTGAATGTTACCGGCGATACTGCTTATAACGTACTTTGCTATAGCGTACTACTTTTTTAGGTCCCGTGAGAGTACGTTATAACGGGTGTCTACTTTAGTTCAAATTAGCATTCTTATCCACAAAAATACAAAAAAGAAAAGATGTTTGTTTTCGCAAACAAACAAACGTTCGATTTCTGCAGATGTGGACCGACACTTACCAGCAAATAACAAATACCCAGTTTGTTCCCCTTAGCTCCGTTAATTTAATTTCTGCGAACGAAATAATTGCGGCTTTCGCAAAAATCGTTTGGTTTCTGAGGAAGCCAGAGATAAGCTCAACCCAACTCCAATCGGAATTCCAAAAACGCCGCAAATACGATGTTTGCGAATTAAATTAAGAATAGTAAGAACACCCTTAGGAACGTTGAATAAAACTGCAAGATCTCTAATCGATTATTTTTTCCCCTTATAGGATTTCTTTAAAAAGTCTGTAAATTGTTCGACCAGATTTTAAAGAAAAATAAATTAAGATTATGGAGAGAGAAGTTTTTCTTTTTCTCCAAATTTTATCTGTATATTACACTGTTTTCTTAGAGGTGTGTGTTAAGAGATGACATGGGCTCAGCTCGACCTCGGAAGCCCGAGCTCAACCCAGGACACGAACAGGGCTCGGGCTCAGTGGCGGCTCCTCCATTTGAGCACGTGAACCCCCGAAGGAAAAACGAAAGAATAAACACATTAGCAAATTAAACTTAAAACAAATAGTAAGCACACCTCCAGATTTATGAGAATTTGAAACGTGAATTTGACTCTCTTCCCCCTCCACCCACTATTATTAACCCATTTATGCCTAGTGTCCCTTTTTTGGGACGGCATTTTCGCTATTAGTCGAAAACGTTATTTATTTTTCCTAGCCTTTATTCATGAGTATTGAGCCTCAACTCTACAAAATATGTTAACACGACCAAGTAGGATGTTGATCTTTCGATTTTTATGCATAATGATTTTTTAAAAAAATCATCCCTTGTTCAAGAAGTTGACATCAGAAGTTTATCTCTTATTTCTGTTATCAGTAAAATTCGAAAAAAGTCGCAAAAATATCCAGGCACAAATGGGTTAATACGCTTATTATAGATAACGCTCTGTAGTGCAGGTTACTACAGCACAGTCTCTAATCAATCGCACGTCCGAACGGAAAATTTTCCTTCTAAACTGCTCTCTGGGATCAGAAGCCGAGACAGCTGCGAAGAAGTACAGCGCTGATTAAATCATTCCGTTCGCACATTTTCACTGTGCACACAGGGCCAATTTTGCGGTATCGCTTCCAGATTTTCCTCGGTTTGTTACGTTCGGTTCGTTAATTAATTTTTACTTCATTTTCTTACTATTTTCTTTATTTCTATCATTTTTCACTACATTATTTTTTTTTACAAAGTTGTGTCAATCATTAAGATGGGAGTCAATGACCTGTTTCGGAGCTAAAGCAATGGCATTTTTCAATAGTGTCCTCTAAAAAAAAAAATTGAACTAAAATGAATCAAGACAGCGCCTTTGCTCAAACTTATCTGGGTGATGAAATGTAAGACCCAAGATGACTTGTTTTCTTTCGGTTGCGTGCATTGCTTTCCTTAACTGCTGAAAATGCAAATATATTTTGATTTCTAAGGTGCGTCGCACTTGCCTATTTAATTTTCGAAATTTGTTTTGTGAATTTCCATTTAAATAACCCACGAGCTCGGTCTCGTTAAAAATTTCTCCTTTATTGAACATACTCCTTGCAAACAGATTTTGACAGGTGATTCATGGGAGAAATAAACGAATCTACTCATACGCTAACCTATGCGGTGCCAGAATTCGCATTACCCAATGGCGCAGCTAGATAGAGGCTATTTCCACGCTGCAAACGTAAAAAGCAAGATGTAAACGTGAATGCAATAACAATAACGCATGTGCATAAATCCAAATTAACAGTTCAATGACGTCTAATTAAGTGAAATATAGCTACTTATATAATACGCTAATGTATGCGGTACCAAAATCGACACTATTTCCACGATGCGAACGGCAACAGCTAGATGTAAACATGATTGCCATAACAATAACGCATGTGCGAAAATACAAATGAACAGTTCAGTGACGTCCAATGGGCACCTCCTCACGTGTGACATTTGTGGTTGCAGCGGCCATTGGTAAGGCGATATCTTCCACTGTTCATTGAAAGCTACACATGACTGGTCTGTACTCCCTGGTGTGACCAATTTGTATTCCTTTATCCGTATAATCCAGAGGGGCACTATTAAACTAGTTCTGCGAACATGTGAGTTGGACTGTGTCCGATTGGGGCAACGTTATGCTCACAGAAGAGTCCACATTTATCTCTACATCACGATGAAAAGCGTGTAAGGGTCTGGAGGGAGATAAGGCACACGCAATCGGCCTGAGAATATTGCCGCGGTGGAAGCATCATGGTCTGGGCAGGTATTTCAATGGGATATCGCTGAGACGTGCACATCAAGAGACGAGGTTCTGCGACGGCTGCACGATTATCGAGATGAAGTCCTAGATCCCATTGTGAAACTGTACGCTGCAAATCTTGTTTCTTCTTTCGTTTTAATGGTCGATAATCCGCTTCCCCAAGGAGTTGCCATCGTTGACGGATTTTCTGGAGAGTGAAACGGTTGCGGGTATGGCGTGGCCGGTTTACTTGCCGGACTTTAATCCCATTGAAAATCTTTGGGATGGTCTCGGCTCTTCTGTATGTAGGCGTTTCCCACCTCCAATCCCTCTCAGAGATTTAGAAACTGCCCTACAGCATGTATTGTCGATTACTGGACTCTGCGGTGGTTCGTATCAACCATTATCAGAATACGCTGTACAATTTGTATGAAGATGAGGAGTGCTCACATAGCCCATTAATGTCGGTTTTTGTTGTTTGTCTTGAACTTACATATCATTTTGTTAGTGACGCAAATATGACGTCATCTTATAATCTACTATGTAGTACGCTAACGTATGCTGTAGCAAAATCGACGCTATTTCCACGCTGCGAACGGCAACAGCTATAGATGTAGACATGAGCGCAATAACATTAACGCATGTCCAAATGAACTGCTCAATCCAAATGAAATCCAAATGAACTGCTCAATGACGTCCAAAGGAGCAAACCTATGTCGCGCAGTCGCTACAAAACAACGAAAATGGATACACAAAAATGCAAGATCTTTCGGACGTTTTGCTTAGCTTTAAAATATCGAATAGACAGTACGTGGCGCATTCATCGCCCCTCAAAAAAATGTCACAATGCATTGGGCCAAAGCGCATTTTAGCCATTTCCTGTTTCAACATCGGCTCTCAGGATGTCACCCAAACTGTGTAGCAACCTTAACCTAAATAAATTGAATGACGAATATTCTTAAAACATAAGAAACATGATTTCCGTTGAAATGAGCGCAGAAATGGAGTCAACACTGCTCTGATTATAAAGAAGGGTAAGGTATTGGGAGGCGAAGCTGTCCGCTTTGGCAGCTGGTTATTGTTATTGGATAAACTTGAATACACAGAATTATATGAAACTGCATTAACCCTTTGAGGCGCAACCCTTTCCCAATGCTGAAAAAGGGCAGCCGTTGCCATCGCTCGACTTAACGACCAGCAAGATGGCGGACGATCGAAACGTTCATCGCGTGCCACAGATCTAGAGACCCCTTTTTGACGACAGCTGGCTGTGCGCGAGCACTATTATTTTTCATAAAATCGATTTCTCTCTCTCATATTTTAAATTAAAATCAAAATTTGCAAATATTTAAGCTTAAACGATCATTTGGGAGCCCCCCCTTTTTGCTGGGGGGAATGGGTGATTGCCTCGAACGCCCTGCCAGGAATCTGCCCCTGGTTACAATGCGTATGCATTATACGGAAACACAATCCTATTACGGAAAACAAACAACATTGAAAGGGTGCAACCATCGCCCCGATACCGATTTAACTACCAGTAACATGGCGGTCGACCGAAACGTTCATCGCGTGCCACAGATCTAGACACCCTTTTTTGACGACAGCTGGCTGTGCGGCACTGCCAGCTGTCGTCAAAAAAGGGTCTCTCGATCTGTGGCACGCGATGAACGTTTCGATCGTCCGCCATGTTGCTGGTCGTTAAGTCGAGCGATGGCAACGGCTGCCCTTTTTTCAGCATTGGGCAATCGATTCAGCTGTTTTCGCATTCTTCCATTTTCCAGCAGATGCCAGTGCGGTTAAAAATAATCGTGACCATTTTTTTTACGGGAAATGACGTGCTAAAAAGTAAAGGATTCTCGGGGAGCTATGTCACCCGCAACTATTTTTATAGAAATCCAATCTATTCTTCGTGACTGGCAACAGTAAAAACATCAGAGTTTGGTGATCCCAGAGCGGGACCACTGCACGTTAAAGGGTTAAGAGGCTATTATATTTGTCTTTAATTTGCAAAAAACGGAAAAATTTGCGATATTCTATCAATGAAGTCATTGGCTTTTATTTATCTATTAGCTGAAATTTCGGGCTCGGGCTTGGGCGGGCTCGGACTTTAAAAAATGAGTCCGAACACATTTCTAGTGTGTACTAAATACTTTTAGACCAAAGAGCTACAAATTTTACATTGCTTAAGCACAGGAATTCCCCATATCGTTCATGTTATTTATGTCAAACAAACGTTTCTTAAAAATTATCCCCGCCCGATAAAAATTCTATATCCAATACAGTAAAGTGAGCATCTTCCTGAAGTTCAAATATAGGACACTCGCAAAAGACGGGGAGAGGTTAAAATTTGGGGAAAAGTGTTTAGATTTCAAATTAATTCATACATAAAACGGCCATTTTCTGGTAGCGATCACAGTGATGGAAACGCGGGACTGCTTTTAAATTCGAGACAAAAACCTCAAAATGCGGGACAGTCCCGTATAGCACGGGACGGCTGGCCACTTTAGTTACTGCCACCGAACTGGCATGGCTCGGTTCTCCGCGTTGCTTTTTGAATGCCCCGCGAAACCCATTGGGAAAAGTCAAAGGTAATACTGTCTGACTGCGCTTAGTGTGAAAAATTGGCAAATTGCCAACAAAGGTGAATCCAAATGAAAAGGGGCGGCGGAGGGTAGGAAAATGCACGTCTTTCGTCCTGTTCGTTGAATTCTTAGTTCAATTGATTTGATAATTACCTTCTGAATTTAGTGGTTCTATTTGTAACCACAGTATTCCTAAATGGCTGAACCATATAAGAATAAATCTTTTCGAAGTAATTCGGCTAGCACATACTTCAATCAATATCAATCATTTCAATCACTTCATATTGCAATCACTGCCCATGACCAGTGTTCAGGGGCGGGGAATATCGCGATACATCCCTTTGCCTGACCCGGACTGGTCAGATCGGTTGGTCGGCGATTGCCGACCGGGGCAGTCCTGGGGGCGGGATTGCATTTCCGGGGGCCTCCAGAGAAGTCCCCCAAATTGGATATACTACTTTATAATAAGAGTCATTTTATATGTATATGAGAGTAATTGGATTATTTATTTCGCAATAACGCACAGGGGAGGACCCTAGAAGCCTCGAGGCTCGAAGGGGGGGGGGGGGGTTTCCGAAGAATCAGGGGCGCCAAAAGCTCTAGAACAGTTAAATGTGGTTTTTAGACACGTAAGCCTAATTTTTAAATATTAAATATTTTAAAAGACACTCTGAACATTACATGTTCCATCTATTCCCTCTAAATTACTCAGTAAGGGTACAGTTTTCAAAGCAGCCGATCGGGTCCTTGCCTCTAATTTTCCCATTAGTTAGCGCAAGCTTTATGTCATTCAGGAATGTGGTTTATTTGTTTGCAAATTATTGCATATCCCCCTCCCCCTTTCCCGCAAAACTTTTTCCACACCAGGTCCCTGCGTATGGCCGCCTTCGTATACGGCAAACCAGCTACATTCGTGCAACGTGTTTCCATCTAAGGTGCTCGCAAACGAAACTAAGTGCATTCAGATTATAAACTAACAGCGTTCGTATGCATAACTGAGTGCGTTTAGTTTCAAACTAAGTAAACTGAGCACGAAGAGGTTCATCTAGTTGTTGAGAAGATACACTTGCTGCACGTTGTTGCTGTTATGAAATGGGGTGCGTTGTTATGAAAAGTTGTTTAAGTTTGCTGAAGCTGCGAATATTATTTTTTCGAGGAGGAAATTCATGCACTCGCACCTGTGGCCTAAATCTGGCTCACTCGGTTAACCGAAGGTTCTGTTCCGTGACGTCAGATTGACGTCAACCGAACCCTCCAAGGAAATTTGATTGGACGATGCTCCTCGGATGAGTTCCGGGTGACGTCACCCAATCAAACGTTTGTTTAACCGAGTATGCGAGATTAGACACCTCTGCAACGTTTGCACAAAATTTTTCAACGGTAATCATCTTCTTGTATTTTTCATTTTAGTAAATTCAAAAATGCATATTTTTAGTGTTGAGACTGAAGTTGATTTAAACCATTATTGGAGAAATTTGAACTTCTCTTGCTAAATACTTTTGAAAAAAATGCTAGTTTAAGTTTGTTTGTGAACATATATTTCGGATTTACGTGCTTGGCCCGTAACCCGCTTATACATCCACGTCAGAAGGACAACGCAAGTGGAGGGGAGTCCCTCCGTGGGGGTATTTCTAAGAGGTCCTAACCCGTATTTACGCTAGTTTCGGAGAAAACCACCGAAAACTCCGAACGGTTAGGTCGACCGCCGCGCTATGGGACCCGAACCCGGGATCTTCACACTTCGGCCGTCTACCATTTTCAGTGACATAACCACTGTGCCATGGTGAGGCAATTCTTCTTGAGAAAAATAATATCATACGCGAATTGTAAACAAACACATCTCCTAGGCGACGATATTAAATTAACTGAAGTTGTTCGTAAAGGCAAAGGAAACTGATAGCACAGAACAAACGCATTCGAGTTTTCTTACTAAAACTCTTACAACGAGTTTGTCGTTTACGAATGCACCCAGTATTGAAAACTTTTTACAGCATTCTCTATTTGTATTTGTTTTGTTTTTGTATTTGTTTTGAGCTCTGACGTGGAGTTATAAGCGGTTCCTCGTGCACAAGCACAAAAATCCGAATACTTGTTCCATCCCATTTGTTTTGTCTTTTTTTTTTTTTCTTTTTTTTTTCTTTTGTTTTTTTAACACAATATTTCATAAAACAATAGTTTTTCAAAAAATTCTTACCTTGCAAAAACTGTCAGTGCAAGAATGCACACGTCAGTTCATGTGATTGTTTTTCTCAGTTTTATACATTTATTTATTTATTTATTTTTCAACAGCAGCCACTAGAAAACCCCCCCCACAACCACCTGCATTTGCAAAGAGGAGAATAAAAAACTAGATAATCTTTAATCCCTTGCAGAAACAGAAAAAGTAAACACCCGTCGAAACTGACGTCAGAAATTCGCCGAGTCCGAATTCTGAGCGCTTTTAAGCGTGGAGGTATCCGATCGGAGACTGAGCGGGAAAAAACGGAGAGCTTCCCGGAGAGTAGATGGGGGTGACGTCATCAGGCAGGGCGCAACTGGTGGCGGATGTCTCCGCGAGCAGCGCGCCGGAACAACTCTTCTCTTCTCTGTTTTAACCCATTTGTGCCTGGATATTTTTGCGATTTTCTTCGATTTTTACTGATAACAGAAATAATAGATAAATTTCTGATGTCAATTTCTTGAAGAAGGGATTTCTTTCTTTTAAAATCATTATGCACAAAAATCGAAATACAGTGGACTCCGCTTAATGTGATCAGTTTGGGACAACGTGATTTTGATAACAATAACCGATTGATAACTATAAACGATATGCAAAATTAGATACATTTACCCCCCCCCCCCCCACTCTGAGTTACACGTACTAAATTTCAAAATAAAATGGAAAAACTCGCCTTATATTTATGTACTGTATATTATCCTTTAAAACAAGGGAGGGGAAGGCATGGTGGCTTAGGTGGAAGAGGGGGAATTCTGGGAAATTCAAACAACAGCAAGAAAAGAAAAGAATGGGTTCCTTCTGAATACATTGTGAATATTCCTTTGCCAGTTAAAATGAGGTTCGAAAACTGATAACATTAACCGATGAAATGATCACATAAAGCGATAATTTTAACATACAAATGAATAGAGAAAATCGGGACCAAGTGATTTCGATAATAATAAGCGATTGTTAACATTAACCGCGATCACATTAAGTGGAGTCCACTGTATCAACATCCTACTGGGTCATGTTAAAATATTTTGTAGAGTTGAGGCTCAATACTCATGAATAAAGGCTAGGAAAAATAACTAACGTTTTCGACTAATAGCGAAAATGCCGTCCCAAAAAAGGGACACTAGGCATAAATGGGTTAAGAATCCGCTTTTAAGCCTTTGTCGGATACAGTAATATAATAGCCTTATTCACCAAACGTTTGACACGCGCATTAATCCTGAAACGCATGTTATAGTCATCGGTAAGATATCTTACCGATGACTTTAACACGCGAGTTTCGTTTAATCCGGGTGTCAAGTGTTTGGTGAATAAGGACGTTAGCAACACGACCAAAGTTTTTAATATCACAGAGAAAGGAAATTTGCAGTTCATAGAACAAATGCAAACGACCGGGGGAGACTGAAAATCGAACCCAAAGATCGGTATCTTTCAGGGATTAGCGGAGAGGAAGACAGACCCTAAACCTCTAAACACCGGCTTCCCTTCTCTTCGATTATCGAAGACGACAGCCGAAGAATTATTCGACTGTATAAAAGATTTGTTTACAGCCAATCAAGGCCGTGCCCAGGGGAAGGACCAGGGGGTCTGGTCCCCCTCGAAATTTAAAATTTTGTTAACCCTTTGAGGCGTAACCCTTTCCTAATGCTGAAAAAAGGACAGCTGTTGCCATCACTCGACTTAATTACCAGCAAGATGGCGGACGATCGAAACGTTCATCGCGTGCCACAGATCGAGAGACCCTTTTTCGACGCAGCTGGTTGTGCCAGCTACGTCCAAAAAGGATCTCTCGATCTGTGGCACGCGATGAACGTTTCGATCGTCCGCCATCTTGCTGGTACTTAAGTCGAGCAATGGCAACGGCTGCCCTTTTTTCAGCATTGGTCAATCTATCCAGTTGTTCTCGCATTCTTCCATTTCTCAGCAGATGTCAGTGCTGTTAAAAATAATCGTGACCATTTTTTAATGGGAAATAACGTTCTAAAGAGTAAAGGATTCTCGTGGAGCTATGTCTCGCGCAACTATTTTTATAGAAATCAAATCTATTCTTCGTGACTGCAACAGTCAAAACGTCAGAGTTTGGTGTTCCCAAAACGGAAACACTGCGCGTTAAAGGATTGACAAAACAATAATAATGAAGCTATTTTGTGAAAAATTTAGCCTTTTTAACCTCTTGGTCCCCCCCCCCCGAAATTTTTTTCTGTGTACGGCCCTGCAGCCAATCGAATATTGAAGATGGTTTTTTACCGATTTCAAATAAGGAGGAGGTACTATGTCACGTTCTGGTGATATTACCATTCCGAAAATCAGAAAAAAACCTGTTTTTAAATTATTGCTTAATACCCAGTGATCTATTTTGCGACGGTCGCAAAATCTTTATGTCCCAAGAATATTTAAGCAATCATTTATTTTCCTTTTAATTTCTGACATAATAAATCTGATTTCCACAAAACACTCAGTAATCACAAAGTAAAATGTAAATCTTTTATTGTTTTATTAATATTTTTAAAAAAATGAAATACATTCTGCATACCCCACAAATGTCGGAAATTTATTGATCACTTCTAGCATCATCATAAATTGGTGTGGTGGCCAAATGTCCTTAATTTTTGAGGACGCTTTGAATATTGAAAATCAAATATTTAGATACTAAGCGCACCATGACGGTTAAATGTTTCTGCAATAAAAACATGAACTATTTCTTCAAGAAAAAATTTAGAATAGGGTTTTCTTTATTGCAGTAGTCTTGTTTTTATTTGACTCCTAAAAATTAACCAGTTGCATCAAAATGGCGGAATTTGGTCACCTTATAAATTGGAGAATTTCCTGAAAAAAGTCGGGCGCTAAGGTGTTAAAGTTTAACGGCTTTGGTCTTATTGTCAAAAGTCGCCAAGATTGGCCACTTTTGGAGATTTATCGCCAAGTTTCGAATCAAACTATAAATTCTCAAAACTGAACTCCGATTGAGGATATCTTCTATATTTGGCGAGAACTTCTAGATCCTACTATTTCGAATGGGAATAATGGTATAGCTTAGAAAGGCTTGCCGGTGCCGGCATATGTCATAAGTCGCTAAAATTGGCCGTTTTTGGCTATTTATCGTCAAGTTTGGTATCAAAAAATAAGCTTTCAAGACTGAACTCAGCTTGGCGATATCTACTATATTTTCGAGAATATGCCAAGCCCTACTAATTTACTATGGGCATAAGTTTTCGTCATGGAGAAGTAAACTTGAAATCGGTTTTCTTTTTAAATTTTTTTCATACTTATTTGTTGTTGTTGATTGGTTGTTTTTTAATCGAAAATATTGCATATCTGCGGACAAGAAAAAGCCTTGTCTTCTCTTATTAATTTTGGAGATCTATAGAGCAGTTTCACCTACGTCATTAGCACTACGTCACACCTTAGCAACCAACTTTTCTTGATCAAACATTCGTTCATTTGAGAATGGTCATTGGCCGAAAACGTGGCTTTGTATACCTAAATATCCAAGTTGACCTAAAAAAAAATTTCAGTGACGTCACGTGAAAACACTCTATGGCTTTTCGCCTTTTATCTCGTTTGTTCCTATTATCTCGATCGGTTACACATAAAATTTGGCTAACACATAAAACAAAACAGCTGGAAAGCAAGTCACAGGACGAAGATAAAACAAAAAGGGAGAAAGTAAAAGGAAGAGTTAAACAGCAGAGAGAAAATACTTAAAATTGTACTGTGAAATAAAGATTACTTCTGAAAGACTGAGATAAAAGTCTGAAAAAGACCCGTAGATCTCGAAAACCAGAGATCTCATCAAAATCGAAAAATTAAAATTTGTGTTTGTAAACTCATCGAGTCGTACCACTTCCATTCGTCTAAAAACTGGAACAGGTTTTAGTGGTTCATTCAGTGGTCCAAGTGTTTCCAGTTTAAGAACGTCTTCAGCTTGTTCAGCTTAGTTGCCTGGGTGATGGGTCTGTTTAACTTGACATCCTAGAAGGAACTGTAAACGAACTATTGAAAACGGAATCAACTGGCTCCTGTCTCAGTTAATTTAGTTTTACTAGTAGAGCCTTGGAGGAACGAATAGTAAAGACGGAGTAGGCTAGTTTTTCTATGGCGAGAGAATAGAGCTCTTTCACCTACGTCATTATCACTACGTCACACCTTAGCAACCAACTTTCTTTGGTCAAACATTCGTTCATTTGAGAATGGTCATTGGCCGAAAACGTGACTTTGTATCCCTAAATATCAGAGTTGAACTAAAAAAAATTTCAGTGACGTCACGTGAAAATACTCTATGAAGTAATTGTACGCGTAGCCTTGGGGGCGTGGCTCGATAAATCGTATGAGCTCGAAATGGCTTCTTTGACACCCAAACACGCCCCCCAAGGCTACGCTAGGGCTACTTCATTTTTCTCCCTATAGAATAGGGGTGATCAGATTTTTGGACATAGAATCGAGAACATGTCCCCGATTTTGAAACAAAACTGGGGACATTTACAATTACTGAAATAATTAACAATAATTTAATTTAAAAAAATGTAACATTTAAAAATTGTCCCCAATTTCTGTTTTACATTTTGGGGACGATTTGAAAAACATCTTAATTGGGGACTATCCCCGGAAAATGGGGACGTTTGGTCACCTTACCATAGAAGAACATAGCGGACGGAGTAAAAACCGGTTACAGTTTCGGCTTCGCTTTTTTCCCGCACATGCTTACTCCATGTTATTCTCTCCTCCAAGATTTGAACTCACTTTACGTCAAGAACGATGCTCAAAAGGCTTAGGTTTAAAAACTGAGAGTTTAAGAACGCTTAAATCTAGAACTAGCTGCACAAGTGACAATGGTTGAGTGTTTACGAACGCGACCTGTTTTGCGAAGCCAAGAAAAGATGACTCGAACCTGTCCAATATGTTTGTTCAGAAAGCAAAATTAGACAAACTTGAAGCCCCACCATGGCACAGTGTTGGCACATCACTGGAAATGGCAGACGGGCGAAGTGTGAAGGTCCCGGAATCGGGTACCATCGCGAGTCCGTCGACCTAAGCGTTCGGAGTTTTCCGTGGTTTTCTCCGAAATTTAGCGTCAATCCGGGTTAGGACCTCTTAGAAAGACCCCCACGGAGGGCACCCCCCCTTATGTTGTCCTTCTGACGAGGATTTATAAGCGGAATTCGACTCAAGCACACAAATCCGATATACATGTTCACAACAACAATAACAACGGCACACTTGAAGCACAGGTACTGTTAGCGCATGCGTCGTATTTTGAACTTGGAAATGTAAGTTGTATGAGCAGCTATTTCATGATGGGGTATAAGACTACAGAAGTAAACACAGGTATGTCTGTATATAGTCAGTATTTATTTTGTAACTATGTCTTTTTCATGAGCTATGATGCTCTGGAGCAGATTCATGTGTCTCTTATCGCATTTCGGTTTAATTATTGGCTAAAAAAAAATATTTATATAAACAATCAAGCAGAAATCGTAGAATTTTCCAAAATTGAAAGACACAATCGTGATCAATCATACGAGTCCTGGATTTGGTTCTAAAATTTCGAACTTTTGAAATGTTGTGTGAAAACGATCTGATATTCTAAAAGTGGGCCCTGTTTTTTATAAAATACAGGGAAAAGTTATTTCCAGTATCTCAAAAGGTAGGGTGTTTTGGGACAAGTTTTTCGAAAGTTCGGAATCTCATAAAATTAAGGTCTTGTAGGAATTTTGCACTACCGATATGTTAGCTTGTAAAAGGTAAAAATGTAGTACCAGGCAGTGCATTTTACTTTGTTTGAAGAAAGAGAAAAGAGATTATTTGCATATATGTTTTTGTTATCGTACTCCTTGATACTATGTTTTGGAAGAGTAGATCTACATTTATGAATACATCAATAAGTAAAGCAAAAAAATAATTACTTTCACTAACCCCTTCCGTGACAGTGGATCCACGTATGATCCATAACCCTTGAAAGGATCCTTGAATGCAGGTTTAACCTGTTTAAACAATGCCTTCAATTGTATTACTGCTGAGATTTTCACCTTTCTGTCTCCAGCGTTACTTCCCCTCCAACAGTTCTCCGAATTCCTTGCAGGGCCCAGAGAGTACCAATGAGAGGAAGTAGCACTGTCCACAGAAAAGATAGCTTTTGTCTTTACGTCAAAAATGTGAAGGAACATTTTATGTGGGGGTTCAAGATTTCTTTCGGCAGTTAAATAGACTGTCAACAGCCGGAGCCCCAACTGGGGGGGATTGATGTAATCCTGTAATATTCTGAAGCGATTACGATTATGGATGATTAGATTATGACTATGCTACAATTATTAAGAAATCGTAATCTAATCATAATCAAGAATTAAATTTCTAGATTATGATTAGATTACGATTGCATTAGATTATTTGTAAAGCTAAAGTTCTAGATTAAAACTAGATTACGATTACACCAAAAGTGTAAATGATTGTAATCGATTACGATTATACGAAGTCTGCATACAAGTACTTGTAAGTTAATTTATCAGTTGCATTACTGAACACTCATATACTTGTTAAACGAAAGCCTTTAACAGAATTGATCTGATGTTTATTCAGGTAGTTGTATTGATTAGTAAATCTTTAACCTGATTAGCATAAAAACGAATATATTTTCTCTTTTGAAAACATTTTAAAGATGACGAAAGCGTTTTCAAACGGCTCAGTGCAAGGTAAACTTAATACAAGCTTCTCTGAAAACGAGTTGGGGGGTGGGGAAAGGGCCAGCTTGACCATGCCGGCAAACTAAGAAAAAGGCAGCCTAACCGAGTGAGGCTCCTAGCCTAAGTGAAAAAATTATTCCCCCTGCCCCGGGTCATCCTTTAGTCCATCTGTATCTGAACTTCAGTAGTGGACTAGGCACGTGCAGGGCCTTGTTATACAGGGAATCTGTTTACATACACTGAAGGGCTTAAAGGGACTTTTTTAATAATCAATCGGCACGTACAGGTCGTAAATTTTAAAGACAGCAGGAACCGGGGTTACTATTTTTGGCTAGATATCTCTGTTACATTCGCCTCCATCCTCCTCTTTTGCAAAAATTTGGCTGAAACTTTTGTCGACGGTTCTGAGAAATAGTGTAACCACCCTTGGGAGACAAATTTCAGCGTTACAAGTGTCGCCCAACAAAGGATAATGGGTTATCATTTGTCATTCTGCGTTTTTCAAGGCGGTGTAGCACAAAGGATGAGCTGTGAAATACTTTCTCTCGCAATACGGAAAGTTAATGAACGATGCGGGAAAAATACATTGACTTGCTGTGGAAACGGATTCCGTAAATGCACAATGTACGCCAGTCTTAACACTCGCAAAATTCTATTATACTTGACAAAATTAAATACCGAGTTGGTAAACTTCGTAAAAGAAAATGTTAACAAACACTTTAGTTTACTTTCTTTTCCTGGTACACTTGGCAAAATTACACATACTCAGTTGGCAAAAGTAAAATGTTGTAATATAGTTGATAAAAATAATAATAAATAAGTTTGTAAAAGCCGATATTTGACTTGGCAGTCTATCGACATCTATCCCCCCCCCTAAAAAAAGTGTTAGCAATGGCTTTGGGCTCACGGAAGATGGGGGGAAAACTGCACAACCGCATGGCCTTCTGCACCGTACAAACGATTGCCTTGAAATTCGGTATGCATGGTTATTGAACACACTATAAAGCGATATCCATTTTGCTATATCTCTTTATTACAATAAATAGTAATCCCCACAAATCGTAATATCAAAAAGTCCATTCATTCCCGTGCGAAGAACGGGTACTTCAGCTAGTAGTTGATAAAAATAATAAATAAGTTTGTAAAAGCCGATATTTGACTTGGCAGTCTATCGACATCTATCCCCCCGCCCCTAAAAAAAGTATAGCAATGGCTCTGGGCACACGGAAGAGGGCTGGGGGGAACTGCACAAGGGCTTCATACAATTTGGGCAGTTTCAAAGAAATCCCCACCCCCCACTCCGCTTTCCAAAAAGAAAAAAAAAATCCTTTTCTATATTTATGGACTGGGCCGTCAATAACGTTTTCCACATCAAAATTTTATGGCCAGTTCGGCCCAGGTTAGGAAGATTTAATCAACGAGACAGTGACGTAACTTTGTCGTTACGCCGAGGGCACCACCAAAGGGTTGCCCCACTACTTAAAATGCACAGGGGAAACAGGGTTGACATTGGCATTTGCCATCTTAACCATTTGACTCCTTAGCCATCTCTGTGTTTGTCTCGTAACTGAGGAGGGCGGTCTTGCCCAGGCGACACTTCTTGGGAGGGGGGGGGGGCGTTAAAAATATTTTTTTAACCCTTTTACGCACAGTGTTCCGTTTCTGGGAACACCAAACTCTGAAGTTTTGACTGTTGCCAGTCACGAAGAATAGATTTGATTTCTATAAAAATAATTGCGGGTGACATAGCTCCAGGAGAATCCTTTACTTTTTAGAACGTTATTTCCCGTTAAAAAAAATTGTCACGATTATTTTTAACAGCACTGACATCTGCTGAAAAATGGAAGAATGCGAGAACAGCTGGATAGATATGCTGAAAAAAGGGCAGCCGTTGCCATCGCTCGACTTAACGACCACCAAGATGGCGGACGATCGAAACGTTCATCGTGTGCCACAGATCTAGAGACCCTTTTTTGACAGCAGCTGGCTGTGCCGCACAGCCAACCCCGTGGTTGGTGGTTCGGGTTGGTTTCCCTGTACGGTCTTGGGGTGTCATCTCATCAGCCTCTTCATCGGAGGCAAGGTAGGTCAACCTGTAAGATTCCTCCTTACTAAAGTGTTCGATACTTTCGGACTTAGTAGTGGCCCAATGCCTATACATGACTAGTGCCCGACGTTTAAGAAAAAGAACACTAGCAGCTGATTTAGATTCTCAAGTAGCCGGTTTAATTGTGAAACTCATTTCTATGAAGTTAGCATACTTCATGATTTTCTAATTGTGTTTATTAATATACTTCTACAAAACTGTAATGTCGCTTTCCTGCAGCACGTAGCTTATTGTGGAGAAATGAGTTTTACAGGCAGTGTGTGTTTCTTGAAAACCTATGCCCCTTTGACCTTGGCGAAATTTTTGGCGACTTTGGCCTAGTAGCTTAGACGTAATTTACTATGGGCAAAGGAGGGACAATTGTCCCCACCATATACCCCCTCCAAAAAAAAATTCAATAGAATTCAGATATCACCAATTTGGAAAAAGTACTTTCTACTGTAGGCAACATTTTCCCTCCCCAGTGTTACATACCAATTTACGGCAATTCTTAGTAGTACAGAACCTACAGAAGATAATCTTATATTAATAAAAATTTTCGTGATTTTAGAACCATTGTTTTAAGAAATGCTATTATTTATGAAATGTTTTTTATTAAATCAAAATAAGTTATAACGTTTAAAAAAAATTCTTAATGCCTCTTCACATGGTGCACTATATATTCTTGCAAAATAGTACGCCTGCAAACCTTGAAAGGAAAAATTTCTAAAGCTATATGATTTCAGTCTCCCCGTTCCAGGCTTTCGGCTCTTGTAAATATTTGGACGTTTTCACAACGGATGAAAGCCAGAACTTTTGTACCAGCCGAAAATGATCATTTTGTTGATAAACACAATTTTACTTCCATATACATATTAGATTTAAAAATTCTGACACCAGTTTTTTGTTCTTGAAGAGGTAGTGGCTTGTTTTAAAGAAAATCTTTTGTAGTTAAATAATTTTCCCTTACTTCCTTATTTTTCTAGACAAAAATAAAAATTAATTTTGTTTATAAAAAAATTTCTCTTTTTTTTATTATTAAGAATTTTAATCTGAATGTAATCATAAAATGATATCGGTTATGGACAAGTATGTGTTAGAATGTGTTAGAATTTTTATAGAAAAGTCACTGTAAGCTTTGACATAATTTTTATATTGTAAATATTTTTTATATATATTGGGAGAATATTTCCCATTCCCCACCCCCAACCGGAAAAATGCTAGGCTACGTCCCTGTTCGCCAAAAACGTTGGCAGATTTATAATTAAAAAAAAAGTTTTTTTTATATATATATATATATATATCAACAACCATTTGTGTATCCAGGTAAAGTATGATCTGTGGAAAGTGACAAAGGTCCCTTCAAGAAACCTTAAATTTTCAGCCATCGACCAGTGTTCTGTGTATTGTCTACTCGGAAATTCGTTAGATTTATTTCAAAATTATACATCTGTATTTTTAATATGAGACATAAATAAAACACATATAATATACAAATATGCTATTTATTCATTACTCGAGTATACAATTTGATACAATTTGTCTGCACAATACGTGCAAGTTGATTCAAACATTAGTCATACCAAATAATATTACTGTCCGACAGCATAGAAAAAAAATCACACCTGACAAAACGATGAAAATGATCCACTCAAGTAGCTTGTGCCTGTATTTGTTTTTACTATTTATGCATATAATTTTCGGCAAATATTATTTTCCTGCCCAGAATTGTAAAAGTTTAGTCGGGGTTCTGGTTGCTCTGTGCCCTTCAATGAAAAAGATAAGTAGAAAGCAGTTGTATTTCTGATATGCGTTGATACTGGGCTTACTTTAAAAACTATTGCAATGGCCGAATCTTCTTCATCACCTGTAAATTACTGAAGTTGCTTTCTAATTCGATTTCAAATAACTCCAAGTCCATTGTCCGTCATTATTGAACGTCCAAGTCCGTCATTGAAGTCCGTCCGTCAGAGATGGGTGGTGCCAAACATTTTTTTAAAGATCTTCTTCCTAGAATGACACCATTTTAGCCGTTTCGCTTAGGCATCCGGTAAATAGAGCTGGATGAACATTCCCGCACCTGGATGCTCACTTTGAAGGGAAATAGAGATCAGGTATTGCCCTTTTTGTTCTATGTGCTCTTCGTGGTGTGCAGCAGAAGACTGTATTGGATTGTCAGGAACACAAATCTTTGTTCATCCGACGGCTTAATCCTGGACGGTTTTGAGGGAATGAATGGATGTCCTACTGAAATCCCACTTGATGGTATGCAAAAGGCGGGAGAATGATGGAATAGTTTGGTAGTCGATTCTGTATTGGTTTGGAAGTCTATTACCGGAGGCAGTTTCTTGATGTAGCACTCCATCTTATGCAAGACGCGGATGAATGAAGAAATGATTTAGCTGTCGTTTCTGGATTGGCTTGGAAATCTATTGTCGGTGGAAATTTCTTTATATGGCACTCCCTGGTATGCAGCAGGAGGGAGAATGGTGAAATGATTTAGTTGTCGTTTCTGGGTTAGTTTGGAAGAAAATTATGGCGCACTTTCTTTATATGGTACTTAATGGTATGCAACAGGCGGGAGAATGATGAAATGATTCAGCTGTCGTTTCTAGATTGGCTTGGAAGTCTATTGCCTGAGGAAATTTCTTGATATGGCACTCGATGGTATACAACAGGCGGGAGAATGCTGAGATGATTTAGTTGTCGTTTTAGGATTGGTTTGGAAGTTTTGTCTGAGGCAGTTTCTTGATATGGCACTGGATGGTATGCAGTAGAGGAATAAATAAAGATTGTTGAACCTGAATGGCTTTGGAAGATAACTCTTAGAGGCGTTTTATGAATAAGGTCTTTGATATTGTGCAATAGATAACAAAAGGTAGGAATCGTTTACTTTAGACTGTTTGGAACCTCGACTGTCTAGAGATTGTTACTAGAAGACATATTCATTTTCATCGTCACTTCAATTTAGATCGTTTTGGCAGACTTTCATGAAATGGTGACGGTGTCATACATAATTTTTATACAGATAATATTTCATCCCACATATTTTTTAGTTTATATTGCATTTCCATCAGTTCATTCACTTGTTCGACAAACTGCTTTACGAGACGTTTGCAAATTTCTGGCATACTTTTAAAAATGAAACATGTTTCATTGACTTTCAAAGTACAAAGCTTGGCGCCGAGTTTTGATCCAGTGAGCTTGTGCTGTGCTATTTGTTTCAGACACAGGAACCATTGCTTGGCATTTATATATTCCTTTGAAACACATTCCATATCTCGAAGTTCGTACAGGACAGTTGAGCACAGACCACGACATAATTTTCTTTTGCTGTAAAACAGAACGAGAGAGATAAATATTATGGACTGATCGATTATACGGAACAGTCATGTGATCGACAACATGCTTAAGCTCTTTAGTCTCTTATGGTGACTTAAAATATAAAATTCTAAAAGTAAAATAAATTCTAAAAATATTAATCATGGAATTATACAGATTAAAATAAATAATGGAAAAATATCGAAAACACATTTACCAACGAAAAAACTTAATGAATAAGTAATTAAACAAATAAATTATATACTTTTAAAGAATCAGTTATAAGGTGCACTGATGGGCCATAGAGAAAAAAAGGAAAAGATTTCCAGAGTAAAGTAATGGAACACATGCGTGCTAGAACACTTGCGTGCTTAAAATTTTATTCAAAAATGAAATTTTATCAATATTAACTTGAAAAAATTTGCTGATAAAGTGAAAATATGACTTGATTGTTTGAAATAAAAGTTGCATTTCTATGATTAGTGGGAAACTTTACAAAAAGCCATAAACATGGCTATTTTCACACATTTTTACAGAGCTGTCTTGATACGTCCCTTCCCCCTTCAAACGTATTAGATATTTTTACTTATTATTGAAAAAAAATTATTTTTAAATTTTCTTAATATTTCAGTTATCATTTAAGCCAACCCATAACTACATTCCTTTTTTGAAACCGTGAAAGTATAGTCAGAAATGACCCATGCTCCAAAATGGAAACAGTGAAAATTGTACAGAAAAATATTTTTTCCCCGTTTAAATGACTAATATGCTTTAACTAAGGAACTAAAAGACAAAATATGCAAAAACTTGTTTAAAATATTCCTGGATCTGAATTCGGTCTGTAAGAGGCTAAAAACTACATATGGAATATATTCTGCTGACAGATTCATTTCACGAAAGAACTAATCTTAACGCCTTAACTAATTAGTAAGGCGTTTGACTCCGAGAGTGATGTACTAACGAGGTTTGACTTAAGCGTGACGTCATTCATTCGTCACGCGTTGACTCATTCTTCGTCATTGTATGGTATGGTGTGCAAAAGCAATCCCGAGCTAGGCTATTGAGTTTATTTAAAAGAGTTCAATTAGTATAATGCTAGGTCATTGATAGAACAGCGTTATAAATGAGCGATATATGCTTTTAAAACTTACTTTTGTATCTCAATGTCCAGCAATCTTGCAATGTCCATTTGACAGCCACGACATACACGGCGGCTTTGTTTCTTTTTCCAAAACCTAAAGAATTCGTGAAAAGCAAACAGGTTAGCAACCAGAAAATGTAAAAGTCTCCGATTATCTATTTTTTTACGTAAAATTACGTTCCTGCATAACAGTATTGAGTTAAAAGTTATTTTCGACGTCAATCGAACTTTCACTGAGACTCCGTTAGAAAACTGTGTGAAATAATTCCGTGAACGGACGCAACAAACCTGAATTTCGTTTACGGGACTCAAAAACGTGACGTCATCAATTAAAAAAATTGCGTGAAATTCCACTAACTCTACTACAGATGTAAAGTCCTGTTCTCTGTTTGCGCTATTCTAAATAGCTGCCCGAGATGACGCAATATGATTTGATTTTTGACAAAATTTGCTTTTTACTACGTAGTTATCTACTATTTTTCGGATACAACATTTAAAATACAACAAATACAGTTAGAATAAAATGTATGTCGACATTTCAAGAGGTTGTCAAACTTGCAAGCATTTGAATTGCTGATCAACTAGAAAAGAAGGGTAATACAAGAGTTGTTAGGGATAAAACTTACAGAGATTTCATGAGGTCCATGGTCAGAGTTTAATCAGCAAGCACAGCTAAAAATTCGCCAGAAAATCACTTTTTGACTTAAGCAAACCCAGAAGGCAGTTTTAGATTGATACTATAAAATTGAAGTTTGTGAAATAATTATTGAAACAATAGATAAGTTTTGCTTTGTTGCATTCTTTAAACGGCGAGAGACTGAACAATGCATGGTGAATTCAGACATTGTTTGCAGCTGCTTTGGTTGTTATTTGATCTTTTAGTATCGGTGCCATTGTTTCGAAGTATTGTTGAATTTCAAATTGAAATATAGAAAATGATAGCCCACTATTTAGTAAACAAACTACTTAACATTATGTTTATGGATGTTCACTCAATATGAATGTTCACAGCTCATTTTAAATGGCATGACCTATTTCCACTTTAACTGAGGATACAGCTTAGACGTTGCCACACCTGCACGGCGAGATGAAATATTTTGCGGCGCCAAATGTGCCAGTCTGGCAAGGACTGTACATAAGGATGCACAGAGCAACAGACACTGTTTTAATGGGAAGCCTTAATGGGAAATAATCATCGATCTTAAGCATGAGTAAATTGTCAAAGAATTAAAAGTCGCCACCGATGGCAAATATTCAAACTGTACCTAAATGAGTATAAATTAATGTTTATTTCTCATGCTTTATCGTAAACTTGAAAAGCAACAAATATTTATGATTAATTTTAAACGAGTCAAATTGTCTCGGACATCAAATCCAGTTTTATAAGTGACAATCAGTTACACTTTTTGACTAAAGACATTCGTGACCAAAGGAATAATTAAAAAAATCAATTGATAGCGTTATTTCATCTTCTTTTTATGTACGTATGCGGGGTTCTTTGGGGGCGGGGGGGGATCATCATCCTTTTCTCCAACAGCTTCGAATACCCCCGCGTGAGAGGTGCGAGACACAAAATAAAACACAGTCTAAATCTCAGTGGAAATTCACGAGGGAAATCATAAACAGTCCTTTCGGACTCAGCAATGAAGAACCCAGACACAGCAGTCAAAAACAAGCTTCTAAAAATGAGCAAAATATAGCTTCTATAAGCGCCAATAGAGATGCTTATGCCCTAGCAGAGTGGCATCTGTTTCTCACGGCAGTCAAAAGCAGAGTAACTGAAGTTCCCCGGTCTTTCTGCTCTTTTATACCTTAGGTCGTACATTCAAGCAACTTTATTGGTGTTGTGAAACAGGAATGGAGACTCACAATTTTATGAATCCTGTGATGATTAAATTTTATAAAACATAACTTAATTCGAATTTTTTACAATATCATTTCATTATTAATTTTTCCACAACCTGCTAGATTTTTTTTTTTTGTGGGAATATCTCAAAGATAGGGTTTTTGAGAGAAGTCCTCCAAACATCATGAATAAAAGCAACTCACAACTGAAAAAATCTCTTCAACGACAGCAATAATGTTACGAAGTGTGTTGAAAAACTTGGTTTCACGTTAATCTCCATTTTTTTTTTCTTGATAACATGAAGTATGTGTGAAAAGAGGTTTCTGCCCCCCTCCCAAACTTTCCATAGGTTCCTAAGTGTGGAAAACGTTGTCCAGTCTAGCACCTCAATTAAACTCACATGCACTTAAAATTTCGCATTATTAGTTGAAGTAATTTTGATTAGGCAAAATTTTTAAACATGAGTCAAAACGACATTAATTCCTAATTTCCCTTATAAAATGAACGCCTCGCAGAATGGCAAAAAGGAAAATATCGTTAAGTATTCTAAAATCGCTAACTTAGGCATGTTACCTTTCCTGTTTTTCCTTTTGTTCTTGTGCTTTCTGCCTTAACAACCATCTTTCCTCAAACCATGTAACTGTTTTTTATACTTTGTTTCTCTGGCAAGCAACAAGAAAAAAAGCAACAAGAAAGCAACAAAGAAAAAAATTCTCTACTTTTATTACGAATTTTACTCTGAGTGTAGTTATAAAATGATATCGCTTATGAAAAATTATATCATTGAATAAGACAACGGGGATGAACAAAAATGGGATTGAATAGAAGTATTTTATAGAAAAATCAGTGTAAACTTTTACATACTTTTTACATTGTAAATGTTATATATATATATATATATTTGGAGAATATTTCACATTCCCCCCCCCCCTAAAAAAATGCTAAGCTACGTTCATGTTCTCCAAAAATGTTGATAGATCAAGAAAACAGGGGTTTTTTTTTTATGTGATGGCAAGAGTATACTCCCACATATATATATAAAAAATGTGTAACTTACAAAAAGACTTGTTAAAACTATTAAATCTATTACAATTTTTGCATGTATGTATTTTTTTTTGTGAGTGTGTGAGTGTGGAGAGGGGGCGCTTCTTTCCGATTTGTTATCTTACAGCACACTAGATTTATGTGCCAAAGAGCCCCTTGAAACGTCTTCTGCCTTGGGCAGAAGACGTTTCAAGGGACTTAAAAGCTTTATTTTCGTTTCATCTGATAGGAACTGCGCAAGACTTTAGCTTGTTAGATCGTCAGCTGCGCAGAAAGATAAGGCTGTGGACCTTCACACGTCAGCCATCTACCAGTGTTCTGCGTCTTGTCTACTCGGAAATGGGTTAGCCTTACTTTAAAATTACATCTATATTTTTAATATGAGATATAAATAAAACACGTATAATATTCAAGTACGCTATTTATTCATTAGTCAAGTATACAATTTGATAGAATTTGTCTTCACAATACGTGTAAAATGATTCAAACATAAGTGATGCCCAATAATATTACTGTCCGATAGCATAGGGAAAAAAAAATTGCACGTGACAAAACGATGAAAATGATCCACTAAAGTAGCTTGTGCCTCTTTTTGTTTTTAGTATTTATGCATATAGTTTTTTGCAAATATTATTTTCCTTCCCACAACTGTAAAGATTTAGTCGGGTTACCAGGAGCTCTAATATCGTCTCTCAAGGGTGGATGAATTCACATTGTATTTCCCATTGGCATTCATACTAGGGTAAATATAAAATCTATTGCTATCTCAAGTTCAAACAGCTTCAAGTCTGTCATAAAAACTAGGTGGTTGCAAACATTTTTCAAACATCTTTTTCTAGGATGACAGCATTTTGTCCGCTCCGCGTGGACAGCTGGTAGGCAGAGTTAGATGACCCCCGCATTCCCACTTCTGGATAATCACTTTGAAGTGAGTTGTAGATCGGAGATTGGCCTTTCATGTTATGGACTTCTCGTGGTATACAGCAGAATGGTGACTACAAACGTCGTTTGGATTGGTAGGAAAACAGATCCTTGTTCTTCTGCACATTAACCTTAGATAATTTTGGGAGATCATTAATAGATGTCTTTTATTGGTATGACATTTTGATGGTATGCAGCTAAATGGAGAATTAAGGAATAGTTTAGCTGTTGAACATGCACTGTTCTAGAAGCCTATTGGCGTAGGTATTTTCTTGACACATCACTTGATGGTATGCAGAAGAAGAGTAAGTAAAAGAACTGTTGAGTTGTTGCATCTGGATGGTTTTGGAAGATAGTAGAGGCGTTTTATGGATAAGGTTCTTGAAAGTGTGCAGTAGATAAGAAAAGGAAGGAATAGTTTACATAGAACTGTCTGGAAATTTTTAGTAGAGAACTCGTTTATTTCTCCACACATGTCAAAACTATGAAAACGATCCAACTATGAAACTAGCTTGTCCCGCTTTTTTTTAAAGTATTTATGCATAGTTTTCTGCAAATATTTTTCTTCACAGAATTGTAAAGAGTTTGTTGGATTTCTAGATACTCTGAGCCTTCCAGTCAAAGAGGTACGTAGAAAGCCGTTGTATTTCCCATGTCCGTTGATATTGGGCTTACTGCGAAAACTATTGCAATGGCCGAATCTTCTTCATTACCTGTAACTTGCTGAACTTGCGATCTAATTCGATTTCAAAACACCCCCAAGTCCATTGTCCGTCCTCATTGAACGTCCGAGTCCGCCACTGAAGTCCTTCCGTTAAAGATAGGTGGTGCCAAAGATTTTTTATACAACTTTTTAGTAGAATGACGCCATTTTAGCCGTTCCACGTAGGCATCCGGTAAATAGAGGTGGATGAGTTTTCCCACACCTGGATTCCCACTTTGAAGGGAAGCAGAGATTAGATATTTCCCTTTCATCCTATGTACACCTCGTGGTATCCAGCGGAAGACTTATTGGATTGTCAGGAAAACAAATCTTTGTTCATCGACGGCTTAACCCTAGACGGTTTTTGAGGATCATTGACGGATGTCCTACTACTGATATCGCACTTGATGGTATGATGCAGGATGAAGAATGATGAAATTGTTTGGTAGTCGATTCTGTATTGGTTTGGAAGTCTTTTACCGGAGGCAGTTTCTTAATATATCACTCGATGGTATGCAAGAAGTGGGAGAATGATGAAATGAATTATCTGTCGTTTCTGGATTGACTTGGAAATCTATTGTCGGTGGAAATTTCTTGATATGGCCCTTCTTGGTATGCAACAGGCGGGAGAATGATGAAATGATTTAGCTGTCGTTTCTGGATTGGCTTGGAAATCTATTGTCGGTGGGAATTTCTTGATATGGCCCTTCTTGGTATGCAACAGGCGGGAGAATGATGAAATGATTTAGCTGTCGTTTCTGGATTGGCTTGGAAATCTATTGTCGGTGGGAATTTCTTGATATGGCCCTTCTTGGTATGCAACAGGCGGGAGAATGATGAAATGATTTAGCTGTCGTTTCTGAATTGGCTTGGAAATCTATGGTCGGTGAAAATTTCTTGATATGGCCCTTCTTGGTATGCAACAGGCGGGAGAATGATGAAATGATTTAGCTGTCGTTTCTGAATTGGCTCGGAAGTCTATTACCGGAGGCAGGTTTTTATATCATTCCATTGTATGCAACAGGCAGGTGAATTATGAAATGATTTAGTTGTCGTTTCCCGATTGGTTTGGAAGTGTATTGTCCCAGGCAATTTCTTGATGTGGCACTCGATGGTACGTAGTAGAAGAATAAGTAAAAATTATTGAACCTGGATGGTTTTGGAAGATATTTATTAGAGGATTATTAGAGTCGTTTTATGAATAAGATTCTTGATGGTGTGCAATACATAAAAAAAGAGAGGAATCTTTTACTTTGGACTGTTTGAAAACTCGATTGTGTCTGGATATTGCTGATAGAGGACGTACAAACTGGAATTCATTTTCATCGCCACTTTAATTTTGATCGTTTTGGCAGATTTTCAACAAATGGTAACTAGGTGTCATACATAAATTTTATACTGCTAATATTTCTTCCCACATATTTTTTAGTTTATATTGCATTTCCATCAGTTGATTCACTTGTTCGACAAACTGCTTTACGAGACGTTTGCAAATTTCTGGCATGCTTTTAAAAATGAAACATGTTTCATTGACTGACAAACTACAAAGCTTGGCGCCGAGTTTTGATCCAGTGAGCTTGTGCTGTGCTATGTGTTTCAGACATAGGAACCACTGCTTGGCCATTGTATATTCCTTTGGAGCACGTTCCATATCTCGAAGTTCGTACAGGACAGTTTTACACAGACCGCGACAGAATGTTCTTTTGCTGTAAAATAGAACGAGAAAGATAATTATTCCGAACGGATAGATTATACGGAACAAGCATGTGATCGACAACTTGTTTAAACACATTAGTCTCTTATGGTGACTTAAAAAATAAAATTCTTAAAATTAAAATAAATTATAGAAATATTAAACACGGAATTATAGAGATTAAAATAAATAATGGAAAAGTATCGAGAAAGCATTTACCAACAAAAAAACGTAATGAATAAGTAATTAAACAAATCAATTATATACTTTTTCAATTAAAGAAGCAGTTATAAGTGGTGTGCAATAATGGGTGTGCAATAGAGAAAAAAGGAAAAGATTTCCGCAGTAAAGTTATCGAACGCCTGCGTGCTAGTTTATGAGTAAATGAGTATGGGAAAATTTGGGTAAATGATGTATAATGTGCTGAAGAAATTTTAACTGCTCTCATGTGAGTACTGCGTCTTTGTATTTCATATGTAGTATACACGCGGTATGCCAGTGCCACTATGCCGGAAATCACTGAAATTTGTTTCCACAAGACCCAGGGCCTTCTCGTCAGCAGTGTGCTTGTACCCATCATTGTGCCTCTTCCCAGATGCGCATTTTGTTTATTAAACTCTTAGAGGCCAATGCTCCCAATTAAGAACATCCAATTAACCCATTAAGTACTAGGGTTACCGTATGGTAACAGGAAACATGGTTTATAGTATGGTCGCATAAAGGACTACCGTGACCATATGGTCACCTGGCCATATTCACTAAATCTCGCATCTGACATCTGAAAACACAGAAAAGGACATTCTCACTCAAGTAACCCCAATGAAGTTATTTCAGGTCAGGGGAAAGATTGTGGGGGAGGGAGGGTAAAATCTCCGTCCTTAATGGGTTAAAATTTTATTCAAAAATGAAATTTTATCAATATTGACTTGAAAAAATGAGAAAATAAAGTCAGAATATGACTTGATATTTTTGAAGTATAAGTTACATTTCTCTCGTGAGTGGTAAACTTTACAAAAAATCATAAAAGTAGCCCTTTTCAAGAATTTTTAAACAGCTATCATGATACACCCCTTCAAACTTCATTCACCTCTTTACTTAAATTTAAAATATAAATTTTTCATTCATTCTGAATATTTCAGTTATTATTTAACCTACTCATATAACTACATTCCGTTTTCGAAACAAATGTTAAAGTATTGTCAGAAATGACCCATGCCCCCAATTGGGAACAATCAAAATTGTATAAAGAATTTTTTCCCCCATTTAAATGACTAATAGTCTTTCACCAACGATTTAGAAGAAAGAAATGCAAAAACTAATTTAAAATATTCCTCGATCTGAATTTGGTCTGTAAAAGGCTAAAAACCTTGAAGACCAATATTGACCATGGAATATACTTTGCTGACAGATTCATTTCATAAAAGAATTAAAATTCCTCAGTAATAACTTCAGTCGCTTGGCGAGCATCCATCATAATACAGTCAAACCTCGTTAGTAAGTCACCACAATGTACGTCACTCCGAAAATTACATCATCTTTCAGAAGTCTGGATCTTTTTTATATGCCGTTTCATACATTTTGCAACGCTTATTGCGTCGCTATTTTTTCAACCAATCAACGCTGAAGGCGACCCTTATAAAAAAGCAATATGCAAACTCTGCCCCGTGCCTTTGTCAAGGATATCTACCAGAAGCACTTCATTTCTGTTGAGCACGACCCTCAGTATTTTACTTAACGGTCTAGTTCAAAAAAATAGTGTGGTTTTGGTACATAAGTACAAATAAACTAATTATGCCAGGCACTTCAAAATTTTGAAACTGTCTCTTTGCAAAGTGTACTACATACTGAAATAAACTATCAACCCGTATCAGTTCAAAACTTTCAGAAAAAATTTTTAAAATTTGATAATTTTCGAAAACACGTCACTCTTCGAAAAATGTTGCAGCTCAGATCCATGTTTAAGAATTTTTTCTGAAAATTTCACAAAAGCCACAGCTTTTTCGCTTATTGCAGTGCGTAAAGCAGCTTATGAAGAACCATATGAAATTTTTTTGGAGACCATGGTGCTATTAGTCTATTTCAATTTCTGTACCAAGGCTAAAAAGAGTTTTTTTTCTTCGACATACACCCTTAACAAAGATGGTTGCCTTCTCCACCATTTTTAGGAATTCATTCAGAACTAGTCTTCGTTTAGACTACCGTACGATGACAGATTAAATAGAACAAATTGGGCAGTTAAGTTTTAAATGTTACGTAACGTTTTTACTTATGATTTCCGTAATTTTGCATACGTTTTACTAATTTAATTTCTTGTTCTACTAATTTATGCAAGGTAAGTTAATTATAGGCACACTTATTGAATAAACATATGTTGTTGTAGTTCTCTTGTCCATGGATAGACCATTGCACTATGCATGGAAAATAGGTGCAACTAACCCCCCCCCCCCCCAAGGGGGATCCGACTTCTGCTCGTTGGTCCTTAATTTTGAACCCCTTTCAGATGAGGGACCACAACCTGAGGTCGGCACCCCCAGAGGTATCGTTTGAACATGTTGAGGACATTGGAGCCACGACGGATTTTGCGTGCACCAGCGCCTATTAGCGTACACAGTACAACAGCAAACCATATAAACATATAGAAATTCGTTTTGCATTTAATATAAACTCCGCTTAAGTAGTCGCCCCGCTTAGTAAGCCGTTCTTAATTGACTCCGAGAGTGATGTACTCACGAGGTGTGACTGTAAAATGACCAATGACACGCATTCTTCGTCATTGTATGGTGTGGTCTTCAACAGCAATCCCGAGCAAGGCTCTTGATTTTATTTAAAACGAGTACGATTAGTGTCATCCTAGGTCCTTGATAGAACAGCGTTATAAATGAGCGAAATATACTTTTAAAACTCACTTTTGTATCTCAATGTCCAGCAATCTTGCAATGTCCAGTTGACAACCACGACATACGCGGCGGCTTTGTTTCTTTTTCGAAAACCTAAAGAATTCGTGAAAAACAAACAAGTTAGTAACCAGAAAATGCATAAGTCTCCGATTATCTACTTTTTTACGTAAAATTACGTTACTCCATAACAGTATTGAGTTAAAAGTTATTTTCAACGTCATTGGAACATTCACTGAGACTTCTTTAGAAAACTGTGTGAAATAATCTCGTGAACGTACGCAACAAACCTGAATTTCGCTTACGGGACTCAAAAACGTGATGTCATAAATTAAAACATTTTGACATTCCACTAACTGCTACAGATTTAAAGTCCTATTCTCAGTTTCAGCGATTCAAAATAGCTGATCGAGATGACACAATTTGATTTGATTTTTGACAAACTTTGCTTCTAAGGACCTAATAATCTACTATTTTTCAGATACAACATTTAAGATGCAATAAAAACAGTTAGAAAAAAATATATGTCGACTTTTCAAGAAGTTGTCAGACTCGCAAGCTTTTGAACTGCTGATCAATAAGAAAAGAAACGTAATACAAGAGTGGTTTAGGAAAAACTTACAGAGATTCCATGAGGTCCATGGTCAGAGTTTAATGGGCAAGCACAGCTAAAAATTCGCCAGAAAATCACTTTTTCACTTAAGCAAATCCGGGAAGCAGTTATAGATTGATACTATAAAATTGACGTTTATGAAATAATTGTTAAAAGAATAGATAACTTTTGCTTTGTTGCAGACTTCAAACGGCGTCAGACTCAAAAATGCATGGTGAATAAGGGCATTGTTTGGAGTTGTACTGATTGTTATTTGATCTTTTAGTGTCGGTACCATTGTTTTATCGATTGTTGAAATATAAATCCAATTATAAGAAATAACGTACTTTTTAGTAAACAAACTACATAACACTATGCTTAGGCATGTTCACTCAGTAGCAATATTCACAGCTTATTTTAAATTTCTCGACGTTGCCCCTTTAAATGAGGTTACAGCCTGGATGTTTGCCACCCCTGCTTATCGAGGTGAAATATTTTGCGGTGCTAAATGAGCCAATCTGGCAAGAAATGTGCATAAGGATGCATGGAACACTCTTTGAATGGCAGACTTAATGAGAAATAATTATAGATTCTGCGCTTGTCTAAATATTCAGAATTAAAAGTCGCCACGGATGGCAAATATTCAAACTGTACCTAAATGAGTATAAATTAATGTTTATTTCTCATGCTTTATCGTAAACTTGAAAAGCAACAAATATTTATGATTAATTGTAAACGAGTCAAATTGTCTCCGACATCAAATCCAGTTTTATAAGTGACAATCAGTTACATTTTTCGACTAAAGGCATTCGTGGCGTGTGATATGACCCAAAGAATGAATAAAAAAATCAATTGATAGCGTTATTTTTTTTATGTACGTATACGTGGTTCTCTTTTTTTTTTGGGGGGGGGGGGGGAGAAACCATCCTCCTTTTCTCCAACAGCGGCGAATACCCCCCCCCCGTGAGAGGTGGTACGGGACACAAAATAAAACACAGTCTAATTCTCAGTGGAAATTCACGAGGGAAATCATAAACCGTCCCTCTGGACTCGGCAATGAAGAAGTCAGACACAGCAGTCATAAACAAGCTTCTAAATATAGCAAATATTCTAAATATATGGAATATTCTAAATAGCATATATTAGAGCAAAGTATTGCTCCTATAAGCGCCAATACAGATCCTTATGCCCTAGCAGAGCGTTATCTGCTTCTCACGGCAGTCAAAAGCAGACTCAGTGAAGTTCCCCGGTCTTTCTGCTCTTTTATACCTTACGTCGTACATTCCAGAAAAATAGGTACCTCAAGACTAGAGACATCCCGCTCACACAGTCGCGTTTCAGTTGCACTGTGGAAATTTTAGGTTAATGAGAAATACAAGGCTATTGCGTCATACGACTGCAGGAAAAGAAACATTACAGTCCCCAATTGGAAAATTCGCGTCCGAAATGTCGCCAAGCTTGGCAAACTTTTGGTCAAATAACACCCAATTTAGCACCAAAAATATACGACTTTTATAGATTACGACGGACACTGTGAGGAAGCTTCCAGAAATAACTATCCGCTGAATGTTGTAGAACAAACTCGATTTTGATTGCGTAATAGAAGATTTATATTTGGCTATTATGTATATTACTGCAAGAAAACTGACTTTACAAGCCTCTTTGGAAAAATCGTGCCAAATCTCCAAAATATCGTCAAGCTTGGAGACTTTTTTTACGAAATATCGCCAAATTTGGCGCCAAAAATAAGTCCCCCCAAAAGTGAGGTTAGCGACGGCCTACGACCCATATTTCGCGAGATTTCTAGAAAACTCTATGTAAACCAGTGGGTTGCCCCGAAAATTCGTAACAATATCATGCCATTGAAAGAGGGATGTTACAACAGCATGCAAATGATAATTTAATCAGAATTCAAAATGAAAGCAATAGTTTGATGGTAATAATATTTCAAATATGTTATTTCGAATGGCTTATTTCATTCGATATTTTTCAAGTAATAGGCTACACACTATTTTTGTGTTTATTGTCCTGCTGTTTATATGAGAGCATTCATTTACAGTGGGATCTATCTTGACTTCATTGCACTTCGGAAGGTATTTCCTTTTATCACTTCCGACTGGAAATCGGCTCTATGGTTTCCTCGCGATCGGCTTACATCGCTGCATAGGCCAAGCCTAAATGATAAGTCAGAGACGGCCCGAGAGGCGTGCGGGGCCCCAGGCGAAGCGCAAGAGCGGGATAGCAATAAAATGGCCCAGGAGCGGGACCTCTATAAGCGCGGGGCCTTAGGCGATCGCCTACATTCGCATCCCCCTCTGGCCGGCCCTGGATAAGTATACGATGAATAATTGCCTGAGACTATAACGTTTAGTTAAGGAAATGTGTGGATATAACGCTAGCTCTAGGAAACGGTAATGGAGTCATTATTATTACTATTATATTTCAGAAAATCAATTTCTCTTTCTCGTATTTTAAATTAAAATCAAAATTCGCATATATTTAAGCTCAAACGATCATGTGGGGGCCCCTTTTTCTTGGGGGAGTGGATGCTTGACCCGAATACCCTGCCGGGAGTCTGCCCCTGGTTACAATGCGTATGCATTACACGGAACAACAATCCTTTTACGAAAAACAAGTAACGTTGAAAGAGTGCAACCATTGCCACGATATTGATTTAACTACCAGTAACATGGCGGTCGACCGAATCGCCATTTTGCTGTTGAAACAGAGCCCCATGCATGTTACTGAGCTAGGGGTTCCGCACAGACAGCTGTGTCAAATTTTTATCCAGCTCAGTGACATTACGATTGGCGATTCGATCGTTGCCATGTTGCTGGTAGTTAAATAAAGCGATGGCAAAGAGCTATTACTTCTTTAAAATTGGAACTGTCACCCTAGAATAACGCAGTCATATTGCAATTTGGTCTAAGCAATAAAGTGTATCGGTTACGGTTACAGTTACGGATTCACTGTCCGATAGCTCCCTATTCACTATTCATATCTCTACGATTAGAGGAGAGTATTATGGAATAGCCTGTGGAAATGCTAGTGAGCTTTCGGATAATGAATCCGTAATTGTAACCGATACACCTTATTCCTTAGACCAAATTGCAATATGGCTGCGTTATTCTAGGGTGACAGTTCCAATTTTAATCCACAGACTATTCCATAATACTCTACTCTCCTGTACAGGAAAAATATTCGCATAAGTGCCGACAACAAAATTCCATCGAATACGACAAAAAAACAATTTTTTTTTAACCCTTGATACCCACGCGGATATAAATTTCACATAATCTCTTCAACAAAACACATTGTCGTAAGAAAGCAGATTGATAATCGACCGACCCAGAAGAACGCTTTTAAGTTGCGTTCAGTCCAACTAATCCACACCTGAATGGACTTTTCACTTCGGCATGAACGAATCGATGACTCCCGACACGCATGAACGAATCTCTCCGGTCTCGACTCATCCACTGTCGGGACAGACATCTTGTAAAGGGCGATATAATATCTGTTATTTTAAATGGGCGTTCTTTTTTAGCGATCTGTAAGCTGGCGTGAGAGGGTTCTTTAAGAGACACTTTTCGAACGGCTCAGGTATTAGCGGCGAAAGGACGCATTTTCCCGCTGATGAGCGTTAAACGTATAAGGAGGATATGATAAACCAATGTTGGTGTTTTTTAAACCCTTTCGCACCTTTGCTTAAATAAGTTCTCTTTGAATTCTAACTTTGAATTAATGCGCCAAGAATAACGTGTCACAATAATCCCTGAAAGTTCGCTTTTCCTAGAAATTAAACTGTTTTTTTTTTTAATTCGCGAAACAAAATGTCCAAAACTTTAAAATGAATACATATAGTTCAGATGCACTTATTTCCTTACAATTCCTCTGTACAACTTATTTCTGGGATAAAAAGTAGGCACTTTTATGACCGTTTTTTAATTTGAAAATAATACGACCGTTTAGTTCTTAAGTGCTGTTGTCATGCGGGAATACAACGAACTACTCAAGAAAGTTTCCCATGGTACAATGCAGTGAGAGTTGACAGTTTATTGCTATCGTACCACTCGCTACAGAAGAAAATGTGCTTTGTGATTTTCAAGATCTTTCGCAGATAAGTCTTCAAACATTTTAATATGGATGCTTCGCATGATGTAAGCTAAAAGAATCGTAGTTTTTTGCACCTTGGTCGTTTTGTAGCTGACAATGTTTTGCCCATCCTTTTAAAGGTTCATTTTCTTAGATGACTTGTTGGGCATTACGGAATACCATGCAATATTGCAATGGACTTCACGCCATCCACTAAAGAACCGGAAAATAAAGTAGCTGAATGTAACTTCTGTAACGGAAAATTCTCGGAGGATCAACAAGGAGAAATTTGGATTAGCTATTCTCTTTGGGCTCACCTTGCCTGTATACCGGAGCAAGAGAAAGATTATTATGTCTGCAACTTGTGTAAATAAATTCGAAGCAGAAATGACATGAACATAAACTTAAAAATGTAGTTTTATAGTTAAAAATAACTATGGTTTTTTGAAGTATAATTAGGTTTGGTGCGGCTTAAACCACTTTTTCCGCGCCACCAGTAGCCGAGTGCAGAGCGTTCTGAATTGGGAGACGGAAGGTGGCGGGTCCAAAACCAATTCGCGTTCGCCGTCCTAACCGTTCGGAATTTTCCGTGATTTCCTTCTAAACTTCGTGTAAACACGAGTTAGGACCCCTTAGAAAGATCCCCCACGGAGGGCATCCCAACCATCGGTCTAGATCCCATGTGTAAATAATTGGCCGTAATCCCACAACAACAACATAAACCACCTTTTTTTCTGTTACAAAAAATAAATGGCGTTTTCTTTACAATTGGCATTTCATTAGAGTGAGTTATAGTGTACTCATGATGATTTTGCGATTTTATTCAAAAACATGCAAGTTGCATTTTGAAAAGTAAATGTTATTTCATAATACCCTATTCTCCTCCATCAGTAAAATTTTCTTTACTGTTTTGCTGATTCAACGACATTTTTGTTAATCCAGTGAATTATTTTCTTGGTGCAACGAAATAATTTGTTGACTCAATGAAATATTTTGAGGATGCATTGATTTATTTTTTTTACACTACAAAATAGGAGGGGAGTCCAGAAACAAGCTTCCCCCTATAGTTTTCACCTAGATATTGAACAGAAAAGCAGGTAACAAGGCAGCGGTTGTCGAACGCCAAAAACACCCACGTGCCACTGGGTATCGTTCGACCACCACGATCACGTGGCGCTGGCGGTGTCTAACCACAGATATAGGAATCTCTAGATTGAGCATAACTAAGGCGACCATATTTCTAAACAGTAATTTGGGGACAAATCAAACATTGTCCTCGAGTCTGAACAAAACTTGGGGACACTAGAAAATATTTTCGAGGACTTATTGGAGGACACGCATATTACCATCTACACTCTCCAAAAAAAGTATTCGAGTGAGATAAATTTCCTATTTTAGATTTGCGAATAATAATTGAGTTTTTGAAAAACGTAAAACGTGACAGAAATATGGAAAGTCACACTATGTCTGTACACGATACACACAAAATGACAACAAACGCTTTCAGAGATCGAATTTCATTGTTTCTCTGAGTAGATGTCGCTTTTAGTTGGTTTATTTTTCTTATTTCTTCAGTTTTTTCTGAAAGAAATAAACTAAACGGAAACTTTCAGGGGAAAAAAGTACAAATCTTTAAATTTGGGGACATTTGGGGACAAAGTATTTTTGGGGACAAAATGAAAAAAAGATCTATATTTGGGCACTGTCCTCGAATTTCGAGGACGTATGGTCACCTTAAGCATAACGAGAGAAAACTTGTTGCCTCCAAATGGTAGCCATGATAGTGGCATGCGCATGCGCAGAATGGCCATAACTTAAAATTATAATGGTATTTTCAATCATTTTAGAACGATCTGTATTTTAAAAAGTACTCGTATCAAAATATTTTCCCTCGAACTTATTTATTTTTCTGAAGTATTGCAACGAATGTTCCATTTTACATCGGCGGCAGCCATGATAGTGGCAGAAATGGGGGTGCGTTTTTGGCAACAAAAAGCACACGATTAGGAACATTGGATGAGCAATCTAGGTATTCCTAAATCTATGAGTCTAACATGACCGAGACGTGCTTCTCAGATCTGATTAGAAATGGAGCAGAACTCCATAATCACCTCATACAAGTCTGTGGGAAAGATGTGATGTCGGAACAATGGGTGCGGAGATGGTCGCATCCTCCATACAGCCTTGATTTTGCACCCGTCGACTTCCCAACTGCTTTCGGCTTTGAAGAAGAATCTTGGCGGAAGACTCCTTGTGGAAAAGCAATGTTGAAGTCACGCAATCCGTTCAACACTTTTCCGTATGCAAGAGTCCCTATTTCTTCCTGGAGGACATTTTGAAGCTTAAAAAGCGGTCACATGTCTTCAACTACTTGGTAGTCGTGTGAAAAAATAAAGTTACTTCTAATCTTTAATGTGTCCTTATATTTTTACTTTCCGAACATGTACCATGTAAGGAAAGTATTGTAATCATGAAAAAACTCGACTTCGAGATTTTGGTGTATTGACACGTTTCGAGGTCTTCTGAAATCATTTATGCTGTTTTTACGAGATGTATGTAAGTGTCTGTCTGTCTGTCTGTCTGTCTGTCTGTCTGTCTGTCTGTCTGTCTGTCTGTCTGTCTGTGTGTGTGTGTGTGTGTGTGTGTGTGTGTGTGTGTGTGTGTGTGTGTGTGTGTGTGTGTGTGTGTGTGTGTGTGTGTGTGTGTGTGTGTGTGTGTGTGTGTGTGTGTGTGTGTGTGTGTGTGTGTGTGTGTGTGTGTGTGTGTGTGTGTGTGTGTGTGTGTGTGTGAGTGAGAGAGAGAGTGTGAGTGAGTGTGAGTGAGTGAACACGATAGCTCCTGAACGGGGCATGCGATTGAGCTCAAATTGGGTATATATGTTATAAACCACCGTCGCAAGACCGGTGTTGATTTTGGTGTGTATAGGACTTGTAGTTTTTATACAGGGCTACGACAAAGATTTCTTTTACATTATGGCCTATGGGGGGGGGGAATGATTGAAAGTGCGCAAGCGTTTAAACGGCGCATTCGATTGAGCTTCAGTTTGGTATATATGTTTGAATTATTCATCGATTAAAATTTATTTAAATGCTTGGTAATGATCTTAATTGTAAATGTTCGGAAAGTCGAGTGGAGTCACTCCAGATTTTTTTTTGTTTTTCATGCATATCTCTGTCGGTAGTCACCGGGGGAAACTTATTTTCGGAATCACTCGTGCATTTTAGGGATTCTACAAAATATGTTGTAGATGCAATGAGATATTTTATTGATGGTGAGAATTATTTTCTCTATTTTACAAAATATTTTGTTGATACTATTAAAATGTCGACTATCGTATTTTGCTAATGCAATTAATTATTTCGTTGATTCTACATAATATTTGTTGATGCTGCTAATTATGTTTTCCATTTTATAAAATAATTTGCTGATACCATGAATTTAATTATTGACTCTGTGGATTATATTTTGTATGCATAAAAAACACTTCAAACAGCAACTGCCCACTTTATGTATTTGAATTATTTCGGAAGTTCCTCTTTTAAAAAAAAGACAAAAAACAACACCATTATTTTTTTACGATAAGGAATAAGCGTTGTTATGTCGAAAACCTTTTGTAAATTTGTTGTAAGTATTTTTAAAACTCAGTAATAAATAGCTGTTTTATCTATTATAAAGTGTAAACTTCAAATATAAATAACCGTCAAAATTTGGAGAATTTTATTTGATTATCAACACATTTGAACATTAAACTTACAGAATTTCATGTTTAACTATGAGGACTGAACATTTAGTATAACTATTACTGCATTATATATATATAAACTTAAGAAATTCCTTACATGTAACGATTAAAACTTGTTTCTAATAGATTATTATTTAAAAAATCCTCTTTTCGACGTCGGATTTAATTATTCTCTAGGAAACGTTGTATTTTAATTAAATAACTTGAAAAATTTTTAATTATGCATTCATAAGTTAAATTTGAAACCTCGCCTTTAAGGTGTATTTAATTACATATTTTTAATCTCAAAATGTTCAGAAGTAATTTACATTGCGGAACATTCTGTTATTTTAATTCAAAATAAAATAGCGTGTTACTTAGTAAGTGAATTGTGTTAAAGAAATAGTTCACTTGGTTTTGCTCGATTTGTGGAGGAAAAGTTAAGAAAAATACTGCACAGAAATTTAGGGTTTACAATTTACCTTTGTCTAAATTCTTAATATTGCTTTTTTATAGCTATGTCCAATAATGTTTCAAAGTTTGTTTATTTTTTATGTATTTCTCCGATGGTTGCTACTAAGTATTCGCTTTTTTGTTATGGGAGCACCCAAAAGAAGTGCGAAGGACGCCCCGCCAAGGGGGTCTCCCTAATTTTGAACCTACCTGCATCTGGATTGGCACCCTCCCCCCTGAAGTATTTTTTTTATGTTAGGAAGCCCCAACATATTTTAAGCTCATCAGCACCGCTCCAACGTACGCGATCCTATATTATATTCTTTCCACAGCTAATTACACACATCCATCCATCTAGGGGCTAAAACACGAGAGTTGTTTTAAAAAAGTATACATACATGCACATATAAAATATTACACAGATAAAAAAATGTTTGAATGATTCGTTTTCTACATTTTTTTATCTGATTACTAGCCCGAGAAAATAAATTTTAAATCAAGGCAAATGCTTTACATATATCTAAATACACTAAACAAAAAAAATTTTTTTTTCAATAAATAGAATATAATTTCACTATAGTTATAAAACGAATTCACAGTACAGACAGAATACAGAAATGCAATCATGGTTAAACCAGCTGTGGGATATAATTAAAGCAGAAACGAAATTTATTGACACGAAAAAGGTAAAATAGCAGTTACTTTCTCTGACTGGAGGTATCATAACTTCATTTATTTTACAAAAGCCAATATTAAGAAACTATGTCCATTAAAGCAAAATCTTTACCGAAAACATCGCCTCCATATTTAGGTTGAATATATTTCACAACTCTGAATATGAAAAAGATGCATTTGATATTCGGATATGAAATATATTTATCACAGGCGAATACACCGAGAAGTAAGCTTCGACGTGTCCACTGAATTAACGTAGCACCCACAGCAAAAGGACTTAGCATTAAGTAAAATACTCTACTCCAATTACCTGCAGTCGTCTGTTACATGCGTAATGCGACGATATTTTTGTTCGTTTAAGGCATATTAACTCCAACTTAAACTCCAGGGTATACGGTGACCAGAATCAGCGCTGAATCAATGAAAAATTAATTACACTGAGTTATATCAAGGAATACCAATGGCACATACATTCATATTAATACAAAGCCTATTTGTTCCATAGGACCATTTGAAACTACCTGTGGGACATATATGTCCCGGTGGTAGCGAAAGGGTTAACAACTACTAGTGCATTTGGAGATTGTGAAACTAAATTTTTGTGTATATTTTCTGTTTGGCAGTTGCTGGCATCAGTAAATCAAGCATGTTAATATCAGTGATGCAACGGATATCCATTTGGCCGGATACCGATTATCCGGTCTTCTTCAGCCGGATAACCGGTTATCTCCCTTTTTCTATACATTATAAAAATACATTTCTCAGATCATTGAGCTATTATCTTTTCTTTAAATTTTCTCATTAGTTTCAAATAATTTAATTCAGTAATCGGGAATCCTTTTGGAATTGTTTCCATGAATTGAGTACCAGTTTTACTGCAATTAAAGTCGTATAAATAACAATGTCATGGATTTCTCTCTCGAGAGTTACATAAATATCTTAAAAGATCAATTCTTTAAAGAAAGAATCTCCATTCAACTGTTAGAAAATCACTGTAACGAATTTCCTTACTTTATAAAAATTAGGGGCGGGGACACTTTCTCACCAGCCAGTAGTACTACAGCAAGTACACTATTCTGATAAGCAGGGTCAGTTGATGGTGGAAAAAAAAGGTAACCAAATTCTTACAATGATTGAAGAACAGTGTTTTTATATGATAATTTCTTCCAGTAATAACTTCCTCCAATCTTAAAAAGATAGTACTTAATTTCCCCCCCCCTTTTTCGATACATAATAAAAATACATTCTAAAAAGTATTGAAAACAAGATACTTCACAAAACTTTGTTTTTTGTCATTTTTTATTATTTTGCAGTTTTTACAATTTATTCATGTTTTTTTATGTTATTTCTCTTTATATAATTTTAGGCCGGATGTACTGCCGGATATTTGCAATATACGGATGCTGCCAATTATCCGGCATATTGGCCGGATGCACTATGTTTGCCGGATATCCGTTGCATCCCTAGTTAATATGAAGGCTGTTATAAAGTCTTTTTCTTCTTGATTGAAATATAGATGAAACATTCTCGACAAGACAACTTATGGTGCAGGCGCGGCCCTTCGGTACTTGGCGCCCTCCTGCAGACGTAAAAGGCGACCTTTTTATGCTGAAGTTTCTGAGCATAAGTCAAGTTTATCTCAGTTTCTGATTTCGAAATGGCGGCCCTTCCAAAATGGCGCCCCGATGCGATGCTTACCGTGTAGGGCCGCCCCTGCTTAAGGCCTTATTACACGAAGAAAATTCCGGGCGATATGGTTGCTGACACCAGTTGCCGAAACTGTTTCGGGCAAGTCGATGAGCAAGCAGGGTTGCTATAATAAACAAACTCAGGTGAGGTGACAAACGCCCGAGATTCGCCGAATTCGCCGAATGGGCGATTGCTAGAGCATGTCATTATAGATAGCCTATCGCCTCTCAGCAACCTTTTTACGTCATTAGGATCTCGAGAGTTCCATAAATGGGAAATTTCACGTTTTTTTTTTTTTTTTTTTTTTTTTTTAACCAGATCTATTTTCCATATCGCTATTCCATTTGAGATATTTTTTTCTACGATTGGTAGAATTCAATACGATCGCTATCGCCCAGTCTTCCACCATCTTTGTGACGTATGAATAGGAAGCACTGCAATATTTTTGCCTGTGAACGAAGAAAGTTGGAGTTGACTGTTCCCTAGGTAACCGAGAGGAAATTTCTAGGAAAAAGGTTTCCGCAACTGGTTGCAGCAACCAAATCGCCCCCAAATTTTCGTCGTGTAATAAATCATTGAGGTGTACTCATGAAGTGGCATATTAATTTTGCAGTTTACTCTTTGGTTGCAAAATTTGTTTCATAATCAAGATCCTGGTACGCTGTTTTCCTTGTTGCTTGTTCTAAATGTCGCTATGAGTATGCCATAAGTGAGGAGAACACCAACCACTGAGAGGTCGAGGCTCTTGTCAATGACGATTGAATCCAGTACCTTGCATCCTGCGCTATTTCTACCATTGCTTTGAGGCAATCTCTTTGGCGGAGGAATTTCCCTACCAGCCTTTTAGCTGTCACTTTTAGACTGTCCGAAGCATTTATGACAGAGGAACCAAACAAGAACGTTAGCACAAAGTGCAAGAAATTAACCACGTAGGGCAATCGCCATGCCATGGAGAGCACGCCAGGATCCGAAGAAAATGTCATCTCGTAGGCAACGCGGAACACGTAAACAAGTATCATAGAAAAGCATAGCAACAGATGGGAAAGCAGCAGTTTGTTGACATCTGAAACGATGTCGCTTATTTCACAGTGCAAGGGAAACAAATCCTTGATGTCTTCTTCGTTGCTGTTCCGAAGCATTTTGTTCAATGCAATAAATGCCTCTCTCAACAGAAAGCAGGCAGAAGAGAAATAAGCGACGACAAAGGTGCAGCTGAGCGACGCGACATACAAAATATCATTTACCCATACACTTGGTGCAGCTAAAGGGTAAAGAATGAATGCATACTTATACTCTTTTGAATTCACGTGCCTTTAGGTGTACCGATGAAGTGACATATTAATTTTGCATTTTACTCTGTGGTTGCAGAATTCGTTTTATAATCAAGATCCTGGTGGGTTGTTTTCCTTGTAGCTTGTACTAAATGTCGCTATGAGTATGCCATAAGTGAGGAGAACACCAACCACTGAGAGGACAAGGCTCTTGTCAATGACGATTGAATCCAGAACGTTGAATCCGGCGCAACTTTTTCCCATTGCTTTGAGGCAATCTCTTTGGCGGGGGAATTTCACTATCAGCTTTTTAGCTGTTACTTTCAGACTCGCCGAAGCATTTATGACAGAGGAACCAAACAAGCACATTAGCACAAAGTGCAAGAAATTAATCAGTGCGTAGGGCAATCGCCATTCCACGGAGATTACGCCAGGATCCGAAGCAAATGTCATCGCGTAGGCATCGCGGAACACGTTAACAAGTATCATAGAAAAGCATAGCAGCAGATGAGAATGCAGCAGACTGTTGACATCTGAAAAGATGTCGCTTATTTCCCAGTGCAAGGAAAACAAATCCTGGATGTCTTCTTCGTTGCTGTTCCGAAGCTTTTTGTTCAGTGCATTAAATGCCTCTTTCAGCAAAAAGCAGACAGAACAGAAATAAGCGGCGACAAATGTGTAGCTGTGTGACGCGGCATACAGAATTTCACTCACCCATAGACTTGGTACAGCTAAAGGGTAAGGTATGAATGCATACTTATACTCCTTTGAATTTACGCGAGGAAGCATGAGATAGAGGTAATTAATTTCGTACATGTGTGAGAATATATCAGCAGATAAAATCATTATAATTAAATTACGTTTGAATTTCTTAACTATTTTGACATCTGCATCTTCACTTACTCCAGTATACACTTTAACAAGCTTTTGCATACTCTCTTTAAATTCGGATCTTCTTACACAAAGTAAAATCCGATTTAAAAAATTCATGAACAACATCACTATAAGAGATACTGTGTTTAAGACGCGTCTGTTATTTATTATATCCATCATCCAATCATAGACTTCAAATATGTAACTTACTGTAAACAAAAGCACGAGGAACCATGAAGCGATCGTCTCAGTAGAGTATTGCCTGGTACATTCCACGGCATTTTCGAAACCAATTCCGTGAGACCACAAGTAGATGTTTAAGGGAGAATATAAATCTGGTGTGGATTTTCGAACTGAGTGTCGTTGTTGTGTGTGGAAAACTTGGGGGATGCTTGCCGTACTTTCATCAGATGAAGCAGTTCTCCTTTTTATAAACATTATAGCGTTTCCTTTGAAGGCAGTGTGTTTAATAAATTAGGCGATTATACTTATGTACTCTTACGTTTCTAAGAATGAACAGGAAGCGCATCAGACTCTCCCCACATTAAAGTGTGGTTTTGATGAAACAAGAACTGTACATCTGATACCTGAGGGCTTGCAAAATACCGAATGATCTTCGTTTGTCTTTCTTTCAACGAGAGATTTCAGTGTTGCACATGCAGTGTTATCAGACTGAAATAAAAACAAAAAAGAAATATAAATCATGCCATACACATTGATTATTAATCACTTTAAACACTCTAGGGCAGGGATGGGCAAACTTTTTCGGTCGCGGGCCAAAAATCGAAAAAAAATGTTTGGCGGGCCAAGATAAATTTTTCTAAAATTTCAAGAAAAATACAGAGGTATTACAATTTAAATATTTTAATGAGATGAATTAAATTGCGATTTCATTTTTAAATTTCCTTATATTGAGGTTCGAAGTGAGATGCACTAAGTCTAAGGAACGAGGCTCAATGCTCATCTGTCAGTCTACTTCTGAAAGAATTCTCTTAAGGTTCATAGTTAAAAACACTTGTTCTCATATATAAGACGAAGCAAACATAGCGCTGATTTTCTGGGCGTGAGATATTAAATTTGGGAAACTTATTTTCGATAATGATTTGTAAAACTCTGGCATTTTTAGAAACAACTACTTGAGATAATTGTTAGATTGCAATTCAATTCATTCAAGCTACAAATCGGACCTCACTGCTTCACATTTTAAGTTGAAAGGCATGGTAAAAATATCCACTTCTGTTTGAATGGCACTGAAATCTTGAAATCTGCGTTCGAACTCAAAATGCATTTTTTTAAGTCATCTTGAAATTCTTAATATGGATATATAACATATAAATATATATATTCTCTCGATTTCCGTTGGACCGACTAATTAAAATTCCACCCGCGGGCCGTAGTTTGCCCATCCCTGCTCTAGAGAGTTTGTGCATACCGTTTCTTCCTACGTTAACGCCAACGCTATCCGCTATACGGAGTATTTTAACCATTTACGTTCCGGATTTTACGCATGCGCTATATTGTACAGTGGTATTTAACGTTGGCGTTGAAACCGGCATGCTCAAACTCCCTAATAACGCACGGACGCCATAAGCCCTTGCGTAGTTTTGCCTTAAGACAACACAGCACAAAAAATTGGTTAATTAGAGCGCGAGTAACGAATTTTCAAGATTCCCATTGAAATCATTCCCTTAATATTACCATATTAGGTGTTTTTTTTATTGTCCCTCCAAATAAAAAAATTATGGTCCAGATGGGTTTATTTTTCTAACGATCTTTTTCCACCCTATTTGGCGATTGATCGAAAAAGTCACCAATATTGGCGACTTTTGGCGCAACTTTTGAGGGAGATAGTGTATAATATTACATAGTACGATGATACTGTGCTCTAAATGGATGGCTGTCTGTGAACCGCCATTAAACATAATGTGTTGGAATTATTTGGAGTGCTCCCGTAGAAGAACTATTAATTTTACAGACATTATTTACAAGAGAGATTCATCTTGTAATCCTTTATAACATGCATCCGTTTTGTTTTATTTCAATTAGTCGTCTAAAATACACTTCAAAGAACGACTGCCCATACAGCGCGTAATGCGTTGGAAATCTTTTGAGCTGTTCTGTAGAACTATAAATGCTACATGCACCTTTTTCAATAGGGTACGTGGTACAGTACATAGGAATAACGCGTATAAATTTCGTAGAAATCGATGAACAGTTTCGGGAGTACGGACGGACAGACTTACAAAGAAAAATAATAAACACTTTTCAACTTTCTTCAAGTGTTAAAAAGCAGTATGTTTGGGATTTACCAATGCTCTTTTCACGGCATCCGAATGCAGTGGAAGATGATTCTTGCAAAAATACTGAAATGACAAGAAATTATACCACACAACTTTTAGGACTACAGGAACTGCAGAAGGACTGCAGGACTACAGAAGGGACGACAGAATAACGTCTGAATAAAACTGAGCTAAACAACTATAACCACATCCATTTTTACAAAGAAATGAACATACTTTGCTGCACCTAGATCTGCTGTCCGGATATTTATCAAATAAATCCCTCATATACCAGTAATTTGGAAAGATTGGGTGAAGGCAGTTGATTTTCTTTAGACACACAAATACTCAATGGAAGGTAGCATATAACTAATATTTTGTCAGAATACGGAATCGACCTGTGAATAGCACACTATACCAACTTAATGTGATTCTTGACTGAGCTGCGTACAGTGTGATTAAAGGAAGAAAATTATATAGCAACGTGTTACAAAGCATTTTCGTAATAGTTAAAAATCAAAACAGTGATCTATTCAACTAGTTTGAATTTAAAGAGTCGTATGTTATTTTCTGCTCATAGCTTTTATCATGCATTTTTCTCTAACATTTGGAATTGAGAATTTTAACCTACTAAAGGGATAGATCAAACTGTTTACTATAAAAATATCTGATGCAGAATTATTATTTAAATATATTTATATTTTATTTGCAAATGGCCAAGCTTTAGAAAAATTTTATTGTTATTGCATACGAAATATGCTTTCAATGATTGCCTCTTAGGATACCATTCAAATATTCATATATTTTTATTGAAGCATGTTATGTATGGGTTTTTTGGACTATGTCTCCGTTTCGAATGATTTAGATTTTTTATATAATGTAATATATTATTCGCATCAAATGTTGCAAACTATGAATATTACATTAGGAAAAAAGAATATAGTAATATTTCCTTTGGTCAGCGATACACAGAATAACTCTTGTAATATCGACTTGCATTTGAATTCTATTTCCAAAATACACAAGACCTAAAAATTAAGCTGGTATTATTGAATAGAAAATACATTTTATTTTTCATCACTGCCTTTTTGAAATCTTTTTCTAAGTGTAGATTTCAACTCATTTTTAAGTATTCATGCCTATTTTCCGTTATAAATTGTATTCATGAAATTTAGTTTTCGTCAACTGAGAGGGCAGTGCAGGTTTGAAATCACGCGAAATTTACACAGTATACTCTTCGTATAATGATTCTGAAATTTAATAAGTAATTAAATAGGGTGCAAGAAACCCGATAGGTGACGCCTCAGATTGATTTAATGATCAGAGTCGCTCTCTTATCCATTCATGTGTGAATTCCCCTCATCTATATTCAGAGTACTGTAAAATCGCTTATTTTTGTGAAACTTTAATTTTCGCTAACCCGTCGTCATAGCGAAAATCAAACCCTAACGATATACTTTTTTTTTCACTTCGAATGATAGTAAAAAAATCAGAAATTTTTCACTTATTAAAATTTAATAATTTACTGCACAGTTAAAAACTCTTTCTTGGCAACTTCCTTTATTACAACTATTTCTTGAATGCTATATGATTATTTCTTGAATATAAAACAATAATACAACTCATAGAATGCAGCTCATTCACTTACAATATTGATACCAGCTTCTTTGAAGTCATTCAAAATGGGGGAAGTGGAGGAGGGGACGAAATTTTCGGACAAAAGAAAGTATCTTAAGAGGACCAGGTGAGTAAAATTCGGTGAAAAAATCTATTTTTATATTTTTATTGCTTTAATTACTTTAAAATTTTATCTTTTTATCGATATATTACACGTGTTTATCGGAAAAAGAGAAGTATTAGAAATTATTCTATTTCCCCAAAACACTTCATAGTTTAAACATTTACTGAAATCTTTAAAGCGGGTTTTCTCAAAACGTGGATTGTACAGGTTCGTGTTCCTTTTTCTCAATATCTAATAAACTTATGAACTCAATCTTTTAATGACAGATATATCATACTATATTGCACACTTACACTTGGCAGTATGTTAATATATTGAGAAGGATTCAGTTAAAGAAGGAAAATTCTATAAAAAATAGAAATTCAAAAGTGATTTTCATTAAAAATTTAACACATTTTCCTTATTATTTGAAAAAAACTGTTACTAGAATATAACTGTAAAATATGTTATTCTAACTGCTGTTAAAGTTTTGTGCGATTATCCTTTGCCATTTCTGAGGAAAAGGTACATAAAATGGATTAATTTAACATGGCGGAGACAGGGCTTACCCAGTCCCCTAAAAATTGCCTTATGAAAAGGGGTTCTATATTTAGGTAGTTTAGGGATTTTTCAATTCTCGGCTCTATTCAGGCGTCTTCTCACTTTAGGCACCTCGAAAATAGGCTATTTTCGCGATTTTTTTTCGAGGATTTTTGCAAACAATTATGGGATAAAATGGATCCTATATAATAAACACATCTTTCAAGTACAAGAAAAAAAAAATTTTTTTTAACAATTATTATAATAAAACAGTAGCATCGAAAAACCCGTGTAGAAATGTAATGTGGCTTGTTGATGGTATCTACGAGACAGGTCATCTGAAACAAAGAAAAAATAAAACAATTTTAGATTCAGTATGTCAGTGGCTATAGCGCATATCATCAGTTTTTTTATATTCGCGAAAATAACAAAATGGCGCACGTTTTTCGAAAAAGTAAAAAAAAAAAAAAAAACGCTTTTTTTTTGCAGTTTTTTGTAAAAAAAAATACTTCAAATCAAAATTTCAAAAATCTGATGATATGCGCTATAGCCATAACTATGAAGAATATGTCATTAAAATTTCATGACAATCGGCCGGATAGTTTCCGAAATTTCATCAACAAGGCACTGAAAAACCTTGTTTTCAGATAAACGCGTTTAAAGTTTTGGTTGCAGAAAAATCATGAAAAAAACCTTACCTCGGGTTAATCAGCGATGCCTGCTCCATACAATGATTCTTCGTAGAAGTTGTGTTCGTCCAAAATAGCTTCCCTTCGTCTCGACCTAGTCTCTTTTGAAGCGTTAGAGCTGCGGCGGTTCCCTACGCGTACGCGATCACTGTCGCGTTTCTCGGCGTATTGAGCGGCGATAGGGCCAAGTTTGACACCCATCACCTCTAAAATTTTTAAAACAGGTTGTAGCCCTTCGTTATAAATGCATGCTGCTGTTTGACAAGCAATTTCCACGGTTTTTCTTCCCGTAAAAACGTGTTTCGGTGCCATTGCCCAGACACAGCTGTTGAAACCCTCGTCAGATCTTCATAAATCGGTTTCAAAACCTCTTGAACATCCTCAGCCAGAGCAGGAGGATGTTTAAAAGTTTCTATCTGATTGTTGTTAACCGCTTTCTTGTACTTGCACCATGAGTCTGAACAATAAGTATGCTATGGGTTGCTGTCGGTTGAAATTTTATTATAGTATGATCTTTATGAAATTTTGATATAACATTTTTGATGATATGTACTTTCAAAATTTAAAAAAAAAAATTCGATTTTTTTTAATTTTCAAAGTGAGAAGACGCCTTCATTTAAAAAATTCTCGCAATTTTCACCTCTCGAAATCACCGATATCCTCTCTTTCTCAAAAACTGCGACTCGCGAAAATAAGTGATTTTACAGTATTCCATGATCAAGCGCTCTTCTCTGAAAGTGCTCAACCATGGCTCACTGGGATATGTACAGGCTGTCCAAAAAGCTCCGTTTTTCCGTACGAGTAAATTTTCGCTTCTTCGCCGATTTGTCGCTTTTACCCAACGAATCATTGTTGCCATCTTTGCCGGAGAAAATATGCCTAAAATCAAAGCTAAAAGTATCGAGGAATGGATAACAATGGCCGCATTCGTAAACGCCAAACGAGTTTATCGTTTACGAATGCGGCCATTGTTATCCATTCTTGGATACTTTTAGGCATATTTTCTCCGGCAGAGATGGCAACAGTGATTCGTTGGGTAAAAGCGACAAATCGGCGAAGAAGCGAAAATTTACTCGTACGGAAAATCCCATAGGAGAAACTGGTTTTCGGACAGCCTGTATTTATCCAAGTGAGCCATGGCTCAACACAGGTCCCATACATGTCAAACAGATCATAGAAGCAACTAGCCAGTCACCAGCCAGCTTTGCCGAAGTACCAAATTTTTCTCTTGCTGTTGATGTGCCGAGTTCGACCGTCTGGCAAAGTATTGATGAACCCTATGTTATTTTACGTATGAAATAAATCAGCTATCCGGCAGCGAATATTCTGGATAACGATTGGTCTGCAAGTTACTTCTGCAGAAGGCAGTCGATGCAACTAGGCTGTAGAGCACTTTGTGTAAGGACTAGCATGAATATCATGTGAATTCTCAAGAGATTACTAGTAGAACATTCTGTCAGTCTGGACAGCCACTAACCACGAGCTTCATGACATAATTCTGTTTTATTTAAATTTCCTGGAGAGGATCATCTGAGCAGTTTATTGTCCAAATTTCAAGTCGCCGTGACCAATACAACTACCCGCAGATCTCCAACAGCTACAGGAGTTTAACAGCAGTAATAGTAGGGACATATTTTTTCTCCCGTTTGAAATAGGGGGGTATATAGGAAATGAACGTCCTGACTACCTAGCCGAACTTCCCCCCCCCCCACTCACGGCGACACATTTCGGAAAATTTGCTCTTACGAAGCACGATGCAAACATCACGTGCATGTCAATTTTCGTCTTATTTGCTTAGTAATTTCGGTCCGGCGAAATAGTTATCCTAAAAATAAAAATAATTTTTGGTCCCTCTAATACTTATTTTTATTGTTTTGTCGAAGATGCAATTCATTTCTTTAAAATCAAAAATGAATTGGTATAATAATTAAAATAAAAAGATTTTTAAGTATTGTGAATATTTTTTTTCGGCGATTTATTTATTTATTCAAAATATTCACATTATCGAAATTTTTATGCGCCAAAAATTTAAAAGCGTCAATACTTATTAATGTACACGTACACATACATGTATGTATAAAGAAACGTTTTATCAAATATAGCTATAACTGATATCCCCCTTCATCGAATACAGGGGTCGATGTAGATAAAAATTGGGTTCGTTTTGCGGCCCCTTCACAAAATTACAATCGATTAAAACGGCTCTTAATTGGCATTTTATTCTACATTTTAATCTGTTTTACCCATTATTTTAACGAAAAAGCTTTTATTAAAAAATTTGTATGAAAATTCACAAAAATAAATATTAGCGTTCACAAAAATAAGCCATTTTCAGAAAAACAGAACCCTTAAAAAAATTCCTGGATCGACTCCTGATATTTCAGCAGTAACAAATAAAGACTATTTCTCTTTTTATATATCATTCTGTTAAAGAAAGCATTTTTTTTTCTCTAAGGTTCCTACATACCAGTTTATTTTTTAAATAAAGATAACCCCCAACAAAGTAAACAGATGTCATAAGTTAAAAACACATCCAGCATGGACTGGGAGATGTCTGGACGGATATGACGTGACACTTGATATAAGTCAGTTGTTTATAAAATTCTGTCTTTCGTCTCCTGGAATGTTAAAACTTTTATTTATTTATACTTAAATACACTTCCGTGTTTCTGTGACATAAATATGTTTCGTTTTAACAAGATCTTGTCAATGTCAGTTTAATGGGAGCGATTCCATATTAACTGTGGTAGGTCTTTGCGAAAACTGTACCGGATAAAAGGGAACGCGTCACGTGACTGCGAAATCTTCATCGAAGTGACATTTTTTTAAAGTTTATAGTATTTTCTGTTCATCTCTGTTGCTCTGTTTGGAATTTATGAAGAACTAGCTGAAGTTCCGTTTTTTGGACGGGAATAATCGATTATTCTTTTTCGAACACGTCGTAATCAAAGTTCATTCGATGAAAGCAGATTTGTAATCACAATGCTGAATTGTTCTCCCTATTACTGTTCCGTGCAAATGATTTCTATAATCGATTATTAGTATTCGAATGGAATCAATCGGATAATGATTATTCCTGATAATCACTCTTTGAATAGTACCGTATTGACCCACACGTATACGTGGATCCCGCGTATAAGTCGACCCCCCCCCCCCCACACACACACACACATTTTAAAGCCTTTTTTTTCCCCAAAATTTCTCGACTTATTCTCGGATAAATACGGTATTTGCGGTTCACACTATTCGAATAGAATTCGCGATTTCACTATTCGAATCAATAATATTTCCTGGTTTTCAAGATTCGAATAGTATTCACGATTTCACTAGTCGAAATTTCAAATAGCATGTGCTGTTCGAATGCTATGTGCTGATCTTCAGAATTTATTTTTCAAAATCGATTATCTCGAATGCATTTAATAATCGATTCATTCGGGTTGTTTCTTCATTCATTCATGGCCATCACTAATATAGTTTCCCCTCTAACGTTAAAATTGCAACCAGAAAAGCTCTAACCTGAACTGCAAAAGAAAAAAATAAACTTCACTTTGATTTCTTAGAACTGCCGTAGTTCAGCCGTCTGGGTGGTGTAGTGGGTAAAGGAACATTCTATCACACCTGGGTCCGGATTCCATTCCCAGATTGGGCTTGGTTGTTAATGCTGTGTAATTCGAAGAGGAAAAAAAAAAACCTCTGTTTTTAGTCTTGGCACACAAATTCAAATGAACTAATAGCATCATGGTCTCAAAAAAATTTTCAGATGGTTCTTCATAAGCTGCTTTACACACTGTAATAATCGAAAAAAGCTCTGTCTTTTGTGAACTTTTCAGAACAAATTCTTAAACATGGATCTGAGCAGCAAGATAGTTCGACACGTTTTGCGAAAATTTCCGATTTTTAAGTATGTTTTCTAAAAGTTTTGAAACTGATACGGGTTTATCTCTTATTTCAGCTTGCAGGACAGCTTGCAAAAAAGACAGTTTCAAGGTTTTGAAGTGCCTGACAGAATTAGTTTATTTGTACTTAAGTACCAAAATCACATGATTTTTTGAAACTACGCCGTTAATTTGTTCGTCCCTCTATAGTGAACGCTGGCTGCCCACTGGCTAATGAATAATACATTGGCTAGTCATTCGAATCTTACCTCAGTAGTGACTAATTTTGGGTGAGGAAGTGCACGCCTTTTAACCCTTTAACGCGCGGTGTCCTCGCCGTGAGGACACCAAGCTCTTGACGTTTTGACTGTTGCCAGTCACGAAGAATAAATTTGATTTCTATAAAAATAGTTGCGAGTGACATAGCTGCACGAGAATCCTCTACTTTTTAGCACGTCATTTCCCGTCAAAAAACTGTCACGGTTCTTTTTAACAGTTTTTAACTTTTAAACGCAACTTTTTAGACATGCTTTTAGACATGTTTTGTAGACATGATTTGTAGACATGATTTGCTGACAGGTTTTGTAGCCATGAACTATCGCAGGTTTTGTAACCATGAACTGTCACAGGAAGGAGGTTGTACTGCTCGTGCAGTGCAGTGCAACCTCCTTCTGCATAAGAATAAGCAAAATCGTTAACAGCATTGGGGGTGTAATATTTTTTCTTCGTACACTGCACAAGTAATGTTTTATTCCTGCAAAAATATCGCTCTGGTCACAGTAAGAAAGTTCTTTCAAACATGACTAGGTTACTATGCAATTTTCCACACTACCTATAAGGTGTTGCACAAGACGCCCAAACGTCGTTTTTATTTACATGAAGTGTTTCCCGCAGGATGCCTATATAAAAAAAACCATCAGCCTTGAAAAAAGGCAGTTTATAATAACATTGTCAGACTCATAAAAATATTGCATTTTAATTCAACTAAACGTTAAATTGTCTTCATATTTGAAATTGAATATATCTCATGTGACCTGTTGCATTGACACCAGTTATTTCAATACTCAGTACGAAACTACTTTATTTAAGAGGTCAAATCGTATTGCATTCCGTGGCACTCTTAGTTTCAAAGCCTATCCACCGCGACAAGGTGGTGCCACATCGGATAGGGATCGGTTTTTAATTGTCCCGAGGCCAAAAACCGTATAAAAAGCAAGTATAATTTCGGTTTTTAATTGTCCTGAGCCAAAAACCGCATAAAAAGCAGATATTGGTTCGGTTTTTAATTGTGAGCCAAAAACCGTATAAAAAGCATTACTTTTGGACGCTTTAAATTTTAAAGCAACAAAAAACGCGAGCCAAACGTCTCCTAACCTTTTTGCTCCTGGCCTGCTGTGCTACGCTGAAAAAGCAGTCATCCAAAAACCTCTCCATCAGATCGGGTGGATACCGTGGAGAGGATTCGGGTGCTGCCACAGACAGCGGAGCAGCCCTAGCGTACGAACCGAGCGAGGAGTGGGCGTCCGTAAATTCCTCGTCATCAGAGTCCGGCTCACTCTGTGGGACAGCGAGACCCGGGACGGATGCAACGGAAATACTTTCGCCACACCTCGCATATAAAAAAGCAGCCAAGAAGAAAGCCAAAAATGAAACAGGACTGCCATAAGATGGAATTTCTGATAGCAGCACCAAAACCAACGGTACAAAGAACATTTTGCACCAAAATAATCCAACCACTTAGTTCAAATGCTTAAAAAGTAGGGTCAATACAGTTTCAAGCACCGAAATGAAGCAGTTATAGAAGAAATCCAAGCATCTATTCCAAGAGCTTAGATAGAAATGATTTATGTTGCTGATTGTTGCAAGTTTTTCTCATGGTCAACAATATACGTCCCCGTTTTAGCTTTGAAACACTAACTCGGTATTGTTTACAACAATGTAGTAAGGTTCCAAATACTAATTTATTGGATGCATTGTTTGTAGAAATTTTTCGTCACATTGCGATGCGTTGTTTTAGCAGCAAAACTTCGTTAAAGCATGCTTTGGGGGAGGGATACTTCTCTATGTACTATGGTCATTTCACCCAGACATCATCAGAGTCATCTTCTAAACTACAATATCACAGGGTCTCGCATTAGTCTACGCTCTTTAGAGAATTAAAATAAATAGTGTGTTTCGGTGTGTGTCTGTACATACCGTTGCATGGTGAACTGTCCCATGACGTTAATTCTGCCTTAGAGTCATATTAACCTGGGCTCAACTTGGGTGTTTGACACCCGTTGGCTTAACCTTCTGACTCCGGTGGTACAACAGTTGTACCAAAAAAATAAATGTGACTGAAGAACGGCACTGGTACAAGTGCCTTACGCAAGACTTCTTTAACCTCTTTTGATGGAAAATCCATCCACCCTTCAAATAAGATCGACTGAGAATTTCTAGAAGCGGGAATTTCTTTTCTTATACTATGGGCGCGTTAATAAATAATTGACTGGTGAGAAAGTGGTAGTCAATTGACCTGGATTCGGCACCCAGGTTTGAATTTTGCTTGGAGACTTCTGTGGTCGGGAATATTTACCCCCCATCTACCAAACAAGAGACAAGGCGTGTTTTTCACCTGTTAAGTAGGGAAATGAAATCTTACAGATTCGGCCGTTTTATGGGACAAAATTTCTCAAGAGTGAGTCTTGGGTCTAAAAGGTTAATCAAAACAAGTTGGAGGCGTTGATGACGTCAGTTTCTAGCAGCGAAAACATAGGAACCACAACTTTATTCACAACCTTCAAGGGATTGTCGAATATACGCACGTGTAAGCCGAAAATAATGAAAAATCACCACGGGTAGCAAATACCCTGGTTGTTTCTGAAGGATTCACGACCTATGGACAACGGTATATTATTAGCCCATGACACACAGGGACGTGCCAGAGTTTTGAAAAAGACGACAATCGCTTGACACGGTTTTTGGTTGATTCCTACTTTAACCCTCCCCCCCCCCCCACTCTCGCCAAGGTGGGATAACTATAAACAATGCAGTTACCGTGACGATTTCTTGTATTTTAGCTGCAACCACAATTTAAAGATGGCAGATTGGAACAAATATAAGTACAGCATTATTTATTTGTTTACTTATTTATTTGGGTTGCCAGTTAATCTAGTTTTAATAATTAAGAATCTTCAAATTCCTTAACTTGTACGTTTATTGCTAATATATGCACTTCCGTTTCACCTAGTTCCTTTATGAGCGCTGAACCTCATGCATAAGTCCCAGACACACACAAATGCGGAGACCGTCAAATTGCGTCGATATTTTAGGTTGGCGAGAGTGGGGAGGTTCAGGTAGGAATCAGGCAGTTTTTTTTTTTTATCTGTATGTTGGTCCAGTGATTAACTGCAACACATTTTATTTCCAAATACAGATTCTTCTCTCCATCATCATTTGGAAAAATCATTTGGATATATATATATATATTGTTGCGTAACTAGTCTTCTTGTTTCCGGGGTTCGTCGTTCTAAAGTCCAGTTGGTGTAAAAAGTTCAAGTAAAAAGTCACTTGTCAGGATGGAACACAAACTTTATTGCTTCTGGAACTTCGTAGAAAAATCAGCTGTACACAATTCACAAGCACAATCTAGCAGTAGCGTGCTTTTAACAATCCGCTTGGATCAGAAGCTCTCACAAATGCTGTATTTCTCACACAAAATAAGTCACTTTCACAGGCAAAAATTCAGTGGAAATATTCAAGGGATATCGTACGCAATCCCTTAAGACACAGCAATTAAGAATTTACACACAGCACTTTGAAAACGGCTTCGTAAAGCAAGCTAAAACACAGCTTCTATAGCACTATCCATTCACAAAGCAAGCGTACTGAGAGCTCTTCAGACATTGAGCGTTCAACTCGCACTGAACTGTCGGGGCAACGCGCGCTTCTATATATAGCCGAAGCAGAAGGTACAAGAAGTTTCCAGAAAAGTCTATTTCACGAAGATTCCACTAAAGGCGAGAATTTTTATTACGTCATACAAGAGAAATGTTAGGTTATTATGCGTTTTTAACCCCTTAAGTATCGCCCTCGTCAAAATACCGGGAAAAGTTTCTTCCCTCTATTTCTCGTGCTCGTGGTTCTTCCGGGCAATAGTGCGTTCATAAGTTACGCGCCAGAAGATAAGAGCATTTCAATTATTATGCGCGGATTTTTTTTTTCTCATTTTACAATGACATTAAAATGCGATATCAAATGACAATACCAGACTATTTCTTAACTTAATTCGGAGATAATTCATTTTTAAATAGAAGGTAGCAGTACTCTAATACGTGTGTTTGTAATACGCGTTGTGCAATCTTAGCTCTTTTTATTTTTACTTATGTTCAAAGAAGAGTTTACAAATATGTATTTCTTTTACGAAGTAAGTTGAATAAAATCCTCCTTGAGTATTTAAAACATGTGTTTTTAATGATTCCCTTTACTAGAAATCACACATTCAGTCACAATAACCCTGAATGTTGGCTTTTCCTAGAACCATTCTAGGAACATTTTCTAGAAACATTCTAGAATGTTGGCTTTACCTTTTTTTATTCTTTCGCGCTAAAAAATGTCCAAAACCTTAAAATGAATGCACACATTGTTACATGTGCTTATTTATATACAATTTTCTGAAATAAAAAAGTAGGCGCTTTTATGGCAATTTTCTCTAAAATAATACGAATTTTAAGGGGTTAATGCAGGAAAACCAACTTGCAGGCCCCATTGGGAAAATCGCGCCAAATGACCAAAATGTCGCCAAGCTTGGCGACTTTTGGCGAAATATCGCCCAATTGGGTGCCAAAAATAAGTCCCCAAAAGTGAAGAGATCGAAGCCCTAGGACCCATATTTCTCGAGATTTCTAGAAACCTGTAGAAAAACAATAGGGAAACTGAAACCTCCGTATCTCCGGTACTAATTGACCGATTTTGATGCAACAAAAAGCAAAATTTATCTATTTGAAGCGTAGAATACGAATTTTAAACCATTTTAAGCCCCAGAGTAGCGGGTTGCCCCGAAAATTCGTAACAATATATATATATTTGAGGTAGAACATTGTTATAACACACACATATACGTATACGTATAGATACATACATGCATAGAGGATATCCCAAAAAGTTGGTAATGGATGAGAGAAGATACTTGAGAAAAACATTGAATTAACAGTCATGGAATGGATGTACATGCTCAAAGAAATGACTCAAAAGACCGTCCGCCAGCTGTAATGCAGGCTTCACACCTACGAAATTGGGACTGGCGCACATTGGAGAAGATACCAGACATTTCCCGAATATCGCTAGCAACAGCGGCGAGTAGATCCATATCGGTTTCAGTGGGACTGTCGTAGATCAGGGCTTTATAGCCCTAATTTTCCATGTTCAACGCCACCTGGCGGCTTGCCGTTTGCGTTCCGCCCCTACTTTCTGTGACGAGATTAGGTCGTGCAAATGCGTTCTATCGCCCCATAAAGTTTTGGCCTCTTTTTCAGGCTTGCCCTGTATATCAATACGCAAAAGTATTATGCGTGCATCTACGAATATACCCGACAATATTTTTTAAGTCGCAAAAGTAATATGTTGTCTTCATCACTTTCACAGATTATTTAAATTTCTTTCTCACTTAAATACGTCAAAATATGAGCTTAAAATTCGATGAAATGTGTAAATCCTTGTGCATGCCGAACTTGAACAGCATTTTCGAAAGCCTTTACCCTTCATATAACTTGTCTTTACAATTGAGAACCAAAAATTTCTTCTACTACCGTAGAAGATGAATGTTCTAACTTGTGCACATAAAGAAGTACTAATCGTGCTAACCGTTCCGAATGGATTAAAAAAATTCCAAGGAAAAATTGGTCTTACCAATTCCATTCTAGAAAAATCCATTCTTACATGCTGAATTTCATGCATAACTATTTGGACCGAATCTTTACTATACCCATTGCTGCATTAAACTACGAAATTCCTTACATGTTACGATTAAAACTTAGATTATTATTAAAAAGAACCCTCTTTTTGACGTCAAATTTAATTATTCTCTAGGAAACCTTGTATTTTAATTGAATAACTTGGAAAAATTTTAATTGTGCATTAATAAATTAAATTTGAAACCTCGCCTTTAAGGTGTATTTAATTACATATTTTTTAATCTCAAAATGTTCAGAAGTAATTTAGATTGCGGAACATTCTGTTATTTTAATGCAAAATAAAAATAACGTGTTACTTAGTAAGTGAATTGTGTTAAAGAAACAGTTCGCTTTGTTTTGCTCCATTTGGGGAGAAAAAGTTAAGAAAAATACTGCACAAAAATTTAGGGTTTTCAATTTGTCTAAATTTCTAATATTGCTTTTTATATAAAGTCCAATAATGTTTCAAAGTTTGTTTATTTTTTTATTTATTTCTTCGATGGTTTCCGCTAAGTATTGGCTTCTTTGTTATGGGAGAACCCAGAAGAAAGGCGAAGAACGCCCCCCCCCCCGACCAGCGAGTCTCCCTAATTTTGAACCTACCTGCATCTGGATTGGCGCCCCCCCCTGAAGATTTTTTTTTTTTTATATTAAGAAGCCCCAACATATTTTAAGATCATCAGCTCCGCTTCAGCGTACTCGATCCTATAGTATTCGCTTATATTGGTCTCACAGTTAATTATACGTCCATCCATCTAGGTGCTGAAACATCAGAGTTGCTTTAAAAAAAGTGTACATAGATGTACAGGGTTGTCCAAAGTAAACTTCCCCAACTCAAAGGCCTGTGCAGGATGTTGTATGGGTCATAATGTAATGAAATTTTGAAAACAGACACTTCAGATCACGCGCTCGCGATTTATTTATAAAAAAAATATTAGTACAAGAAGTTGCCGATAGTGCGCGCCATAGGTGACCGCGGATGCTAACAATGTCTCATTTAATTTGAGCCAATGATTTGCATAGTATATCCAGCGAGACGTCATCGCAACAACGATGCAGAGCCCTGGAACCCACATCAAGTGAAACAGACAAAGAGGCCCTGGCAGGCTGCACTGGCAGTTGTTTCCAGCTCGCTGATGCACAATGGCGGCTTTGAAAGACAAAGCTCTGTTAGTGAAACTTTTCTACCAGAATGACGAGAACTCCTGTGCTGCAATAAGAGCATTCCGTAGGCTAAAGAACTGACGCCGAGGACCAATGAAACCATGCGCTTTACGAGACATGACGGAGAAGTTCGAAAGAACCGGACAGCTGGGAATTTTACCAGGTAAAGGACGACATGTTGTGGATTCTGCACGCGTTCAAGACGTCGCTTTGGCGGACGCCTCTAGCCAATCGCCACATGGTGTTGTCAGTGTGCCAACTGTTTCTCGTGCTGTTGAACATCTGTAGAACGTCTTGTTGATCGGTAGCGTCATCTATCGGCGGCTTCTTGTACTAATGATTTCTTTTTAATAAATCACGAGCGCGTGATCTGAAGTGTCTGTTTCCAAAATTTCATCCCATTATGGCCCATACAACATCCTGCACAGGCCTCTGAGTTGGGGAAGTTTAATTTGGACAACCCTGTACATATAGTGTTATAAATAGTGCACACAAAAATATGTTTGAATTATTCGTTTTCTTGAATTTTTTTTATCAGAGCTGTAATCTATGATTACACCGGTCAACAGCAATTTTTTTTTCTTTTTAGTTACTGTTCTCATGCTTAAATTCTGATTCTAGACATTGAAAAACACTTAGATTTTAATTTTTAATTCTTAAAGTTTGCTTTTGTCTGATTGACGTCTATAAGTTTATCTTAATTTATTTCATAAACGAAAGATGACAGCACTTTGATTAACCCGAAAGTAAACTGTATTATTATTTGTAACTCTGTAGTATTCGTTGTAGTATTATTTGTAATATCAGTATTTGTTTGTATTATTATTTGCTCATACGAACATAAAACAAATACGAAAAATATTCACTTTTAGACATTCATTTCTTATTATTTTACCTTTATATGTTATTGTTTATCACAAATCTTAAGTAAAAAAATTTTATATCCAGCAAAAACTTTTCTGATCATAATTTACAGTGGAATTATAAAATATTTATATATAAAAATCAGTGACATTTGCCAGAAAATTGAAAAATTGCTTTAATTTCCACAAAAGCACACTTTCATTAAAAAAATTAATTTCCTTAGTTTTGGCGTCGGAGAAACTAAAATTTGAAAATGTAGACGTCAGACCCGAAAATCGTGTGGACCAGTGTTATTAGCCCGATGAAAAAAAAGAAATCAATTCAAATACTTTTCATATATCGTAATACACTATACAATATATATATATTTTTTAATAAATAGAATTTAATTTCACTATAGTCCCTAATTATAAAACGAATTAGAAGTACAGTCAGAATACAGAAATGCAATCATGGTTAAACCAGCTGTGAGATTTTATTGAAACAGCAATCAAATTTATTTACTTGAAAAGGTAAAACAGTACCTACAGTTCACTTCTTGTTATTCAAAACTTCATTTGTTTTACAACAGGCACGAGATTTTTATAATCCAATCGTAAGAAACTATGTCCATTAAAGCAAATCTTTACCGGAAGTATCCCCTCCATATTTAGGTTGAATTTATTTCTCAACTCTGAATATGAATGAGATGCATTTGGTATTCGGATATAAAATAAAATTATCACAAGCGAATAAAGTAAGCTTCCTGTGGGACGTATATGTCCCGGTGGCAGTGAAAGGGTTTACAACTACTAGTGCATTGAGATTGTGAAACTAAAATTTTGTGTGTATTTTCTCTTTGGCTGGCAATCGGTAAATCAAGCATGCTAATATTAGTGGTGCAGCGGATATCCATTTGGCCGGATACCGAATATCCAGCCAAATATTCAGCCAGATATCCGGTTATCCGGCAGCAGTATGTTTTCTTCTTCTTTTGTTTTATTTTGACTAGTTTTTTTAAGTCATTGAGGTATTACTTTTTTCTCGTTAGTTTCAAATGATTTAATTAAAAAATAAGAAATAATTTGGAATTGTTTCCATGAATTTATGGAAACAGTTCTACTGCAGTTTTACTACAATTAAAGTCATGCAAATAACAATGTCATGAGTGTTCTCTCTCAAGAGTTAAATAAATATCTTAAAAGATCAGTTCTTGAAAGAAAGAATCTCCATTCAACTGTTAGAAAATAAATTTAACAAATTTCTTTTCTTTATCAAAATTATGGGGGGGGGGGCATTTTCTCACCAGCCAGCAGTACTACAGCAAGTACACTATTCTCATAAGCAGGGTCCATTGATGGTGATAAAAAGGGTAACCAACCTCACACAGAGGTTGAAAAACAGTGTTTTTGTACAATAATTTCTTCCAGTAATAATTTACTCCAATCTTGAAAAAGTAGAAGTACTTAATTTTTTTTTCCCTTTTCCTATACATGATAAAAATATTAGGTTGTAAAGAAACTTTCCCGCCACCGCGAACATTGTCAGCATACAGTTCGCGTTGGCGTATTTGCTCATACAGTAGACACCGGTTATAACGTACTCTCACGGGACCTCAAAAATAGCCGAAGTACGTTATAAGCAATACCGCCGGTATGATTATTACACAGAAAAGGAAAGTGTGCTCATAATTTCACTGTAATATGTGTTTTAAAAAAGTCTGATTTTCTAAAATTTAAGTTAAATAAAAGACAGCGAAAACTCTTTATTACAATTTTATTGATATAAATAATCTGTCATTTTCTTTCGTTTTAAATGAGCAGATGCTACTTTAAAAATACCGTTTTGGATATTCATAATAGACTTTTATAGTCTCTGCATCATCATTGCGGCATTCAGAAAATCGTGATAATGTTTTTGCATCATTGAATGCTTCGTGTATGTGTGGTATAGGCTCTTCTGTTTCTTCTTCACTATCATCAGAATCATTATACATAGGGCCTTTTTAGGAGGCATTTGCATTGATGAATGACAAATAAAAACCATGGTCTTGTGCTTATCCCTAGCAGGGGAAAAGATAAAGAATCGCTCCCTTCATTCATGCACAATTCATCTCGCTAGAGAATCCGAAAACTGAGAACGAGTGTTCTTGAGAGAACTGAAATCTCCGAGAAAAAGGAAATAAATTGCTTAAGAAAAGTAAAATTTTAGTTTTGGCTGTGGTATAAAAAGTACGTTATAGCCGAAGTACGTACTTTGTTAAGTACGTTTTAACCGAAGTTAAATAACATTATAAATATAGGACTTCAATCGGGACCTAGACTTTAGGTACGTTATAACCGATAGTACGTTATATCCCAGGTCCGTTGTAACCCGTGAGCACTGTATTTGTCAAACGATTTTTCGCATTTGAAAGAAAGAGACTTACTTTATAGCACTGTGTGGCGAAATCTGTAAAAGAATACAGTTATCATTAAGTACAGGGTGTCTCAAATGGAACTATCAATCTAGCAGATTCGAAACATCGTTTGCTTCCAGTTCTGTTGCAAAAAGTCTGTTGCAAAGCTGAGAATATCAACGAATTATGTGTACAGCTTTATAGTACTATTGTTGTATCATGTGACACTGTGCAGATTTGGTACCAAAAGTTCAAAAACAAGGACTATGGCATTCAAGAAGCGCAGAACTCTGGCTGGTCAATTGATGTTCATGAATCCAGCCTGCTAGAAATTGTGGAAGAAGATCAGTATTTAACCACTCCACAGTTATCTAAGGAGTTAGAAGTTAGTTTTTCAAGCAGATTTGGCGTAAAACTTTCGTTACAACCCGATTGAAGTATTGAAATTAAAGGTATTGAAAAGTATTGAAAATAAAACATTTTCACAAAACTTTGTTTTTTCTCATTTTTTTCTCATTTTGCAGCTTTTAGAATGTATTCATGTTTATTTATGTTATATCTGTATATAATTCTAGGCTGAATGTACTGCCAATTATCCGGCATATATTCCGGATAGGCCGGATGCAGTATGTTTGCCGGATATCCGTTGCACCCCTAGTTAATATGAAGGCTGTTAAAAACTTTTTTCTTCTTGATTGGAATATACTAGATGAAACATTCTCGAAAAAGCAACTTATGGTGCAGGCGAGACCCTATGGTACGTCCCTCTGTAAACGTAAAAAGGGTGCCCTTTTTATGCTGTAGATCAAGTTTTTCTCAGTTTCTGATTCCGAAATGGCAGCCGTTCGAAAATGGCGTCCCGATGCGATGCTTACCTTGCTTGCCGTGTCGGGTCACCCCTGCATAAGGCCTTATTACACGAAGGAAATTCCGGGCGATCCGGCAGAAACTGTCTCCAGCTAGTCGATGAGCAAGCAGGATTGCCATAATAAACTGAGCTGTGCTGAGAAACGCCTGAGACCCGCCGAATGGACGATTGCTAGAGCATGTCATTACAGGCAGCCTTATCGCCTCTCAGCAACATTTTAAAATAATTACGATCTCGACGGACCCATGAACGTGGAACTTCACATTTGCTTTCAGTCAAATCTATTTTCCATATCGCTATTCCATTTGTGACATTTTTTTTCTACGATTGGTACAATTCACTACGACCGGTATCGCAGAGTCTTCCACCATCTTTGTGACGTAGGAATAGGAAGCACTGGGATTGGTTCGCATTCCAGCAACCTGCAATATTTTCGCCTCTGAACAGAAAAAGTTGGAGTGGACCGTTCCCTAGGTAACCGAGGGCAAATTTCCAGGAAAGAGGTTTCCGCAACTGATAGCAGCAACCAAATCGCCCCAAATTTTCGTCGTGTAATAAGGCATTGAGGTGTACTCATGAAGTGGCATATTAATTTTGCAGTTTACTCTATGGTTGCGAAATTTGTTTCATAATCAACATCCTGGTACGCTGTTATCCTTGTTGCTTGTTCTGAATGTCGCTATGAGTATGCCATAAGAGAGGAGAGCACCAAGCGCTGAGAGGACGACGCTCTTGTCAATGACGATTGAATCCAGAACCTTGAATCCTGCGCTACTTTCTCCCATTACTTTGAGGCAATCTCTTTGGCAGGGGAATTTCATTACCAGCCTTTTAGCTGTCACTTTCAGACTCGCCGAAGCATTTATCACAGAGGAACCAAACAAGCACATTAGCACAAAGTGCAAGAAATTAATCAGTGCGTAGGGCAGTCGCCATGCCATGGAAAGCACGCCAGTATCCGTGGAAAATGTCATCTCGTAGGCATCGCGGAACACGTAAACAAGTAACATAGAAAAGCATAGCAACAGATGGGAATGCAGCAGACTGTTGAGATCTGAAAAGATATCGCTCATTTCACAGTGCAAGGAAAACAAATCCTGGATGTCTTCTTCTTTGCTTTTCCGAAGCTTTTTGTTCAGTGCAGTAAATGCCTCTTTCAGCAAAAAGCAGACAGAACAGAAATAAGCGGCGACAAACGTGTAGCTAAGCGACGCGACATACAAAATGTCATTTACCCATAGACTTGGTAGAGATAAAGGGTAAGGTATGAATGCATACTTATACTCCTTCGAATTCACGAGAGGAAGGATTAGATAGAGGTAATTAACATCGTACATGTGTGTGAATAAATCAGGAAATAAAATCATTATAATTAAATTGAGTTTGAATTTCTTAACTATTTTGACATCTGCATCTTCACTCATTCCAGTATACACTTTAACAAGCTTTTGGATACTCTCTTTAAATTGGGATCTTCTTACACAAAGTAAAATCCGATTTAAAAAATTCATGAACAACATCACTGTAAGAGATATTGTGTTTAAGACGCGTCTGTTATTTATTATCTCTATCATCCAAAGATAGACTTTAAATAAGCAACTTACTGTGAACAAAAGCACGAGGAACCATGAAGCGATCGTCTCACTAGAGTATTGCCTGGTGCATTGCTCGGCATTTTCGAAACCAATTCCGTGAGACCACAAGTAGATGTTTAAGGGAGAATATAAATCTGGTATGGATTTTCGAGCTGTGTACCGTTGTTGGTTGTGGAAAACTCTGGAGATATTTGCTCTACTTTCATCAGATGAAGCAGTTCTCCTTTTTATAAACATTATAACGTTTCCTTTGAAGGCAGTGTATTTAATAAATTAGGCGAATATACTTATGTACTCTTACGTTGCTAAGATTGAGCAGAAAGCGCTTCAGACTCTCCCCACATTAAATGTGTTGTTGATGAAACAGGAACTTTACATCCGATACCTAAGGGCTTGCAAAATACCGAATGATCTTCGTCTGTCTTCAACTTTATTTCAACGAGAAATTTCAGTGTTCCGCATGCAGTATTGTCAGACTGAAACAAAAACAAAAAGAAAGATAAATCATACCATACGCATTGATTATAGAACACTTTCCAACACTCTAGGGAGTTTGTGCATATCGTTTCTTCCTACGTTAAGGCTAACGCGATCTGCTATAGGAAGTATTTTGACCAACCACTTTTCGGATTTTACACGTGCGTATCCGCTATATCGTCCAGTGGCATTTAACGTTAGCATTACCGTGAGTGAAACTGGCATGCACAAACTCCCTAATAACGCACCCACGCACATACCGTTAGCCCTTGCGTAGTTTTGCCTTAACACAACACAACACAACACACTCAATCAGTTAATGAGAGCGCGAGTAACGAATTTTAAAGTTTCCCATTGAAATCATCATCCCTTAATATTAATATACTAGGCATTTTTTTTATCTCTCGCCAATTAATTAAAATATCGTCGTCCTCCTGGGTTCATTACATTTTTCGAACGACTTTTTTCCCACTATATTTGTCGACTGATCGCAAAATTCACCAATATTGGCGACTTTTGGGGCAGCTTTTGAGGGAGATATTACATAACATTACGTAGTAAAATAGTATTGTGCTTTAAATGGATGCCTGCCTCTGAAACTGTCATTAAAATGAACTTAATGTATTTAAATTATTATGAGTGCTCCCATAGAAGAACTATCAATGATACAGACAATCTTTTCGATGGGCAACTTCATCCTGTAATCCTTAAGGGGTTAGGGGTAGTCAGAATTTTCAAAAAAATGATTTTTTTTTTTTTTTGCCATTTTCTTAAAGTATAGTATCTTAAAAATATTCTCTGAAAGTTTGAAGTGAATCCGACAAATATCTTTCGAGTTATTTAGCGAAGAATAAAAGGCTCTCGGGCGGTCTAATATTTCCGAGAACAATTAGCTAGCGGCATAATTCTCCCTTACCTCCTGAAGTTTTAAAAGCAATCAAGCCTATTTATGAAGATCTTAGTAATGAAAATTTACTTTCAAGATGTGTAGGTGGATTTAATCAGAATAATAAAGAGAGATTCAACCAACTAGTGTGGAAAATATGCCCAAAAACTATCAATACTAGTTTTACCATTGTTCAAATTGCGGCATACATAGCTATGAGTACATTTAATGAAGGGACAAAGTCATTATTAGTAATAATGAACACACTGGGACTTAGTTGTGGGCCTAATTCGCATCGGTATACTGAAAAAACCGATAGTGCACGTGTAAAAGTAGCTGATCAGCGCGCTAACGACAACACTCGCGAAGGTAGAATGCGACGTAGACAACAACAAATTGATGTTTTAGAAAGTTCTACAACAGCTGAAGAACTCTTATAGGGTCCAGGAATAGATGACTCAGTGTAAGTATTGAAATTATTCGTATTACTGTACATCAATCGACTGTAAAACTTTAAATGCGTTTTTCTCAAAACTATGTTTTTTGAACTGGTGACCACTGTAACTCAAAAACCGCTCGATAGATTTGAATGAAACTTATACAGCTTTTAGAAAACATAAAAAGCTAGTGCCTGATCGAAGGATTTTTTTTTTAAACTTCGATTTTTTATAAACAATTAATTGTTGGTTTTTTCCCGAAAATCTGCAAAAAAATTTCCAGAGACCGCCATTTTGTTAATTTTGAAAAAAACAAAAAAAGCTTCGATCAGGCGCAAGATTATCTATCCATAAAAATAATCTTTATTGTTTCATTGATTTTAGATGAATCTCCAAGGAGCTGTAATGGTCACCGCAAGGACCCATTATTAAAACCTGTTCAACTTAGACCGCCATAACTTGTAAAATAATAATTATTTTTTTTTTTTGAAATTTAAGTGAAGTAATGTTAAAGTATGATGAAATGATACTATGTTTTTACTTATGTGAAATAAACTTAATTACTAGTAAATTAATAAAAAATGGCATTTTTTCACGCCTCTGACTACCCCTAACCCCTTAATAACTTGCGTCGGTTTTGTTTCATTTCAAATAGTCATCTAAAATACACTTAAAAAATCGACTGCTCGTAAAGTGTCATGTGTTGGGAATCTTTTGATCTGTCCTGTAGTAGAACTATAAATGTTACATGCACCCTTTTCAATAGTGCACATGGTACAGTAAATAGAAATAGCATATATAAATTTCGTAGTAATTGCACATTTACGGGAGTTAGAGTACGGACGGACAGACTGACAGACAAAACAAAATCATGAACACTTGTCAACCTTGTTGGAAAGTGTTAAAAAGCAGTATGTTTGAGATTTACCAATGCTATTTTCACGGCATACGAATGCAGATGAAGTTGATCCTTGCAAAAATACTGAAAGGACAAGAAATTATACAACACAACTTTTAACATCAAGAACAATCTAACTACTTCAGAATAAGACTAAACTAAACTAAACAACTATAACCATATGCATTTTTATAAAGAAACTAGCGGCTACCCGCGACTTCGTCCGCGTCGGCTTTAGAATTAGGTCCCGAGAGAAACGAAGCATGTGTGAATAACAAATATGTTTGCAACTAAAGAAACTGCATTTAAATATTATTTGCTTTTTACTTATTTTAATTGAAGTATAATGCATGGTAGTATAATTCATTTAAAATAACAGAGTATGTAAAATTACAAAATTTAGATTTTTTTCAGGCATTTGGCGAATAGAAACAGCTACGACAGTATTTGCGAACTGTTTTGAGTGTTCTTGTAAAAGAAATATTTATGCTATATGCATGAATTTTAGCCTATGTTAATCAGGAATACTGCAGCTTTCTATTAGCGAAAAAGTTTTAGAATCGGTTCTATAGTTACAGAGATACCCATAGAGGGTAATGTATTAGAATTATTTTGAGTGTTCCTGTAAAGGAACTATTTGCGCTACATGCATTAATTTTAGCCTATAATACTCAAGAATAGTGTAGCTTACTATCAATGAAAAAAGTTTTGGAATCGGTTCAGTACTTACAGAGATACACATAGAGTTTAATGTAATTCTTATGAGTATCCCTGTAAAAGAACTATTTGTGATATATGCATAAAAGGTAGCCTATAACACTCAGGGTCCCCCCAGTGTCTAAGAGGGTCTGCTCTTAAACCTGGAAGGCGGGAGATGCCAGGCTCAAACACCGGTCGCGCCTGTCGACCTAGCCGCTCGCAGTTTTCCGTGTTTTTTTTTTTTTCAAAAACCTCGCGAAAATACGGGCTAGAATCCCTTAGAAAATTCCACACAGAGGAATTCTCCATATACGGCTAGGACCCTATAGGCCTAAGACCATATAGGCCTAGGAGTTTCAATCAATGAAGAAAGTTTTAAAATCGGTTTAGTTGCTACAAAATTTCCATAGAGCGCAATGCATTAGGATTATTTTGAGTGTCTTTGTAAAAGAATTATTTATGCTATATGATTGAAAGGTTGCCTGTATGTTAATCCAGGGCATAAGCTATCTTCATTACAAATTTTTCCAACCATTTTTGTGTGATTCAGTCAAAAACATCCAAACACATAAACGTACACATTTATATTATTTGTAGGATTTGGAAATTTACGAACTTTAAGAAACACATCTGGACTTTTCTTGGTACTTACCTATTATCCCGGTGGTCATTCCAAGCCAAACTGTTTTTTCGTCAAATGAGTTGCCAAACTGTTGCCAATCGTATTCAAAACCATTAATAATTTCATGTGCCCGGCCATTTATCTCGGCAAAAAATCGCTCGTCTTTGGCGGACTGCCGGGATAATACGTAAGTACACTTTTCTTTATTTATGCTTTTTAATTTGGCGTAAAATCAACATAATTTCCATACTTATTTATGTTTTCCAAATGAATGTGATTTTGCAAATAGAATTTCTGCTCTATTTCAAAAGCATAAATCATTTTTTGCGGGCGATAAAACGGTTTTTAATTAATAATTAGAAAAGTAATTAAAATTTCTGAGCCTCAGGTACACTTTACCGAAGTCATGGGTCCAGGCATGCTCAAATTTTCAAAGCTCTGCTTTCTGTAGATTTGTCTGGAGAACATTCATTTTTATTATTAGAGATAGATATATTTGGCATAAAACTGGCATAATTTCCGTATTATTCAATGTTTTTCAGATGCACGTGCTTCTTTATTGAAGTAATAGCATTCTTGTTAGCTCAAAATATGAATCATATGATACGGGCGAAACTCGCCAAGCATGGCAACGTAAAAACAGTTTTTAATTAATAATTAAAAAAGTTATTAAAAATATAAATTCTAAGTAGCCTATAACCAACTCCAGGGTCCCATCTATATCTAAACCGAAATGCATCCTAATCGATTCAGCGGTTTAGGCGTGAAAACGTCATAAACAAACAAACAAACAAACAAACTCACTTTCGCATTTATAATATTAGTTAGGATTAACATACTTTGCTGCACCTAGATCAGCTGTCCGGATATTCAACAATTAAATCCCTCATCTACGAGTAATTTGGGAGGATTTGGTGAAGGCAGTTGATTTGCTTTAGACACACAAACACTCGAAGAAACGTTGCATATGGCTAATATTTCGGCAGAAAACGGAATCGACCCGTGAATAGCACACTATACCAACTTAATGTGATTTTTTTACTGAGCTGCGTACAGTTTGATTAAAGGAAGAAAAATACATAGCAACATGTTACAAAACATTTTCGTAGTAGGGAAAAATCAAAACAGTGATCTAATCAACTGGTTTGAATTTAAAGAAACGTATGTTATTTTCCGCCCAAAACTTTTATCACGCATTGTGCTTTAAGATATGGAATTAATGAGTTTAGCCCACAAATGGAATAATCCATATAATGAAATTTCTGTTTATTACAAGAAATATATTACGAACAGCATCATTATTTAAATGTATTTATATTTTATTTGCAAATGGTCAAGGCTTTAAGAAAATTTTATTGTAATTGCATACAAAATATGCTTTTAATGGTTGCCTCTTATCAAACCATTCAAATCTATATAAATAAAATTAGACTTTTGTCTGTACATTTCTTGGAATTCAAAAATTTTGCGATTTCTATCCGTTTCAAGCACCCGGGAATCCGATGCGACTCTCAAAAAAAAGTTTGTCTGTCTGTCACTCTGTCATTCTGTCCGTGACGCTTTTTTTGTTTAAGCATCACGTAAAAAGGACTGAAGCGAATGACATGAAATTGGATGACATGATAGGTGGTCACTCAACTTAAAACATAGGCATCGAATTTTTAAAAAATCTTGATTAGATTTTCAGATTTTGCGAAAATCGTTTCAAACTGCGTAAATTTGTGTTCAAGCATCACTGAAAAACGACTGAAGCGAATGATATGAAATTGCATGTCATGATAGGTGGTCACTCAACTTAAAACATAGGCGTCGAATTTTTAAAAAATCTTGATTAGATTTTCAGATTTTGCGAAAATCGTTTCAAACTGCGTAAATTTGTGTTCAAGCATCACGCAAGAACGACTGAAGCGAATGATATGAAATTGGGTGTCATGATAGGTGGTCCCTCAACTTAAAACATAGGCGTCCAATTTTTAAAAAATCCTGATTGGATTTTTAGATTTTGCGAAAATCCTTTCAAACTGCGTAAATTTGTGTTCAAGCATCACGTAAGAACGACTGAAGCGAATGATATGAAATTGCATGTCATGATAGGTGGTCACTCAACTTAAAACATAGGCGTCGAATTTTTAAAAAATCTTGATTAGATTTTCAGATTTTGCGAAAATCGTTTCAAACTGCGTAAATTTGTGTTCAAGCATCACTGAAAAACGACTGAAGCGAATGATATGAAATTGCATGTCATGATAGGTGGTCACTCAACTTAAAATATAGGCGTCGAATTTTTAAAAAATCTTGATTAGATTTTCAGATTTTGCGAAAATCGTTTCAAACTGCGTAAATTTGTGTTCAAGCATCACTGAAAAACGACTGAAGCGAATGATACGAAATTGCTTGTCATGATAGGTGGTCACTCAACTTAAAACATTGTCGTCGAATTTTTAAAAAATCTTGATTAGATTTTGAAATTTTGCGAAAATTATTTCAAACTGCGTAAATTTGCGTTCGCACATCACGTAATAAATGCAAAGGTGAAAAAATGATATTTGGTGAAATGATAAGTGGTCACTCACCTAAAACTATAAGCATCTAATTAAAAAAAGTCAATCAGATTTCGAGATTTTGTGAAAATCGTTTAAAACTGAGTGAATCTTTGTACCCGCATTACGTAATAACGACTAAAGCGAATGATATCAAATTGGGTCACACGATAGATGGTTTCTCAACATAAACTATAGGAGTCCAATTTTTTTAACATTTTTATTAGATTTTGAGATTTTGTGAAAATTCTCTCAAAATACGTTTATATTTCTTCAAACATCACGTAATAACGACTAATACGAATGATACGAAATTGAGTGATATGATAGGTAGTTGTTAATCTTAATTTATAGGCGTTGAATTTTAAAATTATTTTGATTACATTTTGAGATTTTGCGAAAATCGTTTTAAAATGCTGAAAATTTGTTCCAGCATCACGAAATAAAGACTGCAGGGAATGAAACGAATTTGGGTGACATGATAGTTTGTCACTCAACTTAAATTCTAGGCTTCCAATTTTTCCAAAATTTTGATTAGATTTTGAGATTTTGCGAAAATTATTTCAATATGCGTCAATATTCGTTCGCGCATCACACAATTACGACTAAAGCGAATCAAATGGTATTACTTAGTGACTCTCTAACCTGTAATATTTTAACAATACATAAAAATTATAGCTTCGCTTTCTTTACTTTGGCAACATCCTACATCCATTCTGTGTACTCCTACAATGCTGACGAAAGTTCTTGCTTTTTGGAAATTTGCATTCACTAACCCGTCGAGGACGGGTACTTCAGCTAGTATTCATATAATTTTGTTGAAGCATCTTACGTATATTTTTGTGTGTGCGTGCGTTTCCACTTTAAATGATTTAGATTTTTTTCATATGTAATATATTATGCGCATCAAATGTTGCGAAATATGAATATTGCATTAGAAAAAAAAAGAGTATACTAATATTTAATATGGAGAGAGATACATAGAATAACTCTTATAATGTCGACTTAAATTTGAATTTTATTTCTAAAATACACAAGATCTAAAAATTATGCTGATATTGAATAGAAAATACGTTTTATTTTTCATCACTGCCTTTTTGAAAACTACTTCCATATGTAGATTTCAACTCAATTCTATGTATTTTTGATGAACGTGTCATCAATCAAGTTGTTTTCATGAATATTTTCCGTTATAAATTGTATTCATGAAATTTAGTTTTCGTCAACTGAGAGGACAATGCAGGTTTGAAATCTCGCGAAATTTACACAGTATACGTACAATGATTTCGAAATATAATAAATAAATAAAAGTGGTGCAAGAAGTTCCCGATAGGTGACGTCTCAGATTTACTGAATTCTCCGAGATGCTCTCTCAGCCATTAATGTGTGAATGCTTCTCATCTATATACAGAGTACTGTAAAATCGCTTATTTTCGCGAGACTTTAATTTTCGCTATTTCCGCTATTCCATCGTCATAGTGAAAATCAAAACACTTTTTTTTCACTTCGAATGATGGAAAGCTCTGTCTGTCCGTGCGTGATCCAATTGCTAATATCATTGCCATAATTGCAAATATGCTTAGATTACTTCAACATTTGTTATTCGTATTTTCTTTCCTAGTTGTCAATCCTATTAATATATCATTTGTATTTGTTATTCCGTTGTTAATTGTCAGGGTTTTGTCCAAGAATTTTCAACAGGTGCGCTGTGCACCAGCGTATTAATTAACCTGCAGTTAAATGCTACCTTCCTCCCTAAAAAGGAAAAATAGGTCTCTAATCAACAAACAAGTTTCATAACGACTACAGCAAACACAAACATCCATGTAACAATATTGAGGTAAAATTTTTAGATTTGCCATCTGGATTTCGAAATCGTAACTACCCCAAACATACTACTGAATACAGGTACCAATAGCGAGAGAGGTTCTAATCCATTGTGCTCAAAATCTCTCGCTCTCACTAAGAAAATGACTAATCCTGACGATCCTAATCAGGCTAATCGGATGAACTTATCAAATTATTGTATTGTCATCGGTCCTTGGCAAGTCTACAAACACAATTAAATCTGACCGTATGACACAATTAAATCTGAATTAAATCTGACCGTTTAAAGTGGGTCGAAATCCAATTCAAAGGAGTAGGTTACAAACAAACAAAGAAACATGCAAGTGAAACTAATAAAAGCGTGTTAAAAACTCTCCAATCTAACAACTACGCAAAAAAAATTCGCTTACGTGGCGAATTTCATATTCACTTCAGTAGTTTTGGATAGGCAAAATACTGATATACGAAAAAATGGCATTACTTTCATACACTTAAGTCGATATTTTGAAACACCGATGCCTCTAGTATTTGATAAACGAAATCGTTCCATAGAACTGAACCGGTGTCCATGCATGTTCGAACAACATTGAATTGTATTCAAAAAGAAACAAAAGCGTTCAGAATCAAAACCAGCTCAATCCATCTTTATAAAATTTACAGGAGTGAAGAAAAAAATTTTGCATTCAGCACAATTGATTTTCCTTTTAAAGAATTTACTTTCGTTCGGACAGCCTGTTGCTGTACGATTCCAAATCTTTTTGAGGCTCACGTGGAATCTAGTGACCTTCAGTGGAAGGCACAGATCCAGCTGGGTTTGAAATTTTGTTTGAATTTCAAGTAAAAGAAATATGGCGCACCTAGCGTACAATGTATGCATAAACATGTGAAAAGAATCACATTTACCAAATTTTTTCGCTTGTATGGTAAACTGCTTACGATGCTATCCATGTATTTCGTATGCATTGTTTCAATAATTTGTGTGCTTCAAAATTCATAGAAAAACAAACACTCTAAAAATAAATTACAGAAGCATACAGAAAATATACCGGCAAATATGGGATTCCAGCACTATTTCTGTAAATTTACTGACTTTTCCAGAGGAAATTCTGACAATTCCAGAAGAAATTCCGTTTGAGAGAGGATCTGACCCTTAGATGCGGAAATTGTTCGTATTCAAATATAAACGGAGACTTTTCCGTAAAAGATTTCGACGGAATTTATTTACATCGATTTCATACGAAATTTACATGTGTTATACTTCTCTACTGCACCGTGCACCCTATTGAAAAGGGTCTATGTAGCATTTATAGTTTTTCTACGGAAGCACTCAAAATATTCCCAGTACATTGAGTGAAAGTTATTCTTTAACATCCTACTATGCAGTTACGCTGATCCCTGACTCAAACACAAAAATTTTCCGCCATTACTGCAAAAAGTTCGCAAAGTTAATCACAAAAAGCCTAATAACGTCTACACCACACTGCAAAAAAAAAAGTCTGTTAAACTGACAGAAAAAAAACTGTCAGCCAGGACGCCAGTTTATTTCCGTATATTTTACAGAAGTTTTCCGTATCTTTTTCCGTATACGGAAAATATCTGTAAAATAAACTGAGAATCTGTAAAATTTAAGGAAGACTTCTGTAAAAAAACACGGAAATAAACTGGCGTCCTGGCTGATAGTTTTTTTCTGTAAATTTGGCAGTTTTTTTTTTTTTTTTGCAGTGCAGAGGTTCCCAAACTTTTTTCACCGCGGTACCCTTGTAAGATTAAAAACATTTCGCGGAACCCTTCTGAGACTAAACATTTTCGCGGCAAGTTACCTTTACAGCAGTATGAATATGAAGTTTAGAATGCAAGATGGATGGGAAGCAGATTGGATACATTTAGAAGCAGATTGGATTAGAAGCAGATTGGATACATTTTTCATTATTTCTTTTGTGTTTATTGGGCTAACTATCAAGAAGGTATTCTCTTGGGAGAGCAATAAAGAATTCCCCCCCCCCCTATCTCAGGGAGTTCTTGCAAAAGAGTGACGACTAGACACTGAACTATCTCGAACTTGGCTGATATATTTTTGTTTTCGCCCACTGGTCATCGGCTTGGCTAACTTTTTTGTGGGATACTGGTTCAGAGAAAACTTTTTGATCATACTTCACCAAATGTTCGACTTTCCTTGATTAACTCCACGGCACCCCTGGCATACGCACGCGGCACCCTGGGGGTGCCGCGGCTAGGGATGGACGCAAGACGATATATTTTGCGAGACGAGACAGAGATTTACAGCTTTTTTGCGAGACGAGACAGACATTTTTAACATTACGGTACAGGTATTTTTGCGAGACGAGACAAAGCTTATAGGCTGTTTTGCGAGACGCCAATTTTACGTCTCGTTCCCATTCCTAGCCGCGGCACACAGTTTGGGAACCTCTGGTCTACACCGTTAACGCGATCCGCTTGAAAATTTTCATAATCATGTATAAAAATACAGTGCGCTCCGGTTATAACGGATCTGGGATATAACGTACTATCGATTATAACGTACCTAGAAGCTAGGTACCGATTGAAGTCCTATATTTATATTGTTATTTAACTTCAGTTAAAACGTACTTAACAAAACTACGTACTTCGGCTATAACGTATTTTTTATACCAAAGCCAAAAATACAATTTTGCTTTTCTTAAGCATTTTATTTCCCTCCTTCAAAAACACTCGTTTTTGAAGGTTTTAGGTTAGTTTTTAGAGTTTTTAGATTCTCTACCGAGGTGAATTGTGTAGGAATGAATGCAGGCGATCTTCTATCTTTTTCGCCTGCTAGGTAGAGCTAAGAACAAGACCATGTTTTTTCTTGGACATTCATGAATGTAAATGCCCCCTGAAAAACCCTATCTATAATGATTCTGGTGACAGTGAAGAAGAAACAGGGGATCCTATACCAAGCATAACCAACGCATTAAGTGCTACAGAAAGCTACAGAAAAACTACAGGATTGCAAGACTACAAAAGAACGTCTGAATAAAACTGAACTAAACTAAACAACTACAAGCACATGCATTTTTACAAAGAAATTAACATACTTTGCTGCTCTTAGATCTGCTGTACAGATATTGGGTTGGCAACAAAGTAATTGCGTTTTAACGTATGTCAATATTTCCCCTGTCCAAAACTACTGAAGTTAATTATGCGAAATTTGGCACGTACGTGAGTTCTTCAACATAGGTGCTGGATCAGAGACCATTTTCCAAAATTCGTAATCTTAGGGGGGGTAAGGGGCCAAAAAGTTCTTTTCACATATCCCGCGTGATCTCAAATAAAAATAGAGATATCCGTGAAATTCTTTCTGTAAAATACAGCAGTCACGAATACCTAAAAGTTAATTTCAGGACATTTTTAATATTGTCCTCTAAGGAAGATAGAAGCGAAAAAAGGGGGAGGGTGGCCATCTTTTATGGACGGAAAAAAATAGTGCCAGTGAAATTCTTCCTTTAAAATGTAACAAATATGAATCATATGTTCAGGCACAGCTTACCTGTAATTAAAAACTTGTTGAAAACTTATTTGCTTGAATTTTATACAAGAAAACGCAATTACTTTGTTGCCAACCCAATATTTAACAAATAAATCCCCCATATACGATAATTTGGAAGGATTTGATGAAGGCAGTTGATCTGCTTTAGACACGCCAACACTCGAAGAAACGTTGCATACAGCTAATATTTCGGCAACAAACGGAATCGACCTGTTAATAGAACACTACACCTGTTAATAGAACACTAGAACACTTTTACTTAATGTTATTTTTTACTGAGCTGCGTACAGTTTGATTAAAGGAAGAAAAACACATAGCAACGTGTTACAATACATCTTCGTAGTAGGGAAAAATCAAAACAGTGGTTAGAATTTAAAGAGACGCAAAATATTTCATCTCGGCGTGGTGGAAAATATCAAACCTGTCCCAATATAAATATTTACCTCCATGGTTGTCTCATATATTCAAGTTTTTTTCTCACGTAAATACGTAAGAACATCAGCTTAAAATTCGATGAAATTAAGAACTTTCCTCTACAATTCAGAACCAAAAATTACTTATACTATCGTAGAAGACTGATGTTCTATAATTTGTGGACGTAAAGGAAAACCAATCTTCCTCGAACATTCAATTGCCGGGATTACTCATTTTATTTTTTAGTTACAAATTTAATCTGTATTACCAAAAGAAAGACTTTATGATTCAAAGAGAACTTATTTAATCAAGGGTGTGAAAGGGTTTAAAAAACACCAACATTGGTTATCATTCCGTCTGAGACGTTTAACGCTCATCAGACCAGAAAATTGCGTCCTTTTGCCGCTACTACCTGAGCCGTTCGAAAAGTTGTCTCCTAAAGAACCCTCTCACGCCAGCTTACAGATCGCTAAAAAAGAACGCCCATTTAATATAACTAATATTATATCGCCCTTTTCAAGATGTCTGCCCCGACAGTGGATGAGTCGAGACCGGAGAGAATCGTTCATGCGTGTCGGGAGTCATCGATTCGTTCATGCCGAAATGAAAAGTTCATTCCGGTGTGGATTAGTTTGATTTAGAGTTACTTAAAAGCGTTCTTCTGGGTCGGTCCATTTTCCCTCTGCTATCTTAGGACAAGGTGTTTTGTTGAAGGGATTATGTGAAATTTATATCCGCGTATGTAGCAAGTGTTAAAAGATTTTTTTGCTGTATTCAATGAAATTTTGTTGCCGGTACTTAAGCTGAATAATTATACTGTAGAGGAGAAGAAAGTATTATGGAACAGTCTGTCGAAATCGTAGAGATATGAATGCAAGGAGCTATTTGATAGTAATGCCCTAACTGTAACCGATCCGCCTTATTGCTTAGACCACATCGCAATAGGACTGCGTGATTGTATGGTGACAGTTCCAATTTTAAAGAAGCAATATCGCCGAAGTTGGCGCCAAGAATAATTATGTATTTGATATAACTGTCACAGTAAACCCTGAAAGTTGGCTTTTCCTAGGAATTAAGCTGTGTTTTTCTTTCGGGGAAAAAAAAATGTCCAAAACCTTAAAATGAATACATATAGTGTACATGCCCTTATTTTTATAAAATTTTCTTGGATAAAAAATAGACAATTTGACTTTTATGACAGTTTTTTCAAAATAATAGTACAACATTTAAGGGATTAAGTGCTGTTGTCATGCGGGAAAATCAGGAACTACTCAAGTAAGATTCCCATGGTGCAATGCAGTCAGTTGACCGTTTATTGCTATTGTAACACTCGCTACAGAACAAAGTTCGCTTTGTGATTTTCAAGAGCTTTTGCAGATAAGCTTTCAAACATTTTAAAATACTAGTTTATACATGTCACTTGAACACTGACGTCTCGCATGATGTACGCTAAAAGAATCACAGTTTGTTGCATTTTGGTCGTTTTGTAGCTGACAGTATTTTGCACATCCGTTTAGAGGTTCATTTTCTTAGATGACTTGTTGGGCATTATGGGATGCTAGGTCGTATTGAAATGGACTTCATGCCATCCACTCAAGAACCGGAAAATAAAGTCGCTGAATGTAGCTTCTGTAACGGAAAATTCTCCGAAGATCAACAAGGAGAAATTTGAATTAGTTACTCTCTTTGGGCTCATCTTGCCTGCATACCGGAGCAGAGAAAGAAGATTATGTTTGCGACTTGTGTAAATAGATTCGAAGCAGAAATGACTTGAACATAATCTTAAAAATGTAGTTTTATAGTTAAAAATAACTATGGTTTATAAAGTATAATTAGTTTTTCAATGGTTTAAACCACTTATTCCGCCCCTCCAGTACACGGTAAAAAAAAATTTGGAAACGTTACCCCAAAAAATGGGGCAGCTCTTGTAGTTTAAAATTGCGGAAACGTTTCCGAACCATGCGAGTAAAGTATTTAGAAACGTTTCTGCATATGTCGGAAACATATTTACCTATTTTCCTGCATTTTAGGTAAGGTTTCTGGAAAAGATGGGTAACGTTTCTGTATATTTTGGTAAAATATTGAGTAGCCTTTCCGTGTATTTCGGAAAGGTTTCCGCGTATTTCGGAAAGGTTTCCGAATAAACGAGTAAACTTTCAGAGTTTTTCAGAAAAAAGTAACATGCACTAGATGAAGCGTTTCGAGTATCTTAAAATAGACGCCAGCACCAAACTCTATCGGAAGGAGCGGTCAGGACTAGCGACCAGAATCGAACGCTGGACCTTCGCATTTGGAGGAGAGCACGGTACCACGACGCTGCAGTTTTCTTGCCGAATTTTGCTTTAAAAGTAAACTGACTGCTGCAAAAGTTATTTGTGGTACGGCTTGTTTCGGAAACTTAATTTTTTTAAGTATTTTGTAAATGGAGAGAAAATACCATAATTAATAAATATAAATTAAAAATCTTAAATCTTTTTTCTTCCACATAAATTATTTTCAGGAGATAATGTTGTAAAGAAGTTACTTGGTTGGGCTGATTTAAATTTAAAGACTGCGTTGTGATACATGATAATCCAGGTTCGAATACACTTATAGTTGCAATAAAATAAAAAGACGTTAAATACTTGAAACTATTTTATTAAACATATACTATTGAAACATTATTATAACGGGCGGTGGTGGCTCAGGGAAAATAAAATGACGTCCTATATGGACAGTGAAAATAATTACGCCAGCACAGAATTACACATTGGCGAGAACAAACACTTGGCTGATATTAATAACGCCAATTCCAGAGCAACCCTAAAAGTTAATCCAATAAAATAAAAAATGACGTAATCGGGAGCAAATAATTTTAAAGACAAGGCATGGCAACAAGAAATAAAAAACGCCAACTCCAAGCCAAAGGAAAGGAAATCAAAAATGTATTTTCTCTTTGGCTGACAATCAGTAAATCAAGCAAGTTAATATTAGTGATGAAACGGATATCCATTTGGCCGGATACCGAATATCCAGCCAAACATTTACCCGAATATCCGGTTATCCGGCAGCAGTATGCTTTCTTCTTTTTTTGTTTTATTTTGACTAGTTTTCTTAAGTCATTGAGCTATTACTTTTTTCTCATTAGTTTCAAAATATTTAATTCAAAAATCATAAATCCTTTTGGGATTGTTTCCATGAATTTAGTACCAGTTTTACTGCTATTAAAGTCATGCAAATAACAATGTCATGCACGTTCTCTCCCAAGAGTTAAATAAATATGTTAAAAGATCAGTTCTTGAAAGAAAGAATCTCCATTCAAATGTTAGAAAATAAATTTAACAAATTTCCTTCCTTTATCAAAATCACGGGGGGGGGGGGACATTTTCTCACCAGCTACCAGTACTACAGCAAGTACACTACTATTCTGAAAAGCAGGGTCAATTGATGGTGAAAAAATTTGTAATCAAAATTTCACAAAGATTGAAAAACAGTATTTTTGTACAATAATTTCTTCCAGTAATAATTTCCTCCAATCTTAAAAAGATAGAAACACTTAATTTTTTCCATTTACCTATACATGATAAAAATACATTCTAAAAAGTATTGAAAACAAAATGTTTTCACATAACATTGTTTTTTCTCATTTTTTATTATTTTGCAGTTTTTAGAATTTATTCATGTTTATTTATGTTATTTCTCTGTACATAATTTTAGGCCGTATGTACCGCCGAATATTTGCAATATCCGGCTACTGCCAATTATCCGGCATATTAGCCGGATAGGTCAGATGCAGTATGTCTGCCGGATATCCGTTGCATCCGCAATTAATATGAAGGCTGTTAAAAGCTTTTTTCTTGGTTGAAATATAGGTGAAACATTCTAATCAAAGCAACTTATGGTGCAGGCGAGGCCCTACGGTACGTGACACCGCCGCCCCCCCCCCCCTCTTGAAACGTAAAAAGGTGCCCTTTTTATGCTGTAGATCAAGTTTTTCTCAGATTCCGAAATGCTGTAGATCAAGTTTTTCTCTGATTCCGAAATGGTAGAAATTTTTTTTTTTTTAATTTGAAACTTGGGTGAAACATTGATTGGGGATGTAGTTGTATGAAACTGAAAAGTTCCCCCCTCTCGGGTTGCTGTGTCCAATCCCTTTAGCCCCCCCCCCAAAAAAAAAGAGTTCATTTTTTGGATTTTCACTTATATTTCAAAAACCGTACATCTTCAAAAAAATGCCAATTACAATATGAAAGCTGGGGAAATTTCCTTCAAGATTGTTGCGGGTTATTTTTTTCTAGATACAAAAGCTTTCGAGATATAAGTTATAGAAAAAAAAGCAAGGTTTTTGGAAACCGCTTCTTTTAATCACAATTTTTCACGTTACCACGTTTTTCCGCGTTATACTAGCTCTTCAAACCCCAGTTTTACAGGAGTATTCAATTCCTTTAAAATTAGTTATTATTTGTAATTATATCTTTAAAGGATCAAAAATTATAGCAATTGGAAGTTTTCAAAAAATTTTAGAGAATTCGAATGAAAACTACATTGCTCGACCAAGTACGACAAAGTCTAGAAAATAATTTATAAAGTTTTGAAAACCTGGGAAAAACACTTGTATTTGGTGCAATATTAAGAAACAGGAAAGTTCCTCTATCTTGGGGGGCGCATCCCCCTTCCCTCCAAAAAATATTTTTATGCAAAACGGTTCTTTTTTTTTCAATAATAATTTATATTACATAAGCGTACGATTCGGTTTTATTTCGTTCTTTTTTTTTTCTTCCTCCTATTGTTTATGCTGAATTAGTTACATTTTATTCGTATATAAACGTATATTTAACACATAAATGTTAGTACTCAAGTTTAATTTAACCCCTTCTCCCACCCCCCAAAAAAATCTTTTGTGTGTGATAATTTTTACATCAATAGAAGACTGTAATGCAATTCATCTGTTCAATATTATGTACTTTCACATTTGCATTTCAGTGATCATTCATCATCAGAATTAATAATTACAGCAAAATTAATTTAAAAAAATTACTACATAATTATAACACACTTACTTTCTCTTGTGTGCAACATCTGTACAATGATAGTGCAAATGATTTAAAGATAAAGAAAATGTAACAGAAGAGAGGGGAATTTCTTGAAAAAGGAGATTGCAAATTTTGATAATTCCACTTTTCGATTCTCTGAATTAAGAATCTGCAGCTAGAAGGAAAGCTAGTCGAAATATGGGATGAAAAAAAGCGTTTTCCCTAAATTTGCGAGGTTTTCTATAAAGATATCGAACAATAATTCGATATATAAAAAAATAAAAATTATAATCTTCTAGGAAATTTTGTCAGCTTTTATTTTGTAATTGGCATGCTTTTGCTGAGAAGCACCAATTTTCAGATAAAAATGATAATTCAAAAAAGGGAACGTTAAGGGGAAGGTGGCTAAGAGGGGGGGACGTGGCACCCCTATAGGAGAAACTTTTCTGTTTCATACGACTGCATACCCAATCAGTGTTTTCCCCAAGTTTCAAACATTTATAAGATTTTTTCTTGCACTCAGAGTGCAAGAAAAAAACAAGGAAATGCGTTTTCTTGCACAATGCACTTTTCATTCGAATTCCCTAAAATATGTTGAAAATTTTCAAATCACTGTAATTTCTGATCATTTAAAAATACAATTACAAATAAAAATTCAGTTTAAAGGTAATTGAGTACTTTAAAACTTTGCTTTAAACCCATTCCTGAAAACTGATGGTTGAAGAACTATAAGGCAAAGTTAGTGGGAAATAGTGATAAAAAGAAGCGTTTTCCAAAAATTTGCGATTTTGTCTAAAACATATCTCGAAAGCTATTGCATATAGAAAAAAAAAAATAACCCTTTACAATCTTGTAGGAAATTTCATCAGCTTTCATTTTGTAACTGACATTTGTTTCCTAACACGAACGTTTTTTGTGATAAATGGTAAAATCCATAAAAAGACCTTTTTTGAGGGGTCAACTAAAGGGAGGACGTGGCACCCCGGAAGGTGGGAACTTTTCTGTTTCAAACAACTACATACCCAATTAGTGTTTTCTCCAAGTTTCAAAACTATATAAATTTTTTCCCCCATTTGCTGTTTTTTCGTCTAATTTGCCTGGACTATATTACACGAAGAAAATTCCGGGCGATTTGGTTGCTGCAACCAATTGCCGAAACTCTTTCCGGCAAGTCGATGAGCAAGCAGGGTTGCCAAAATAAACAAACTCAGCCATGCTCAAAAACGCCTGAGACTCGCCGAATGGACGATTGCTAGAGCATGTCATTACAGGTAGCCTATCGCCTCTCAGCAACATTTTAAAATAATTACGATCTCGAGGTTCCATAAACGTGGAATTTCACGTTTGCTTTCAATCCGATCTATTTTCCATCGGAAATCCAATTGAGACATGTTTTCTCCGATTGGTACAATTCACTACGATCGGTATCGCCGAGTCTTCCACAATCTTTGTGACGTATGAATAGGAAGATTGTGATTGGCTCGTATTCCAGCAACCTGCAATCTTTTCGCCTCTGAACGAAGAAAGTTGGAGTTGACTGTTCCCTAGGTAACCTAGGGGAAAATTCCAGGATAGAGTTTCCGAAACTGGTTTGCAGCAACCAAATTGCCCCAAATTTTCGTCGTGTAATAAGGAATTGAGGTGTAGCCATGAAGTGGCATATTAATTTTGCAGTTTACTCTATAGTTGCAAAATTTGTTTTATAATCAAGATCCTGGTACGCAGTTTTCCTTGTTGCTTGTTCTGAATGTCGCTATGAGAATGCCATAAGTGAGGAGAACACCAAGCGCTAAGAGGACGAGGCTCTTGTCAATGACGATTGAATCCAGAACCTTGTGATTGGCTTGTATTCCAGCAACCTGCAATCTTTTCGCCTCTGAACGAAGAAAGTTGGAGTTGACTGTTCCCTAGGTAACCTATGGGAAAATTCCAGGATAGAGTTTCCGAAACTGGTTTGCAGCAACCAAATTGCCCCAAATTTTCGTCGTGTAATAAAGAATTGAGGTGTACCCATGAAGTGGCATATTAATTTTGCAGTTTACTCTATAGTTGCAAAATTTGTTTTATAATCAAGATCCTGGTACGCAGTTTTCCTTGTTGCTTGTTCTGAATGTCGCTATGAGTATGCCATAAGTGAGGAGAACACCAAGAGCTGAGAGTACGAGGCTCTTGTCAATGACGATTGAATCCAGGACCTTGAATCCTGCGCAACTTTTTCCCATTGCTTTGAGGCAATCTCTTCGGCGGGGGAATTTCACTACCAGCCTTCTAGCTGTCACTTTCAGACTCGCCGAAGACTTTATGACAGAGGAACCAAACAAGCACATTAGCACAAAGTGCAAGAAATTAATAAGTGCGTAGGGCAATCGCCATGCCACGGAGATCACGCCAGGATCCGAAGAAAATGTCATCTCGTAGGCATCGCGAAACACGTGAACAAGTATCATAGAAAAGCATAGTAACAGATGGGAATGCAGCAGACTATTGACATCTGAAAAGACGTCGCTTATTTCACAGTGCAAGGAAAACAAATCCACGATGTCTTCTTCATTGCTGTTCAAAAGCTTTTTGTTCAATGCAGTAAACGCCTCTTTCAGCAAAAAGCAGACAGAACAGAAATAAGCGGCGACAAATGTGTAGCTGAGCGACGCGGCATACAAAATGTGGTTTACCCATAGACTTGGTACAGCTAAAGGGTAAGGTATGAATGCATACTTATATTCCTTTGAATTCAAACGAGGAAACATTAGATAGAGGTAATTAATTTCGTACATGTGTAAGAATAAATCAGCAGATAAAATCATTATAATTAAATTGCGTTTGAATTTCTTAACTATTTTGACATCTTCATCTTCACTTACTCCAGTATACACTTTAACCAGCTTTTGCATACAGTCTTTAAATGCTGATCTTCTTACACAAAGTAAAATCCGATTTAAAAAATTCATGAACAGCATCACTATAAGGCTTAATGCATTTAACACGCGTCTGTTATTTATTATCTCTATCATCCAAAGATAGGCTCTAAATAGGCAACTTACTGTGAACAAAACCATGAGGAACCATGAAGCTATTGTCCCACTGGAGCATTGCGTGGTGCATTCCACCGCATTTTCGAAACCAAGTCCGTGAGACCACAAGTAGATATTTAAGGGAGAATATAAATCTGGTGTGGATTTTCGAACTTCGTACCGTCGGCGTTGTTGCGCGTGGAAAACTTGGGAGATACTTGCTCTGCTTTCGTCAGATGAAGCAGTTCTCCTTTTTATAAACATTATAGAATTTAATTTGAAGGCAGTGTATTTAATAAATTAGGCGAATATACTTATGTTCTCTTACGTTGCTAAGATTGAGCAGAAAGCACATCAGACTCTCCCCACATTAAAGTGTGTTGTTGATGAAACAGGAACTTTACATCAGATACCTAAGGGCTTGCAAAATACCGAATGATCTTCGTCTGTCTTTATTCAATGAGAGATTTCAGTGGTGCGCATGCAGTGTTGTCAGACTGAAACAAAAACAAAAAAGAAAGATAAATCATATACGCATTGATTATAAAACACTTTCCAACACACTAGCGCGCAAACATCCCCTAAGCCCTTGCGTACACTCAGTCGGTTAATTAGAGCGCGAGTAACGAATTCCTATTGCAATCATCATCCCTTAATATTGCCATATTAAGCATTTTTTTTATTTCCCGCCAAATAATGAAAATATCGTCCAGCTGGGTTCATTTTTCAAACGATTTGTCCCCACCCTATTGGGCGATTGATTGGAAAAGTCACCTATATTAACGACTTTTGGCACAACTTTTGAGGGAGATATTACATAATAATACATAGCAAGATGATAGTGCTCGAAATGGATGCCTGTCTTTGAACCGCCATTGAACGTAATGTGTTGTAATTATTTCCAGTGCTGCCGTAGAAGAACTATGAATGGTACAGACACTATTTACAACGGAGAGCTTTATCTTGTAATCCTTAGTAACATGCATTCGTTTTGTTTCATTCCAAATCGTTGTCTAAAATACACTTCAAAGAACGACTGCCTATAAAGCGTAATGTGTTGGAAATCTTTTTAGCTGTCCTGTAGAAGAACGATAAATGCTACTTGTACCCTTTTCAATAGGGCACTTGGTACTGTAAATAGGAGTAACATTTATAAATTTCGTAGTAATTGATGCACATTTACGGGAGTACGGATGGACAGACAGACAAATCATAATTATAAACACTTTTCAACCTTGTTGGAAAGTGTTGAACAGCGGTATATTTGAGATTTTGCAATGCTCTTTTCATAGCATACGAATGCAGATGAAGTTGGTCCTTGCAAAAATACTGAAAGGAGAAGAAATTATACCACACAACTTTTCACAGCAAGGACTATAGAACTGCTTCTGAATAAAACTAAATTAAACTAAACAACAATAACCACATGCATTTTTACATAAAGAAATGAACATACTTTGCTGCACCTAGATCTGCTGTACAGATATTTAACAAATAAATCCCTCATCTACGAGTAATTTGAAAGGATTTGGTGAAGGCAGTTGTTTTGCTTTAGACACACAAATACTCGAAGAAACGTTGCATATAGCTAATATTTCGGCAGAAAACGGAATCGACCTGTGAATAGCACACTATACCAACTTAATGTTATTTTTTACTGAGCTGCGAACAGTTTGATTAAAGAAAGAAAAATACATAGCAACGTGTTACAATACATTTTCGTAGTAGGGGAAAATCGAAACGGTGATTTAATCAACTAGTTTGAATATAAAGAGACGTATGTTATTTTCTGCCCAAAACTTTTATCATGCAATGTGTTTTAACATGTGGAATTAATGAGTTTATCCTACTAATGGAATAGACAATAGAACGAAATTTTTGTTTATTACAAGAAATGTATTACGAACAGCTTTCTTATTTAAATATATTTATATTTTATTTGCAAAGGGCCAAGCTTTCAAAAAATTTTATTGTTATTGCATACAAAATATGCTTTTAATGATTGCCTCTTATGAAACCATTCAAATATTCATATATTTTTCTTGAAACATGTTATGTAATTTTTTAGTGTATGTTTCCATTCTGAATGATTTAGAATGGAAATATACACAGAAATTAAATATATTTTTCATGTATAATATATTATGGGCGTCCAATGTGTTGCAAAATATGAATATTACATTAGGCAAAAGGAGTATAATATTTAATATGGAGAGAGATACATAGAATAACTCTTGTAATGCCGACTTACAATTTCTAAAATACACAAGATCTAAAATTAATCTGCAATTATTGACTAGAAAATACATTTTATTTTTCATCACTGCCTTTTTGAAAGCTTCTTCTATGTGTACATTTAAACTCATTTTTAACACTTTCCAACAAGGTTGAAAAGTGTTTATGATTTCGGTTTGTCTGTCTGTCCGTGCTCCCGTAAATATGCATCGATTTCTACGAAATTTCAATATGTTATTCTTATCCACTGTACCATGTACCCTATTTAAAATGGTCTATGTAGCATTTATAGTTTTTCTACAGGAGCGCTCAAAATATTCCCAATACATTACCCTCTATGGGAAAGTTTTCTTTAAAGCGTGTCAACCTACTATATAATTACACTAATCCCTGACTTCAAGATAAAACTTTTTCCACCATTACTGCAAAAAAGATTACAAAGTTAGCAAGAAAAGCCTAATAACTTCTTCACCGTTTGTACGATCCATTTGAAATCTTTCATAATTATGTATAAAAATAATGAAAACAATCTGCGCTACTTTAAAAATCTGAAAATCCACCCGTTCCCTCACTTTTAAGCGATTTTTCGCTACTTTCAGCGCCATTTTATTTCCGAGAATCAAAAAAGTGAATCATTTGCGTGACAATATTATCTGTTTCAAGTGAAAGTGACGTCATACAATTGGGATTTTAATTCCTTTAAAATAGTTTTTCCAGATTACACAGTTTATTAATTTTTTTTTCACAAATAAATCGTCTGCATGGATATGTGAATAGCTATGTATACAGAAAACGAAATCTTTCGACTGCAAAAAGAATCCGCACGTTCCCAGAAAAGCATAAAATTCGATTTGGGTATATAATAAAAATTGAATACGAACTTATTTATTTTAGGTGGATTAAAATTAAATATATTGAATGTAGACAAATTTTCGTGAAATGTGTTTTCTATCGCCCGTTGTAAGTGCTTCCACAACGGGCTTTGACTTCTAATAATGAAAATTGAGTATGCATCGAAGTCATTTATTTTAGGGTGACGAAGATTAAATATATTCAGTGTAGACATGCTTCCGTCGGCTCTTACTTATTATGCCTGCGGTCATTTCCGCCAAACTATTTTATCGGCAAATGTGCTTCTAAACTGTTGCCAATCACATTCAGAACCATCAATAATTTCATGTGTCCGGCATTTATCTTGACGAAAAATCGCTCGTCTTGGCGGACCGCCGGAATAATACTTAAGTATCCTTTCGTCAAATGTTTTTTTAGCTACCGTTGTAATTGCCTCCACAACGGGCTTCTAGTTTTAGAGATATTCTGCTATTTGAAGTGAAACAACATTGATATATGTTATTAAGGATTACAAGATGAAGCTTTCCATCGAAAATTGTCTCTGTAGAATAATAGATTTTATACAGAAGCACTCAAAATAATTTCAATATAATACGGTCAGTACCAGTTTAGAGACAGGCACCTATTTAAATGATATAATATCATCCTGCAATATGCTTAGCTAATAATCGAACAACGATTGTGTGCCTCCCTCAAAAGTTGTGCCAATGCTGGCGACTTTTATGATAAATTGCCAAAAATGATGCGAAAAAAATGCTTTGAAAAATGAATTGGCGATAAATCGAAAAAGGTACTTTACGTGTTATCCCGTCATTAACGCCAAACTGTTTTTTCCTCAAATTTCCTAGCTAACGGTTACTAAAAGACTTTTCGAAGAGTGACACGTTTTGCGAAAGTTTCCGATTTTTAAGAATGTTTTCTGAAAGTTTTGAAACTGATAAAGGTTTATCTTTTATTTCACTATGTAGTACAGCTTCTAAAAAGACAGTTTCAAAATTTTGAAGTGCCTGACAGAATTAATTTTTTTGTACTTGTGTATCAAAATCACATGATTTTTTTTAACTACACCGTTAACTTGTTCGTCCCTCTATAGTGAACGCTGGCTGCCCACTGGCTAATGAATAATAAATTGGCTTGTCATTTGAATCTCACCTCAGTAGTGACGAATTCTTGATGAGGAAGTGCACGTTCTTTTGTTTTCGGGGGGGGGAGAGGGGGGGGACTAGTGGTTCACGTCATGAGCTGCCCAAAACTTCCCACTAACGGATAAAAGCAATTATTCAGATGCCAGATTCCGTAAATATGAAGTGCCTCCATTAATGGATGAGTCAGCTCCTCATGAATGTAATGGTAATTTTAAAAAATTGAAATAAATTATGCTTTCATAAAATAAAATGATGACGGGCCATTTCTGTTTTACCTCGCCAATAAAGTTGTTAACTGGCCAGGTCGGCTGGTCGAGGGCCCTGCCCAGGGGGCCCCACAGACACCCTCAAAATTGGATATACTACTTCATAATTAGAATAATTCTATATATACAAAGGGCATTCCATAAAAACTGAGAGTTATTTTTACTTTCCGAACATGTACCATGTAAGGAAAGTATTGTAATCATGAAAAAATTCGACTTCGAGATTTTGGTGTTTTTACACGTTTTGAGGGCTTCTGAATCCATTTATGCTATTTTTACGAGATGTATGTATGTGTGTGTGTATGTGTGTGTGTGTGTGTATGTGTGTGTGTGTGTGTGTATGTGAGTGAACACGATAGCTCCTGAAAGGAGCATTCGATTGAGCTCAAATTGGATATATATGTCATAAACCACCGTCGCAAGACCGGTATTGATTTGGGTGTGTATAGGACTTATAGTTTTTCTACAGGGCTACGACAAAGATTTCTTTTACATTATGGCCTATGGGGGGAATTTCTTGAAAGTGCGCTAGCGTTTAAACGATACATTCGATTGAGCTCAAATTCGGTATACATGTTATAAACCACCATCCTAAGACCGGTATTGATTTTGGTGTGTATAGGACTTATAGTTCTCCTAAAGGGCTACGACAAAACTTTCTTTTATGTTATGGCATATGGGGAGAAATTCTTGAAAGTGCGCAAGCGTTTAAACGGTGCATTCGATTGAGTTTCAATTTGGTATATATGTTTGAATTATTCATCGATTAAAATTTATTTAAGTGCTTGGTAATGATCTTAATTGTAAGTGTTCGGAAAGTCGAGTGGAGTCACTCCAGATTTTTTCAAACTGTTAACTGTACGTTTATACAAAATTCTAAACGAAGCAGACGATTTTATTTTACTAGTTCCGTGCTTGTTTAAAGAACTGTTTTATTTGCCCTACAGAAATGGAGATGAGTGATTCAGAATTTAAAAAACGAAATGCGTTGTGCCATAAAATTTTGCTATCGTTTGGGCAAAACAGCTCCAGAAAGAGTGAAGTTAATGAAAGAAGCTTACAAAGACAAATGTTTTGGTGAGTCTACGATTTTTAGATGGCATGGTGATTTCAAGAAAGGCCGTTTGTCTGCAGAACTGGCTTCTAGGCCTGGGCGACCAAAAAGTATTGTGAATGATCGAAATGTTAACACTATGTGGATATCTTAGTAAATGCATTATTAAAATCATGCCACATCCCCCCTTACAGTCCAGATCTAGCACCATGCGATTTCTGGCTGTTTGAAGGAGAAGCTCCGTGGCAGAAAATTGAACACAGATACTGAAGTTATTTCAGCAGAGGAGGGTACTTTGAAGCAGCTTCCAGAAAAGGGCTTCTCTACTTGTTTTCAAAAGTGGGTTGAACGATGGGACAGTTGCATATGATCTGACGGAAGGTATTTTGCATGCTGTGCCCGCGCACAGCCAGCTGTCGTCAAAAAAGGGTCTCTAGATCTGTGGCGCGCGATGAACGTTTCGATCGTCCGCCCTCTTGCTGGTAGTTAAGTCGAGTGATGGCAACGGCTGCCCTCTTTTCAGCATTGGGAAAGGGGTTGCGCCTCAAAGGGTTGAAGAATTAATAGGCTGTTATGCAATTTTCCTCACTACCTATATGAGGTATTGCGTAAGGCGCGCAAACGACTTTTAATTTGCAAGGAGTGTTTTCCCCCAGGAGGGTGAATCAAAACCATCAGCCTTGAAAAAGGAAGTATAGAATAACAGTGTCAGACTCATAAAAATACTTCATTTTAATTCAACACGTTAAATTATCTTCATATTTGAAATTTAATGTCTCATAAGAAGCGACCTGTTGCATTGACGCCAGTTCCTTCAATACTCAGTACAAAACAGCTTTATTTGAGAGGTCTTGTACTTCCTAAAAGTATTGAAAATCGCATAAAGTTTTGCATGAATATAGATGCTCCTTGATTGCAACTGTTTTTCATCCCCAAATCAGATATTATTTTCAGATTAAAGGAAAATTTTAAACCCAACATTTTTTGGGGTGTCACCCCCTCTGCTGAGTCACGCAGTGCTGCTTCTCCCCCCCCCCCTCACGCGACGCCACTGCCTATACACTCAAATTTTTTGAAGTGCGCTAGTGTCTAATCACAGTATTCTATTGAGTGGAGTCACCATTTATTTAAACGCTTGGTAAAGATGATTTGTTAGTAAGGTCAGGTGGAGGCACTATCTACATTTTCCCTTTCCCTATATTTACAAAATTTTATAGTCTAAGTCATAAAAATAGTCTAATATCATTTCTTTTCGCTGTGCGATTCCCAGCTTAAACCAAGCGTGCTGTTCAATGGATGTGAATTTTAAGTACAATTCCTGGGATTGAATTTTTCGATAAAAATTCAATCCCAAAAAAAGGTAGTTTCAAATCGTATTGCATTCGTGGCACTCTTAGTTTCAAAGCCTATCCACCGCGACAAGGTGGTGCCACATCGGATAGGGATCGGTTTTTAATTGTCCCGAGGCCAAAAACCGTATAAAAAGCAAGTATAATTTTCGGTTTTTAATTGTCCTGAGCCAAAAACCGCGTAAAAAGCAGATATTGGTTCGGTTTTTAATTGTGAGCCAAAAACCGTATAAAAAGCATTATTTTGGGGCGCTTTAAATTTTAAAGCAACAAAAAACGCGAGCCAAACGTCTCCTAACCTTTTTGCTCCTGGCCTGCTGTGCTACGCTGAACAAGCAGTCATCCAAAAACCTCTCCATCAGATCGGGTGGATACTGTGGAGAGGATTCGGGTGCTGCCACAGACAGCGGAGCAGCCGTAGCGTACGAACCGAGCGAGGAGTGGGCGTCCGTAAATTCCTCGTCATCAGAGTCCGGCTCACTCTGTGGGACAGCGAGAACCGGGTCTGATGCAACGGAAATACTGTCGCCACGCCTCGCATACAAAAAAGCAACCAAGAAGAAAGCCGAAAATGAAATAGCACTGCCATAAGATGGAATTTCTGATAGCAGCACCAAAATGAGTGGTACAAAAAACATTTTGCACCAAAATAATCCAACCACTTAGTTCAAATGCTTAAAAAGTAGGGTCAATACAGTTTCAAGCACCGAAATGAAGCAGTTATAGAAGAAATCCAAGCATCTATTCCAAGAGCTTAGATAGAAATGATCTGTGTTGCTGATTGTTGCAAATATTTCTCATGGACAACAATATACGTCCTTCGTTTTAGCTTTGAAACAGTAACTGGGTACTGTTTACAACAATGTAGTAAAGTTCCAAATACCATTTTATTGGATGCATTGTTTGTAGAAAATTTGCGTGATATTGCGATGCGTTGTTATAGCGAACATGCATCGTTAAAACATGCTTTGGGGGGATAATTCTCCATACACTGGTCATTTGTCTGATCCAGACATCAGATCAAAAATTGGGGATACATTTGAAAAATTAACATTTCACGGAATAATGTAGCAACAGAGGTAAAATTTGGCACACATGCTGGGGATGGCATGGAGTTTATTACAACCTAAAAAAAGAAAACAAAAAAGGAAGAAAATCTGAAACATTTTCAGATTTTAAATGCGCACTAAATTGCTATATATTTAAAGAGTATAATAATTTATGAGTCGTCCCTTTTTTCTTCCTTATTCCATTCAGTTGGAAAGTGTATCATTATTCATGAGTGTGCCGTATTTTTCTTCCTGATTCCATAAAACACATCTTTGGAATCGAAATCTTTCTTAAAATCGCCTACTAAAACTATTTTACAATCTTCGCCAAGTATACTACAACTATACTTCACGTTTTAAATATTGTTTCGAATGTGCATCCTAATCCACGAGTGTTCTGTGTTTGTCTTTCTCAGGTTGATTCCTACTTTAACACCCCGACTCTCGCCAAGGTGGCGATCATTAAACATATGCAGTTATCACGACGACTTTTTGTATTTATATGGCAATCGTAATTTAGAATTAAAATGGCGATTCGGAACAACACGTAAGTTACAGCATTCCGTTACATTTTTATTTATTTTAGTACACTTTATTTGCAAAAGTAAGAATGTGTAAGCTTAACGTGTACATTCAAACTGTAATATTGATTCAAATTCTATTAAATCAGCGTCGTTTATCGCCAAAATTGGAACAAAAACAAGGTAGGACCGATACAGCAGTTGTGCTTGTGTTTGTGCATTAGCCACAAACATATATAAATCTTTTCACGTCTTTGCAGGTTTGAAAAGACCAATCAAGTTCCAAGTCTGGTGATGGACGCTTGACAGCGATGTTCCATAAACTTTGTAGAAAGTATTCTCATAAGGAGCAAAGATCTACAACTGATAAATTGGACCCTGTGTTAAATTCCATCAGACTCGTCAGTTACAACATGTGCAGATATTGCTTAACCCTTTAACGCGCAGTGTTCCCGCTCTGGGAACACCAAACTCGACGTTTTGACTGTTGCCAGTCTAGAAGAATAGATTGGATTTCTATAAAAGTAGTTGCGGGGGACATAGCTCCACGAGAATCCTTTACTTTTGAGCACGTCATTTCCCGTAAAAAAAATGGTCACGATTCTTTTTAACAGCACACTGACATCTGCTGAAAAATGGAAGAATGCGAGAACGTGCTGGATAGATTGCCCAATGCTGAAAAAAGGGCAGCCGTTGCCATCGCTCGACTTAACTTCTAGCAAGATGACGGACGATCGAAACGTTCATTGCGTGCCACAGATCTAGACCTTTTTTTTAAACTGCCGGCTGTCGTCAAAAAAGGGTCTCTAGATCTGTGGCACGCGATGAACGTTTCGATCGTCCGCCATCTTGATGGTAGTTAAGTCGATCGATGGCAACGGCTGCCCTTTTTTCAGCATTGGGAAAGGATTTCGCTTCAAAGGGTTAATGGACGAGAGTAATAATACTGATAGCTGAAAACTAATTCCAAATTTCTTGGATGTATGAAAATGAAGTATCTAATAAAGTACTTGATTATTTTAAGCTTGTTTGTGATTATTTTACAGCCGTAATGTAACGCTTCTGAAGGGGAACCTGTGAGCTTTATGCACCAGGATATGCGAGAATGCGCGTGGACTTAGTCTATAAATGGGCCGCGCATCTGGAGGACGTCACCGATGACGACTTCTGGTTTCTTCTCCGGCTGTATCCAAGATGGAGGACGAACAGCTAAAAAAAGGTAGAAGAATTCCAGTCAGGACTTATGAGGAAGTAACGAGGGGACATTCAACTGATGACTTGGTCGCTGTCGATCCAGTACAGTTGGGTGAGAAGTTCCTGTGTCCACTCTTCGTGACAAGTGGGACAAAAAGAAGTCAAGATGGCTTCAATCCTCAGTTTCCGCAATATTTACTTAGTTTTTCAGAGGTCAAGTCTTAGTCTTTCAAATCTCACTTTGAAAACTCAATAGCACGGACTAAGAGGCTTTAGGACGATCATCGGAAGCGGCAGACCGGCGAAACTGCGTCAGCCTCTGAAAGGAAAATATTCGACTCCCTTTTAATGATTAACGGCATGGGCGCCCTCTGACGACACACGGCGTAAGCATCTCCCGCGCGGTGCTTCCGTTGATATTTGTTTACGTTTTAGCTACTAGCACACGACGCATGCGCCAAAAAATTAATGGGTACGACTCGCAGCGCCACCTTTTAGGCAAATTTCATTTAGTTCTTTCACAATGCTTCGATGATTGTCCTGTACCCTCTTAGTCCGTGCTCAATAGGTACTGCAGAAATCGAGGCATGACGCCATCTTGCCTTCTCTTTGACCTCTTACGGTGACGAGAAGACTTGACATAGAGCTTCTCTCACAACTCCATTGGGTCAACATCTTCCCTTCGACTATGTCCTCCGTCAAATGTCCTTTCTTCTTTCCCCAAAGTCGTGACTGGAATTCTTCATCCTATTTTAGCTGTTCTTCCTCCATCTTGGATACAGCCGGAGAAGAAACCGGAAGGCGTCATCGGTGACGTCTTCCACGCGCATGCTCATACCCTTTGGTGCATACAGCGCGTACTATTTTCAAATGATAAAAGAAATAGTTCCACAAAATTTATGAATAAAATATATTTATTGTCTATCTACTTATAAAATAAGTGACCAAAATAATTCATTCGCATGATACATTTAGCATCAAACAACTTTAGGAAGTCCAACATTCAATAAATACAAAAGCAGCTTTCTAACTGTTACAGAATCACTTCCAAGTCTTTAAAGCCTCTGGCAGTCTAGCTACTAAACGTTCCAGTGAAATAACAGAACTTGTTTGTCTGAAAACTTAAGACTTCTATGTCGTTCCTCAAAGGACGTCGTAAAACAAAATCTCGGACACCTGTTACCTTGAATTTTAAGTCTAACCACAAGGAATCTAAAAGAAAGGGGAAAATCCATTAACCATAATATTTAGATATATTTTACGCTAATACAATCAACTGAACTAGAAAAAAATGTAGTAGTTTGTCACGATTTTAAACCCCAATAATTCAATGTACTGTATATCAGGACTCTAAATAAGATTTGGAAGCTGGCACCCAAAGCTTAAAAGTTTCGTTATAACAGTTCATTCCGAATGCAGTTATTTTCTTTCAGTTAAAAAAAATTGAATCTACAAAGGAATAAAAAGAACGAATAAAATAAAAGATGTATTTCATTTTTTTTTTTTTTTTTTTGTAAGCATTTAGCTATTTCATAACCTTAAAATACATCCAAGAAAGAAATTCTCGAGTAATAAAGTTTGGAATGCCCGCAGCTATAACCTTGCTTCGAGAACTGTTGACCGTCGCGGCTATTTGTAGGGAAGGACGCGAGACGAGACAGACATTTTTAACATTATGATATAGGGATTTTGCGAGACGAGACCAAGCTTTTAGGCTGTTTTGCGAGACGCCATTTTTCCGTCCCGCGCCCATCCCTAGCTATTTTGACTGATCTCAAATCAGTTCAGAATTTTCCATGGTTGCTACGACTTACTTGGAGCCCTGCTGTACACTCCGAGTCAATAAAGCCACTGGTGTAGTCGCGGCGGGGGGGGGGGGCTGCTTTTGTATTTGAGTTTTTGCTTCCACCCACTTTTTATTTTCACGGAAGACGCTCAAACTTCTTTTTAATGTGTTACAATTCTGCAATTCGTAATTCTGCGTCAGAAAGGCAACAAATAGGAACTTTTTGGACCTTCAAAACCTTACTCGTAAAATCTTTATAAATACTGACTAATGCAACCATACCCTTAATGAAAGAAAACACATGTCATGCTGTTTGTTAGTTACATAGAGATATGAATACAAGGAATTGGCATTAGCTATCTTCAGCAGTGAACGAAATGAAATAACTGAGTTGGAGGATCATCTACTTGGTTCCTTTTTAAATAGCAGCGAAAGATGCACAGTTATACGTTACAATAATTCTGAATACAAAATCTCAGCATTCTGCCTTTAAAAGTTTTACAGTTATGTCAAATACGTAATTATTCTTGGCGCCAGCTTTGGCGACATTACTTCTTTAAAATTGGAACTTGTCACCCTAGAATAATATGGTCTAAGCAATATGGCGAATCAGTTACAGTTTCAGCTTCACTATCAGACAGCTAATACCGTCTCCTCGTATTCATATCTCTATGGTTAGCAAGGGGTCCAGAACTAATGAAAAAAAAACAGTTATTTTGAAATTAACATTGCTGATGGCAGTTAATATTTTTAAGGCACTGTTAATTAAAATTACATTATTTTACAGTCAAAATTAATTACTCCAAAGTATTAATAATAAATTAATAAATAATTAAAATAATTTAGTTCGTTTTATTTACTTTTTAACAGTAACTACAATTAACGAACTGCACATCTTTAAATTAAACTCCTCAAAAATAAGCTTCCCTCTACCTTTTTTTTCTGAGGACTACACCTCTAAATATAGCTGCCCTGCCTAAGAGGCCGGTAGTTGGCAAGAAAGATAAATATTTCCCAACATTTCATTCGAAAACGTCTGACCGGCACCATCGTGATTCTAACGGGCCTGCTTGTGCACTCCAAAAGAGGCCTACGGACGTTTTCTCATTGGTTAGATTCGGCCGTTATATGACGTATCTAAGTGCTGGAACCAATAAGTGAGCATCCGTAGGCCTCTTTGGATGACTCATCGGAGTGCACAAGCAGGCCCGGTAGAATCACGATGGCCCCTCTCTAATTGACTAGAAAATCAAAACTGCTTCACCAAAGTGCAAACCTTTTTCCTCAAACGATTAATTATAATATCAAAACTAGGAAATGCGTTCATAAAATCAAAATGTAATGCTATTTCAGTTCTTTAAAACTATAGACAGATTAGTTAATTTCCTCCATTACCCCATTTTCATTCAGTCACTCCCCCTTCTCTTTTCACTGATGCTTTTCTTTTCAGGAAATACTTTCGTGGCAACTCCAAAAGATGCGATTGTTTGACATTCTGCTATACATCCTTCTCACTGCCTTCAAAAATCGATTCAGGAGTGAGCGCGGACAGTAGAAAGGGCAGCAAGAAAGGCTGTGGCATGAGCAGGATGAGAGAGAGATGTTTACATTCTTCTAGCTTCCATTTCTCCTGCTCATTGTCGCGGAAGCGACTGTAGTGTAAACGAGGCGTATGAACACCATTCAGAACCTGAAGCGGGCCAGCAGTTTGCAAACCCACAGTGGCATATAAACAAGGCAAAACTAGAAGGGGAGGGGGCGGACAGATGAGGCACGTGATCTGTGTTCAGGGAAGCAGCAAAATTAAGGTTTGTCTCGTGTGGTTTGATCTCTAATTGCGGCGCTGCATATAACCCTCTCCAAAATTTTTGTTGTTGTTTAGTTCAAAAAATGTCCTGTAGACAAGGCCATACACGGGGGGGGGGGGGGAACAGGAGGTCCGGTTCCCTCCCGAAATTTAAAATTTTGTTAACAAAACAATAATAATGAAGCCTTTTTCACCTTTTCGAAATTTTTTTCTGGGTACGGCCCTGCCTGTAGATAGCGCCTTTGCATGAAAAACAGCTATTATTTTCATTGTCAAATATGCTAACTCGAAGTGTACAATTAATTTCAACATTTATTCTATAGTTTTAGAACATTCAACTAATACGGTTCCTTTCATAAGCCGAATTCCCCGGTTCTCCACATAAAGCGCCATCTGGTGGAAATTTTCGAAGTAAACTAGAACATTCTTGTCTTGTGATGATGATTGGAAATGCCAAAGTGGATAGCCCTTTTCCGAACAATACCCAAGACCGGCATTGATGATATATAAATGATATATATACAGGGTGAAATAAAATAAATAAAAACTTTGGGTAAAATTTCAGTCGAAACGATCGTATCCTGTTATGAGTATTATTTTATGTGTGTTTTTACACAAAGTTTTTATTTATTTTATCTTTTAAAACCAGCATTTTGAGTGTTTTTTCTATATACACGGTGAGTCTTCATGCTTGTCTCCCCCACCCCCCCCCCAAACCAAGAAACTTACTCGAATATCGCCACTGGATTTTGGACTAGTAGAGTATAAGCGCCGCACACAAGCGAGTTTTCCAATATTCGAGATCAAAACTCCAATATACGAAGTTAGCCATGACAGTCATGTTACTTATTTTTTCTATTCTAATTGTTTTCTTGAATCCAATGATACCCTGCATAATAGTTGACTCGAATGTTTTAACAGTTAACCACTATTGAAAATTTTGTCGTCTACTAAGTAACAAACGATTATCGTTTAACTTTGAAGTTATTCAAAGAGAAAAGTTATCGTGTTTTACAAGTGTTTGTCGTAACTTTTATAATGTGTTGGGAACCTGGGGGTAAATACCTGTGGATTTAAAACATATGTTGTAATTTTCTTTAGTTCTTTTACAAAAAAAAAAAACAAAATAAAACAAATCTTGTTGTTAAATTTCATGTCATGGTTGATTGCATTGAGCTATAAAGTTACAAATTCATTAGAATCAACTACTTTATAAAGATTATAATAAAGTTCCTCATCGTAAATTAATGTCTATGTGATTGCAGTTGCTAATATTTCCTACGCTCCTTATTATTATATAATTAACAACAAAAATCGAAAAAAATGAAAATATTTTTTTTAGTTTCATCTTCTAAGAATGTCGTCCTATGTCATTGGCAATTAACTAAATATTATAGAAACTGTAACTCAAAAGATAATGATAAAAATTTGAAAATCTTCAAAAGTTTTTGGGGTGTTGATGATTTAAACACATGACTGAAAGCAATTATTATCGATGTTTTCATCATGTGTTCTTCCTGATTTCTTTAGTTTTTTAAATGTTTAAATCCACCTATAGGTTTTGCCTATTACATTTTTTTTAAATCCGCCTGGTTTGCGCATGCCCGATAACGAACTCAATTTAGACGGAATCTTATCAATCGAACGCCGCGATTACAAAAAGCCATTGGAATGTCACAGTGAACAAACATCTTGGGCGAGAGAAAGTGAAAAAGAAAATCAGAAAAGTGACGGGGGCGTGGGCAGAGGCACTCGATTACTCATCTCCAACTTCACGGTCCACCTGATGCAGCGAGAGAGGTCGCCACTCCCAGCACAGCCGCAATCTTCTAATCTAGAGACCTGTCAGCGAAGGCGTTCAGTTGAACAGGTGGATCGAAACATTACCGCTTTTATCTGAGGGATGACATCACTTTTAAAGTTGAAGCGGTGATTATTCATTTCGTTTATCAGCACTGTTAGGTCGATGTATTTCACTTTTAACCCTTTAACGCGCGCAGTGTTCCCCCTCTGGGAACACCCAACTCTGACGTTTTGACTGTTGCCATTCACGAAGAATAGATTGGATATCTATAAAAAATAGTGGCGGGTGACAGAGCTCCGAGAGAATCCTTTACTTTTGAGCACGTCATTTCCCGTAAAAAATTGGTCGCGATTATTTTTAACAGCACTGACATCTGCTGAAGAATGCGAGAACAGCTGGATAGATGGCCCCATGCTGAAAAAAGGGAAGCCGTTGCCATCGCTCGACTTAACGACCAGCAAGACGGCGGACGATCAAAACGTTCATCGCGTGCCACAGATCGAGAGACCTCCGAGCAGCTGGCTGTGCGGTACAGCCAGCTGCGTCAAAAAAGGGTCTGTAGATCTGTGGCACGGATGGACGTTTCGATCGTCCGCCATCTTGCTGGTCGTTAAGTCGAGCGATGGCAACGGCTGCCCTATTATCAGCATGGGGCAATCTATCCAGCTGATCTCGCATTCTTCTATTTTTCCGCAGATGTCCGTGCTGTTAAAAAGAATCGCGACCATTTTTTTACGGAAAAGGATGTGCTAAAAAGTAAAGGATTCTCGTGGAGCTATGTCACCCGCAACTATTTTTATAGAAATCAAATCTATTGACTGGCAACAGTCAAAACATCAGAGCGGGAACACTGCGCCTCAAAGGGTTAAAAACGCGCACCTGAGCTGAACAATGTATGCAAAATGTTAACCCTAAGTCAAGGACGTATTTAGGGGGAGGGTCCAGGGGGTTCCGGACACCCCCTCCGAAATTTTCCTTTTTGTTACTAAAATGATAATGATATAGTCTTTTAGTGAAAAATTCAGCTTTTTTTTACCGTTCGGACCCCCCCAATTGTTTTTCTGGATACGTGCCTGCCCTAAGTAATGTTCTTTGTGGGGGAAAGGGGGGTCTGAATAACCCCCTCCCGCCCAGTTCTTCCCCTGGATCGGCCACTGTGAACAATAACGAAAACTATCCCATGATCAAAATTACAGTTCAGTCAAAGTCGCTACAACTCGAAATCAGAGGAATCAGCCAAGTAATTTGAGTAATCAGAATTTCCTGTTTCTTTTTTATGCAAAACTTTAAATTTTATATTTAGATAGTAGATTTGAAACACAGCAGATGGCTGTATTATTAGATAGTACTGAAAATAGTAAGTGATTAATTGATATTTCTACTATTATTATAAAGAAAAATGAAACTTCCAGAAAAACAAATGTTCGTCTTATGAGAGTTATCGAGATTTCAATGTACTTCCATCCTCAGAATCATCTTCATTCGACTGATGAACGAAAAATCGAAAATGATGAAAGTTTGAAAAAAAAAAAAAATCGCGATAGCTGAGCTAGCTCTTTCGTTACATAAAGAACTATTTTTAACGTTGTCAACGCTAATCCAGAACGTTAAAAGTTTTAGGATTGTGGTTTTCGATCGAAAATTTCTTAATTATTATGTCATTACTTCGTCATTAAGAAAAATTCGATATTGGGAAACTTCGTTATTAGGAGAAATTCGGCATTGAAAGATTTCGATATATAAGGAGAAATTCGTTATTGGGAGACTTTTTTTATACGGAAATATTATTTATTGGTAGATTTTGTTAGATAGAAAACTTGCTATAAGAAGAAGTTCATTGGTAGGAGACTTCGTTATAAGGAGAAATTCTTTATTGGCATACTTATAGAAAAATTCGTTATTGGGAGGAATTCGATAGTAGACGACTTTTATATGTAAGAGAAAAATTCGTTTTATTGGGAGATTTTGTTATAGGGAAAAATTCGTTATTGGTAGGAATTCGATTGTAGACTGCTTTTATATATAAGAGAAAAATTCGATATTGGGAGATTTTTGTTATAGGGAAAATTCGCTATTCAGAGGCTCCGACATACAGAGAAATTTGATATTAGGAGAAATTCATATTGGGAGACTTTTTTATACGTAAAAATTAGTTATTGGTGGATTTTGTTACATAGAAAACTTGATATAATGAAAAATTCGATTGATGATAGAAAAATTCGTTATTGGGAGGAATTCGATAGTAGACGACTTTTGTATATAAGAGAAAAATTCGTTTTATTGGGAGATTTTGTTATAGGGAAAAATACGTTATTGGGAGGAATTTTATAGCGGAAGACTTTGATATAAAAGAAATAATTCGTTATTGAGAGACTTTGTTATAGGGAAAAATTCGTTCTTGAGAGGCTTCGTTCTATAGAGAAATTTGATATTAGGACAAATTCATTATTGGGAGAGTTCATTATAAGGAGAAATTCTTCATCGACATATTTCGTTATATAGATAAACTTGATATCAGAAGAAATTCATTGTTGGAAGACATCATTATAAGGACAAATTCTTTATTGGCATACTTCGTTATATAGAAAAATTCGTTTTATAGAGAAACTCGATATTGCGAGAAATTCGATATTGAAAGATTTTGATACGTAAGAAGAAATTCCTTATTGGGAGACTTTGTTACACGGAAAAATTCGTTATTGAGAGGCTTCGACATACAGAGGAATTTGATATTAGGAGAAATTCATTATTGGGAGATTTTATTTACAATGAGAAATTCTTTATTGGCTTACTTCGTTTTATAGAAACGCCGCGAGACTTCGTTATAGGCTGTAGCTGATCCACTCCCCTAATTTATTGGTTCTAATTACGATAACTTTATTAATCGTCAACCTAAGTTGCAATGTAAGCTTTTAAAACCAAACCCACGTTGTGACAGGCTTCCCTTATAAATTAGGGTAATATCAGAAGAAAGAGCCCCGATCTTTTCGGTTCTTACAGCAGCGCCTGATTAATTAAAATAGCTGCAGCGAAAGCCAAGGAAAGTATATAGGCTACGCGGAGAATAAATGTATCGCGTAGTTGGTTGCTTGAAAGGAAAATTAATCACCAGTGCTACAGGCGTACTATGTTCTAGATCAGGGGTTCTTAAAATTTATGTTGTCCGAGAGTAACTCCCCCCTCTATTCTTGCAGACTCCGTACCGGTACTGGGTGTTTTACATCGCCTTTAAGGCTTAATTTCTGCCTCCAATAATCTCATTGCCACCACGTTTTAATAAATTGGTAAAAATGTGTTGCTGATTCTTTTTAAATACATATTGTATTGACTATGCTAATGAGCATTTATAGAGTTCGCCATTTTTATTTTCATGTAGAATAAAAAATATATAATTAATAAGAAAGAATTTAATACTAATTGAAAAAATAATTTAATTATTTTCAATTATAATTCATAAAACTAAAGAAGATTGAAATTTTTTTTTTTTTAATCTGGAGTGACTCCACTCGACTTTGAACACTTACGATTAAGATCATCAAAGCATTTAAATAAATTTTAATCGATGAATACTTCAAACATATATACCAAATTGAGGCTCAATCAAATATACCGTTTAAACGCTAGCGCACTTTCAAGAATTTCCTCCCATACGCCATAATGTAAAAGAAATCTAAGTCCTATACACACCAAAATCAATACCGATCTTGCGACGGTGGTTTATAACATATATACTCAATTTGAGCTCAATCGAATGACCCGTTTAGGAGCTATCGTTGTTCACTCACATACACACATCTCGTAAAAATAGCATAAATGAATTCAGAAGACTTCGAAACGTACACCAAAATCTCGAAGTAGAATTTTTTCATGATTACAATACTTTCCTTACATGGTACATGTTCGGAAAGTAAAAATACAAATAAAACAACATTAAAATAACAAAACTGATAAAGTAACTGAAAGTGTATGTGTGACATGCGACAAGGGATTTGAAAGTACGAAAAAAATGTGGCGTATTTAACCCATTTATGCCTAGCGTCCCTTTTTTGGGACGGCATTTTCGCTATTAGTCGAAAACGTTATTTATTTTTCCTAGCCTTTATTCATGAGCATCGAGCCTCAACTCTACAAAATATTTTAACATGACCCAGTAGGATGTTGATATTTCGATTTTTATGTATAATGATTTTAAAAGAAATCATCCCCTGTTCAAGAAGTTGACATCAGAAATTTATCTATTATTTCTGTTATCAGTAAAAATCGAAAAAAGTCGCAAAAATATCCAGGCACAAATGGGTTAAATAGTTCAAAAAATAATTTATATTCCGTAATTTCTATTTTCTTGTAATTTTTTTCAATTCGAGAGCTATTGAAAATTGGTTAAAGACAGCGTATAATCTCCGACGCTTTTTAGGATAACAATTCCCAAATTTTGGAGATCGCCTGATTAGTGTACGGGATACATTTTACTCACTGGAATTTATTTATTTATTTATTTATTTGGTGGTTGGGGGGAGGGGGTATACAAATCTTAAAGTGTCCGTTCTTGAAAATTAACAAGCGGAATCTTTTTTTTCTTCATGTAGTCTTTTGCGTATCTTATTTTGAGCATTTCTTTTTCAATTTTCATTGCTCACTAATCTCTTATAGATAAAGAATTAAAGTGTGTTATCACCTTTTCAAGACACCCTGTATATAACTGATTAGACAGCCGAACACATTTCTAGGTTTTCACATATCAAAATGAGAAACCTTAACATTCCTTAAAGAATCAACCGATTTGTGTCCAGACTGTTTGCATGAATTTTAACAGTCTTTGCTGTTGCCATCAAGAATAAATAAATATCTGCCATCAACTGCATGAACACGTGATCATTTCTTTTTTTTTATTATGCATAAAATGTGAAAATTTTACATTCTACTCAGACACGTTAACTCTTTAAAGCGCAGTGTTCCCGCTCTGGGAACACCAAACTCTGACGTTTTGACTGTTGCCAGTCACGAAGAACAGATTTGATTTTTATAAAAATAGTTACGGGTGACAGAGCTCCATGAGAATCCTTTACTTTTTAGCACGTCATTTCCCGTAAAAAAAAATTGCCACGATTATTTTTAACAACACTGACATCTGCTGAAAAATGTAAGAATGTGAGAACAGCTGGATAGATGGCCCAAAAGCTGAAAAAAAGGCAGCCGTTGCCATCGCTCGACTTAACTACCAGCAAGATCAAGGAAGATCGAAACGTTTATCGCGTGCCACAGATCCAGAGACCCAATTCATGCGTCGTCCCTATTTTTCCCTAGAAAATGTATCATTATTCATGAGTGTGCCGTCCTTGTTCCATAAAACCCATCTTTGGAATCGAAATCTACTAATATTAAAATCTCCTACTAAAACTGTTTTGCAATCCTCGCGAAGCATATTCTAACTATGCTTCACCGTGTAAATACTGTTTGGGATGACCATCGTAATCCATGAGTGTGCCGTGTTTATCTTTCTTGTTCCACAAAGAGACTTTTCAGAATTGAATGCTATATTAAAATCGCTTACTAAAACATTCTTACAATCTTCGTCGGGCGTATTCTAACTGTTCTTGTCCTTTGCCATAAACTGTAGTGTTTGGCAGTTTCTCACCGAATATGGTAGATATCATTAAGCTAGGTTTGGTTTTATCATTGTGCTAAGTTCAGTTTTGGGGACTTATGTTCTTTGGCACCAAACTTGTTGAAAAGTCATCCAAAACTTGAAACCATGGAGTCTTTCAACACTTTATACTCCTCCCTCCTTTTGAAAAATACAACGAAAACATGTCGACTGGAAATACCTGAATGAACGAAATAGCACTTCAGTGCTAAAAAAAAGAAGTCTTTTACGTTTCGCCCTATTGAATAGCCGAAGCTACACCTTTTTGCACCAAATGCTTCAGTTCAGAAATAACCAATCAGCAGCGATACTTCTCAGTAGCTTTAAAAAAGAAAACACAAATGAACAAACCCAAGATAAACCAAACACCCGTTCTTCGCGCAGTCATTGGCCTTAATTAAGGAACAAGGATCAAATTAAATATCCCTCTAAACTCCACTCGAAAATCCCACGGGCGTCTTCGAAAAGCCCTTTTGTTCGAGCAAGAATCAAGGCTTCGGAACTCTATTAATTGGATAATACGGCCGTATTGAATAGCAGCGTCTGGCTTTCCTGGGGAAACATTTCATTAATAATACCAGGGCCCTTGTGATAACGGAGTGTTATAGATAAGATGTCGGTTCCCTCTTAGCGATAAGGCTTGTTATGAGAAGACAATGCTATTTCACAGTATGGATTCGTAAAAAATACAAGGAATTAATGGTATACATAAGGTGGCCATTATGTCCCGTTTTGAACGGGACAGTCTCGTTTTTAGGTAGCTTGTCCCGTTTTTAGAAAGAGAGCAACCTACGGTAACAATTTCAACTGTAAAAAAAAAAAAAAAATCTGGAGTGACTCCACTCGACTTTCCGAACACTTACGATTAAGATCATTACCAAGACTTTAAATAAATTTTAATCGATGAATAATTCAAACATATATACCAAATTGAAGCTCAATCGAATGCACTGTTTAAACGCTAGCGCACTTTCAAGAATGTCTCCCCATAGGCCATAATGTAAAAGAAATCTTTGTCGTAGCCCTGTAGAAAAACTATGAGTCCTACACACACCAAATTCAATATCGGTCTTACGATGGTGATTTATAACATGTATACTCAATTTGAGCTAAATCAAAAGTACGGTTTAAACGCTAGCGTACTTTCAAGAATTTTCCCCCATAGACCATAATGTAAAAGAAATCTTTGTCGTAGCCCTGTAGAAAAACTATAAGTCCTATACACACCAAAATCAATACGGTAGTTTATAACATATATACCCAATTTGAGCACAATCGAATGCCCCGTTCAGGAGCTATCGTGTTCACTCACATACACACAAACACACACATACACACATACATCTCGTAAAAATAGCATAAATCAATTCAGAAGACCTCAAAACGTGTAAATACACCAAAATCTCGAATTCGAATTTTTTCATGATTACAATACTTTCCTTACATGGTACATGTTCGGAAAGTAAAAAGAAGGAAATCTGAAACCTTTTCAGATTTTAAATACGCACCAAAGTGCTATATATTAAAAGCGTATCATAATTTATGGGTCGTCCCTATTTTCTTCCTTATTCCATAAGGTTGGAAAGTGTATCATTGTTCCTGAGTGAGCAGTATTTTTCTTCCTTATTTTATAAAAACCATCTTTGGAATCGAAATCTATCTTAAAATCGCCTACTAAAACTATTTTACAATCTTCGCCAAGTATATTACAACTATATTTCACAGTTTTAAATATTGTTTCGAATGTGCATCCTAATCCATGAGTGTGCCGTGTTTGTCTTTCTTGGGTGGATTTCTACTTTAACGCCCCAACTCTCGCCAAGGTGGCGATCAAACATATAGAGTAACCATGACGATTTTTTGTATTTATGTGGCAATCGTCATTTAGAATTAAAATGGCGATTTGGAACAACATGTAAGTAAAGCATACCGTTACATTTTTATTTATTTTGGGTTGCCAATGAATGTAGTTTTAATAATTAAGTGTCTTCAAATTCCTTAACGGGTGCGTTCATCGCTAATTTGTTCACTTTAGTTTTCATCTAGTTCTTTTGGGAGCGTTGAAACGTGCATAACTCCTAGAGACCCATGACTGCGAAGCTCGCCAAAGTGCGGTGATTTTTTAGGTTGGCGAGAGTGGGTGGGTTAAAATAGAAAACCAACTCTTTCTTGTTACATAAAACACATCTTTGGAATCGAAATCTATCTTAAAAAATCGCATACTGAAACTGTTTCACAATCTTCGCCAAGCATATTCCAACTATCCTCCAACTTCGCCAAGCATATTCCAACTATCCTCCAACTTCGCCAAGCATATTCCAACCAGCCTCCAACTTCGCCAAGCATATTCCAACTATCCTCCAACTTCGCCAAGCATATTCCAAATGTGCCGTATTTTCTTTTCTTGTTCCACAAAACACTTCTTTGAAATTGAAATCCATTCTAAATCGCGTACCAAAACTGTTTAACAATTTTTGCCAGGCAAAGTCAAACTGTACTTCACCTTTATAATACCATTTAGAAAGTGTATCCTAATCTATAAGTGTACCGTATTTGTCTTCTCTCTTCCATAGAACACATCTTCGGAATTGAAATCTATATTGAAATCGCCTACTAAAACTATTTTACATATTCGCCAGGCGTTTTCTAACTATATTCGATACATATTTATAATAAATTGTCGCGTTTTGGCACCCAGTTTAGCGATCATTTATCAAAAATTGCAAACCTTGTGCGACTTTCAACATTTTATTAACGCCCCTCCCCCCTCTACGTTATCTGGCAAACACATTTCAAAAGTGACTCGACGCGAATATTGTACCCAAATCGTGTCTACACAAAAAGCAAGGTTGAAATTAATAGCACTCTGGTGCTAAAAAAAAAAAAAATCTGGAGTGACTCCACTCGACTTTCCGAACACTTACGATTAAGATCATTACCAAGCACTTAAATAAATTTTAATCGATGAATCATTCAAACATATATACCAAATTGAAACTCAATCGAATGCACCGTTTAAACGCTTGCGCGCTTTCAAGAATTTCTCCCCATATGCCATTATGCCATAACATAAAATAAAGTTTTGTCGTAGCCCTTTAGGAGAATTATAAGTCCTATACACACCAAAATCAATACCGGTCTTAGGATGGTGGTTTATAACATGTATACCGAATTTGAGCTCAATCGAATGTATCGTTTAAACGCTAGCGCACTTTCAAGAAATTCCCCCCATAGGCCATAATGTAAAAGAAATCTTTGTCGTAGCCCTGTAGAAAAACTATAAGTCCTATACACACCAAAATCAATACCGGTCTTGCGACGGTGGTTTATAACATGTATACCCAATTTGAGCTCAATCGAATGCTCCGTTTAGGAGCTATCGTGTTCACACTCACATACACACGAGCACACACACATACATACATCTCGTAAAAATAGCCTCAATTCAGAAGATCTCAAACCGTGTCAATACACCAAAATCTGGAAGTCGAATTTTTTCATGATTACAATACTTTCCTTACATGGTACATGTTCGGAAAGTAGTAAATGGCCACGTTAAGTATACAGTAGAGTCTGGACTTAAGCGGGGGAATTCATTTCAAGAACCCTCACGTAAGCGAAAATTTTGCGCTGTTAAATTGGGTATGTGTATAACTTTTGTAAACAAACATATAGTTATACTAGATGAAGAACCCGTCCTCGACGGGTTAGTGAATGAAAATTTCCAAAAAGCAAGAACTTTCGTCAGCATTGTAGGAGTACACAGAATGGATGGAGTATGTTGCCAAAGTAAAGAAAGCGAAGTTATAATTTTCATGTATTGTTAAAATAATACAGGTTAGAGAGTAACTAAGTAATATCATTTCATTCGCTTTAGTCGTAATTATGGGATGCGCGAACGAATATTGACGCATATTGAAATAATTTTCTCAAAATCTCAAAATTTAATCAACATTTTTGAAAAATTTGAAGCCTAGAATTTAAGTTGAGTGACAACCTATCCTGTCACCCAAATTCGTTTCATTCCCTGCAGTCTTTATTTCGTGATGCTGGAACAAATTTTCAGCATTTTAAAACGATTTTCGAAAAATCTCAAAATGTAAGCAAAATATTTTTAAAATTCAACGCCTATAAATTAAGATTAGCAACTACTTATCCTATCACTCAATTTCGTATCATTCGTATTAGTCGTTATTACGTGATGTTTGAAGAAATATAAACGTATTTTGAGAGAATTTTCTCAAAATCTCAAAATCTAATAAAAATGTTTAAAAAATTGGACTCCTATAGTTTATGTTCAGCAACCATCTATCGTGCGACCAAATTTCATATCATTCGCTTTAGTCGTTATTACGTAATACGGGAACAAAGATTCACTCAGTTTTAAACGATTTTCACAAAATCTCGAAATTTGATGGATTTTTTTTAATTAGATGCTTATAGTTTAAGGTCATTCACCTATCATTTCACCAAATATTATTTTTTCACCTTTGCAGTTATTACGTGATGTGCGAACACAAATTTACGCAGTTTGAAATGATTTTCGCAAAATTTCAAAATCTAATCAAGATTTTTTTTTTAATTCGACGCCTATGTTTTAAGTTGAGTGACCACCTATCATGACACCCAATTTCATATCATTCGCTTGTCGTTTTTACGTGATGCTTGAACAAAAAAAGCCTCACGCACAGAATGACAGACAAACTTTTTTTTGAGGGTCGCATCGGATTCCCGGGTGCGTGAAACGGATAGAAATCGCAAAATTTTTGAATTCCAAGAAGTGTACAGACAAAAGTCTAATTTTATTTATATAGATAGATTGAAAGCCGATACGTGCATTAAAATAAAGTATGCCGAAATAAGAGCGGAAATGAGAAACACGTTATAAACGGGCGATAGAAAATATATTTTTAGCCCAGAAATCACAGGCCAGACTCAAAAAAATACGCAATAAAAGGCTATTGCAGGAGGGTAAAAGCGAAATACAAATTTTGAAAGCCGAAGTCAGGGCCTTATTATCGCATGGGCAAATCGAGACTTTTCCTAGGGCCCCCGATGCGAATGGGCCCGTAATTTCTAATGTCGTTCTGAAATAGTCTTTTTTTATATCAAAATTTTATGCAAAATAAAACAAATTTCATTGATGGGGGCCCCCCAAATCCATCAATGCCCGGGACCCCTGTTGGTCATAATCGGGCCCTGGCGGAAGTAAAGAAAAATGAGAACAGAAAGAAAAGCTAAAATGCTTGAATTTTAAACAGATTAAGGGGACAGCCTACTTTTAAAATGCCCAAAAAATCGATTTTGAGATTTTTATCTCATTAAATAGCTTACTTTATTCTAAAAAGATTGATACCAACCATTTTTCTGTATGACATTTATTTGTTGAGATAAAAAGGAAAATGTAAACGCAAGTTGGGCAGCATGCTGTAGAAGCTGCAACTAAGGTTGACACTAAAAGCATAAAAGAGGCAGAATAGAAATGTACAGAATTTAATTTAGAAACTCGAAGAGCCACAAAAATGCTCATCAGTTCTCAGTTTGAGGCAATAAAAGAAAACGAAGGCATTGTGCATGAAAGCGGAAAATTTTAAATCGAAATTTCATAAAGTGAAATAAAATCAAATTTTTATGTTGCAAAGTAAAAATAAATATATATATATATGGATATAATTATTAAAATAACTTCAAAACATGTACTTTACCAATATTAATGCCTTTATATCCTAAAAATGTATCTTTTGTTAAGGTATGTACATATATTTTCATATTTACAATTGTCGAGCTTTTCTTTAGACTGATGTTTCTTAAGCCATATTAAAACATATTTTGGGTTAATCATATTAAGTACTCCGTAAAATTATTCTTAAATAGTAAATGTTTCATTAGAAAATGTTTTTAACTTTTAAAAATTAAAATTTATGTTCCAAAACAACAATTTGAACTTTAATTGGCGTTTTCTCAAAACACTGTTTTTCAAGTTTGCGCGCATGATATTTTAAAAACTATTTAAGATATCAACTTGAAATTTTTCTCAGGCATTTATTCTAATATAATGAACAAAATGAACTAAAATGAAATGGTTGTGTTTCATAGAAAAAAAAGTTATGATTGTAAAACTATCAAAATTTTTATGGTAATTTAAATTTTCAGATTAAATGATTTTTTTAAATTTAAATTATGAAAATAATTAAACCATTTTAGTTTAGATTGTTAATTTGAATGTTTTGTTTAATTTAGAAAAAAATTATGAGGTTCAAAGGAATTCTAATTGAGATATCTTGCGCGCAGTGGGAAAGTACCCTTGAATTTTTTTTTTCCAATATTGTGTGGTAAAATAATATTTTTAAAATTATCACCTTTATAATAAACTAAAATAATATTTTTAATCAATAGAGTAATGTTATGGTAGTTAACTGAAAAAAAAGTTATGTTTCTGCATGCATTCATTATTTTTTTAAAAATTGTGAAAATTGATCTAAAATTTATACATTTTCCCATTCTTAAAAGTAGGCTGTCCCCTTAAATAAAAGCACTGAGAACAAATGATTGTGAATATAAATATGTGATCTGCATTACAAGCAGCCTTAAAAGAAAAACAAAAATTAGAATGCTTCCAGATATTCATCATCGGATGTAGTCAAGCAATAAGACTAAGTATTTTTTTCTCTCTCGAAATTCATTCTGAATTTAGATGGCATTAAGTCGAATAAATTACTGCCGTTCTACTGGAAAAGTCGAACTTTTTAAACTTAATTTTTTTTTTCAAAGTCATTTTTGATGGAGCGAATTCAATATCAGAGTTGTAACAGGACGGGAATCTGATCTCGCCGTAGTTAAGCTAGTTTTGGATTCTATTAAAAAGTGTCAAAATAAGATTTTCTGTCGCTTTAAGAAAGTGACTTTTTTTTTTCTTCTGTATTTTTTTTTCTTTTTCAATGATAGAGTACTTTCGGGAGAATTATAATAAGAAATCTATTTTGCTGAAAAGAAATCGCATTTCGATTTAGAGATTTGTATTAACTTGGAATTTCTATCGCCTGTATTTCATTCCTTAAAGCAATTTTTTGGTATGAACAAATTGATGAGAATATTGGTGTTAAGTGGTTTTTTTTATTATGATTTTTTGGCGATAAATAAATAGCGATAAAAAAGTGAATTTCCATTAGATTGTAATCTGTATATGCATTGGCTTTATACTCAAAAATATTTTTTATCTGTTATACCGGGTGATCCAAAAGTCAGGACAAACTTTAAAAATTCATCAAAAAAGAGCAAATAATGATAGAAAATTGCGGTTTGCACAAATAGGTTTAGGGCAGGGTTCCCGCTAGAGTGCGAGACCGCGAGAATCTCGCATAAATTTCTTAAATCTCGCACAAAAATTATTACAGCGCGAGGTATTCTCGCACTGCAAAATATTCGCAACCTGCGCGAGATTCTCGCACGCTGTTTGAAAGTTTAAAAACGCCAGTTTATAAATACAAAAATTTTTTTTTTACTCTACTACTGTCGGATAACCAGCGTGCCGCGGCCGCAATGAAGCGTCCCCCCCCCCCCCTTCCTCTCTTGAGTTTCTGTTCAGAGATAACACGGTTAAATCATCGGAATGCTGCAGAGGGGTAATATTAATTAATGCTATCGGCGCTGAGCTGACGTGTTGATTTTTCTCCTCCTGCTTGTCAGCTGTAAAATGTTTTGTTTTTGTATGTGTGTCCATCGTGTATGAGTTTTGGGAGCATTTCGTCTGTTTGTTTTTTTATATACCACCGCGATTCATGGAATTATTGATAACCTCTGGCAGTTTGAAATTTGGACACCCCCCCCCTTTCGTTCTAGGTTTAGTTGTTCACAGTAAGAGTTAATCAATCTTTTAGGAAGACTCTCTAAAAAATTTAAAAAAAAGAAGCTGAAATTTTCTGGTTAAATGCATGCCGGATTATCTAGCTTATACTGTAATAAGAATTTGAACTTAACTATACTTGTTTTAACTTTGTCACACATATTTGTATCTTACCAACTTTGTAGTACTATAATATAATTTAATATTTATATAAATATATTATATAAATATTAAGTTATTTTATATAATTTTATTATACTAGATAAAATATTATAGTTAATAATTCTTTTGCTTAGTTAAACTCGATGTGATTCTTTGAATAAATTTGAATGTTCATTAACTTTGAATATCCATTAACAATTCAAGTGCAAATTTCAGTGCACTTTCAAGTGCAAATTTAAGCAATCTTATTAGAATAGCTGATGGAAATATCAATTTAGAAAGTTTTCCATGTGATCAAGCTGCAAAATTTTTTAATGAACGGAAAAGTCGGTGTTATTGAAATTGTACTATAAATAAATAAAATGATGTTAAACAATATTTAAGTTCTCACTTAACTTTCAGAAATCTCACTCAAAATTTTTGGATGGGTGAGAAATCTTCCCCAATTTTTTTTTCTAACGGGAACCCTGGTTTAGGGTATGATGGGATTTTTTTTAATGACAAAAAATTTTGTAGTTCCAAATGTTACCGGTAGGTGGCGCTGACATACACAATGGGAACCAAATTTCCAATCGAAAAAAATCCGAAATCTCTGTAATGCTTTCTATACAAACTGCAATTTTTTATCATTATTTGTTCTTTTTTAATGAATTTTTGAACTTTTCACTAGCTTTTGATGCATCCTGGGTGCATCAAAGTTTAAAAATTCCATAAAAAAGAACAAATCATAATACAAAATTGCAGTTTGCGTATAAAGCATTACAGATATTTCGGAATATTTTTTTTTTTTTTTCAATGGGAAATTGGGTTCCCATTGTGCATGTCAGCGCCACCTACCGGTAACATTTGGAACTACAAACTTTCTTGACATTAAAAAATAATCCCATCATATCCTAAACCTATTTGTGCAAACCGGAATTTCTATCATTATTTGCTCTTTTTTAATGAATTTTTAAAGTTTGTCCTGACTTTTGGATCACCCGGTATTTAAATTGAAGGGTGAAAAAAATCTTATGATTTTCTTGTACTATACACATTTTCAGTGCATTTCATTCAATCTTTTTTTTTTTTTTTTACTTTCCGAAATTGTACCATGTAAGGAAAGTATTGTAATCATGAAAAAATTCGAATTCGAGGTTTTGGTGTATTGACACGTTTTGGGGTCTTCTGAATTCATTTATGCTATTTTTACGAGATGTATGTATGTGTGTGTGTGTGTGTGTGTGTGTGTGTGTGTGTGTGTGTGTGTGTGTGTGTGTGTGTGTGTGTGTGTGTGTGTGTGTGTGTGTTTGTGTGTATGTGAGTGAACACGATAGCTCCTGAACGGGGCATGCGATTGAGCTCAAATTGGGTATATATGTTATAAACCACCGTCGCAAGACCGGTATTGATTTTGGTGCGTATAGGACTTATAGTTTTTCTACAGGGCTACGACAAAGATTTCTTTTACATTATGGCCTATAGGGAGAAATTCTTGAAAATGCGCTAGCGTTTAAACATTACTTCCGATTGAGCTCAAAAAGTGTATATATGTTATAAACCACCGTCGCAAGACCTGTATTGATTTTGGTGTGTATAGGACTTATAGTTTTTCTACAGGGCTATGACAAAGATTTCTTTTACATTATGGCCTATTGGGGGGAAATTCTAGAAAGTGCGCTAGCGTTTAAACGGTACATTCGATTGAGCTCAAATTGGGTATACATGTTATAAACCACCATCGCAAGACCGGTATTGATTTTGGTGTGTATAGGACTTATAGTTTTTCTACAGGGCTACGACAAAGATTTCTTTTACATTATGGCCTATGGGGAGAAATTCTTGAAAGTGCGCTAGCGTTTAAACGGTACATTCCATTGAGCTTAAATTTGGTATATATATTTGAATTATTCATCGATTAAAATTTATTTAAATGCGTGGTAATGATCTTAATCGTAAGTGTTCGGAAAGTCGAGTGGAGTCACTCCAGATTTTTTTTAATTTGAAAAGAAGATAGATGTAAGATATATTAAGATTCAGGAAATTCTTGCCAAACACAAGGGATATCGCCAATCTCGATTCAGTTTTAGAAATTTATAAGGTTTATATAAAAAGTATTGGAAACATTTTTTAGCACTTGAGTACCATTAAAATCAATCGGGTTTTTTAGCGTCGACATATCTTGTCTACACGATTTGTCGCGGAGAGGCACTTTCCGGGTGTGACAAAACGGTTTATAGCGCGGGGGGAGAATAAAATGTTGAAAGTCTCCAAGCTTTGCAATTTTTGAGAATTTATTGCCATGTTTCGTGCCAAAAAATAAGTCCTTTAAACTGAACCAAGCTCACCGATATCTTCCAAATTTGGCTAAAAACTGGCAAACGCGACCGTTTATTAGAGAAGTATTGTTAGAATGTGCCTGACGAAGATTGTAAAATAGTTTTAGTAGGCGATTATAATATAGATTTCAATTCCAAAGAACTGTTTTATGGAACAGGGAAGACAGATAGGGCACACTCATGGATTATGATACACTTTCCTAACGGTATTTATAAAGGTGAAGTATAGTTAGAATATGACTGACGAAGACTGTTGAACAGTTTTGATAAGCGATCTTTAATATAGATTTCAGTTCTGAAGAAGTGTTTTGTGGAACAAGAAAGACAAACACAGCACTCATGGATTATGATGCACATTCCATACAGAACTTCTACTGGTGAAGTGTTATAGAATAGCTTTGGCGAAGATTGCAAAATAGTTTTAATGGGCGATTTTAATAGATTTCGATTCCAAAACAGCGTTTTGTGGAACAAGAAAAACAAACACAGCACGCGCAGAGCCTTATTATTATATGGGCAAATCGTTACTTTGCCCAGGACCCCCGACTTGAAAGGGCCCCCAATTTTAAATGTTTTTTCTAAAATATTCTTTTTTATATCAAAAATTTATGAAAAATATAACAAATTTCATAGATTGGGTGATCCCAAATCTATCAATGCCCGGTGCCCCTGTAGGTCATAATCGGGCGCTGGCGAAGTGTCTTCATTATCGGAATCAGTTTCACTTTCCTGGCCTCCATTTTTATCATCTGTTACTCTTCCACTAAGTGGTCTGTTCAAAAATTAAAATTTTCTTCAAAACTAACAAAAAAAAATCAAAGATAAATCTGAAATATTCGCTATGGGAAGATAAGCTCTTCGTTATATGGAGAATGTTTACAGTGTTATTTAAGCCTTAAAGTGACGTTTCCATGAAAAATTTCGTTATACGGAGAAATTCGTTGTAAAGAGACTTCGTTAGAGGAGGATTCTACTGCATGTATAGACTTTTGATATCGGTGGAGAAAGTCTAGCTCTTGATATAGATTTCACGCTTAAGAGACATGCTTTAAATTTTTATTTAAAAAAATTCTTACAAGGACATCTGATTCGGCTTGGGTATGATATAGATATCAAAATTGATAGGGGAGAGGGTCCTTGACATTGTTACTTTCCGAACATGTACCATGTGAGGAAAGTATTGTAATCATGAAAAGATTCGAATTCGAGATTTTGGTGTATTGACACGTTTTGAGGTCTTCTGAATTCATTTATGCTACTTTTATGAGATGCATGTATGTATGTATGTGTGTGTGTGTGTGTGTGTGCGTGTGTGTGTGTGTGTGTGTGTGTGTGTGTGTGTGTGTGTGTAGTGTGTGTGTGTGTGTGTGTGTGTTTGTGTTTGTGTGTATGTGGAGTGAACACGGATAGCTCCTGAAACGGGGCATGCGATTGAGCTCAAATTGGGTATATATGTTATAAACCACCGTCGCAAGACCGGTATTGATTTTGATGTGTATAGGACTGGTGATGAGTATAGCTGTTTTTCTACAGGGCTACAACAAAGATTTCTTTTACATTATGGCCTATGGGGAGAAATTCTTGAAAGTGCGCTAGCGTTTAAACGGTACATTCGATTGAGCTTCAATTTGGTATATATATTTGAATTATTCATCGAGTAAAATTTATTTAAATGCTAGGTAATGATCTTAATCGTAAGTGTTCGGAAAGTTGAATGGAGTCACTCCAGATTTTTGGTATTTCAGGGGATGACAACCTTTAAAGTGTTAAAGCAGGTACGGGCAACCTTTGAAAAGTTGTGGGCCAAACTTTAGGATATTAGCGAAGTCGCTGGCCAAACTTGCGGATTTTAGCGAAGTGGCGGGCCGTATAATTGGGATTTATAAGGGATATTGAATGGTTTATAGGGAGTTTTCAAATGTTCTGCAAAAAGCCGTGGCGAGCCACATCCGGCCCGCGGGCCGGCGGTTGCCCATGTGTGTGTTAAAGTGCAATACACACACACGTATTTCAGACTTCGAAATACGTTTGAGGAATTTGTTTCTATTTAGCTTATAGAACTTCATATACAGACATTTTAATATTAGTCAGCCGGAAATATTTGAAACCGAATGTATCATTCTGTTTCAAATATTTCGGAAGTGAATCGTATTTCAATCGTGCATGCAAACGGGGATAGTGTTTGAACCGAATGAGGTTTGTCGGAGATACCTCCCCCCCCTCCCTGGTGCCCCTCTGCAAACGTAAAAAAAAAGGAGCTCTTTTTCTGCTCTACATCAGTGGTTCCCAAACTATGGGACGCGACCCATTGTTGGGTCACGGGAGCAATTTCGGTGGAAAGGGTCGAAAAGGGTGGGAAACATTAAACTTTCGTATTTTATATATATATAGTAAACTACTATTTGATATAGCCTATATCAGGCGCGCACACAGGATTTTTGGCTGGGGGGGTCCAACTTTTACGGTTTTGGGGGGGGGGTCCAACTTTTAGGGATGTTCCAGATTGACAAAAATCAGTGATGAAAGAGTTCGTTTTCATTAGATGGAATTTACCAAAACTCGTCCCATCCAGTTCCCTAAGAATACACTACACAGTACAATAGGAAGCAAAGTAATAGTTGTACAGTTTTGAGAACAAGATGGTGTTTTATGTTCGCTTTCAGTCCGTTTTTGAAAAGTTGGAGGAAAACGAGAAAAATATTTCTTTTTTTTATTTATTAGAACTGAAACTATTGCTACCTTTTGTGGTAATTATTTTATTTACTATAGATATAGGATAATAATCAATCAAAAAAATATCAAAGCCGATGGGGGGGGCGGTCCGGACCCCCTGGACCCCCCCCCCTTGTGTGCGCCACTGGCCTATATTGGTTATCGTTATGTAGTAGTGGGTCGCGAAAAAAAAAATCTAGTTGAAGATTTTTTGAAGAGAAGGACAAAAAAGTTTGGGAACCACTGCTCTAGATCAAGATTTTCTCAGTTTTAGTTCGAAATGGCCCCCCTTTTGACAATGGCACACAGGCTTTGCTTCCGCGCCACGCCGCCCCTGCTCAGAGCTTAGAATTAAAACAGATAAAATTTGCTCATATCAATCACAGAAAAACATGTTAACAATGACCATAAAAACAAAACCACTGAGGATCAATTTCATTATATATGGATACTAGCAACTTTTTTTTAAGACTTGAGAATTGAATTTAGTTTATCATTTTTGGATTTTTATTTAACCTTCTTTAATCTCGTCATTTTTTAAGCATCTTTTATTTAGTAGACCCTCTAAGGCGTAGCTTGAAAAACGAGCAAAAATATTTTTCTGCATACTGTAGCTGTTTCAATGAGAAAATTAACGATACTAAAATTATAAACGAAACCTATATGTAAAAACAATGTATTCCTTTTTTGTGTCGAAGAATTAACTTTTGGGAGTGACTTGAAAACTGGCGACTCCAGTGAACTTTAATTATGTTGGTCCAGAAATTAAATGATTCATTTTTAAAACGTTACACACTATCAAAATTACGAATTATCAAACATTTAATGATTTTATTATCTTTCAGATTAATGAGAGAACGTAGGATTTGTGTATCATTCTGTTTTGAGAAGTGTAATAATTATCAAATCATTATTTATATTGTTAATCTAAAAAGTTGAAGCTGTATTAGTATAATTAGTAATACTATTATTTAGTTTGTTTCAAATTTTGGGGTAAAAAACATACTTCTTGTGAATAGTATTTGGTTTATATATAAGGAAAACACAGGAATAATCGGTGTGTACCTGTTCTTAGTACGGTAAAGATCAAATACATGGATCATCCGGATTAATTGTGACTTAATCCTGTCCGGAGAATCAAAATATTCGGATTTTCAAAAAGAACTTAAAAATGATCATATGAGTTCATATTAAAAAGAAATCTTGCTAAAACATTTAATAATTCACTTAGTGGTTAAATAATTGGAGCAGATAAATAAAACCATTATAATTAATGTGAACTTATTATGCATTTTAAGGGAAGAATTTATATACGTATTTAATGAACAATATCTAAATACATATGTACTTACATAATACTGTACAGTTTATACATTATCACAATTTAATGCAGTTTAAGTAATCTAAAAAGTATTTTCATATGTGAAAGAATTATAATCAAAGAAAATCTAAATAAAACTTTCAAGCTTTGAGGTTGAATGAATTTCAGGTGTTTACTTTTGTAAGCACAAAATCGAAGCATGAACCAAAAACAAAGACACATGTAGTAAGAGCAAGCAGGAAGCTGTTTTGGGTCTAATTATAGAAACCTTTTATCTGGCGCATAGCAACAATTAGGCGACAAAATATAGGTTGAGAAAAATTGATTTAAATATTTGCACCAGTTGGCACTCGAAATGGATTCTCTTATTAATATATCCCTTTAACAACCCCCCCCCGTGTTTGTGTTCTGTCAAGCCTAAATGAGGGGCATTTACCTATAGTGGGGGGGCCTTTGGTGGAGGACTTTTTAAGGGAGTTTAACGCATAGTCACGTAACATCTGGGGAAAATCGCCCAAAAGTCTAGACCACTAAATCGCCAGCCACGCGAGGAGAAAGAATTCCGAACCTGAACACTAAGTCGCTTCCCAGTGCTCAGCATTTTATATTTATCGGCATGATTGAATCGGCCATTTATCGGCATGATTGAATAAAAAAAGAAAGACTAGAACTACTGTAAATTCACACTTCAATGTATCTGCTGCTTTTTCTTTTTATTGCTTTCTACTGGGATCAAATTTCATCATGCTGTTATTCATTTTAACGAGAACCCTTACCAGCAATTTTTCTCGGGCCATCATCGGCCGGCTATATGTGGCCGATGGTAATCCGAGCAAAATTGCTAGTAGGGACTACACTCGCGTTACAAAAACTGCCCAGAATACAGATGTAGGTTTAAATGGCATTAAATTATGTAAAGTATCGGTATCGGCCGATAGCATAACTTAAAAGTATCGGTATCGGCTATTTCTGAAAATGAATTTATAGGTAAAGTATCGGTATCGGTCATCGGCGAAAATGTGGTATCGGTCGATCCCTAGTAAATAGGAAATTTAAAAATGCTATCGTTATTGAGCATCAATATTGGTATTTGATTTTCAATACCACCCATTTCAAGCATTTATTACCTGTGAAAGGATATTCGACATCCTTTCCTAAACCTGTTGGTGCAATTATATGCACAGCACGACTTGGGCATGATGATGTTTAAAGTGAATTAAAAATAAATAAATAAGCTGGACTAGAGACGCTGGACTAAAGATGCTGGACTAGTGGCGAACATAACCAAAACCATGATCAAAACACTGCTTTCTGCCACTATCATGGCCGATGCCACAGAAGATATTTGGCAACAAGAAAAACCTCTTACTATCATGCCGATGCGTGATCTAGTTATTCCTATATCTATGCTTGGGCATGGATGTTTACTTGTCCGTCCCTTCATAGGGGGTAATGCTCTCCACCCACCATCATAAAATGGTCACATTACCTTCGGGCAGCTGTAGTGGACAATGCCAGTTCGGCAAGTGCCCTACCATTGCAGTAAGTAGAATATGAATAGTTTGATTATTTATTTCCTAGAAATCTCATGCTTTTACATAGAGGCGTGCTGCGGAGGGCCACACAGATCCCACGGATCGAGGGGCCCCTTTAGGGGGGGGGCTCCCCCCGAGGGGCAACAGCTTTAAAATAGTTCAATGCGGTTTTTAGGCACGGAAATATAATTTTCAAGTATGACTTATACTAATATTCTGTTCCCTCTAAATTCCCCCCTTTGAATTGCTAACCGAAGTCCCCCTTTCCCCCAAAGAAGCTAGTCCTTGCTGCCATCTAGCGATCACACTAATGTAAGTGGACCTAAAGCCGCTTCACTAAAGAAAATTGTGTTTCTGTTTGTTTGATTATGGCAATGTTACGCTAGGGCGATCTGCAAAGGATGGGGGGGGGGTAGCTTGGTAGGAGGACTTTCTAAGGGGTTCTAACGCGTATTCACGTTACATCTGGAGAAAACCTACTAAAACTCCAGACCGTTAGATCGACAGCCTCGCGATGGGACCCGAAATCAGGACCTTCACACTTCGGCTGTCTACATTTCTCAGTGACATAATCACCAAAGCAAAATTTGAGAATAAATTTTTAACAAATTTCTCGGTTCATTTGATGAAATATTAATAAAATACAGACATAACCAAAAAAAAATCCTCCACGTTACGTCATTTATCACTGCCTCGGGGAATTGGCCGGAAACTAGTCGCAATTGATCCCATATACACCCACGTCAAAGAAAATCTTCGACAACCACCACTTTCAACCGCGGACTTAGACGGCCGGGCGGCTGGGACAGTGACAAATGACGTAACCCTCCTGCCTCCACTACCCTGAACCTTGGCATCTTGGTATAACACAGAACGGACTAGCTCCGTAGCCTTTACCACGACGCCAAAGGCCCAGCTGTATGCTATACCCTGAATAACCTACATAACACTTCCATTGTTGCAGACTCTTTTGAGCCAACAATTAAACAGCTGCTTTCTGTTATACCCCTAAATAACCTGCAAGAAACCTTCACTAGAATGGATAAAGGACCCATCCTAACAAAACGATTGGTCAGAATTCGATTCCCGTCAAAAGCTTGGGTATAGTCTCACAGGAGGCAAGGATGAACAACACATTAGGTATCTCTGCTAAAACTTTTAAATAGATTTACAAAAATACTGCAAATTTTGATGTCTTCATATCATTGCGAAAGCTTACCATTAGATCATGAATTTTAAATATAGATTTACAATTAAAAATATCGCATAGTTCGGCTTCTTTATTGTGTTTCTGGTGTAATTTGGCAGTAGTTATGTCACTGAAAATGGTAGACGGCAGAAGTGTGAAGATCCTGGGTTCTGAATTCATCGCGCGGCTGTCCATCTAACGGTCTGATGTTTTTAGGTTTTCTACAAATGTAAATACTCGTTAGAATACCTTAGAAAGTCCTCCTACCAAGTCACCTCTCATCCCTGGCAGATCGCCCTAGCGCAGCGTCGCTAAAATAACACTCACAATCTGATGTAATTTGATTCTTTTAAAAACAAGCTTCTGTGAAGGCTTCTCATTGCACGGCTGTCCATCTAACGGTCTGATGTTTTGGCAGGTTTTCTCCAAATGTAACATGAATACGATTTAGAATCCCTTAGAAAGTCCTCCTGCAGAGTCACCTCCCATCCTTGGCAGATTGCCCTAGCGTAGCGTCGCCATAATCACAATCTGACGTAATTTGATTCTTTTTAAAAAAATCTGGAGTGACTCCACTCGACTTTCCGAACACTTACGATTAAGATCATTACTAAGCATTTAAATAAATTTTAATCGATGAATAATTCAAACATATATACCAAATTGAAACTCAATCGAATGCACCGTTTAAACGCTTGCGCACTTTCAAGAATTTCTCCCCATGTGCCCATTATGCCATAATATAAAAGAAATTTTTGTCGTAGCCCTGTAGAAAAATTATAAGTCCTATACACACCAAAATCAATACCGGTGGTGGTTTATGAGATATATATCCAATTTGAGCTCAATCGAATGCTCCGTTCAGGAGCTATCGTGTTCACTCACATACACACAAACACACACACACACACACACACACACATACATACATACATCTCGTAAAAATAGCATAAATGGATTCAGAAGCCCTCAAAACGTGTAAAAACACCAAAATCTCGAAGTCGAATTTTTTCATGATTACAATACTTTCCTTACATGGTACATGTCCGGAAAGTAACAAGCTTCTGGGAAGGTGCATTAGTAGTCCGAAAAAGGTATTGTTTATTAATTTATTATTTGTTTAATCTTTTATATGTGGTCAGAAATATTCTAACACTTTTGCAAGCAAGGACACTTTTCTCCCCTTACTGCGCTTATATTGCCATTCGAGGAAACTCAAATATTCCATAATTATTGATTTATTGGTAGAAAGCGTTTATTTGGCGATCACTTCTCGAATGCGCTTCGTCTTTTTAACATTTGACTTTTATCAGATCTTTAGAAAATACCCACCATTATCGAGTACTCCAAGTCATTTTCTCATTATAATTCGATATGTGAGTCAGTTTTTTTCTTTTTAGCTTTTCAGGAAAGTCATAGATTCTTGCAATCCTACATTGATTTATTGTTTTCGAAGCATATGTTTGGCGAGCACTTCTTCAAAAACTTTTCTAGTTTCTAAAATTCTAACACTTTTACAAGCATAAAGGGTTCTTTTCACGAGACATTAAAAAAAAAAATCGATAGAAACAATTAAAAAAATCCTCCACGTTACGGCATTTATCACTGCCTCGGGGAATCGACCGGAAACTAGTCGCAATTGATCCCATACACCCACGTCGAAGAAAATCTTCGACAACCTCCACTTTCAACCGCGGACTTAGACGGCCGGGCGGCTGGGACAGTGACAAATGACGTAACCCTCCTGCCTCCACTACCCTGAACCTTGGCATCTTGGTATAACACAGAACCGACTAGCTCCGTAGCCTTTACCACGACGCCAAAGGCCCAGCTGTATGCAATACCCTGAATAACCTACATAACGCTTCCATTGTTGCAAACTCTTTTGAGCCAACACGTAAACAGCTGCTTTCTGTTATACCCCTAAATAACCTGCAAGAAACCTTCACTAGAATGGGAAAAGAACCCATCCTAACAAAACGATTGGTCAGAATTCGATTCCCGTCAAAAGCTTGGGTATAGTCTCACAGGAGGCAACGATGAACAACACATTAGGTATCTCTTCTAAAACTTTTAAATAGATTTACAAAAATACTGCAAATTTTGATGTCTCTATATCATTGCAAAAGCTTACTATTAGATCATGAATTTTAAATATAGATTTACAATTAAAAATATCGCATAGTTCGGCTTCTTTATCGTGTTTCTGGTGTAATTTGGCAGTAGTTATGTCACAGAAAATGGTAGACGGCAGAAGTGTGAAGATCCTGGGTTCTGAATTCATTGCGCAGCTGTCCATCTAACGGTCTGATGTTTTTAGGTTTTCTCCAAATGTAAATACTTGTTAGAATACCTTAGAAAGTCCTCCTACCAATTCACCTCTCATCCCTGTCAGATCGCCCTAGCGCAGCGTCGCTAAAATAACACTCACAATCTTATCTAATTTGATTCTTTTAAAAACAAGCTTCTGTGAAGGCTTCTCATTGCACGGCTGTCCATCTAACGGTCTGATGTTTTGGTAGGTTTTCTCCAAATGTAACATGAATACGCTTTAGAATCCCATAGAAAGTCCTCCTGCCAAGTCACCTCCCATCCTTGGCAGATTACCCTAGCGTAGCGTCGCCATAATCACAAGCTGACGTAATTTGATTCTTTTAAAAAAAAATCTGGAGTGACTCCACTCGACTTTCCGAACACTTACGATTAAGATCATTACTAAGCATTTAAATAAATTTTAATCGATGAATAATTCAAACATATATACCAAATTGAAACTCAATCGAATGCACCGTTTAAACGCTTGCGCACTTTCAAGAATTTCTCCCCATGTGCCATTATGCCATAATATAAAAGAAATTTTTGTCGTAGCCCTGTAGAAAAACTATAAGTCTTATACACACCAAAATCAATACCGGTCTTAAGATGGTGATTTATAACATATATACCCAATTTCAGCTCAATCGAAGGTACCATTTAAACGCTAGCGCACTTTAAAGAATTTCCCCCATAGTCCAGAATGTAAAAGAAATCTTTGTAGTAGCCCTGTAGGAGAACTATAAGTCCTACACACACCAAAATCAATACCGGTCTTAGGATGGTGGTTTATAACATACATACCCAATTTGAGCTCAATCGAATGTATCGTTTAAACGCTAGCGCACTTTCAAGAATTTCCCGCGATAGGCCATAATGTAAAAGAAATCTTTGTCGTAGCCCTGTAGAAAAACTATAAGTCCTATACACATCCAAATTAATATCGGTCTTAAGATAGCGGTTTATAACATATATACCCAATTTGAGCTCAATCGAATGTACCGTTTAAACGCTAGCGCACTTTCAAGAATTTCCCCCCATAGGCCATAATGTAAGAGAAATTTTTGTCGTAGCCCTGTAGAAAAACTATAAGTCCTATACACACCCAAATCAATACCGGTCTTGCGACGGTGGTTTATGAGATATATATCCAATTTGAGCTCAATCGAATGCTCCGTTCAGGAGCTATCGTGTTCACTCACATCACATACACACACACACACACACATACACACATACATCTCGTAAAAATAGCATAAATGGATTCAGAAGCCCTCAAAACGTGTAAAAACACCAAAATCTCGAAGTCGAATTTTTTCATGATTACAATACTTTCCTTACATGGTACATGTCCGGAAAGTAACAAGCTTCTGGGAAGGTGCATTAGTAGTCCGAAAAATGGTATTGTTTATTAATTTATTATTTGTTTAATCTTTTATATGTGGTCAGAAATATTCTAACACTTCTGCAAGCAAGGACACTTTTCTCCCCTTAATACGCTTATATTGCCATTCGAAGAAACTCAAATATTCCATAATTATTGATTTATTGGTAGAAAGCGTTTATTTGGCGATCACTTCTCGAATGCGCTTCGTCTTTTTTAACATTTGACTTTTATCAGATCTTTAGAAAATACCCACCATTATCGAGTACTCCAAGTCATTTTCCCATAATAATGCAATGTGAGAGTCAGTTTTTTTCTTTTTAGCTTTTCAAGAAAGTCATAGATTCTTGCAATCCTACATTGATTTATTGTTTTCGAAGCATTTGTTTGGCGAGCACTTCTTCAAAAACTTTTCTAGTTTCTAAAATTCTAACACTTTTACAAGCATAAAGGGTTCTATATGATTAATTTATTAGCTCATAATGCACTCTGGTAAGGCAAATTACCAAAATCAATTAAACTTTATGAAACGACGACAACAGTACGAAAGGAAATTTGGATTTACTGCGTATTTTCCGTGCAATAGTGGATATTATTATTGGATTTCGCTCGATTTGTTACTAAAGTAAGCATGAAAGTTAGCTCCAGGAAAGTTCCCGTAATTATAAAGCACAACCAACAATATTTTTATGTGACATCTATTGCAATAAAATTAACCCTTTAACGCGCAGTGTTCCCGCTCAGGGAACACCTAACTCTGACGTTTTGCCAGTTGACAGTCACGAAGAATAGATTCGATTGCTATAAAAATAGTTGCGAGTGACATAGCTCCACGAGGACCTTTACTTTTTAGCACGTCATAGCCCCGTAAAAAAATGGTCAAGATACTTTTTAACAACACTGACATCTGCTGAAAAATGGAAGAACGCGAGAGCAGCTGGAAAGATTGCGCAATGCTGAAAAAAGAGCAGCCGTTGCCATCGCTCGACTAAACTACCAGCAAGATTCGCGTGCCACAGATCTAGAGACCCTGTTTTGACGACAGCCGGCTGTGCCGCACAGTCAGCTGTCGTCAAAAAATGGTATCTAGATCTGTGGCACGCGATGAAGGTTTCGATCGTCCGCCATCTTGCTGGTCGTTAAGTCGAGCGATGGCAACGGCTGCCCTTTTTTCAGCATTGGGAAAGGGTTGCGCCTCACTTAGTTAACTCACAACCAGTTCCTTACCTAGATAAATCAGAGCTCAAGACGGACAAAAAAGGAAGAAAAAAAACTTAGTAAGAACGGCACTAATCACTTCTTTGCAAGACCGTAGCCAGGAAAATATTTCAGGGTGTGAATTGGGGATAAGTAGCGCTGAAACATTTTCGCCTATGATAGATCTCCAGAATTAACGCAAATAAAAAAAGTACTAATATACCAAATACCAGAGGGGGGGGGGGGATCAACCTCCACGATCGGGTCCTTGGTAGCCCAGTGGTCAAGGCGTTAGCCTCGTAACCGAAAGGTTGCGGGTTCGATTCCGAAGAGCCACTATGAGGGTGCCACACCATACCATAAAATCAGGGGCCCCAAACAGCTTTTAAATGTGGTTTTAGGCGCGGAAGCCTAATTTTCAGGAGCGGAATTTTCTAATATTCTGTTCCCTCCAAATTCTCCACTAAGGGGGCCCCTTTTTATATCTCTAACCAGGGGCGTAGCCAGAAATTTTTCATGGGGGGGGGGTTTACAACTACTACAACTCATATATATGTATGCACGTGTGTGTGACAATGTAGTGAAGAATATACATTTTGTATGGCAAAAAATTTCTCATGGGGGGGGGTTATGACCCCCTAACCCCACCCCCCTTGGCTACGCCCCTGTCTCTAACCAATGCCAAAGGAGACTGTCCTTGCCTGCCGTCTAGTGATGTCACTGGTGTCCCGTAAGTGGACCCAAAGCCGCTCCACGAAAGCAAAATTCGAGGATAAATTTTTAACAAATTTCTCTGTTCATTTGACGAGACATTAAAAAAAAAATAGAAACAATAAAAAAATCCTCCACGTTACGTCATTTATCACTGCCTCGGGGAATTGACCGGAAACTAGTCGCAATTGATCCCATATACACCCACGTCGAAGAAAATCTTCGACAACCTCCACTTTCAACCGCGGACTTAGACGGTCGGGCGACTGGGACAGTGACAAATGACGTAACCCTCCTGCCTCCACTACCCTGAACCTTGGCATCTTGGTATAACACAGAACGGACTAGCTCCGTAGCCTTTACCACGACGCCAAAGGCCCAGCTGTATGCTATACCCTGATTAACCTACATAAAGCTTCCATTGTTGCAAACTCTTTTGAGCCAACAATTAACCCTTTAACGCGCGGTGTCCTCGCCGTGAGGACACCAAACTCTGACGTTTTGACTGTTGCCAGTCACGAAGAATAGATTGGATTTCTATAAAAATAGTGGCGGGTGACAGAGCTCCACGAGAATCCTTTACTCTTTAGCACGTTCATTTCCCGTAAAAAAATGGTCACGATTATTTTTAACAGCACTGACATCTGCTGAAAAATGGAAGAACGCGAAAACAGCTGGAAAGATTGCCCAATGCTGAAAAAAGGTCAGCCGTTGCCATCGCTGCACTTAACTACCAGCAAGATGGCGGACGATCGGAACGTTCATCGCGTGCCACAGATCTACAGACCCTTTTGTGACGAGCGCACAGCCAGCTGTCGTCAAAAAAGGGTCTCTAGGTATGTGGCACGCGATGAACGTTTCGATCGTCCGCCATCTTGCTGGTAGTTAAGTCGAGCGATGGCAACATCTGCCCTTTTTTCAGCTTTGGGAAAGGGTTGCGCCTCAAAGGGTTAACTCACAATCAGTGCCTTACCTAGATAAATCAGAGCTTAAGACGGACCCTCCCCCCAAAAAAAAACCACTGCTCTCTTCCCCTTAGTAAGAAGGGCACTAATCACTTCTTTGCAAGCCCGTAGCCAGGAAAGTATTTCAGGGTGTGAATTGGGAATAAATAGAGCAGAAACATTTTCGCCTTTGATGGATCTCCAGAATTTAGCGCAAATTAAAAACTACTAATGCACCGAATAAATTTCAGAGGGGTGATCAGCCGCCACGATCGAGGCATTGATTGCCCAGTGGTCAAGGCGTTCGCCTCGTAACCGAAAGGTTGCGGGTTCGATTCCGAAGTACCACTATCAGAGAGCTATACCATACCATAAAATCAGGGGCCCCAGCCCCTTTAAAATATTTATATGTGGTTTCAGGCACGGAAGCCTAATTTTCAAGTATGGAATATTCTAATATTCTGTTATTCTGTTCCCTCCAAGTTCTCCAGTAAGGGGCCCCCCTTTTCAGTCTTAATCGATGCCCCTCTCCCGCCCCCCATTCCAAAAGGAGCCAGTCCCTGCCTGCCGTCTAGTGCGATGTCACTGATGCCCTGTAAGTGGGCCCAAAGCCGCTCCACGAAAGCAAATTTCGAGGATAAAATTTTAACAAATTTCTCTGTTCATTTGACGAGACATTAAAAAAAATCGATAGAAACAATAAAAAAATCCTCCACGTTACGTCATTTATCACTGCCTCGGGGAATTGACCGGAAACTAGTCGCAATTGATCCCATATACACCCACGTCGAAGAAAATCTTCGACAACCTCCACTTTCAACCGCGGACTTAGACGGTCGGGCGACTGGGACAGTGACAAATGACGTAACCCTCCTGCCTCCACTACCCTGAACCTTGGCATCTTGGTATAACACAGAACGGACTAGCTCCGTAGCCTTTACCACGACGCCAAAGGCCCAGCTGTATGCTATACCCTGAATAACCTACATAAAGCTTCCATTGTTGCAAACTCTTTTGAGCCAACAATTAAACAGCTGCTTTCTGTTATACCCTAAATAACCTGTTTAGGGTATAATTCTGTAATAGTAGGGTATAATAAGAAACCTTCACTAGAATGGATAAAGGACCCATCCTAACAAAATGACGGGTCAGGGTTCGATTCCCGTCCAGAGCTTGGGTCCGGCCTCACAGGAGGCAACGATGGTCAACACATTAGGTATCTCCACAAAGTGTCCCCAAAGACCCCCCCTCAGGACGGACAGAAAAAACTGCTCTCTTCCCTTAGTAAGAAGGTCACCAATAACTTTGCAGGCTCGTAGCCAGAAAAAAATTTCGGGATGGGGATAAGTAGCGCCGAAACTTTTTCGCCTTTCACTGATCTCCAGAATTAACGCAAATAAAAAACTACTAATGCACCGAATAAATTTCAGAGGGGGGGATCAACCGCCACGATCGGGGCCTTTGTAGCCCAGTGGCAGGGTGCGAATTGACGGGGGGGGGATGCCGGGGATCGTCCCCGGCTGAAGAATGTAATATCCCTGGCTAGAGAAATATTAATGGATCCCTGCCAGGGATACTATTTATCCCCTGCTGAAGAAATATTAAACTGGTGAGTGAAGATTTTGGGATTGAAGTCAAGAAGTCAAAATGAAGGTGGTATGTTATCGTTTGTTACTATACTCTAAGGCGACTGCCTTAAAATTTCGTCTCTTTTCTAAGCTAAAAACCCTCAAGGGTGGCCTGCAATACAGGTACATTGTATGTAGCTTGTGTATCTGTGATTCCATAGAACAAACAATCTATGACTTTTGTTTGAATATAAGTCAGTTCCCACACGTGTCGGCGACTGCATTTGTCAAGTAATATCATGTGAGGGAAGCATTTGCACCTTCCCTCCTTCTTCTTTTCAAGTGTCCCCCCCCCTGGAGAATGTTTACTTTCAAATGTCTCCCCCTGGAGAAAATGTTCAGTTCGCACCCTGCCCAGTAGTCAAGGCGTTGGGCTCGTAACCGGAAGGTTGCGGGTTCGATTCCCGTACCACTAAAGACCACCGTGTACTTGCGGTGTACGCGCACGTTCAATTCGTGTTTCCGAAAGTCAGGTCGGCGGTCGCTAGCAGTTTCCGAGGGGTGCCTACATTCAGGGGTCTCAAACCCTCTGATGAGAATCCAAATAGCGTCGTGAAACTCTGAGAAGGACATGTGTAGCTCTAGGCGACACATTCAGTGACGCGAGCTGTTCTCTCCTGGCAAAATAATCAAACAAACCATTAATGACTACGTCATTTTATCTCTCACCTCCTTTATTGAAAATTGTCGGAAAAATATGTCCCCAAAAAAGCGACATAAAAATGAGACATAATTTTACATATATTTAAATACTGTTAGTTCACAACAGTTTTAATCTATTGTTACACAATTTCGTAAGCTGTAGAATAGGCATCACATGTATTTTTTAAATATATTTAAATAATGTTAGTTTACAACAGCTTTAATCTATTGTTACACTGTTTCGTAAGCTGTAGAATACGCACCGCATGTATTTTTCTATAAATAGGTTACACTCATAAAAATTTCAACATAGGGTTACCAGGCGGAATACACGAAAGAGGAGAGATAAAATGACATAGTCAATTAATATCGTTTTAATATGGCAATAATGAAACTAAAAAATTACGGCGGTTCAGGGGGGGGGGTCTCCCTCTGACGAGGCTCGAACAGCCGAGTTATTTTAATGTACATCGGTATTTTTTTCGATAATCCTCGCTTTTTATTGCGTTCCGTCCAAACCCCCCAGTCCGAAAGGTTCCAAAGGATTAGAAAGGTTCTACTGCATATTGTTATCTGTCGCGAGAGTTGATTATGCAAAGGAAAAATATCTCTCAATTTAGATGCCAAGGAAAATGGTGTCAAAATGGTGTCTTATTGACTTGAACTTGTTCTTTTCCACCGTGTCAAGGGCAACAGCGATTTTTTCCTTCTGTACTCATAATTACTTCCCGGCATGGGTCTTTGAATGTTCTAGTGGCGGGCCAGGGTTTACGCGCGAACTGGGCTGCAACAGGGTGGGAGGGATGGGAATTCGAGTTATGTTGTATCAGAGAAAACCTACAAGAGGTATATCTGCCTAGGGTGGAAGACTTTTTAAGGAGTTCTAATGCGCATTCACGTTACATCTGGATAAAATCGACCAAGCTCTAGACCGTTAGATCGACAGCTGAGCAGTACGCCTGAACCCTGGTCCTTCACACTTCAGCCTTCAACCATATTCAGTCTGGGCCGTAGCCAGGGGTGGTCGGCATGGGCGCCGCTAGATGATTTCCCGGGGGGGGGGGCAAAGACTACTTCAACATATGGTTACCATGTTAAAAAGAACAAAAAACAAGGGAAAATACTGCATACAAAAAATCCAGGGGGGACAAGTGCCCCCCCTTGCCCTATGCTGCCGGCGCCCATGGGTCGGACTGACCCCCATCTGAGGGCACAAGCAGAAAAGGGAGCGCAAATCAGCTGGATCACAAGAGATTTAATTTAGTTTTAACATTTTATGATTTTTTTTTTCAAATATCGCACACCTGTAGGGGTGGATAGGATAGGATTTTATTCACTACTACAACGACTATAGGAGTAGAATAAAGAATTATTAAAGTTGTCGTTCTACGTGTGTGTGTGGGGGGGGGGGGGAGGGTAATATCGCAGTTCGGACTGCTCTGCCAAGGGTGCAAAATTACCTAGCTACGCTCCTGTATTCCGTGCTTATCTATTTGACCATGGTAAAGCCCGCAGGTAACTAGGGCAGCTGCTCGGAGTGCCGTATGTTCAAGGGTGGAGGAAGGGGGTGCGCCTTCGAAGCAATTTTCGAAAAAAAAAAATCAAGTTGAATTTAAAATTTGCTTTTGGAAAAATGTACATTAGAGGGGGGGAAAGTTAAGTTTTGTTAAATTAAGTTTGTAGCTCAACCTCAAATTACCCAGGGGGAACTTTCAAATTTATCCATGAATGCGTGATTCCCCCACCCCCTCTTATGTTTGCTTATTTTGAGGCTGGCTGCAGGTGGATCAGTGAACCCCTTAGTTTAGCATGGAAATGAAGCAGCTGCAGTATAACCTGTGTAAGCAATGTTTACAACAACAGTACTAACAGCAACAAGTACTTGTTTTGAAACCAGAATTCTAGTAAGAAAGGCAAAATTGTGAAACAATAATAAGTTTGTAGTAAAAATTCATTAAAAAAAGCCTATAATAATGAACCTCCCCCCTCTCCATTAAATGTGATAATTTAATGTTTTTAAAAACAACTACAGAAAATAATAAAAACACTGAAACATATGTTGTTAATATAATACATTTTTTTTTTTTTTGTATAGAACACATACACATTTAAAAAATATCACAATATTCATGCTTTTGATTGGTACAAAATGTCTCGCCTCATCTGCAGTTGCAAGAAAATTTCAAACTCTTTGCAGGTAGGTGAGTGAAAACTTGATTTCAGACTAAATTCTAACTCTCGTGCCCATGTGGAGGTTGGAACTTTTTTCCAACTGAAGAAGATTGAACCTTTTGTATCACCGAAAACTTACATATAGCACTATTTATTTGATTTGCATATATGCTATACAAAGTTCATTATTTTTACTTTCGATTCAGAAAGTCAAAAAATTTCCAAACAAAACAAAAGGTAAACACAATATTTCAAAAGTAACAAATTAACAATAAATAAATAAATTATTAAAAAAAAAACTTGTACTAAACTTAGAAGTGCTTATTTAAGCTTTCAAAATTCAAATAAATATCATAACGTTTAAACATCTTAATGCTTGGAACAAAAGATATTAAGGGTGTATGTCGAAGAAAAAAACTCTGTTTTTAGTCTTGGTACACAAATTGAAATAAACTAATAGCACCATGGTCTCCAAAAAAATTTCATATGGTTCTTCATAAGCTGCTTTACACACTGCAATAAGCAAAAAAAAAAAAAAAAAATGTGGCTTTTGTGAAATTTTCAGAAAAAATTCTTAAACATGGATCTGAGCTGCAAGATTTTTCGAAGAGTGACACGCTTTGCGAAAATTCCCGATTTTTAAGAACTTTTTCTAAAAGTTTTGAAACCGATACAGATTTATCGTTTATTTCAGTATGTAGTACCGCTTGTAAAGAGACAGATTCAAAATTTTGAAGTGCCTGGCATCATTAGTTTATTTGTACTTATGTACCAAAATCACATGATTTTTCCGAACAACACCGTTAAAACTAAACTTTCTGGATTATGCTACTTTTGTTATCACAAATATTAACACAAGTGTGACAGTTGACATTGGATTTCATTAACAATTTTTAGAATACTTGGTTCAAAGCATCTCAGTCGCCATCCTGCTTTTGTGAATGAATAGGACACATTTGGAATTAAAACTTTTCTTTTATTTTTTCCCCCATCTGCGTACTAGTATGTGAATTGCTGATGAGAGAATAATTTTTTTTTTTTTTCTACCTCATCCTTCATTCCTGTGTTTTTGTTCTGCAGCAGAGTAGTACTATGGGCTTGTAGTCTGAGAAGCCAAAATGACATGTTAGTTCAATTAAAAGGCCTCTTAATTAATAAACAATTCATATGGCCAGCATATGAATATTGGCATGTAGCTCCAACTATTGGTATAAGAAGTCGGCGTCAGCTGTAGCAATGCTTCGAAATTGCATAAATTAGCGTTAAGGGCCATGTTTGGGGCCCCGTATCGAGGGGCGCTGGGAACCTTCAAAAATTTTCAACATTGGATTCACTTTATATGAAGATGTATAACTGCACTGTGCAAAAGTTTTTTTTTGTATCGCGTCAGAATCAAGATTTAAAACATTCTTAAAAACTTGTATTTTTTATTAAATTGGGGGGGAGGGCTTATTTGAGAGCTCTATTTTTGAATGAATTTTCAATTTGAGATGTTAACATTCAAGGTATATCGTCAGATAAAAAGAAAAAATTCTCTGAAGCACCTCAAAGCCAGTCACAGTCGAGACAAAGTGGCACAAATGGCCTTAAATTATTTCTATGTCCCTCGTCTGGGGTATTTTGACCCCGAATAACTCCGAAACTAGAAGATGTAAATGAAAAATATTTCAGATTTGTTCTTTCCTTGGTAAGGCAACACAAAAAAAAAATTCATGAATTCTGAGATAGTGAAGGAAACTTTTTTTTTCTTTTGTGCCTGATTTGCTCTTGCAGTGCCTCTTAATACTGTAAAATACTGGTTCCCAGTACTGTGTCCCCTCCCAAGAAAGGATAAATTATGATAGCACCCCCACCCAGGGCCTGATTACTGAAAAGGCTTGGGAAGCTTGAGCTTCCCCTCAGAACTTGAAGGGGGTCCCGAAAATGACTGAAAAACTGCGATAAAAATTCAACATTTTGTTTTTAAATGATCTTTTAAGTTATTGTACACATTTTTAATGAAGAGAAGGGGGGCTTCTCAGAAGTCTTGATACTTCATGTCGCAACATTTCTAAAGTGGTTGTTTGTGATGTCTTTGCCTGGGACATCTGCTGCAGTTGAGAGTTTTTTTCTATTATGGGGAATATTTGGCCGGCAGAAAGGGGTAGACTTTTAATATGTAATGTTAAACATCTAAATGTCAAGATTAATTCTCAACTGTGATTTTTATGATGTCATAAAAAAAAGAATTCCTGAAAAAAGCCACGTCTAATGAAAAATTGGCCTATATTAATAAAGTTTAATGTTTCAGTAAGGTAATGTTTTTAGTTATTTGTTAATGTTTAAAATAATTTCAAAAATACTGTAAAATCTCGTTATAATGAACTAAACTATTATGAAGATTAATGAATAAAATATTTTTATCAAAGGAAAATTTCAAATTAATGAATAAAATGCTTTTATCAAAGGAAATCATTAGAGCTAATTAAATCAATGAAATTTCTTTTCCACGAATATAATATTTTTATGAAAGAAAACCATTAAAACTTTACTTTTCCCAAACAAAAAGGGGATGGGGGGCCCGAAATGAGACTGAGCTTCCCCTCACTTCAGAGGTTAATCGGGCCCTGCCCCCACCCTCACATTCCTCTACATACATACAGTTTTTTTTATTCTGGTGTTGTTGCTTATGCCGACAACCGTATGCAGTGCCACATCCCCCAGACAGGGAGGCGATGGACTGAGGGGGGCGCCTTCCATTTAAAGTAGGCCCCAGTGGGAGGAAGTCCGACTTTAGCCCGGGGTCTCCTAAATTTTGAACCCATTCCAGAGGAAGGAACCAACCCCCTGAAATCTGCACCCCCATAGAACATTGGAGCCACGACGGACCAGTTCCCATTAGCGTACACGGTCCCACAGCAGTCGAGCTGAGAGGAAATTGATCCTCCCAAGCACTGGCCAAGCCGGATGCTGCTTCACTTGCCGTGTTCTTAAGGGAACGGAGTTTAGCGCCCAGACCACTGCGGAACGTTTTTTATTCTTAACGAATGTACATCATGTCCCTTTTCTACAAAATAATGTTGTCTATGAAATTTAAATAAACACTTTAAGCAAAAATACATATGATTTGGAGTAACAACAAGAATTAAGATTTTTAAAAGCATGTATTATCACTTGCTCTTTGCCTGTTTTTCATGTAACCCCCCCCCCCCATACAAATGCCCTGCAGCCCCCAAAAGGACACACCCCCATCGGTTAGGAGCTGCTGGTGTAAAGGACAAGAAGAGACATGTCTAAGGAATAAAGGATTTTACTATGTAGGAGCAGAGCATTGATGTCATCGAGTCACGTGGAAAAAGAAATTCAGAGAAGTTGACGACTACGTTTGGTTGTGGGAAAACCCAAAACGCTAATTTTAATACAAATAGATTTTACTATGGCAAATTCAGAATACATAAAGAATATCGGCGTAAATGCTCTCTTGTTAGATGCAAGAAGTAAAGAAGAGAAAGAAGTTATCTCAGGGACAGAAAAAACAATGAAACAATCTGAAATTTCTAAATAATTTATTAAATTTTTAAAAATATTTGTATAATTACTTATGTACTAGCATTCAATTTCTTGAATAACAAAATAAATAGTATTTATTAGCGTTTTTTTTCCCCTTGAATACCAAACGTTTATACTTCTTTGAGCGACCACCTCTCTCAACGACCGATCTTTTTCGGAATAGAGGGCGGTCGCTCCCGAGAGGTTTTACTGTATTCCTTTCATTTCAAAAAAGGTGTACAGGGTATGTTCTGAAAATAAGGTAGCAGTAGGAATTCTTGAGGGGCGGCATGTCGTGAGCTTAAAACAAAATTATGCTCACTGTCACTAAAACAAAGGCGAAATGAAAAAAAAAAAAATCTGGAGTGACTCCACTCGACTTTCCGAACACTTACGATTAAGATCATTACCAAGCATTTAAATAAATTTTAATTGATGAATAATTCAAATATATATACCAAAATGAAGCTCAATCGAATGTATCGTTTAAACGCTAGCGCACATTCAAGAATTTCTCCCATAGGCTATAATGTAAAAGGAATTTTTGGCGTAGCCCTGTAGAAAAACTATAAGTCCTATACACATCAAAATCGATACCGGTCGCTCCCGAGAGGTTTTACTGTATTCCTTTCATTTCAAAAAAGGTGTACAGGGTATGTTCTGAAAATAAGGTAGCAGTAGGAATTCTTGAGGGGCGGCATGTCGTGAGCTTAAAACAAAATTATGCTCACTGTCACTAAAACAAAGGCGAAATGAAAAAAAAAAAATCTGGAGTGACTCCACTCGACTTTCCGAACACTTACGATTAAGATCATTACCAAGCATTTAAATAAATTTTAATTGATGAATAATTCAAATATATATACCAAAATGAAGCTCAATCGAATGTATCGTTTAAACGCTAGCGCACTTTCAAGAATTTCTCCCCATAGGCTATAATGTAAAAGGAATTTTTGGCGTAGCCCTGTAGAAAAACTATAAGTCCTATACACATCAAAATCGATACCGGTCTTACGATGGTTGTTTATAACATGTACACCCAATTTGAGCTCAATCGAATGTACCGTTTAAACGCTAGCGCACTTTCCAGAATTTTCCCCCATAGGCCATAATGTAAAAGAAATCTTTGTCGTAGCCCTGTAGAAAAACTATAAGTCCTATACACACCAAAATCAATACCGGTCTTGCGACGGTGGTTTATAACATATATACCCAATTTGAGCTCAATCGCATGCCCCGTTCAGGAGCTATCGTGTTCACTCACATACACACAAACACACATACACACACACACACATACATACATACATCTCGTAAAAATAGCATAAATGAATTCAGAAGCCCTCTAAACGTGTAAATACACCAAAATCTCGAATTCGAATTTTTTCATGATTACAATACTTTCCTTACATGGTACATGTTCGGAAAGTAAAAATACATGAAATATAGTTCCTGAATTGCAAATATATCCTTATGCAATATAGTGTGACATGTGACAAGGGTTGGGGAATGTTGAAGTGTGATGCTTCATAACAAAGGGGAGAGGTGTCAAAAATATTGAAAACAAGTGTGACAGCACTTATGGATGGACTCTAAATTGATAACATAAAATTAAATATATATATAGTTTAATTTGCAGTAACAGTTTAATAGAAGCTGAATATTACTTTTACCTTTTATAATTCAAACAGATAATGCAGAACTAAAATAATGCTTTTCACCTGTCATCCATTGTGTACACTTAGATGAACAGCCATCTTGGCTTCTGGTGTGTCACTCAACCAATGAGGAAGGCTTGTATGCTGATGCCACATTGCCCACAACACAGTATACTGGGGACCAGTTGCTTGGAGGTTAAAGACTTGTCTTACTCTACGCCATTTGCCTAAGCATACAGTCATGGGTTCGATTCCCACTCATTCCCTGGAGATAAAAATTTTCCCTTCTTTGTGCTTGTAACAACCTTCATTGTGTTGTCATCGGAACTCGACAAGGATTTATAAGCATGTTCTTGGAACCAAGCACATGTCTGAAAATATTAGGTTGTAACGAAAGTTTCCCGCCACCGCAACATCGTCAGAACACAGTTCGCATTGGCGTATTGGCTCATATTTTGTCGAACTATTTTTGACATTTGAAAGAAAGAGGCTTACTTTATAACACTGTATTGTGAAATCTCTGTAAAATATAGTTATCATTAAGTACAAGGTGTCTCCAAATGGAACTATAGCTCTAGAGGATTCGAACCATCATTAACTTCCAGTTGTGTGGCAAAAAGTCAGCTCTAGAATATCAACAAATTATGAGTACAGCTTTAAGTACTATTGTTGTATCATGTGACACTGTGCAGGTTTGGTACCGAAAGTTCAAATAGAGTTATCTAAGGAATTAGAAGTTAGTTTTTCAGGCAGATATGGCGGAAAACTTTCGTTACAAACTGATAAATGTTCCAAACACGACACAGTAGGGCCTCACCATGGCACAGTGGTTCTGTCACTGAAAATGGTAGACGGGCGAAGTCTGAAGGTCCCATCGCATGGCTGCCGACCTAACCATTTGGAGTTTTCAGTCGTTTTTTCTGAAACTAGCATAAATATGGATTAGAACCCCTATTAGACTCCCATGTAGGCCTTGTAGAGATTAGACTCCCATGTATGGCAACACCCCCCCTTTGTGTTGTCCTGCTGACGTGGATTTATAAGTGGGCTTCAGGCCAAGCACACAAATCCGAAATATATGTTATGCAAACAAACAAACACAATTTCCACAGTTGGCAACCACAGTTCAAGTTCCACAATGAGGAAATGTGGCCGTTATAGCCCCCCCCCACTTCCCATGAATTTTTCAGCTGTGGGGGTAGGATGGAAATACTTTCAAAAACAGGTGCAATATGAAGGCATGTTATTGGCTTTTTGCTTTGGCCTGTCCATGGCGAATTTCCCTCTTTCATTTGTCAAATATCATAAGCATGTTATGTGTGAGCAACCAAATAAGAGTTGAACCAATAAAAGGGCTAAAAAAACTTCCGTAGAGATTTAAAAAAGAAAAAAATCTTTGCTGGCAAAAGAGGGTGTCTAGTTTTTCAATTCCTATTATTACTTCACACTCCCTATAGATATCTTGTTCAAATTTTTAATCGTTAATAAAATACTTTTTTGTTCATTGACTCAAGTTCAAATACATTTTTAAAACTTGTAGTGGATGACACTTTATGTTAATGCAGTTTTGGTCCCAATCGACTGCATAATTTATCTACAGGACCGCCCAAAAGATTCTAAATACATTACCCTCTTTGTGCCAAAATTCATTAAACTTGAATATCGCAAAAACTATTAGGCGTAGAATGCTGAAACTTTATATCTAGGATTATTGTAACATCTAGTTGTGCACCTTCTCTTTTGGTCCCAATTGAATGGAAAGTTTATCTAAAGGGCCCCCTAAAATATTTTAAATACATTACGTTCTATAGGCAGACATTCATTAAAGTGTGTTTTAGAGGTATTAGGCTAGTTCAAACGATTCAGAAGTAATATATGCTGTTAAGGGTTACAACATAGGCGTAGAGTTATATGGGCCCGTGGGGCTCGAGCCCCCCCAATAAATTGTGAATAGGGGCTGAGCCCACCCAATAATTTATCACTCAATACAGAAAACTAATTTATACTAACATAAAAAAAAGTATTCACGCCATTTACAAACGTTTAAAAAAAACCTTTACTTGTACTTTTAAAAATTTTCTTCTTTTGATTTCAATCATGATTTAGTATTCATTGTGACGCCCTGTAACACAAAATATTAAGCTGCCCTCGCCAGGCTCTGGTTCATTAAAATCAGTTTATGCAATGTAAAGTATGAAATGAAGACAAGTTCAGATGTGTCTAAAATGCACTATCTCATCGAATATTTTTTTTTTCCTCCTTTGGATTTTTTACTTTGCTTCTATTTTTAACTTATAACATGGTAGGAAGATACTAACATGGATACTTACCTTACATTGGTATAGAATTCTATGGACTCATAGAGATCGAGTGCCTCCAATAATTTACACTTATATATAGTAAGTCATAGCTGCCAACTACTACGGAATACAACTAACCACTTTTTGTAAACAGGTATTTTTTAATTATTTTTTTCAAAATAGTAACCGCCTCGTTCGCGCATCACAAAAATTTTGCTATATTTTAAACCGAAAAATCATGTAGAAAAAGTGGTTAATTATATACCGTAGTAGTTGGCAACTATGAGTAAGTTATATGTACGTGAATCAGTGGCGTAGCCATAAATTTTTCATGGGGGGGGGGTTATGACTTCTGCAACTCACATATATGTATACGGGTGTATGATAAGGGAGTGAAGAATATACATTTTGTATGGCAAAAAATTCCTTATGGGGGGAGGGTTTTGACCCCCTAACCCCCTCCCCCTTTGGCTACGCCACTGACGTGAATATAAGTGGTTGAGGGGCCCGGCCCCCCCAATAATTTTGAAAACTTTATGCTTATGGGTTACAAAATGAATTTTTCCACCGAAAAAAGTATCTTTATCATTGATAGTTCTGCTACAGGAACACTCAAAAGATTTCCAACACATTACGTTCAGTGGCAGTTTTAGGAAGGTAACAAATGAGGAAGGCTTGTGTACTGCTGCTCAATGTCCACAACACACTACACTGAGCTGCTACTCAACAAGTGAGGAAGGCTTGTTCGTTAAAGCCCAGTGCCCACAACCAAGCGCAATTAACTGCTAGGCAAACTGCAATCACCTTTTTGGAGCATGCAGCAGAAATATTGCAGCTAAACTTGACTTTTCTAGAATTTTCCAATTGACACCACGGACATCTAATACAGTAGACAGCACATGGGTACCGGTGGCTTAGAGGTTAAGGGTCTGTCCTACTCCAAGTCAACTGCCCAAGCGTAAGGTCGTGGGATCGATTCCCACTCGTACCCTGGTTGCTGAAATTTCCTTTCGCTGTGCTAGTAAAAACTGTCATTGCGTTGTCCCCTTTACTGGACAAGAATTTAAAAGCGGTTTCTTGAAACCAAACACACAAGTCCAAAAATAAATATTCCAAATACAATAACAATGACACAGCACATCCTATGGCCCATACGTAGCACAGGATATACCATGTGACTGTCTGAGGTGACAGTAAGCTTCTGGAGGCACTGGGTTGCCATCTACTGTATTAGATGCCTATGACTGACATTCATTGATATAGAAAAACAACTAGATAGACTGTCCAACACTGAAAAAGTGCAGCTATTGCCATCACTTGATTTAACTATCCGCAACTTGACAGTCAGACGTACAGCCAATTGTGTCAATGAAGCTCTTGGGTTCTGTGGTACATGATTGACAATTCAATGTTGCTAGTAGTTGAATTGAACAATGGCAACAGCTGCTCTTTTTCAGTGTTGAGGCCATTAGGGCAGTCTAGCCATTGATTTTCTATGTACGTTCACATCACACCTGAAATTTTACATAAATAAGCAGTATCTTCAGTTAAAAGCAATTTATTTATTACTGTATTTAAAAATTATTAAAACGTAAACAAGAATTTTACTTCCAACCTCTTACTTCTTTCTAAAGTACAAATCTTGGAAACAACATTTGTTATTATTTTTATGTATTTTTAATTTCATTGTTTCCAAAACCTAGTTAGGATTTTTCCTAACTTTTTCAGCATAGTTTACAAACTCAAGCATGCTATTTTCTGTTTATTATCATCACTATGTTTTTAAAACCCTTTGAGGCACAACCCTTTCCCAATGCTGAAAAAGGGCAGCCGCTGCCATCTCTCCACTTAACTACCAGCAAGATGGCGGACGATCGAAATGTTCATCGCGTGCCACCGATCTAGAGTCCCTAGAGCGTCAAAAAAGGGTCGCTAGATCTGCGGCATGCGATGAACATTTCAATCGTCCGCCCTCTTGCTGGTAGTTAAGTCGAGCGATGGCAACGCCTGCCCTTTTTCAGCTGTTGGGCCATCCATCCAGCTGTTCTCACATTCTTACATTTTTCCGCAGATTTGTGTGCTGTTAAAAATAATCGTGGCAATTTTTTGACAGGAAATGACGTGCTAAAAAGTAAAGGATTCTTGTGGAGCTAGGCCACCGGCAACTATTTTTATAGAAATCAAATCTATTCTTCGTGACTGGCAACAGTCAAAATGTCAGAGTTGGGTGTTCCCAGAGCGGGAACACTGCGTGTTAAAGGGTTAATTATTGGTAGAACTACTGATTCATCTCCCTCTTTTTCTCTATTTTTTGTGTGTCAGAGGGGTTAGTTCCATATACTGACATAAATAAAGATTTGTACTATTTGAAAAACAGCAGCAAAGAGAGTGAGAAAGTAAAAGGGTCTGGGCAGAGTGTTTGTCCACCTCATTACTTCTCTTACGGTTATGCATTCAAATGGCCGGACTACAAATTTTAATAGGAAATAGGTCTATTTTAGAATACTGTTACAGTTGCTGGCTGGAATTTGTCAACTTTTAACCCTTCATTTAGCAAATTAAGAATTGCCAAGAATATCAACTTGAAACTGCTTCTTTTCTCTTGTTTTAGTTATACAAATAATGATCACTACTGATTAATGTAATATAAAAGAAATTTGAGAGAAAAATTAATAAACACTAGCAAAAGAAGGCAAACAACAAATTGAATGACACACTTTTGGGAAATCAAATATTTTAGTCATAAAAACAATGGCTGAAAATTCTCTTAACATAAACTATTTTTTGTTGTTGGCTTAGTATTAGAAAAGTGGCAAGAAAGTATCTATTTAAAATAATCTTACTTTAACAGAACATGCACTCATGATATAAGCTCATTAAATTAAGTATTTGGTAGTGATTTTTCAAAGACATAGTTACCATCAATCAATGAAATTTTAAAATATATGTAGATGGTACTCCTAAATATAGTCAGTGTTAAATTGTTATTTATTGCAAACACTATTAAGTTTATTGTTCTAATACTGTTTGGCATGTTAATAAATTAAATTTATTTTAATTGGTTGTCTTGCTTTATAGCAAGACAACCAATCCATTAGTACCCATGATAATAGATTCAACAGCAGAAACTAGTCTGAAGAGCATCCGTTTATTATTTTCCTTCTCTCAGCTTCCTACACTACACAACAAAATAGTGTCAGTATTTTAAAAGAAAATATTCAACTCATCTAACCATTATTGTTTGAATGCTGGCAAGCATACCATCTAGCAACTCACAGTATTAAGAGTTCCAGCACACAAAAATATCCCAATTACAGGGTACAGCATCATCCATCAGGGAACAGGTCGTTAGGCTCTTCTCGAATATTGTCCTCTGGGTGTATGCTCAAGGAAATTTTTGGTGAGATTTATTTCTCCTTATAGGTTCTGCTTTCATAAAAAAAATAACTAAATGAAAAATTATTCCTTGAATTGTGGTCATTTGCAAAAATTCAAAAGTTTTCAAGAATTCTATGGACGTTTTCAGGAACTTTTCAAAGACTTGATTTTTGACAAAATGAAATTTAAGGATTTTCAAGGATTGTGGGAACCCTAATATTCCTGATGTTCAACTACACTTAGGATTTTTCAAAAAATTCACTGGCTTATAGCTCCAAAATCTTATAATCAGGATCTGGGAACTACCTTTATTTTGGTAAAATATTGTTGCTTTTTGTTTTATTTTAACAGAAAGAGTAAATATGTTTACAACACGAGTTTTAATAGAAACAAATGTTCCTTTCTTATGCAGTTTGTAAAAATTGTAATTTCCATTGCATTAAATCTATAGTGATGGCTTCTTTACCCAATAGATATTATCAAGTATAAAGTTACTCCTGAAACTGCTGTGTGTTAAAGGCTTAAAAATTTACACAGGATTAGTAGGAATTTACTTAGATTAACATGGGAAATTCTACTAATCCTCAAATACATTTACAGAAAGTGTAACTCTGGAATCAAGGGAATGTAATAAAAATAAATACAACAAAAAACATGTTTTCAACATTTATTGATTGCAATTGTGCTAAAAATCAACATAAAACAACAATAGTGTATACTATCATTTTCTATAAAACAGCAAACAATTAATAAATTTGAAAGTTTTCTTTTCGCTGAGTCCATTCAATTTATAAATTACACTGTTTAAAAGAAACATATATAAATAGAATTCCATTCAGATTGATCATAAAATAAATTTTTATACAAGATGCATACAAAATCTGATTGCTTTTAAAACGTTATCTACTTACTAGATTTTTTAGCGGTATGTACCAAATTTAATCAATTCAAAAAATTAAAATATATATCCATATATCTTAACTCAATAAATTTATTGCAGTAATCATAAAATTTTTTTAAACTATCTAATAATATGTATGAAAATTATTTTCTTTTTGTATTTTTCTGTCTGTAGGCAATATTTCTACTAGAGAAATAAAATTCCAGCACAGAGGAAATTCATTTTGTGTCAGATTTATTTTTGGGATTATAAATTATATTTCAGTGAATTATTCACAAATAATAATGTGAATAATTCACTGATCTTAAAAAAAATCGTTTTGGAATAACATTACACATTAAATTCTGTCGCAACATGCTTTAGCTACTTTGTTCATTTTTGTACTTATATGGAGATTACAATAATGTAAAAAATTAAATATAATTATTAAACTATTATTGAAAATATTTAATTTTTTATTTGGAGAGGGGCACGTTGGATCTAAAAGTTATTATTTTAGTGCTAAAAATGATTTTATATCAATTAACTTACGAAGAATTACACAACATTTCCTGTTTGAAAAGTAGCAATGTGTTAAAAATAAGCTTTAGACTTAAAAAATATCATCTACAAATGATAGTATTTCAGAATTATGGAATAATTAAAAATACACACAAGCATACATGCAAAGTGGTGTTTACAAGTGCATGCGTCTGTATGTGGGATTAATTTATTTATCTTGATTGTTTCAAAGATAGTTGGTACTCCTTTTCTGTGTTCAATGTTGCTTCTGTATGACGGTCTCTGAATACCCCACAAAGTTATATATATTCAAAGACGATCGTACAGTGGAGAAATGTTAAGCATATAAGAAGATTCCCTACCAGTCTTTGCAACAATTCGACATTGAACATGAGTTCAGAGATATCAATTCAGAATCAAGTTAGCAAGTTGAATTCAAAAAATACTTAAATAAGTTTATTCAATAAAACAACTAAACTAATCTCTATTTAAATTCTGATGATTTAGTTAAATTCTTGAAAGTCTTTAGCACCAGTCATTAAATGTAGACATTCCTAAGCATACTTTGTATGAGTATATTTGTAGTATTCCTTTATAAACATTTAAAAGGCCTTCAAAATTAATACAAATCATTGAAATGATTTTTTTTTTTTTTTTTAAATAAGGTACATTTCAAATTTTCATGAAGAAAAATGAAAAAGAAATACGATTACAAAACAGAATAAAATATGCATTTGTCACAATAAATATAAAAATGTGTAGATTAGAGCAGGGCTTCTCGAGCTTTTTCTCAGCAAACTAGTTTGAGAAACAGATTTAGGGTAAAATTTTATTATGTATTAGCTGATATGCAATGGAACAAAGGAAAAGAACCTCAGTAAAGTTAATTACACATGACATGCATACCTATATGTAACATCAACTCTCGTATAACAATTTTGTAAACAATAGAGCTTCTCATATTCAGAATTGCTGACTTCAGCACATCAACTGATACATATTTAATTTCATCTAACAAAATTTTCAAACACTAAAACCATTTCAAAACATTTTACACATTTATACCTGTAAAAAGCATAATTAAAAAACTATTCCAACAATATAAATAAAAATAAAATACTTAACAACAACAATGCAAAATAAACTTTAAACAATATATAACAAATACAAAAGTTGTGATAGTTAGTGCTTTTATAAATAAATATTCTAATTAAAATTAAAAAAAATTGTCATTAAAAGCATGATGTCTTTTAGAGTTTCTCTGTTAAAATAAATAGATCAAATAAAAAATACTGTACAACAATCCGGCGATTCTATTTTAGTAAATGAAGTTGCTAGGGAATTTGATATTGTAAACAGGGGGTGCAAGGGGAGCTTGTCTGTGTTCGTCTCGGCTATTTGGGTGGGGAGAATTGGGTCGAGAAGATATATCCACAGCTGCAGGAACTTTTCCAAAGATTTCATTCAATTTATTTTGAAGGTCAACAGTCTAAAAGAAAAAGAAAAAAAAAAGTATTTATAAAGAAATTCAAACAGTAGCCTTTAAAACAAAACTAAATGTTTCTTCCTGAATTAAAATTAAAATATATTGTTATGATTTGAAAAGAACTTATTGTTCTAGAGATCTATGAGTAGTAAAATCAAATTTCAGATTAATATTTTGTGTAATGTTTAAATTGTATGACTTATCCTTTTGGGTTTTTTTTTTCTTTCCTTCATGGCACTCTCTTCCGATTTCGCTGTTTGTTTTGGTTGTTCTGCACGCTAACGCCAAAACAGGTTGCCAGATCGGAAGAACAAACTTTTCTAATTGATGTAGTATTGGCATTATCCTAACTTTTGATAAATAATTAATGTTAAAAATATTTATATGTGGTTTTTAAATCGAGCCGACTTTTCCTTTTCTTTATGCCGACATTTTTTTAAAAATAATTTTTTTGGTACAGACATCGTATTTTGGATTTGTAATGTGTTTGCTAAATTTTAAGTTTTGGTTTAAGCATTTTTTTTATGTCAAAGTTTTTCTCTATCTTTAATTTTTTTTTATCTGCCTTTTCCTTTTTTTTTTTTTATAACCCTTTTCACTCCATCAATTTTTATATAAATCGATTGAATCAAGATTCGATACGGAGACTTCGAAATTGGCAGAAGAACACAACAGAAGAAACCCACGTGTATGAAAAATCTGAATACTTCAAAAATAGCAAAATAGCCAACAAAATAGTTAAATTTCTTATAAAATTCTACTTTACCTCACCAACTAAGCAAGTTTTATTACATATGTAAGCATACAAAGAGATGAAAGAATAAAGTTCATAAGCAAACTTTGTTGGTGTACGAATTTTGAGTGACAGGGCAGAGGAGTCAAAAGGCGGCGTTTGGCGGCAATCGGTCTCTCTCTCTCTCTTACTCTTCCTGGAGATGCTGGCCTGATTTGGAGCTGAGGACGCTGGCTGGAGATCCCGAACACATGGAATAGTGGACATGACTTAAGATGACGGAAGTGAAGACCTGATAGTTCTGCTACATGGGGGCCCCCAAAACCTTCTTCATGACGATAAGTTATTTCTTTTTCTTTAATTTTCTTTTCACTTTTTCTATGCCTTTTTTTTTTTTTTTTTTTTTTTTTTTGAGTCGGCTAAATTAGTGCACTTAAAAATGGTACGTTAACTTCTAATAGTTGAAAATGCCTTAAATTTTGAGCCAAGTTTAATAGTAAAATTATTTGGTATACTCAAGAGTGTTAAGATGATGTGAATTTAGATGTTTAAATGAATATTTTGTTAAGTGTATCAGAGTATTCTCTCAGTCATTTCTTGTTTTTCTTTACTTAGCTAACATGGCGTCATTGTGCCATTTTTTTTTGTTTTAGCCACTACTGGTAGAACCTGTTGTTTGACTAATTACACCCCTATACGATTTATTTCGACCTCTATGCCATTTGTTTTAGGAAGGAAATATATTTATAATGTTTGATAATTTTTTTTTTTACTTAAACTTTATTTTGGAACTTGGGAAATTTATGATTTTGTTTGAAGTCATGGCAATATACTCCACATCCATGTTTAAGTCGATCGACAATTTATTTTTGAAACCATTAGTCCTAAATTCATATTTCCATTTACAAAGATGGCCAAAATTAGATGCAGAGTGAAATCATTATAAATTTAATGCAGCCAGAAATGAAGCAATACAGGAATCCTTTATACAATTACAATTTTCACAGTCCCCATTCACAGTGATTTTTCCTAAAAAGTTTGATAACCTTCCTCCATCAAACCTTGGCCCAGCTCAAATGGATAAAGAGGTTGCTGTTATCTACAGGAGAGAGCTAACTTGGGGTTTAAGGCTATGTACCAGGGCTCGAAATAAGATTTTGAAACGGGAAGCAAGAACTATTCATCTCACAGCAAAATGTTTAGTTTTTGTAAGGATGGTAACATCAAGTTGCAATTTTTTTCTTCAACTTAAAAAAAAATAATAATAATAACGCAATCAGGAGAGAGAGAGATACATATAAAGATGTGTTCAACAACATTTTTTGTAAGCATTTTGTAATTTTATGTATAACCTTAAAATACATCCGAGATAGAAAGAAATACTCAAGTGATAAAATTTTGAATGCTTGCAGTTAAACTTGCCATGAGAATCATTGATCATAGTGACTATTTGGGCTAATCTCAGAGCATTTACCATGGTTGCTGTGACTTTTTTCAAGCCCTGCTGTGTGTCCTCCTAAACAACAGGGGAACCTCATTGGGAAACAATTCCAAATAGGAGACCTACACTTGGATCCGCCCCCAAGAGGTATCATTTCAACAAAGAGGACATTGGTGCAATGAACAGATTTACATGCACCAGCTAAACACAGCACGTCTCAACCTTTTAACATTGTGCCCCCTAAGAAAGGATAACTTGAAATGGCGCCCCCCTCCCTCACATTCCTCAGCAAACATAGTTTTTTATTCTTCAACTATGAGCATTGAGTCGTCTTTTCTACAAGATAATGACATTTGTAATGGCAAAGTTTGAATAAACATTTTAACCCTTTAACGCGCAGTGATCCCGCTCTGGGAACACCAAACTCTGACGTTTTGACTGTTGCCAGTCACGAAGAATAGATTGTATTTCTTTAAAAATAGTTGCGGGTGACATAGCTCCACGAGAATCCTTTACTTTTCAGATATGTCATTTCCTGTAAAAAGATTGTTGCGATTATTTTTAACAGCACTGACATCTGCTGAAAAATGGAAGAATACGGGAACAGATGGATAGATTGCCCAATGCTGAAAAAAGGGCAGCTGTTGCCATCGCTCAACTCAACTACCAGCAAGATGGCGGACGATCGGAACGTTCATCGCGTGCCACAGATCTAGAGACCCTCTTATGACGAACGCACAGCCAGCTGTCGTCAAAAAAGGGTCTCTAGATCTGTGGCACGCGATGAAAGTTTCGATCGTCTGCCATCTTGCTGGTAGTTAAGTCGAGCGATGGCAACGGCTGCCCTTCTTTCAGCATTGGGAAATTGTTGTGCCTCAAAGGGTTAAGCAAAAACAGATATGTTTTGGATTTAAAATAAGAATAAATAAGATAATTTTTTAAACATGCATTACCACTTGCTCTTTGGCCACTTGTTTTTCTCACCCCCCCAGCAAATACTCTGCACCCCCCCAAGGGGCATACCCCACCAGTTAGGAACCGCTGCTCTAGCATCTACAGTATCACAGAAGTATCTACAATCACAAAAATAAGTCCAGTCAAATAAAACTATTCCCCTCCTATGTGCTGATTGGAGCTAACGTTGCATCACTTTTGGTATTTTAATGGGGCCCAGTTTTTGCTAACTGGACCAGTACAGGATGTTGAATGCCAAGATGTAAGAGAGAGACAAAATTTGTAATTACCTGTTGTTCTGCTTTAGCAACCAAGTCTTCAAAGGCAGCTGTCCTAAATTCATCTATGATCCGCAATCGACGCTCTTCTTCAGCCTGCCTCTTAGCTGTAGGTGACTCGGCCAGCATTCGCTTCAGGGATTCTACGGTGATCTCCTCTTCAGGATGTCTCTACAGTGGTAAATATTTAAGATAGTTAGCAATAAACTATTAACTTTTTATTTGCACTGTAGCAGGCATAAAAGACATTATCTTTTGCCAACACAAAATGGTACATAAACAAAAACACAGTATTAAATCACAGCCAAAAGCAGGGTTGGCAAGTTTCTGACGGTTTTAACCATGGTTTAAACTGTCATGTCAAAAACCTTAAATATTGCACTTCAAAATGCATGCAAATTACATATATTAATTTATTTTAATACAATTACAAATATTGATTGATTGTTATTGATTATTAATATTAATCTACTACAAATATTGACTGTAGTAAAAATACTAATTGATTTCTTCAAAATTGCACACATTGTGAAATATTATAACTTTTAAGAAATATTGTAAACATCTTTTATACATTTTTTTATCAAGTATGTTGTCTAGAAACAGAAAAGAGAGTGGAAAAGTAATTTTATTACATATCTAATATGCTCAAAACATTATTCTTGCTATTACAACATTAAAATTCTAAATTATCTATCTGCATCAAAAATTAGGACTGTCCTTAAAATCTTCCATGGCTTTTGAAAATTTTGAAAGACTGCTGAACATTATTTATATATTAACTCTCCCTCCAAATTATAGGCATATATACTACTGAATAAATTAAATTTAAAATTTTTATCCTATAAATGGTATTTATTAATTTATACAAAGAAATGCACACTATAGACAATTATTAATGAGCCCAATAATTGTCATTTGTTGAGAAATAACTGTCATTTTTTAATATAATAATTATTTTTCAATATAATTAACTTTAATTATGTATTTAGTTTAATGCAAAATGAAAATATACTGCACAATAAGTTTACATATTATTAGGCAAGTTGGAGTGTATAGGCTGATTAATTTTATTTTTCACCAACTATGCGAAAAATTCCAGAGCTGGGATTCGAACCCAGGACTGCCTCTAGTTGGTGAAAAATGTTGGGAATCGTCCCAGAGTCGCTCAGTGGTAGAGCACCCGCACGTTATGCAGCAGTCCTGGGTTCGAATCCCAGCTCTGGAATTTTTCGCATAATTGGTGAAAAATAAAATTAATCAGCCTATACACTCCAACTTGCCTAATAACTTGAAAGGTTGATGGAATCACTTTCTAAAAAAGTTTACATATTGTTCTCTTTCTTTTATGAATTAGTTTTTGACGGTTTAAACCAGTTTTTGACGCTTGTCATGTCAAAACTCAGTTTTTGACGTCAAAAACCCAACCCTGGCCAAAAGGTTTCTAGCTTCCCAATAATGAGAGGTTATAAAGAGGCATGAAGCGCAGGGCACTCCAGAAGATATTCAGCAAACCATCAGCTCAGCATCGATGCAGAGAAGACATGACGTTGATTCGATGTATAAACTATTAACTCTCTTGATAAACCCTCTTGAACAGTGTTTCCAAAAAGGCGAAATTTGCACCAGCCAAAGAGTCCAGTGTTCCTTGAGTAGTAAACTATTAACTTGTGTCATTCCTTAATCAATTCTTTTTCTCAATTGGTTAGCAAGCCCCTTCAATAATCCCTAGGGTTGCTTGACCCGCAAGCCTACTCAAGGAACATTGGTCTCTTTGCCTGGTGCAAATTTCACCTTTTTGGAAACACTGCTCAAGAGGGTTTGCTTTGCTTTTTGTAGGCTCAATAGGCTCCTACGAAAGCTCAATAGAATAGGCTTTTGTAGGTGTGGCTCAATAGCGTATTAGTAAATTGTTGCATCTCATTTTGCACCTTGTAGTAGGGGTTGACAGTGTTTTGTCTAGTTTTATGAAAAAGCTTCCAGTGCCAGTGATTATTATGAAAGTGTCAGCATGATTAAATTCAACTAGAGGATATTTTAAGGTTTTTAGAAAGTATTTTTCTCCAGTGTCTTGCTATGTGGTACAGTTCAACTTGCATTTCTTACTTGCTTATATTTTTGTATTGTAGCCATGAGTTTGGTTTTATGAGTTGTTTGAGTTTGAATTTTTCACCTGGAGCAAATATCATTTTAATTAGTTTGAAATATCTAATCATTATGTAACAGTTTTCATTCAAAGTCGTTTGTTAGTAAACTAAATGTTATCTTAAATTAAATGACTGTACATTGAGTGATATTACAAACCACTAACAACATTTAACTGGCTAATCTTTATTAAGACAGGTCTCTAAATTTAAAGCTAAGGCTACCATTGCATGAAACTGTTTTCTTTAGAAGCAAAGCAAATGTTAAATTACTTTTCAGCATTTGTAAGTTGCTTACTGCCTACTACATATTAGAACCTTACAAGGTGTAACATCTTCTTGATTGAGTCTCTAAGCCCATTTATAAATCGAATCAGGGTCGCCCTTTATCGATCTTAACATAGTTGAACAATTCTTATCCATTTTCTGCAGTGCTTGTAGGCCTGGCCAGCGGGCTAGTGGCATGCACAGAAAAACACACCTTTTTCTTTCTTTTTTTTTTTTAAATTTGTGTGTTTGATTTATGCATTTAAAATTGTTTTAAGGGTGTATTTTACAATAGCTCTTAATATTTTAGCACAGAAGTAAGGTTAAAAAATTTAATAGTACAAATGATGCATACTCTTGGAACTCCAGGGGATGAATTTACACTGTCAACTTCAACACTAATTGAATTAAGATCACTGATACTTCTAGTTACTGTCACTTGCCCTGCAATAAAAAATAAACAGCAGTTAATTACATACATGTGCATATAAACAAGCATTTTACTACAAACAGAAACTATAAAAGTGAAATAATAAACTTAGAAAAATATATATTTCAGGGTGGCTACAGAGTGAAAAATAAAAAAAATAAATAAATAGAAAAAGACAGAAACGAAAACAGAAATGTTAAGTTGCCTGATTTTCTTGTCAAATTTTCCTTACTAATTATATATATGATACGAACAACCAGTGCTTGTTCTAGACTTAAAAATCTACGAGTCAGGCTGACTCAATATCAATAAAAAAAAATTTAAAAATTATTATTTTTTTTAAATATAGCATTAAAAAAATACATTATTTTATCTATTTTTTCCTCATGCGTGAGCGATTTTACTCCTAAATGCTAAGGTCAAAGCTAGTAGAGGAGATTGACATGTGCTTATGTTTAAAAACATACAAATCATAAACTTGAATCCTGAAGATCGGTACTGCAAGCAAACATCGTCACTGTGTATCGAACATACAGATTAGCTTTGCAGGTTTGCCAACCTGTGAAAGTCAAAATGTGCAAAATATTGCAAGCACAGCACTGCTTTTCATAACTTTCACTGTGCCTCTTGCAAGTGTTATTTTTGTGAAATGGTGCGCATTATGCACAATGATGAGCGCTACAATGTGAGATGACAATATGCATTAATTTTATTTTAATACAAATGGACCGCAATTTTGCGAGTCAAACTTTGACTTGCAGTTTCAAAAAATATTGATTTATGTGTAAAATGTGAGAAAAACATTTTTTGATGTATTGAATAACCCTTATGTAACATGCTAAATCACAGCAAGTTAAAAAATATATATCCATACATAATTTCGTAATATTCAGTATAGTACATTGTTTTACAATTTCAAATTTAAAAACAAAATTTAATTTAATGTTCATGAGCTAGGTGACAAAGAAACAGCAAGACTGGAAGTTCTGGAAAGTACATCTTTCTTTTCTGCAAAATGGTTGCTATGAATGTTCATTAGTGAGATAATGCTTTCAATGAAACAATGGCAGAAACTCCTGTTCAACCACCTATTTTCAGTTCAATATTGTTTACAATCAAAATAATTTTTAAGCAATTTAATAATTTCCTCATACTATTTATATCTTTCAGTTCTAAAAGCAATTTTGAAAAAATTAATTAGTTGATTTCGAAATGACAAAACAGCTTTTCTAAATAAATTAGGGATCATAATATTTTACCATATAATGTGAAAAATAAGATTTCCAGAAATCTGAAAAAATTATATACAACACTCTTGAATTCTGAAAGTCTTTGACAATTGTTTTTAGTGTTTTTTCCAGGTGACACAAATACTCAGGAGGTTAAAATTAATGGCAGTAGTCCTCCCTTAGTGGAGAAAAAAAAATTGCTCTTATGTAAAAAGGGAATTAAATTCCTTATTTCCAGCTTCTAGAGTACATATGATAGTTTCAAAAGCCAATTATAAAAGTTCTATGGATGTGCTTTTTACTTCTTTGACGACAGTTTGAAGACAGCTGGCTGTGCTTGCGCACAGCCAGCTGTCTTCAAAAAAGGGTCTCTAGATCTGTGGCACGCAATGAACGTTTCGATCGTCCGCCATCTTCCTGGTAGTTAAGTCGAGCGATGGCAACAGCTGCCCTTTTTTCAGCATTGGGAAAGGGTTGCCCCTCAAAGGGTTAACTCACAATAATCGTGACCATTTTTTTTTACGGGGAAATGACGTGCTAAAAAGTAAAGGATTCTCGTGGATCTATGTCACCCGCAACTATTTTTATAGAAATCAAATCTATTCTTAGTGACTGGCAACAGTCAAAACGTCAGAGTTGGGTGTCCTCACAGCAAGGACATCCCGCATTAAAGGGTTAAATAATTTCATAGATTTGTTAAGACAAAATACAATTCCATGACTTTCCAAGCCTTGTAGAAGCAATCCTTTTACACATAGCTTGAACCACAAGAAAATTTGCGTGACACTCCAAAGCAAATATGCGGAGATAACTGATTGACAAAGAGAAAAATAATCTATAAATTAAATTTATCTTACTGCGAGGATTATAGGGGGCAAGTAATCGAGAGGTGTCATGCCCACTGCTTCTCAGAGCTTCTGCTATAACAGCATTGTCAAATAAAATATCTGAATCAATGGTTTCTGGGGCTGAACTTTGAAGGCCAAATGTCATTTCTTCATCGGGTAAAAATTGGGGAGCTTTTTCGATACGATTCTTGATCACCTGTAAAGGAATGTTCATAATGAAAATAAACAATTATACAAGGTATCAACAGTAAATTTCATGTACGATGTCTACATATATTTCAGTTTCTTTATCTCGAACTATACCAAACTTCCCACTCTAGTCAAGGGCTCTTTTGGGACATCTTAAAGCCATTTTGGTAATTTTTAAGGCTAGTAAATTGTTCCACACACAGTAGAGTTCTCCATAAAATTTAAGGGGTTTTTAGGGAATTTTCGAGGCCTGTGGGAGCCCTATATATCTAGCTTAAACATTGCTTTTCCAAGGCTTCTATTTATCAAGTTTTGGTTAACCTTCCCAAAATTATATTAGGTGTACTGGAAAGGAAGGACTTTTTTTTATCCTTTAAAGAAAGATTTATTTAAAAAAAAAAAAAGCAGAGTGGCCACAAATTCTGCTTAAGAGGGCTAACTTCAAGTCGTCCTGAAACTGGTTTTTAGATATTCATGCATGTTGTATTTTACAGCAATTCTATGGATATGTCTTTCTTCCTTTGAGAGAGATACGGTCCCCCTAGCACTCGTTGGTTATGAACTTCAAAAAATTCTCTCTTACCAAGTACTTTATATTACAAATTTCACATACATACTAAATATTGTATCATCACCTTGACTAGGTTTGGCTAGGCAAAATATTGTATTGAAATAGTAATAGCAACATTACTTTCTAGTCCTAATAAATAATCAAAGTTCATTTCATTTGATGTTATTAATTTTTAGAAATTGGCTTGACAAAAGTCGCTGGATATACAGACATCCATACTTGAGATGAAATGAGCATAGAATCTAGGTAAATAACTATCCGAAATAATGCGCTATATAATAAATAAATATTTTAGAAATAATAAAAATATATATACATAATCTAACAAACTAAATTTCAACAAAAAACTACTGTGAAAAAATAAAAATACTTCAGTAAAGTAAATTCTTTGTTGTATTTCCTATATACCTTCAGTAAACCAATCCACAGAAAAATTTTTGACATTTTCTTTGTTTCTGTAACTTTCCCTAGCAATCCCCCCCCCCCAACACTTTATCCTACTGAAGGCCAAGCCCATCTCAACTAGCTTCCTCCAATGGACCCAGTGAATTGCCACGGCCTGCCAGAGGCCGCTCTTTAACTTGAGATCTGCCTTTATATACAGTCCAGCTATCTTATATAAGTCTTCCTCTTTCTCTGGTTAACCTACACTACATTTCAAAAGTCACCTTTTAAACAGGTTTGTCATTACGTCTCAAAGATGTGCCCAAGCCATCTGATACAATGGGATTTTATGACTTTAGTGATATTAGGTTATTTACATATTTTCTATAGATTCATTTAAATGAAATTCTAAAATTCTCCATCTTTCATAATAATACTGTTATTATTATATAACGTTTTCAAGTTTGAAGACAAATCTTTCAATATTTTAAACTTAAAATGCGAAATTCAAAACCAGTAGTGCCTTTGCCAGATAATTTGAGAAAAATCAAATGATTAATAACACTAATAAAGGCTGCTTTTTTTTTTCAAGTATACTAATTTCAGAAGAAAGAGAGAAAAAAAAAAAGTCATAACCATTCAAAAAGGGGGAGGTGTGTGTCACCTCCTCAAACTTGGGAAATTAAAACATCAATGAGATTTATAAAAGTATTTTATTTATAATTGATAAATACAGTAATATTTAAATTTAAATAATGTATATATGTATGTGCTGGGTGTCCCAAAAAGGTAGCAAAGGGCTTTAATTCTTTATATATTAGAGATAAGTGGGCAGTGTAAAATTAAAAAAATGTTCAAAATAAGGTTGGAAATACGACTCTTTTTAGAAAAAATTCCTACTGTTAATGTTCAAAAAGTTACACTTTTTTTATTTGCATACGACAGGTATGGAAAATCAAAAAATCAGTTTTGGAGCAGTCTTGGAGCAGAAAAATCTGAGTTTTGGAGCAGTCTTGGAGCAGAAAAATCTCAGTTTTGGAGCAGTCTTGGCGCAGAAAAATCTCAATATTGGAGCAGCTTGGAGCAGAAAAATCTCACTTTTGGAGCAGTTCAAATGCATAATTATAGCAAGAAAATGTAGATTTGTAGCAGTTAATTTCAATTAAAAAGCTGTTTAAAGCTTCTGTGTGATTAATAGAAGTGTAATAAACAGTAAAAAAAGGGGGGGGAATTGTAGTAAACTTAAAAAAGAAAGAAAAAAAAACAATATTCTAAGTTAGAAAACATTTATTACTAGATATGAGAAGAAGAAGAAAAAAAAAAAAAAAAGACTTGGTTTAAATTAATCAAATCTAAGTGCATTTTTTCTTTGTAGTTGAGACAATTGATAATTGTAGATGTCTATTTTTTTCTAATTCTTTTAAGTATTACGACATGTTATCTTTAGATTCTTTTAAAAGAACTTGACCACTTTCTATAACAGATGTCTTTTTTTGTAAACCATCTGAATTGCATTCTTAATCATTCTTCTTAAATAGTTAATAAATAATTAATTAATTCTTTTAATTAATATTTTTTATTTCTTTTAATTTATAATTAAAATTTTTGTTAAATAATTTTAAACTATTTTATAAATATTTCATTTTTAGTTCGCCATTTTAAATCAAAAGGATAAATCATATTTTTTTTTTATAATTAATTAATCTTTTTTATTTTTATTTATTTATTTTGGAAATTGGCCAAAAAAACTGTTCTTTAAATGAAAACAAAATGTAGTCAAATTTTACTTTATTTGATTTATATTGCATCTTACTTGTAGTAATAACCACACCTCTACAAGTTTGTGGGACAAAATGGTCGCTACAAATTCGGAGTTGCATTTTATCGGAGCGCTTTTCTTTACCATTGTTATTGCCAGATGTACGCTCATAACACGTAACCGTTCGCCCGTATAGTGGCTTTCGGCCACGTCTTTCTACTTCCGCGAAGTGGTGAATTGGCAGGAGTGGACAGAGACATCGGCCGGTCGAGCCAAGGGCGGATTAAAAGGGGGGGGCGGAGGGGACGAACGCCCCCTCCCCGAGAAAAAAAAATAATGTAAAAGATCCTATTTTACTTCCATAAAATGGATGTATATGTCAAGATTGCGTTATCAGTTCTTTCCCAGATCATTAATATGTATGTGTTTTAAAACATGCAATCTTCCAGTAAGTTGCAAAATCACGGTAAACACGTGGCGTTCGGCACCTACCAGACGCATTGCGTTGTTTCCCCGCTAAGGAAAAAGCGAAATGCGGGGCCTCTTTCGGGGGCATTTCGCATATGTCACGGGCTTTCACTTGCTTCTATAAAAACCAAACACTGATGGGCTCTTCTCACAGCTCGACGACATGAAAGCGAATTCCAATCTCCGAAGTCATGTGATCACATTTTGGTATGGATAGTGGGAGAGGCTCAGCCATGCAGTTACAGATAGAGTCCCAATCTAAAGTCCATGGGCTTAGCTCTCCCAACGGGATCAGGTGCAGCTGGTGGGTTTGCCGTAACTAACGATAACGGGGTTGCTTTCGTGCGCATCGTTGCCGACTTTTCGCAACTTCTTCCCAATTCTGACATTTTCCAACTTCCCATTATACTGCTTTTAAGAGTTTTTCTTTGTTTTTTCTTTTTCTTTTTTTTTTTTTTTTTTTTTTTTTTTGAGGGAGGCGACAAAAATGTAAAACTCTTAGTTTTGGCGCAAAATTCGAATTTTTCGCAATTTTGTAGCAGGATGGTGCTTAATGTGGAAATTGGCGCAGTTTGGCGCAATTGGCGCAGATTTTCCATCCCTGCATACGATCACCCTTCAGAAACATTCCCAATGAGTAAAATATGCCCCATACACTAATGAGGTGATGTGCCAAATTTGAGCCTTTAGTCATACAACATCACAGAAAAGTCCCAAGTCATCTACAGAAAGATGACTGGGGACTACACATGATTTTGGATATAAAAGTTTATTGCTAAGTGGAAAAAAGATTATCTTTATAATTTCTGTACAACCCCCGAAATGCGAACATCTGGTGTGATTTTTTCCCTTCGAGAGCCATTGAAAAGTGGTTTAAGTCAGCATTCTATTTATTTTCATATCTCTGACACTTTTTAAGGTATAGTTCTCAAATTTTATATGCCATCTTATTAGTGTATGGGGCACACACATTTTACTATTTGGGAATTGTTTTGTGCGGGGGTCGTACACAACTATAAAAAGTGTCACTTTTTGAAAATGAACAAGAGGAAAATTTCGGAATGGGTTTTTATTTCCGACCTAATTTTGAACATTTTTTCAATTTACACTGCCTTCTTATCTAATAGATAAAGAATGAAAGCCTGTTACCACCTTTTTGGGACATCCTGTATATGTATTTAAGACTATATACAGTAGAAAACCTTTGATTTACTACTGTATATACTATAAGTATAAGTACTTATAAGTATAAATTATACAACTTTATACTGATTTGTAACTTTATACAAATAAGTATAAAGTTATTTGTTATATACTTATAATAAATAACTTTATACTTATGAATACTTAAAGTTATTTATTATAAGTTACTTATATATTAAATAACTTTCTTTAAATAAGAAAGTTATTTATTATATAAGTAAAATTTAAAAAGCTTACAGAAAATATACATATAACATATAATACCTGATCAATGTGTGCACAAAATGTAGGAATGGCTGTAAGATGTCCAAGAAAATACAGGAAACTGGCAACCAAACTATGCAGAGCACACTGGTGTCCAGGGGATAACTGGTTTGATTTCCTCGGCAATTCCTATTCGAGGAAAAGAGCAATAAATATAAATAAATCCAGAGAGTGGCATCCATTGTACAGGGTATCTTTAAATTATTCGTCAGATAACAATGATTTACACTGATGTAATTTTTAGTTTAAGGATTTTCATTTGTTCGTATTTTCAGCGAATAACAAGAGATGCATGAATGGCAACAGATTTAACTAGATTAGAAAGGTTGATTAACTTTCTATCTGTCTGAATGACGGTCCGATTATATTGAAAAATATCTTTTTTATTTGTGTTATTTGACAAAGTTTTTAATTGATTTCATATTTGAAATATAGCTAAAACAGTTTTTATGGTTTTGATTACTTGGAATGTTTGAAGGAAATCTAAGACATATGCTTTCTGATTAACTAATACTGCTCATGCTGATATACATTGCTATAAAACTTTTTTGATTGCTAAACAAACATCTTTAGCTCTTTCTTCCCTATCTTTTATTTGAGGTTTTTAAAATTATTTTTATATTAATTTAGACACCCTGTATTGTTTGACATATGTTTTATTAACACATATGCCTTATTAGTACAATTTAAGAAAATAAATCAACATTACTGAGGCAGTTCATTCAATCGCTGCCTAGCAAGGTGCCAGGCAGCGATTCTTTGCGTTCTTTATAATAGAGCGAAAAGCAATGTAACACTGAATACTTATTAAGCAAATATGAATAATACACTGAAGTTTTGTGGCAATCTAATCATATTTCCACAGTACAGAGTACTCAATTGAATAGGCAAATTTAATTAAAAAAAGAAACTTTCAACTACACTCAAAAATAGAATTGTCACCTAAAAAACAATTTAAAAAATTTATAATGAATGTTATTAGATATTTTTGACCAATATTAATAAAATAAATTGTGCTCCCTACACACATAATAAAATATCTAGAAATTAATGAACAAAATTTATAGTAATGAGTTCAGTAATTTTGTAGGAAACCACAATAAAGCATTTGTTTTAAAACTTTTCCATGTGTAGCTTAATGCTCTTTACTTTGCACTGAAATACAAGAATAACAGTATTAAGTTCATCTAGCTTATATAGGAACTAAAACTGGTTACATCAGAACTAAAACCCACTTGTACATTTAAATTAATCTAACTTTGATTTAAGACAACATAAGCATTCAATTGATAGGGCTTTCTTTCTAATAATCAAGAGTTAAATTTCATGAAAACAAGAATAGAATTATGAAGAATAAAAGCTTTCAGAAATAAGGTGTTTTCATCCACAAAAGATCACAGACAATAAGTATTTTTCTGAAAAAACACGAGAAAAAGGTTAGGCAGCTGGCTGTGTCAGGCACAGCCAGCTGCATCAAAAAAGGGTCTCTAGATCTGTGGCATGCGATGAACTTTTCGATCGTCTGCCATCTTGCTGGAAGTTAAGTCGAGCGATGGCAACAGCTGCCCTTTTTTCAGCATTGGGCAATCTGTCCAGCTGTTCTCGCGTTCTCACATTCTTCAGCAGATGTCAGTGCTGTTAAAAATAATCGTGACCATTTTTTTACGGGTAAATGATGTGCTAAAAGGTAAAGGATTCTTGTGGAGCTATGTCACCCGCAACTATTTTTTATAGAAATCAAATCTATTCTTCGTGACTGTCAACAGTCAAAGCATCAGAGTTTGGTGTTCCCAGGGCTGGAACACTGTGCGTTAAAGGGTTAAAAAAATGGATCGTTGGAGGAGGGGGCCACCTAATAGAAGTAGTTGATTACAGAAGTTTCACTGTACTATATAAAAACAGACTGCTTATTCATGTAGCAACAGTTAGCAAATTTGGAATGAAATATTAAACAGCTTTTAGAATTGAAAAGAAAAGTAGTAGCTAACATTTTCTGCTTAGCAGATTGTCCAATTTTTATCACAAAGTGATAATTAAAAGCATTTGTACAGTGCAGATCTTTTTAATTTACATAAAAATCACAAAAAATTGATTGATTTATTTTTAAAAAATCAAATTTGATTTTTATTCTTTATTTAAAATAATGTTCTAGTTTTCACATTCAATAAAATTTACAGAAAGCTTTTAATTGAGAAGTTTGCTGTATAAAGGTTTATTACCAAAATATTTTGCCCATACACAAATCATTAATATGAAAATTTTCTAATAAAAGACAAAGTCAGAAAATCTATATAAATAAAATTAGACTTTTGTCTGTACATTTCTTGGAATTCAAAAAATTTTGCGATTTCTATCCGTTTCAAGCACCCGGGAATCCGATGCAACCCTCAAAAAAAAGTTTGTCTGTCTGTCATTCTGTCCGTGACGCTTTTTTTGGTTAAGCATCATGTAAAAACGACTGAAGCGAATGATATGAAATTTGGTGTCATGATAGGTGGTCACTCAACTTAAAACATAGGCATCGAATTTTTAAAAAATCTTGATTAGATTTTCAGATTTTGCGAAAATCGTTTCAAACTGCGTAAATTTGTGTTCAAGCATCACGCAAAAACGACAGAAGCGAATGATATGAAATTGGGCGTCATGATAGGTGGTCACTCAACTTAAAACATAGGCATCCAATTTTTAAAAAATCCTGATTGGATTTTGAGATTTTGCGAAAATCCTTTCAAACTGCGTAAATTTGTGTTCAAGCATCACGTAAAAACGACTGAAGCGAATGATATGAAATTGAGCAACATGATAGGTTATCACTCAACTTAAATTCTAGCCTTCAAAATTTTTCAAAAATGTTGATTAGATTTTGAGATTTTGCGAAAATTATTTCAATATTCGTTCGCGCATCACATAATTACGACCAAAGCGAATGAAATGATATTACTTGGTGACTCTCTAACCTGTAATATTTTAACAATACATAAAAATTATAACTTCGCTTTCTTTACTTTGGCAACATACTACATCCATTCTGTGTACTCCTACAATGCTGACGAAAGTTCTTGCTTTTTGCAAATTTGCATTCACTAACCCGTCAAGGACGGGTACTTCAGCTAGTCTGACAATATTTTTACATAATTTTAATAAAAAATAAATACATTTTAATACAATGTTTGCCTAAAGATAAGCAGGCAGTTATTGCATTAGTTCTAGAACAAGGTATCCTCCAATTAAAGAAAGAAATTGTGACAATAATCACATGATAAGCTTGAATTGGTTTTAAAATAAAAGATGAATCGGAACCAAGATGGATGTGTTGCACCAGTTTTCACCTGGAGATGAAAGGTATTTGAACACAAATATGGTTTGCAGAATCAGGTGTCTCGTAACGTTTGGGTAACATTCAGAGTTATTTTGCTTACCAATGTGTTATATTTGTGCATTGATAAGATTAAAAATGGGCTAAGTGTAGTGCTTACAGCAGAAAAGTACTCAAGTGACAACCTCTTTTAAAGACAAACATAAAAAAATAAAATAAAACTGGAATCTGGAAAACTCCTTTCTTTTCCTTATGGGAAAAAAAAAAAAAAAAAAAACAAGCATGGACAATTCCAGGAAACAGTACTGCAGCCCTTTCTTCTAGCAAACCTTTCACTTATTCCCCATGGAAGTATTTCCTACCCCTCAACTTAACCCTTTAACGTGCAGTGTTCCCACTCTGGGAACACCCAACTCTGATGTGTTGACTGTTGCCAGTCACGAAGAATAGATTGGATTTCTATAAAAATAGTGGAGGGTGACCTAGCTCTACGAGAATCCTTCACTTTTTAGCACGTTGTTTCCTGTCAAAAAATGGTCACGATTATTTTTAAAAGCACTGACAGCTGCCGAAAAATGGAAGAATGCGAGAACAGCTGGATAGATTGCCCAATGCTGAAAAAAAGGCAGCCATTGCCATCGCTCGACTTAATTCCAGCAAGATGGTGGACGATCGAAACGTTCATCGCGTGCCACAGATCTAGAGACCCTTTTTTTGACGACAGCTGGCTGTGCCCGCCAGTTGTCGTCAAAAAAGGGGTCTAGATCTGTGGCACGCGATGAACGTTTCGATCGTCCGCCATCTTGCTGGAATTAAGTCGAGCGATGGCAACGGCTGCCCTTTTTTCAGCATTGGAAAAGGGTTGCGCCTCAAAGGATTAAAAGATAAAAAATGGTGTTTCAGAGAGAGAGAGAGTCGATAATGGTCCTTTAATGGAGGGAAAATTAAAATTACAGACCAGAAATAAATGGTCTTAATGAGAGGTGGCCTTTCAGATAGGTTTAATTGCATAGCAAAAGAGAACACGCCACTTACCTGAATAGCAAAAATTACACGTAACAGTTCAATTAAAACATCACTGTCAGTTCCAAATTCAACACAAATAAGAGCAAGTGTAGTATAAATAGCTTCAAAATTCTCAGCCGTATTATTTGCCAACTGAACACTTTCACATATATGCATCATTATATCTGGTCCATTTTTCTTGAAGAACATTGTGTCTTGCCTAGTGCATTTTTCGATGTTGATTTCAGGCAAAGGACCCATAACGCTGAAATGCAAAATAATTTTTTACTAAATTGCAATGATAGATATGCCTTTAAGAAATTAGAAAGACTAAAATAAAAATAACATTGAAAAATGTAAAGTAACATTTTACTAAATATGTATGCACAGATAGCTCTTTCCAAAAATTAATGAGAATAGACCAAGAACTATACCACTTAATCTAGTTTTCTTTTAACATGACTTGAAGAATAAACTATCAATTTACTACAGCCAACCAAAATATTATAAATAAAATCCAGGTCAATAATCTATGTTTATTTGCTATAGCTGCCTAGCAAGGCTCAGAGAAAGTTCCAGCATATTTATTGACAAATGTGTATGAATCGGTTATAAGGTCACCCTGCTTAGGCCACTTTTGCGAGGTCCTGAGGGTGACCTTATATCAAGGTCCAACTGAATACAACTATTTCAATTTACTTTTAGTAATTGTTCTCATCAGATTATTGATTACATTTTTTTAAGTTAAAAAAAAACTACATTTTAACACTACAAAAAAACAATTTTAACACTAAAAAAACTACATTTACGTAATTTTAGCTACATCTGCAATTGACTGGTATTACAAAATTTAAGATTCTGCCATCAGCTGAATAATTTCTATTGTCAGCTTAAAAAAGCTCATGGCATTTTTTGCTTCCAGCTTCAAAATCTTATTTCATGACCTGCTGCGTAGAGTGCTGAAGCTGGACCAAATTTGACATGTACAATCCCTGTATTTTCTGTTAGTGTCACCACTTCCCTATAATTTTATAAGTTCACTTAACTTGCGCAAGTCTTCGTATGTCAATAAGCTAGCCCATTTAGATTACAATGATTGGATATAATTTTTACCACTCTAACTTTTGAACCACCGCACAAAAACACAAGAGCCCAAAAAAGGTCATGAATTTTTAACATACCAACTGCTATGTAATACCATGCCAGCTTGTATATAATATAAAAGTAATTTGATGTGAAATTTAAAATAATTGACTCTCATATACATATTCAACATTGAAATTTCCGAAAAAAATGAATTTTAGATTTTCAACAGAACAACAATTTTGTTTACACATACACAATAGCAGATCCAGAGGAGGGACTAGGGAGCTTCAGTCCCCCCTCCCCCCCCCCCCCCAAAAAAAAAGATTGTTAAAGGGTAGCAAGGAGGTGCTTTATTTTAATAGGTAAAAAGATTTACACAATTTTAATAGGTAAAAAGATTTTTTTAATAACTTTGCCCCCCCCCAAAACAATTTACATCAGTTTAGACTAAAATTTTGCTTTATTGCACATTTTGATTGGGTAAAATAAACCTTTTTTTTTTTTAATTTAAGCCCACTTTAAAAAAAAAATGGATCCGCTATTGATAATATTTGTTTTACAAAATTAATAGTAATATATATGGAAAACAAGCTAATCAGGAAAATCTTACGATTTTGAACATTTTTTTTTTTTTTTTTAAGTTTCATTGTATGTTATTTTTCATGGTTTAAAAAAAAAGAAAATACTGTTTTTCTAATTATATCATTTTACACATACATAATCATTATCCAATTTATTTTACTTAAATCATTGCATAATAAACCTAAATTTATGCCTACATTTCATTGAAGTTACGAAATAAGTTACAGTGTTTTGTTCTAAAAGCAAATCAGCTATATTAACTCACCATAATTTACTGAGACCTGGTAGATAATTATGTCGGTCCAGTAATGTATGGAGAATATGCTGGACAACTAATCTCACAGAAGTATCAGATGCAAGAGACATCTGTAGCAGAGGCTGAAGGAATGCTGAAGGGAAGGCTTGAGACATCTGTACAGTCCGGTATTTAGTTCCAACCTGAAGTAAGAATTAAAAGTTTTTTTTAAAAATGTAGCACTGAAAATTTTGTGCAGAAGATGGTTATAATATTTAGTGCATCATTAAATCCATTGATAGCTGAATTGTAAAACAAACAAAAAAATCTTTATTAGAAAAAATTTCTTTTTAAAGATTTTTTTTAATAAGATCTAGTCTCTCTCACCCATAGTAACTGCTGAAATTTCTGTTCTTTCTTATTTAGTTAATAATGCTTAACAATTTTTGATTATGTAGAATTTACTTTAGAAAGAAAGAAGTTATTTTTGAATGACCATAGTACAGTGGCGCATCCAGGATTTTAGTTTAGGGGGGGCTGGGCTACATAATATTGCTGAACTCCGTCATAGTGATCTCGGTTAGTTACAACTCTCTTATAACGTCAAAATATTCGGTATCACTTGACTGTCCCATAGACACAAGCAATGTAACTCATTATAGAGTCATAAATAATTATCTGATCTTTTGAGCGACGTTGTAACCGTGTGTAACAGTTTTTCAACTAACTGTGAGCATTTATTTAAAAACTTTTTTAAATAAATGTCTTTTTTGGTTAGAAATAATTTGAGGACAGTTAAAAAAAGAAAGAAAGAACTAAAAAAAATTAATTCATTAGCGACAGTTTTCATTTTTTTAACGCTTTTCACTTCTAACTTTCTACCTTTAGGGGGGCTTCAGCCCCATAGCCCCCTCCGTGGGTGTGCCTATGCCATTGTATATTACAGCGATGAGATTGGCAAAAGAGCAAAAAAAGCTGAAATCATATGAGAGTGAAAATTTGTACATGTGATATTTATATCTAATTAATGTGAAAGAAGTTTTAGGAGAAGAAAAACATTGGAACATGCTAGAAGATAAAACTATCACACAGTTAACTAATAACTACAATCAGGAATTCACAGAAAAAACAGAATTTTCAGAGAAAAAAGACAAAAAAGCGATTTCCTCTTTATTCACAAAAACTGAAATCAGCTAAAAAGCTGAAGAATCTCATTCCTGATATTATTAATAAGAAAAGAAGCATTTAGGAGTCATTAAAATATTACACAACTTTCTTGCTACTAATTCTATCATGTTACAAAAGCTGCATTAGTAAATCTCTAAATTCTTAATTTCATTAACTAATTAGTAATTCTTAATTTCACTAGGAATAAATTCAGGTGAATTGTAAAGTAAAATAAGTGTTCATGTGCATATATCTCAACCTATTATAAACGAAGATGCCTGTTGGCAGCGTTACAGACAAATGGCTACACATTGGAACACCATATTTGGTACACAGGAATATCAAAACATGAAGTTGTGCATCTCAAAGCAATTTTTTCAAAATTCAGCCCAGAATTTTTTTTTATTTATGTTTCATGCAATTTTTTGCATTTTTTCTAATCTAATGCTTAATAACGGCAATAATTATGCTTCCAACAAAACGGCATTTGCATCATCGGATAAAGGAGAAAATTTTCTTTTAAAAGCAGTTTGTTCTGAATATGTAACATAAATTTTTAAGAATTTTTATTAAACTAAAGATCACTTTTGAAAAAAGGTACAATAAAATAAGTTTATAATTGTTGCATCTTTAATTCTATCCGTCATAACTTTTTGATATTTTGACAAATGACAGAACATTCATTTCACCCTCTTTTAAAAGAAAAAAGCTTATATAACTTGGGAGATTTTTTTAACAAATGTTTAAGTAAAGTGGCTGCTTTAAGATTTCATTTGACATATGTTTGCGATTTTTGGCGCCATGGCAGAGACTGAATAGCTGCCAGTTGAAAGAAATAAATAAAACAACTTTCAAGTGAGACTCCAGAGTTTTCGCAAGTGAAATCTACGTCATTTTGATATATTGAGTTTGAAAAACCCTTTCGAAACTCAACCAGAATAACAGACTCACAAACAAAACAAACGCCACACACGAAAAAATTCTATATTTTATATTGCATTGCCAGAAAAAGAATTGAATACGGTTTTTTCAACAATGAATTCCAGCACAATTTTCAATTTTTCTAAACGGGGCACGTTTCAGAATCACAAGAAGTATTTTACAGTGCTAAATACGCCAATCTGACAAGAATCGTGCATAAAAATACATGGAGATCTGTTTTAGTGGAAACGATAAAGGGAAATGATTATCTTTTATGCTAATGCTTAAATTGCAAAGAATCACCAAATAGTAAAAGCTACATTTGTGGCAATTATCTAAACCATTTCTTTGAATTAAGCATTAAAGAAGGAAAAGAAAATATATAGTATTAGTAATACTTTAAAGATAGTATAAGTAGTAGTTAGTATTAGTAAATATGTTAGGATAATATTGACTAAAGTGTGGTATACCATATTAATAAATATTTCGTGAAACTAAAAGTGTTCCATTCATTTTTCAAGAGTCGTCTTACAATGCTAACTTAACAATAAGTAATTCGACATTGCTTTAATATATCCCGCAGTAGTTTCAACAGAAGAGACTATATCTGAAGTACGCAGCTATTTAATTATAAAATAAAACGGTTGTCCACACCATGTAGTTACCCACCATGTAGTGATGTCTAAGGTATTAATGTTATTATTTAAACTTAAAAAACAGTATGATATAGAAATGAGAGATTTTGAAAGTGAGGAATTTTTGCTGCAAACCATTAAGATTTTCTTTTTCTGATTGTAAATGACATCGACATAGTTTTTCTGTCATAAAATCACAATTGTCTCAAATTGGTACTCATACTAACTTTAAGAGTAACTAATGAGTAACTTTACATCAAGAGTCAAATAAATTAGCTTATTTTTAGATTTCCACATAACCGAAATCAATTCAAATTACTAATGTAAGAAAATTTTTCGTTCCCTACAGTGCAAAGAACAGGCACGCAGCTAGTATATATATATATATATATATATATATATATATATATATATATGCAGGGTGATTCGCTACCAGACTGACAAACTTTCAGAGGGTGTGGGGGGTACAGAGACGGTTCAGAATCACATAGCAATGCGGGGTCGGAAACGTCGTCTTCATGCGCCTCTTAATATCACTTAAAAAGAAGTGTTCAAGTGATAGTAAACTTTCCGACCATGGTTTTTCAAAAACAAATCCCTCTTTTACCGATTGCACTCGATAAAAATTGTTATTTCAAAATTGTTTCTTTCATTACATTTATGAAATTGTCTGAGAAAAGCCCATTGTTTATGAAACTCTGTTAAGAAATGAGACGCACACTTCAACACTTCTTCCAAAGTTATTATTAACAGGTACACGAAGACGATGTTTCTGACCCCTCATTGCTATGTGATTCTGAACCATCTCTGTACCCCCTACGACCCCTTGCAAGTTTGTCAGTCTGGTAGTGAATCACCGTGTATGTACATACACATGTGTGTGTGTGTGTGTGTTTTGGTAAATCTAAATAAATGATATTTACAAAGTTATGACTAAATGACAAATTTTTCCTCCATAAAGATGAGACTGCAAATAAGCTATTTTAAACCTCCAATAGTTCAAAGAAAAAACGTTTTGACACTGACCAAAATTACAGATTTTTTTTTAAAAAATCTGAAATCTGAATATTGGAGACTATGCCTTCAAAGAAACAGAGTGACCTTGAAAACTGAAGCTAACTAGAGTAAGTAACTGACATATACACACATTTGCAACTTAAATGAGAAATTTATAAGATTTATTCCTTCAATTGAATCTAAATAACTGAAACTAGGATATAAAAAGTAATGAATAACCTTAAGTAAACTTTTCAAAAGAATTTTCTGAAGTAAAACATCCGCTTCCTGAGATTCATCTGTTGGCAATGGAACTTTACCCATTATAAACATCATAATTTCAATTTTTTGGAAATCTGGTAAGTTATTTGCAAATTCACCTACACAACACAAAAAAGAATAAAAGTTAATATTGAGAAAACATGATTATGTTAATTTCAAAATAAAGTATTTTGCTAGGCTAATTACAAAAAAGGGCAAACAGTGAATTTAAAACAAATCCTCTAAGCAAGAAATTGACTCAGTACAGAAATGAATGTAGGATATTATTGTTAAAGAAATTAAATATGTTACCTTTGCATATAAACAAATTATTTATTAAAAACAATACTCATGATTCTACAAGAAAGAGTATAGCTACAGATTTGCTTTCTGACTTACAATTGACAAAATTATTTGAAAAATAAGAAGAGTTAACATTCTGCGTAAGCTACACAGTTAATTAGATTATTTCAGTCTGTCTATACTAGCTATTCTAAGCCTTGGGGGTGCAGAGCATTTGCAGGGGGTGGGGGCATGAGAAAAACAGCCAAAGAGCAAGTGGTAAAGCATGTTTAAAAAATCATTTTATATATTCTTATTTTTACTCCAAAATATACATATTTTTGCTTAAAATGTTTCTTCAAACATTAACAATAACATTATTTTGTAAAAAAAGGTGACTAAATATGCATTGTTGAATAATAATAATAAAAAACATATGTTTGCTAAGGAATGTGAGGGTGGGTTGCATCATTTCAAGTTATCCTTTGTAGGGGAAAAGGGGATACAATGTTAAAAGGTTAGGAATTGCTGATCAATACTGAAGAAACAGTTCTCCATAAACAAGACAAAAAAAAAAAAAAAAAAAAAAAAAAAAAAAACACTAGCACAATTCTAATCAGTTGAGTATAGTAATCAATGGCTAGAATTGCAACTCATAGCACAACAGAAAAAAAGTTTATTGGCCCTAAAAACATTAGTCAGCTGAAGTTTATTATCATTATTATTTTCATGAAGACTGGTTTTATTGATTATTTTACAATATTCTTATCCAGCTATGCAGTTTCTAAATTTTGGTGTTAGAATACCAGAATGACTCTCATGAGGTCTTTTAAAAATAAATGCATTGAATTTCAAGTGGCAGTTTTATATTATTATTAATAACTGTATAGTAAGAAATACAAAATATATTTTGTAAACAACAACAAGCAGTCTTGCTGACACACCATATATTTAAAAATTAAATAAATCACAATGTTATTTGTATATTATTTTGCTGTTAATCTTCTTTTGTCAGAAAATTACATAATCCTTTTAATACTTGAAAACTACAATTGATTTATGATTATGAAATATGGTATTTTTAAATGCCTTCAATTAATTATCCATTAAGATGGCAACATTCAAACATTCTGAAATAATGTAGTTTTCACAAGCAACACATAACTCTGATTTATCAAAGTTAAAAACATTAGTTTTGGTGATTTTTATAAAACATTAATTTTACAAAAATGGCAATGACAAACTTACCAAGGGTATTAATAACACAGTCTTGAAAATGTTTCTCATCTTGTACATCTTCTTCATTGGTGGCCTTAATGTCAATCGAATGCCTAAGATGATTCAATAAAGAATTAAAAATTTCCAGGACTGAGGGGCCTGCAAAGAATAGATAAATATTTCAATAAAAGTACTACAGGTAAAATAAAATAAGTAAAAATATGGTTAAATTCTGGAATATGGTGCCTACCTATACTTTCCCCTGCAGCTATGGAAACTATATTTGCAAGCACGTTTACAATTCCAGTACGAACTTTGGCATCAGCTTTGGGCCTTTTCCTTTTCTTGTCCAGCTCATTCATGCGTGATTTTTCATCCAAGTGACTCATTAGTATTTGAATTACAGCGTATGAATATTGAGCCTAAAAAAATACAAGGTGTCATTGAATTCAGGGCAGGTAAAACACATATAAACAAGCATTTTTTGTAAAGCAATATGGCGTCAGAAATGAAATGCCAAGTGGTTTCAACCTGATATCCCATTGAACTAATAATGAATATAGTCATAGACAGTGACCGAAATTCATTTCTGCCCAGAACTTTTTTATTGATTTTATCAGTAATTGTTTTTAATTTTTGATTATATAAGATCTCAATATTAACAAAAAATCATTAAAAAAAATAAATTGCATAATTTTTTGATAAACAAACTTTGCTTGTTTGTTCATCCATAAACTATATATGATATTAAATAATCACAAAAACAGATAAAAAAAATTTTACCTGAATTGAATACATGATTATTTTAAAGGTGTGAACAGCAAAATCATTGGGATCCCATAACTCATGACTATCTAAATGTCTGAAAGTAAATAAAAAATATTTAAGACATTCATATGAATAAATAAATTCTCAAATTTATTTGTGAGCTTTGTTTTAAACTGTAGAGTACATACAATCCCTTTATGCACTAGCTAACAGTCACATTTCCAAAACTTTCCAAGATGTTTTGTTAAAACTTAATTATTTTTTAAAAAATGAATAACTGATCATTGTAAAATGCATTTTGTTTTGAGTGATGAAATTTTTGAAGAATTTTATGAAAACCTAGTTTGAAGTTTTTCCTAGCTTTGAAGTTTTTTTAAATTTTTGAAGAATAAGCTAAGAATTTTATGAAAACCTAGTTTATGAAAACCTAGTTTGTAAAGCACTACTATAACAGGGGCTAGTTTGACCCAACACAAAAAAAGAAGTTATCAGTTCTTGTATTGAACAAAGAAATGAGATAAATAAGAAGATTTTTGAGCTAGAAAAATACTTTATGTGAGGGTAATTCAAAAGTTTGGGGATAAATTTAATTTTTTATTATTGGCAACTGAGAATTTTGCCAATAACAAAAAATCGAGGTGTCAATTTACTAGCATTTTTAAGCTAGGAGTTACAACAGATGAAATCTACTAATTTTGTATGAAATCAAATGGATGAAGCAAAAAAAAACCCCGTAGTAGAGTTACTCTGGTCTGAAACTAGAAAATAGTAAATTAATAGGGGGAAAAAGTAAGATATTTTTTAAATAATGCATTTTACTTCCTCATTCCACAGTAATCCATTAAAACTCAATTCAGATGTTGAAAACTCATATTTGAAATTACAGAAATTACGTTCTTTGAAATTAAAGAAATATTAGTGAAGATAAAAGTGGCCCAAAGTAGCCTCAGTTGATGGTATTTTAAAATTATTATCTGGTTCATGAAGAGAAATGCAGCCATACTTTTTATTATTAAAATATTTTTATAATGACTTATTTTTCTGGTGGGATTTAAGGACTCTCCACATGATTTATTAAAAGCAAAAAAAGTATATTTTTGATTAACTAAAAAAAAAAATTGAATGAATTTCTAATGCTACATGAAAAATAAGACACATACACTACAGAATAAGTATCTAAATAAACAAGGAGGCTAGTTTTTTTTTTATTATTATTATTATTATTATTATTATTATGTAAGATTTTAAGATTTTGCTGTTGTTGATACAAGATTGACCCTCAATACAAAAGCTTGTGTAGTTCGGCAAATATCATATTAAATTGCAGTTATTAATTAAAATCAAGTCTAATGATAAATAAATCATACAGCTATCATTTCAGAGTTAAGTTTTTCCAAGGAAATGAGATACAAGTCCACAGTTTTTGAAAATCCAATTCCAAATAATCCCATAAATTTACCTGATTCTACACTTTTTCTTTTAGAATATCATTGACAATGCATGTTTAGTAGTGACAGCAAAATTTTAGACTGATTTCCTTCATGCATATGACTAATTTATTGCTTATAAGACAAAAATTAAAACAGTATTCTTTTTAGTTTTCAATTCTCATAGTGTAGCATAGCTTTACATTATTTTTCTTAAGCATAACCTGCCTTAAAAATGGAAACTTTCAAGGACAGTATACAAAATGATGAGTTTTAATCAAAACTGTCAGACATATTTAAATGATTTTTAACTTTGCAAATGTTAAAAAATGAGCAAAAAAAAAAATTTTTTTTCCTTCACGGTGTTGTTTTATTTTACCTTTTTACAAGTTGATTTAATAGAAAATGAGGAACTAACTTTAAAACAGGTCTGATGACAGATCGGACATTGCCAAACGTTGCTCGACTCATGAGTTCCCTTAGACAGTTCTCAGCTAATGTCCAGGGCTTAGCTTCTTCCTGGGGTGAGTCTGGAGTGTCAGTTAAGTTTCCACTAGTTAAAATAAATAAATAAAAGCATTCAAATTTTTTCAGTAATACTAAAAAGTAAACAGAAAAGTAGACATCAGAATACTACTTCAAAGGTAAAATAGATCAGCACTCATGCAGGTGTGTATAGGTAAGGGGGAACCAGGGCCAATGCTAAGAATTTTTTAAGGGTAAGATGTCGATAAACTGACAAGTCAAATATCGGTTTTTACCAACTTACTTATTTTTTTATCAACTATTTAACCAACTTCTTACTTTTGCCAACTGAGCTTGAATACTTTCACTGAGTGAACCAGAAAAAAGGAAGTAAATTACAGTTTCTCTTAAGTTTTTTAAAACTAAGTTTGCAGCTAAGTACCTAATTTTGCCAAGCTAAACAGAATTTGTGAGTGTTGGGGGGGAGGGAAGACACCTCACCATCTGCCTTCTTAGCAAGACCCCTGGGGGAACTTTGATTAATAAAATGCAAAATTTGTCTTAAACAATGAGAATTACTTTTCACAAAATAATGCTCTAATATAGCCCTTAAGGTGCACATAGGAGGATTATAAGTTTATAAATTGAACTATTTTAAGCAGAATATAAGAATTAAAAAAGGTCATTCAAATAATTTTCCTTAAAAAACACATTTCTGTGGAACACTCAGGAAAGTTTCACTCTAGATGCTTTTCAAAATACCATACACTTTTGATTATTGAGAGTAAAGTAAACACTTTTCAGGATTATTTGTGATTTATTTCATACATTCAATATCTAAAAGAACAAAATCTAGTATATCTATGATGTATGTAAAATGTATAATACAACTTGTGAAAAAACATCCTTACTTTGTTTTTCAAAAAATACCTTAGTTAAATTATTTTTTTAAACTGTGTAAAAAGTCATGTGATAGTGTTTTCCTTAAAAAACAGCTTTAAGGGAAAGCTTAAACTGATAAAAATGAATTCTTAAATGGAGATACTGAAAATAAGGAGGTCATGACACTTATAATTATTTGAATATAATGCCAAAGAACAAGTTCAATTTAATTTATTACACACTATAGTCATTTTATGCTCATAAGGGCTTATTAGACTAAAGCTTTTAGTTCAGCATAAAGATCAAATGATAATGACACATAATTAAGCTTGAATCAGGATCCAAACCATTTGGCTATCATCTACAAAAGGAACTCGAGATTTTTGAAAGAACAACCCAGTAGAATGTTAAGTGAACAGGGATCGATGCAGAAGAAATTTGGGTCCGTTTGCAGCTCTTTCACGAAACTAAAATTTAATAAAAATGACCCTTTCATAAAAATAGAATCATCTAAAACAGCCCCTTTGCAAAAATACAACTGAGAATAAAACAGCTGTTCACTGTCACTTTATCCCACATTTTAATTACTTTAACGAAAACGGGACTTTTATAAAAATTGGTATAAAAATTCACAAAAACCAACACTGAAATTCATAAATACAGATATTGAAATTTGCATAAACAAATGGTTTTTGTAAAAATAGGTCTCTGGAATAAATTCTTAGATTGACCCCCTATGAAAACAAATTCTACATACACATTGCCTTAAAATAACAGTTGCTAAATGTCTTTTAGAAATAAATAGCATACCAGTGTCCTTGCATGTTGAACAGAAGAGAGGGGATTATTTTTTCCATGTGAGTTTCATCCCAAATGTTGACTTGCAAATCATCACTGACAGTCTTCCGAACAACTCCTTGGATCCCCTTCAACCCAGCAACTCTCAGCCTATAAATTAAATATCATAAAACACATCATAAAACAGCTTTGTTTAAATTTAAAAGACTGTACATATGTTTTGGATGGTACAAAAAGGCTTGTTCAGCAGTGAAATTACCAACCCACACAAAGGCAAGAAAGCAAACAACTGGGGTGAATACAAGAGAAAAGAAACAAGATGTTGCCACTCAAAATGAAGAAAACTGTAGTGAATAATTATGAATGGGGGGAAGAGAAATTAATAAAAGAAGTCTTTTTTTTCAATTTATCCCTTCCTCTTTTATTCATACTTATTTTCGGATGTTTTACAATTTTCTTTTCTCTCTCTCATGCAAATGGCAACTATCTGTTGCGTCTCTGTGATTTATTTCAGTTGCTTCCTTTCCTGCCACTGTCAATCTACAGTGATTTTACAGCTGAAGAAAGGTTTACACTTTATCTTAAATTATGTGCAGTCATTTCAAATCAAAATGATACAAAATAGGAATAATATTGCTTACAGGGGTTAAACATTAATTATACGCTTACTGCATTATGTATGAATTATTGAACATTGTCATAGTATGCAGAGTTACTGTGTATACTACATACAGTAGTCAGTTGAAAAGAAACAAGCTAATTATGAAACTCAATTTATTACTGTATTAATACATTTTGTATAATACATGTATGTATTAAGGGTTTTGTACTTAATACATGTATGTATTAAGGGTTTTGTATAATACATGTATGTATTAAGGGTTGGAACATACCTAATACTGCATACATACTAATATAGTTACCAAAAAATTGTACTTGCATAAGGAAGAAAGATGAATGATACCTTAAGAATCTGAACTGATATAATCGTTAATCTTGCTTTGTTGGCAATTTTTATAGACTTTAAACTAGTGGCATATCCAAGGGGGGGGGGATAGGTGGTCACACACACACACACACACCCCGTGAGGAGTTTTTTTGCCATACAAAATGTATATTCTTCACTTCCTTATCACGCACACATATACATATATGAGTTTACAACGTCTTTACAACGATTTTGTCTTTACAACGATATATTATTTTGACCCCCAAAATATCATTATAGAGGGATTTCACTGTATAAACAGACTAAGTTTCATAAGCTTACTGAACTTTAAATTATGCACCGAATTTTCTTTTCTTTTCAACTCCTTCTCATACAAATTCAACTCAAAAATTGTTTGCTTTGACAAATTTCAATAGTAGCAACAATGATAATTCTTGGAGAAAAAAAATTTCTTATACCTTTAGATAATGAAAAGGTATTCATATCAATATTAAAAAAGTAAGCTTACCTAGTCCGAGTTTCTTTGTCATCATGGTTATTATGACACAGGGATGAAAATTTTGAAACGAAAAAATCATAACGCCGATGATAAGATGGTGTATCTTCTTCTATATTGGCAAATTTAACAAACTGGAAACATAGAAAGAAGCAATTGTTAAACAGGTAAAAATAAAATAAGTTACATATAAAAATGATAAAGATAATAAACAGTTTTATTTAAAATTTTATAAAGCTATCAGAATCACATATTAGCAAATAGCAGATTTACACAAGATGGAAGGTATAGAGGGTAATAGAGGAAGGTATAGAGGAAGAATAGAGGGTAAAATAGGTTATGTAGAGCAAAATAAAGTTTGAAGCTGGTATAAAATCCATTTGCATTTTCACAAACAAAACTTTATTGGACAGCAATGAATTTAATAAAATGCAAGAGGAAAAAATTTCTTGAATGAATATATAAACTAGCCAATAGGAATGCAGACGATTCCAAGAGGGTTTTTTCTGGTGCAAAGTAAAATGTTAGTTGAAAATAATAAAGTGAAAATGGGTTAGAAATACAATGTCAAGCAGACAAAATAATAATACTAATAATAATAATCATGACTGGGAAATAGAAAATAATTATTAAAGTTTAAATTAAATAATATCAAAACAGATTGTCCCAATACGTAGCTTACATCTACTTGTCAAGTCACAGACATTATAAACAGGGAGATTATTGTGTTCTACATTAAGAAGTTATTAAAAAAGCTCACATTACATTAATAAAAGATATTCTTTAATTGCTAAAAAACACTAAGTTGATATTATATATATTCTGGATGAACATATTCATAGGGATAAGACAAAAACGCAAACAGTTGCAGAGTCTATACTTAACATTTAATTTTTATTTTAATATATCAAGTTTTTATATTTTACTAAAGTAAAGAGTTAATATTTCAAGGATTTTCTAAGCATCAAATGCAGTTAGACCTGTCTATCTCAAACCTATTAATCTAGAAAATTGCTAAATCTCAAAATTTCTAAACTTCTCATTTTTATAATCAAAAATCAATGCATTTTTCCATGTTTATCTTGCAAAAGCTTTTTTAAAATCCTCTGTATCTCAAATTTTGTTACAAATTAAGTTACAAAAATCTACGCACAAAAATGATTTTTTTCCCTCCACAACAGATCTTTCATACCAATGAACCAAAACAGACAACAAAAGAAGCAGAGAAGGTCATAGATCTGTTAACAAATTTTCTAAAATCTCAAAAAAATATTGGCCATGAGGGATTTGTAGCTCTTGTTCACCTTAGATAGCTGATAAAAAAAAAAGGCGTCAAAAAAGTCATTGGAAAACTATTTTCATTGCTAAAGGTATGTACGAAAGCTAAAAGATGTTATAGATGTATGCAAAATTAACCTGCAATCACATCAGAGCATAGTTAAATGTAAAAACTTTTCCATACCGTATTCAAGCACATCAAATGGCATTACAGCCTTTGATTAAGTGTCAAAAGTGCCTTGTGGTGTCCTTGACAGCCTTTTGTACACTGTGCATGCAAAAATAGATGGGGATGGCAAAAGCATTTACAAAATGATGAAAAAATGCTTGAATACAATACAGAAAAGGTGTTTTTGATTTAATTATGGGTTACGTTCATAAAACTATTACAAATAACATATTACAATATTTTTCTACAACAAAAGAAAATAAACCTTTTTTTAATAGACTACATTTAACTCTATAACTGAAAACTTCTTTAATTTTTTTTCCCTTTCTCGTGAGATTCGGGATAAGACAGATTTGATTGTATTATTTTGAGGACCAGTGACATACACATAATAAATGTCTATCCTATTTAATGCTTACTCTGCTTCTACTAATGCACTGAAAAAAGATAATGTAAGTATGTTTTCTATACACTTCATACTGTAGATGTGATTTCTATGTCAAAACTGTGATGCAATTTCAATATATCCACAATATATATTTTATTGTGAACACAAACAAAACATTAAGTCATAATGTTTTGTTATAATGTGTACATTTGTGTTAAGGCATTAGAGATTTTCAGGGGATATAATTTAAGGTAGCAATTTTGCACACTACATCAAAAAAGAAGAAAATTAACTGAGGGTAAAGTTAAATTTAAAAACAAACTGAAGGCAAAGAAAAATTTAATATCACACGCTAACTGGCTTTACTAACATATGTTTAGATATTAATTTTTTAGAGTATGTACATATTTTATTAGTATTTCTAAAATACGTGTTCATAATACATAAATTATTATATAAAAATTGGAATGTTTTAATTGGGACTAGTACAGATTAATCATACAGTAGAAGACCCAAAATCCACACAGCTTGGTTCCAAACCTTTTGCAGATATTTTTGGCGATTTTGGGTCTAATAGAAAAAATTTTCTATTTCCCTCCATCCCCACCCAGATAATGATAATAAAATAAGTAAAAAAAATAAGCAAGTTATATTATCTATATTATAATCAGAATCATACTATAAAAGTACAGAGGAATATTACTATAAACAAAATTATGAGATTATACGCAAATTATTTAAACTTTTTAAACATTCATTGAATAGTAAGAATAGAAGACTGTAGGATGTTCTATATGTAGTGTTTCCCCCCCCCCCCTTGTTCCATACTGTCATTATTTCCTCTTTTGTAACGCAGCTTTGCTGCTCTAGAAATCTGAGATATTTCTCTCTTAGTTCTAAATCTTAATTAAATGTTATTTTATCAATCTTTTGATCATCCTTATAGTTGTTATTGTGTCACAGTCTGTATATTCCAATTCAGTGTCCATTATGTCACTGTCAGTCATCTTAAGGTTATTAACGTTACTATCAGAATTCACAAATTCGAATATATATATAATATAAAATAGCTAAACTTACATAATACGGAATCCCAAGTAAAACATTAAGTAGTAGCACATAATAACAAAAAAGTACTGAAAAACTGAAAACATGAAATAAAAATTGATAATCCAGAGGCAAGAAATATTGTAAATAACAGAGCTGTCAAAGCTAAAGAGAAGTGGGAAGACAAGCCAGGTGAGATCACATGGGCTTAAGCCTAACTTTTCCATCCCAAGCAATGAAGTGGAGATGGAGTGGAAAATTGAAATGGAGTACTCCATTATCAAGTACCACCATACTCACATTTCAATTTAAAGAAGAAACAAAAATAGCTAGGTTTCTGCAGGTTAAAGTGAGAATCACTTATTAGGTTTTTTTTTTCTGTGGTTCTGCAGTATTCTGAACTTAACATGAATTTCACTGTTTACATTGAGCAGAGAGTGCAGATTTTGAATTGGAAGATTTTGGGTCTTCAACTGTATTTCAATCAATTTCAAAGGACAATAATGAATTTGAGGCACAAGTTTTTTTTACTAACGAGTTTAGTCATGGAAGAAATTAAACTCTGATTTCAATATACAATATTGTTACCCTTTGAATAAATGCATAAAAGATCACTTTGAATTAAACTATTTTCAAATACTAAAATGAACACACAAAGTATATTTACTGATTGAGCAGCAAGAAGTTGCATATCTGCTTCATGGCACTCCAAAAGCTTTTGAACCATTTTTAAAAAGCTCTCAACGAACAAGTTCAAACTTTGAGCATGGCATGCCACAAGCAACTGGTCCATAGCTTCCATTGCTATAATCACATACCTTTAAAAAAAATGTCAGAATAAAATATAAAATATTCAATAAACATTAAGAAATACATGCTAAAAATAAAATTGCCATTTTTACAGTTTATTACACAAAATAAATTTTTATTCAAATGCACTGTACTTTAATCAGGAGAAATTAATTTTTCACTACTTGGTATGCTTTATATATTGATAATCAGCTTTGCTATTTAATTATCTATCTATAATAAGTCAATTGGTTGTTTAAATCTAATCAATTATTTAAATCAAAATAATTTTATACCTATTATTTTACAGTACCAAATTTTAAACAATATACTTTTATAATACTTAAGTAGAATGAAAGCATATCAGTGCTGCTGCCTATTTCTATTTTATTTTATGAAATTTTATAATTTAAAACTATTTTAATCAGATTATGATCATTCAAGTTCTACATTTTATATTTTAGTTCACGTTACTTCAAAGCAAATTTAAGAATAAAATAATATAAATTCAAATTTAGCATTATATTCTGTCTTTGCTTTACAAAACTGAATTCATTTTATCATTTTTATTGTTCAATGATCTGTAACTAGGTAATTATTAGTTATTAAAAGCAACATCAGTAATTATGGTAATTATTTATTTTAGGCAAAATAAAAACTATTAAAATTTTTTCAAATGAAACTAAATATGTTTAAATTTACTTGGTCAATTTATTATTTAATCATCAGCTTAACAAACCAATTTTCTTTATTTTTCCCACAGGCGAAAATGCATCAGAGAAAAAATAATTCAAAATGGTGATATTTTTAAAAAGGTGGACAGGGAAAGCTGCAAATTTTTATACAAAAGCTAATTTTTTAAAATCTCATTTGATAGTAGTCACTAGACCTTTTCCGTAAAAAGGGCTTTTGGTGTATTTCTAACTAATAAATAAAAAATTTAGGTACTTTTCCATTATAAGCACCAATAATTTTCACACCAATTTGGCACATTTTCAAAAATCATTGCAACGAGAGAAAAAAAAAAAAAACATGATATAATCATACTAATGATTAGCAACGATATGAGGACCATTATTTTCGTTGTCATGGAGATAACAAGACTTTATGGAATGTCGCAATCAAATATGATTACTTTAGCTTGTAATGAAATTTGTGTCATGCAATAAATGTAATGAATAAGTACAGCTTGAATATTTGGCAAAACAAGGAGATTAAATATTTCACTGTGCTAAGTAAGGCAAGGATTATGTACAAGTATCTATCAAGGACTGTTTTAATGTCGCTTAGAGAAATAATTATCGATTATATGCATACATTAATTGCCAGAGAATCAGAAGTAGACATGCTACTTTTCCGCTAGTGGAATTCTGCCTTTTCAGTATTAAATTTTATCATTCCTGAGATCGATGCAAGTATACATTAAAATTTTCAGATATGTATATGAGGGGGGGGTGTCTTTGCTGACTGTAAACATATTCAAACTGGGCATTATATCAGACTTTTTTTTTAATGACCTCATTAGAACAATTAAAAAACTTACAATTTTTTTTTTTTTTTGTTTTTGTTGCAATTTTTGCTTCACTTAAAAAGTGCAACAGAACTTCTGCACTGTTGCAGCTAAAAAAAGCTTATCTTAAAAGTGTCCCAATTTTCTACTAGAAATAGTCTTTAATTTTAGTTATAATTTAAAATTAACATAAGCTGTTTTAACTGAATTCAAATGTTATTTTATGTTAACTTCAACAATCTTGAAATTGTAACTTTGAAATTATACATATTTTGTTTGAGAATCCACAAGTGTGTTTTCTTATTATGTAATTTTTTTCAATAAATATACTCTTAAAAGTTTAGTTATTAAGATTTAAAATTCATATAACTAGTTTACATAGCCAGTCTGATAGTTTGATACGTCTCAATCTTCAAATTTAAAAATAATAAAGTGTTACATTTATTTATAAAAATCTCTTAAAAGCCATATGATTTTGGTATGGTTATAGATTTTAGTTTCTCTAGCAACGATAACATTGTGCTAAATTTCAGCCTTTTTTTCTGAACAGCTGTAGCATATCTCATCAAAAGTTGTCGTTGGTGGTAAATATTTATAATGTTCCAATGAACGTAATGAATGTTTTAATATGTTTTGAATTTGAATTTATTTAAGTGTTAAATAATTTTAGCTTTCTTTCTTTCCATGTATGCTATCTAATATCAAATAAATATTAGTATATTTTTCTGATCCGTCAATGAAATTATATACTTAATTTTTAGCTATCACAAATATACCTGTTCGATCTTGTCGCTCCTCTGACACATTGCATCGCACTGGCAAATCAGGTGTCTCCAAATGTATGCCTATCACTCAGAGTTATTGCGAGTTTATTTCATTCAACAATACGATGCATAGTATGCTTATTACAGAAAAATAACTAACTTTATTTTTAGAAATCTGAAGCAGACAATACACAACTTTCTGGTAACATTTATGCAATTATGCACATTTTTGATGCATTGCACTTGAACTTATTTCATAAAAGTATGATACTAAACTTTGATATCATTAATGTTTTTACCTAATGTAAGAGCTATTTCCAAGCTGTGTTCAGTTTTAGAAACTTAATTTGGTGCTACCTTTGATGTTATTTCATCAAAAGTTATCAAACTCAGCCACAGCTGACAAGATTTTGGGCATAGCTCAAACAACGATTGAACTATAGACGTCACTAAAAGGATTTTGGTTGGCCTATTTGATCAGATTGCAAATACATGACACAGCTGATTGCAATGAAAACAGGAGGAGCACAACTAGATGTCACAACAGTCCTTACAAAATTCCATCAATCTGCAGTTAATCATTTTTGAGTTATGTGAGATGCATGTATGAATACATGCATAGATCTGTTCTCAATGAACATGCATATGTACAGATGTCATGTGAAAACTCATTTAAGTCATGTAAATGTGCCGAGTGGTAAAATGGATCATGCATACATATTAAGTAGAGAATTCACATAGGAACTTGTCAAATCAATTTTAGGAATGGTCAGAGCAATTTTTCTGTTGAAATATGAATACCAAAGTCTTTTATTTATGATTACAATACTTCTTTTATTACTTTGTACAAGGAAGTAAAAAATATTAGATTTTTACTAGATTTCAAAAATATGCATTTTTCATTAATCATTATAAGTATTTTAAACTGAAGTGTTCACAATATACTGACCACATGAAATGTGCGAAGCAACAGATTGGTTTTAATAAATTTAGATAAGTTAGTTTTAATAAATTAGCTATTTTTGTGCTGAAGTATGACAGCTGGCTGTGCGGCACAGCCAGCTGTCGTCAAAAAAGGGTCTCTAGATCTGTGGCATGCGATGAACGTTTCGATCGTCCACCATCTTGCTGGTAGTTAAGTCGAGTGATGGCAACGGCTGCCCTTTTTCAGCATTGGGCAATCTATCCAGCTGTTCTCGTATTCTTCCATTATTCAGAAGATGTCAGTGCTGTTAAAAAGAATCGTGACAATGTTTTTTACGGGAAATGACGTGCTAAAAAGTAAAGGATTCTCATGGAGCTCTGTCACCCGCAACTATTTTTATAGAAATCCAATCTATTCTTCGTGACTGGCAACAGTCAAAACGTCAGAGTTTGGTGCTCCCAGAGCGGGAACACTGCGTGTTAAAGGGATAATAGAAGAAATACTCAGTTTATTACAGCAAAATTTGCCACAGTAATATACTATCATGGCAGAAAGGAAATAGCAATATAACAATGAAAAGAAGGTCAATTGTTAGTCAATATACAGGTTATATCCAAATTAATCATATCATGACTTTTTATATCACGTGAAAGGTCCACCTAATAGAGTGTGTCACTACCATGCACGGCTATACTAGCTTATCTACAAGCCATCAACATTATTTTTGGATACTAGTGAAGTGCGTGTGTGTGTATATAGTATATCTACAGCGTGTGCAAGAGGACAAAGTATTTTGATATGACATGCCACCTAGAATTTTTTGCTTACCCCACTTTGGAGATCTGCAGATTAAGACACAAAAACTGTCCAGCAACTCACAGAAGTCTATTACGACAATTAATGTGTTGTGAATATTTTTGTGTAATATTTCACCATCAAGATTCAAATTTATTAACTACTATTACAAAAAAATGATGAAGAACAATCTGAGTACAAACCCATGTCGATGTCTAGCAATGTCACGAGACACTTTCCATGCTAAATATTCACCAATGCGATCCAGTTTTTCAGGCGATGATAAAGCATAGAAAGTGAGCTTTTCCATGTTGTTACGTACCAGTCCATCCTGTTTTTTAATAAAGAGGAAATATTAGAAATTCTAAAATTAAAAATATAAAATCACTCGAAAATAGGGATGCACCAAATATCATATTTTGCCGAATAACGAATACCGAATATTCGGTTAAAATACTAACCAAATATTTGGTCGAATACCGAATACTTGGTTAAAATTTATTAAACTTATTAAACCGTTATTAAACTTTGATTGCAATGATTAACGTAATTAGTTTTTTCTTAAACAATATTTCATATGGCATAAAACTTCAAAAATTAAAATGCTGCAAAATTTAATATCCAAGTGTGTTTCCTTTATATATTATTAACAACTTTTTTAAATATTAGTTGAAATGCTGGTAATTTTTTTACCTGCATATTTCATTTAAAAAATTAGCAGTTAATTGACTTTACAAATTTATGAACACTTAATGTTATTAGTTTTTTTCCCCTGGTTACTGTATCAAATTTAAATCAGTTAGTAATTGCAAGGTTAATGTAATGTGTCATAAGATTTAAGAAAAATTGAAAAGCAACAAAATTCAAATTTAACATCTGAGTGTTTTCTCTTACATTAAAACTAATTTCATTGTGATATTAGTTTTTTGTGTGATTGTGGAACACTATGTTAGGGCTATCTGCCAAGGATGGGGGTGCCTTGGTAGGATGACTTTCTAAGGGTTTCTAACGCTTATTCACAAGTGACATTAGTAAGTAACAACTTGAATCAATTTAGTACTATGGTACTACATCTTTCATTCATGATATAAAAAATATGTACTTGTTTACCAATTGATGAATACTTAAATTTGTTTACTGTCCAGTTGCCGAATATTTAAGTATTCGGCCGAACCGAATATTCGATTTGTCGGCTGAATAGGCAGTATGCCGAATACCAGCCGAATATTCAGTGCATCCCTACTCAAAAACAATTAATTCATTGCATTAGAATTATATATTTTCTCTATCAATAGACACTATGACAGAAAATCTAATATCAGGACTCCAAAATTTTGAGTTATCTAAAATCTGGATATTTTGCTAAACACTGAGTTTTTTGTAATTGTTTTTAATAAACATGTTACAAAAATTGTCATTCCTATCGTCTGATAGCATATTTAGCAGAAACAAGATTTTTTAACATCCCTTCATCTATCTTTTATTTATTCATTCATGTAACAAGAAATGTGTTTTTACATTTGTGACTTGAATTAAATAATTCTATGTAACATAAAGGAAGATGATGTTAAAAAATGCATTCTGAATATAAAAAGGAACAATTGTTGGAGGAAAACAGGCAAAATATAAAATTAGAGGAGATTACTAAAGTAAAAGGAAAAAGTCAGGGTTCTTTTGTTTCAGTTCTTAATCATTTGAAGGTAAATGGATGAATAAAGACATATTCATTCTAAAACTTCCTGGAATGATTTGGCAGTTATGTCAATGGCAATATATTGCAAAACAGAATGAGCTTTAGCTGTCAAAAATTTTATATTTTGGCATGGTTCACCACAAATGAAATTAATATAGTTACATCTTAAATTTAGCATGCTAAGTACTATAGCACACCAGAAAATATTATTATTTGCAAAATATTTGATCATCCTTAAATAAAACTATTTAATTTTTTGACAATGGTGCAATTGTTACAATTTTTTCTGGAGATAGAAATAATTAAAAAGTAAAATTATAGAACTGAATATTGACTATTAGTATTTAAACAAAGTCATTGACATTTTTAAATATTGTAAATTTGTAATAATAAATAAATAAATAAATAAAGGTTATGTGAATAAAAAGAAGACCTGAACACCCTCCCTAACAAGGTTAAAATATTCTAAGTTTTTGAGTGCTGGTGAAATAAAAGGAGAAAAAGGATTTCACCCAGACTTTAGAAAATCATTACTCATAATTACCTGGGGATCAGATGGATAGATGTTGTCAACAAGTCTTCGATAACGGGGGCGTAAAGCAGAACAACAGCCACAACAGCCTAAAAAATAAAAAACATGATTTCTGCTTACCACTAAAATACAGTAAATGAAATTTATTAATAATACTTGTTACAAAAAATAAAATACTATGAATATGTTTTTATGTTTTTAGTAAAATAATGTTTGCCTGGAGAACAATTTCTCACTTGGGAGATTTTAATTATAATCCTAGGCATCACTCAAAATTCTCGTTAATAGTCCTCTTTTAAGCAGGATTTTTAAAAAGTCTACATAGTTTATTTTGTGTTTGAGTATTCATTTTTTTTTAACTACAAGAAATAAAAAATACTAAAAGTTAGTAGTTATAAATATATTACCTATTTTACTCTGTGAAAATAAGTATTATTAAGTACATATTTTTTAAAAAGTAATTTACAAAAATATCTTAAATAGATGAAAAAAATTAACAACAAAAACTACAAAACCAATGTGATTTGAAAACATTTTTTTAAAACAAATGCAAACCAAATTCATATAAATGCTACATATTAAAAATACAAATATACTATTTTATAAAACTCTAAACCAATACAATTTTGAAAAAAAAATTTAAAAATTAAATGTACTCAAGAAAGAGTCTCAGCGACTCACATTCTGAAGCACCACTGTTCAAACATTCTTATATTTAAACACAAAACTAAAACTTGTACAATTAAGTTTTGAGGAATGACTTTCAAAGTTAAAAAAATAAATAACATTTTCAGCATATAAACAAAATTTATCAAAAATATAATTCTATTAACAATTAATAAAAGCTTGACTGCACATCATTATGAAAAATTTAAATAATTTCCCACTTAAAGGTAATGTAACACCTGTACAAACTTTCAAAAAACTCTCACAAAATCAAAATTCAAAGGCTGTCTTATTTTAAGAAAAGGGGGGGAAATCTTTTTTTTTTTTTTTTTTTTTTTTTTGTCGTAACATTAACACCATCCTGAATGCAAACAAATAATTCTAATTTTCTTCTCACTCCAAAAAGTTAATGCAAAATAGAACAATAAAAACCATTACTCAAACAAAAATTCTATGCTTGGTTACCAGATCAATTTATTGATCTTGAAAATTCAGTCGCCTTATGCCTTGACCTTATAGATAAGGATAAGTACGGAAAGCATGACATGCAATATAAAAATTAGCTGTAAAAAAAGTTTTAACATTTTAAGAAAAAGAAAACCCATTACAAATAAAAACAGAAGAAAAGAATATTAAGCTACATAAATTTAGGAAAAAGAGTAAATGTGAATTAAAATTATGGTACCTTTAGGGGGGAAAAGGTAACTATACTAATAATAAACTCTAAGCAGCACTATGTAATACACTGAAATGTAATAGGTTAAAATAGCAATTATACTATTTTATTTAAAATATTATATTAAACAATCAAGCATGTATATCTCAAAAACCTCTATATCTCGAAACTTCTAAAATTCCCTACATTTACAATCAAAATTCAAGGTATTTTCCATATTTATGTTGAACAAATTTCTTTCAAAACCTCTATATCTCGAATTTCAGTTAGTGTAAATTACTAAAATTAATGCTTAAAGAGCAACTTCCTTCAACAAAAGTTGCTTACCGATGTGTCTAAAGAGAGGCCAAAAAAAGCAGAGAAGGCTGTGTAACTCTGGACTTTTCTCAAGTCTCAAGTAAATTTTGCTATAATGAATTTACAGCTCTTGGTAACCTTAGAAAGCTGGCAGAAACAAAGATTGAAAGTGATTGAAAGACTATTTTTATTTTTAAAGGTACATATTTATATTTTTAAGTGTTATGGATTATGTAAAATAAATCTGCAATCATACTGCTGTATTTTTTTACAGCAAAAGCAAATAAAACATTTCTAATTAACAGCATTTAAAACCTCTATAACTCAAAACCTCTTTATCACGAATTTTTTCCTTTCCCATGAAATTTGAGAAGACAGGTTCAATTGTAGTATAAATAACATTATAATAACATTAACTGATATTCATGCATACATATTCTGCACATTTTTTACTGAAATTAGGTAGGTGAAAACAGCGAACAGCTTATACATGCAATTGGCCTATACACATGTAAATACAGTATAATTATAATGTAATAAATCAATATTATAATACATCTATATTATACAAAACAATCTAATTCTACCAGAAGATGCAATCATTACAATAATAATAAATCTCAGCTGTTCAAGCCTCGTCAGGGGGAGACCCCCTGAACCCCCCAAATTTTTTAGCTTCATTATTGCCATATTAAAACGATATTAATGGACTCTGTCATTTTATCACTCATCTTTCGCGTATTTTGCCTGGTAACCCTATGTTGAAATTTTTATGAGTGTAACCTATCTATACAAAAATACATGTGAAGCATATTCTACAGTTTACAAAGTATTGTAACAATAGATTAAAGTTGTTGTGAACTAATAGTATTTAAATATATTTAAAAAATACATGTGACGCATATTTTACAGCTTACGAAATAGTGTAACAATAGATTAAAGCTGTTGTGAACCAATAGTATTTAAATACATGTAAAATTATGTCGCATTTTTGGGACACATTTTTCAATAAAGGGTGTTGAGAGATAAAATGACATAGTCATTAATAATAGGAACTTACATGAAAAGCATACTGAATATTAAAAAATGTAAGAGGAATAATAATTCTAATCTAACCAGTACTATGTAACATACTAATGTAATCTAGGTTAAAAGTATTAACTATTGCATAAAGCACAAAGCAATCTCATTCTACAAGATAAAAGAAAAAGGTAAATATTAATAAATAGATAACAGGGACTTACACTCTGGAACATCACACTGTTTGAACATGGAACTAAACCATTTAGGACGTACACAACAATTAAGATTTTGGGGAGCCACTTCCATGGTGAAAAATCAGGTACTTTAACAACAAACGTGAAGAATTTTATAAAATAATGAATTTTAACAATTTATAAAAGCTCGATTGCACATCATTATCAAAAACTAAATCAATTAAATGACTCAAAGAAAAAAAAAAAAAAAGACAATCAGGTATCCAGAAAATTATTCATGAGCATTCCTTATTAATGTCAATGCAGCAAATTAGCAAGATTCCAAACAGCTCTCATGGAATCAAAAAACCAAAGAGCTTGTCTTTCTTCAGGAGCAGAAGAAACCTTATCGGATTTTTGTCTGGGTGACACTAACGTCATCCTGAATGTAAACAAACAATTCTCTAACTCCCCTTACTTCCCCAATTTCCGCCGAATTCACCCCCCGATACAGAGTGTGGAGGAATGGAGTCTCAGGCAGGCAAAATCCTATGCTTGTTCCAAGTTTAATTTATGAACTAATTCTTTTTTGAAAAATTGCCCGTTCTCTCTTTGACCTTGTAAACAGAGGGCACGGAGGTAAATATGTTGGGGAGAGTGGCACTTCTGTTTGCTCTGCCACGGTCAGAAGGACTCTGGTGAAGTTGCTGAGGGGAAACTGCAGTCGCTACAACTTATTGATTAGTTTGGGGCTGGCCCATTCCAGTGTTGGGAGTATTGGAATGTAACCTCAGTTGAACTTACTTTTAAATAATTCATGCTATCTGTTGAGTAGATGCATTGGGAAGTTACAATAAAGTACTATTAGTGGAAAAATTAAACTTGTGGGCTAAAATAGAAGATTTTATGAAATATTTAAAAACAAACCAAATCTTAGGTAAAATATGGGATTAAATACTAGAATAACTTCTTTAACATACCCCCTACCAAATCAAAATCAAATTTATTAGTAGTAAAAATTAAAATACAAATTAGAAATCAGTAAAAAAAAAAAAGATATGCATTATTATCTAACTTAAAAAAAGAAAAAAGGAAAACTATATACAAATTTAAAAATTATTTTTAGAATAAACAGATGAAATTATAAATTATAAAAGCTATATGGATAGGAAAAAATAATATAAAATTTGAACTTAGTTTTAAATAAACATATATAGTTTTTTTTAGGTAACTGAAATTACAAACTATTCTTAATGAGGAAATTTAAAAACTGGTTGATTAAATATATATATATTAAAAAAAAAATTTTTTTGATAAATTATACATTTTGCTAGTATGAACATATTTAAAAAAAAAAATAGAACAAGAGAGGAAGAGTTTTACCTCTCAAAATGATCATTGCTTTTTTTAATGTGTTATTTTAGAAAGGTAATTAACCTTTAAACAAGTTTCTTAAATGTTCTTATTATATAAACTGATTTTAAAAATTAACATACTATTTTCAATATTAAACTAATAAAATCCTTAACAGAAAATTAAATTATACTTAAAAAATGCTAGAATGGCCTTTTAAACAATGTTTGAAATTATTCTACATTAAAATTTACCATGCCAAAAAATCGAGTAATTAAGATTAAATGTAAATGCAACTTTTTAATACATGTAATTAAATGTTTATATATCTCACTTAATTTTCGAAAAGTTATTTTAAAGAATTTTAAATATATTGCCCCTATAAGAGTCTCCCCCACCCATCCTGGAATCTGCTTGCTGCATGAGGGTGCCGTCACTTTCAACTGCATAATAAGTATCTCAGTAAATAAATTATTGATTGCATAATCTCCTCATAAATAAGTAACTGACTGCCACCGTAAATATCATCTATGCTCAAACAGTTCGCGTTGGCATGTGTGTTCATATTTTGCCAAACGATTTTTGGCTTTGAAAGAAAGATTTTTTTTTCAGAACATTGTGTTGTATAATCTGTAAAAAAATATTGTTATCATTAAGTTAGAGATGTTCCAATAATCCTTGTTTATCCGCAAGTGGGTGATCCGCGAGTGCCTCCGTGAAAACATTTTTTAATAACTAATCTCAGAAAGAAAAAAAAAAAATCAAAGCCACAAGAACAGGAAAAATAAAATACGCCCTGCAGTTCGAAGGTCCAAAATTATTGGCCTTAATGACTTGAGTTTGGAAAGTTTATGGATCCACTCTTCCTACAGTTCCATGGTCTCAAAAATAGCGAATAAACATTCATTTGTAGCCTCCATTAGGTATTAATCGCTATTTGAAACTATAACTAAATTATTAATTTTTAGTTGAAAGTCTAACAACTATTAGTTGTAGGGTGAACTAACTTGTTGCTCAATTAGTTTTAGCTGAAATTAAAAATTAAAACTAATTAGTTGAGCCGAGTAAGTTGCACTATTAACTAACAACTCTGCTTTACTTGAATATTTAGTTGTGTTCAATTAACAACTATTATTTTTTTAGTTGAATGTTTAGTTCAACTTATATTTTAATTAATGATATCTAACTCTGGCTTCCATATTTAGAGGCAATGATGCAATGCACATCTGGCAGAAATGCTCATATGTTAAGGAAAGTACAATCTAGAAAATAAAGAAACAGTGCTTCGAAAAAAAAAAAAAAAAAATTCTGTAAGTTTTTAAAAATTTTTGTAAACAGTACAGCATCGTTTTTTGTTTACTCTTCATTTTAGCAATTTACACATTTTTTGGGTTATCCGTGATTTTCACTGTCCGCAGCCCCTTTGTCACTCAATTGCGTGGGTAATCAGAGCTTTACTGTAACTAAAATCATAAGTACACTGATTTAGGGTGTTTACCCAATGCAGGGATAAATACCTCCCCCACTGGGTATTTACCCAACCCAAATCTATACTAAAAAATTCTCACCCATTTTTAAAAAAAATCTCATTTAGTTTTGGGGAAAGCAGAGCGTCCACCAATGTCACGAGGCAAAAATAGTATTATTGGTAACCTCACCCACATAAAGAAGTTGCCAATTTAGTAACCATTTTCTTATTTTTAGTTGCCAAAATAGTAGCACTTTTGCATGATTTTGTAGTTAAGAAATAAACATAGGTCATTTAGCTTCATTTAAGAAGGAATGAATTAAATGATAAATTAAAAGACTATATTATATATTAAACAGAGCATATAGTACATTTATTTTTATAGTACAATAAAAAAAATATATTAGAATGTTTAATGAGCGACCAGCAGCAACTTGAAAAGAAAAGGAAGTTGACAAAAACCAAAATCTGATATTCAAATGAGTCGCCTGGAGAAAGGTACAAGTACCCAAAAACTTGAAAATAGTATGAAAGTGACATTTTTTTATCAAAAAGTCACCAAATCTTAAAATTCGTAGCAAAAGTCGCCTTGACCAGCAGACACCCTGGGAAAGGATGAGAAATTCTCACCCATTTTTTCTGTAATGAAAACCCTGGGGTATTTACCCCTGCCGTTGCGTAAACACCCAAAATCACGGTATTTATGATTTTTTGTCATTTTCATTGCATGTAACTGGGTCTCCATGTCTGTAAGTCAGGCCCAGTTTCCTGCAATAAAAAATAACCCAATTAAGGCACAAATGTCCCCAGGGACACTTGTGTGGGATGAGGGACGCAGTGCAATTCTGCTTTAACTAAAAGTAAAAGTTCGTCAATTTTTCAAAAAAGAGCTTCTCACCGATTTCGATGCTTTTACCCAGACAGCACATAAGCTTAAATCAAGCTTGACATTTCTTTGAATTTGACGTATTAATACAAGCTTGACAGTTCAATTCATTTTAAGCTTGCAGCAAGCTTGGAGAAGTCATTTGAACTGTCAAGCTTGAATACAGCTTGATTTGGAAAGCCACATCCACATAACAAATAATACTTGACCACAGAATTAAAACTAAGATTCTATATTTCCAAATATTGAAATTCTTCAAAATAAAATACAATTATACTACGAAATTGATTTCAAAATCAGTCGTTTGTCTCGATTTTGGCCTGTATTGCCCAACATGAGTGTCGCAATATTGAAATTTTTAAAACGTATGCTACTTTTAAGTTTATATTATGCTTATTTCCCTATTTTCACCCATTAGGACATAGTATGGACCAAATGTAGACCATAGTATGACCTTTGTCCCTGAGTCACCCATAGTATAGTCTATAAATCACACATAACATTATTTTAATTTTGATTCATCCCATAGAAAAATAAAAGAAACAGATCAACACATTGGCCACTGATCGATCTCGCCAGAAAATGGCATGATAACAGGGGGGAAATTTAGTTAGCAGGTGTCCTCGCCAAGTGGCAATCTGTCGCCAAATTTGAAGTTCGTTGAACAGTTTGTGTACGACAGCGATAGCTTCAGATATCTCTTGTAACCTGTGTTTGGAGTTGAGTTGTTAACTGGTGCTGTAGTTTGATGAAAAAACGCTCAGTGGGTTCATTAAACAATACCAGGATGTTGGGTAAAGGAATTTTGTGATTGGTTTAGGCAATTTAACTGTAATCGGTAAACCGAAATTTTATAAGGGCTGAATTTTAATTCAATGTGGCAGTTCTTGTTTGGTGTTTGTTGAGTTAATTCGCAGAATAGAAGGTGTTTTTGTAAATGTGTTGTGTTATTTGTAGTTTAGTGAATATTATGTTGTTGTTTAAAAAGGAATTGTGTGTTTATTTGAAGGAGGGGTGAATATAAAGTTAAATAAAAGGAAGCGTTTTGGTGTTATGTTTTTAACTGGTGTGCGTTATGGATATTTTTGAGGAGTTTCTTAAAATAAAGTTTTTTTTTTTTTTTTTTTAAGAATTTTTGCAATTGCTTAAGGTTTTTAATGTGAATTGTAAATGGATATTTGATGTTATGTTTTCATATAGTGACTTAATATGAGGTGTATAACTAGGTTGGTTAATCCACCGATGTTGTTTTGAGTTGAAAACGGGCCAGTGTTTGCCCAGTTTACATTTGCTGTACAACTAGGTTGCTGAATCCACTGAGGATTTTTTAGTTAAAAACGGTCCACTGGTTGCCTAGTTTACATACCTGTAGAACTAGATTGCTTAATATACTGAAATTTTTTTAGTTAAAAGCGGTTTACTGTTTGCTCATTTTGAATTGCCTGTTACTGAAATTACTGATATTTTTTAGTGTTAAGTATGGATGGTGTATTTTGTTTTATTGTTTTTTTTTTAGTGGAATATCTGTGCAATTTTAATGTGTTAAAGTGCTTTGTCTTTGCTGACAGTGCTCACCGTGTTGTATTATTTTATCGTATTCTAAGATGGTGTTTCACACGTGAAAAATTTGGCGACAAAAAACAAAGTGCCAAGTAGCGGGTGTTTGCGACAAAAAAACATCGCCAAAAATAGCCGACACCCACTTACGAAATTACTCCCGATAACAGTCACTTCAAACTTTAGTCATTCGAGCGCAAGTCAGGTTGGTCGAGTGATTAGGACGCTGGCTTCCCAGCCCTTAGATAGCGAGTTCGATCCCAGCCGCGGGCGCTTGATAGAAGAAGATTAAAATAACTTGAAATTTCAGCGTAGAGGGGAAAGTGCATCGAAAAATAAAATATGTGGGGCGAGTTGCCGATGGGCGCTCCGTATATTTAGGAAATTTTTTAAGCTTGAAATTAAGCTTGCTGTGTCAAGCTTAACTAGAACACTTGATTCAAGCTTGCATTAAGCTTACATGCTTGAAATTTTCAAGCTTAATTCAAGTTTATTGACTTGATAAATCAAGCTTGCTGCAAGTTTGCTGTGCTGTCCGGGTATGTTCTTTACAGAGAACAATAAAGCATAGGGGTGCTTTACCCCACCACTACCGAAATTTTGAAATTTGTGAATTGGAAGTTAATAATCAAGCTACTTTGTGAGAAATTCTACCTTTTCCATCTTTTGGTCCCTCCCTGAAATTTTTTTTCTCGCTATGTCCCTAATTGACACACTATGCCTATTCTTCCCCTCCCCCTCAAAATCACCAGCAATACACATCCAGAACGTTTAAAACCATGGCAGCTCCTCCGTTTGAGCACATGAACCCTCAAAGAAAAAACTAAAAAATGAAAACATTAACAAATTAAATATAAAAAGCATTAAGTACCCTTCTAGATTTTTGTGAATTTAAAACGTGAGTTTTACTCTCCCCTATCTCTGCTATTATTAAATACGCTTATTATAGTTAATGCACTGTTTTGCAGGTTACTACAGCACAGTATTTCCCCAGCTTGCACTTGCTAGCGGGGAGGAAAAATGTCTTCTGAACTGGTCTCTGAGAACAGAAGCAGAGAGGATAGGGGAGAAGTATGGTGCTTCTGATATCCTTCCATTTGTAATTTGTACATTTTCAGTGTGCACGGGTACCATTTTTTTTCAGTTATCCCTTCCGGATTTTCCCTTGGTGAGTTATGTTCGGTTCATTATGTTTTTGTAGGTTCATTTTTTTAGTACTTTCTTTATTTTTATCATTTTTCACTACAATATTTCTTACAAGTATAAATAAAATGGGAGTAAAATAAGTACTTTGGAGCTAAAGCAATGACATTTTTCAGTATCATCCTTTGAAAAATAATTGAAATAAAATGAATCAAGACAAAACCTTTGCTAAAACTTATCTTCGTGGGACATTCTACAAAAATGTGCTATTTTCAGTTTGTGGTTAGTAGTTTTAGAAATAATTATTTTAAAATATTCTTATAAGGCATTTTAAATATTATGACATATTTTTAAATATAATTAATAAAAACTGATGATGTTTTTATTTTTTTATTTGCTTTTTTCAATGAACGAGGGGATACTTGTATACCTCTGTTACATGTCACAACATAATTTCCTCCATTTACTTGTTCCCTTACTTGTTAAATACAAAAAGGGGTGTAGATTCAATAGAGTAATTTCAGTTACTATACTTTTTTTACAGTTTAAATGAATTCTGTTACAAAAGAAAAAAAAATTCAGCTTTAATTATCCTTTGAATTATGGTCACAGTCTTTCTTGTATCTTCTGTTCAAAATGCAATTAGGTGCAGAATTTCCCATAAATGGCAGTCCTGTCACCTCATTACAGAGGATTAGAATCACAGGTAGCCATTTTCAATATCTGTTCTTCACAGGGAAGTTAAACAGCTTAATTTGTAAGAATTTGAACATTTTTCTATCTGAAGTCAAATAGGACATTAACTTTGTGTATCCTCTGTTCCTGATTTTAAAAAGTAAAAATTGTTTATTTACTAAAATTATTTTTTTTTAGTTAACAATAAAGCACTTTTTTTAGTAAAATCTAAATTAAAATAATGTGTTAACTTTAAGTCAACATAAAAAAAAAAAAAACATATCAATTTGTATCCTCCGTTACAATATAAATGTAATGGAGAGTACAACTTTTAAAAAAATCAATTATGAGCAAATATGAAATTTTTAGTTAGTCTAAATTTTATTTTTAATAAAACATACAGGTTTGTTTAAAGAAAAAGCTTTTAAATATCCTTTTAAAAAATCAATTTAGATTGTATCTTGAAAGTTCACTTTTTCCTATAAATATCCATTAAAACAATAGTTTTAAAACAAAAACTAAAACTTATTTTACTTTCTCTATTGAATGCTCCAATAAGATAGCATGAATTTATTATTTCTTTCATAAAAGTGTATTCTTTGTTACTAGTCTGTATCCTCTGTTTGTGTTCAAAATTTCAATTACAAAAAATAGTTAAAAAATTATCAAAAAGAATGTGACCAACGATATGGGGGTGATAAGAAGTATAAAAAGAGCAATATAATTTTTTTTTTCAAATTTTACCATTGAAAACCTACGTTTTCTGTAGAATGACCCAGGTGACGAAATGCAAGACCAAGGATTACTTGTGTTCTTTCAGTTGCATGCTTTGCTTTCCTTTAACTGGTGGAAACGCAAATATATTTCAACGTGTGAGTTGCGTCCTATCTGCATACCCAATTTTCGAAATTTATTTTATGAACCTCCATTTAAATAACCCACTCAGCAGCCACTGCTTTAAAATGATGTGAAAACGAAGAAAATAGCAATGTAATAAACAATAATAATAAATTCATATATCTTATCTTATTCGACGAAATATACATGAGTTTAATACTTACCAGCCATGATAAACTAATGTAAAAATCCAGGAAGGAGGAAATTTCTACGGGGAAAAACTATCGAATGGTTGGGAAAAAGAAAGAAAGAAACACATGAAGATCAAGCTATTTTCATCGTAACATTCATGAATTTAAACTACAGGAATACAAAATAGCGGCCGCTAGTGACTAATAAATTATCGATCTGGTCGAATCACTTTCTTTTTTTCTTTAAATTTAATGACAACTGCCTGGTGGTGCTAGGGCGTGGAAACAGAACTGTTTACTCATTTATTCTTCCTGGATGAACGGAAAGTTTCGGTTTTCGTGCGCTTTACTGAGATACGTATGCGCAGAAGATCAAATACCTTTGATACACATCTTTACTTTCATTTTAAACGCTGTCAAGGATGTAAATAAAACGGAAGTTGCCACTTTCTTCTTGTGTTCTTGAAAGCGTGAAAAAAATATTTTATATAAAAAAATAATAATTCTTTAATTTCAAATTTTGAAGGTGGTGATAGTGTTCAATATATATCAGCATAGCATAGAAGTGAATCCAGTTACAACAATTAGAATAACGTTTTATGTAAACGATAATTAACCCGATATTTTTTTAATATATTTATTTTAATATTCTTTTAATATGTTAGTTATATGTTATAAAAATGTTTATTTTATTTTGAAAATTGTAGCATTCAGAACATATTTCTTTTGTTTCGTTTTCTCTAGCAGCCCAAACTAGCGGCAGCACAAAACAACTAAACATTGAGTACTAATTGTAAACACAACACATAAAAAGTGGAACTGGAACTATCAAGTTCGGGGATTATGTTTAGTTTTATTGAAAATTTCCTTTAATATTTCTCAAATAAACATAAATCTTTCATCACCTAACCAAAAATAAACTGGGCTGAGCATGCGCAAAGTTGTCTGTAATGACTGAAAATCTCTAGCCTTGTTTGAAATTATTTACAAGCAACATGTCAAAGCGTAAGGATTTAAGTTTCAAAGAAAAGAGCAAAATTTTGGCCATTTACGATAATTTACCGAAATGCAGTCAAAGGGAGGCGGCATCAAAGCTCGGAATTTCACAATCTACCTTAAGCACCTTGCTTAAGAACAGGAACGACATCACTGCCCAAATCACGGCAAACGGAAACTTGAGCCGCAAGCGCATGCGAGTCGGAAAATCGGAGCACGTCGAGGTGGCACTTCTGGAATGGTTGAGGAATGCGAGGCTTTCGAAAGCTCCCATCTCTCGCAGAATTTTATGCGAGAAGGCCGAGTATTTTGCGCAAATGATGGGCGTCGAGAACTTCACGCCTACCGATGGCTGGCTGACCCGATGGAAGTTGAGAAATAACATCGCTTGTCCCAAACCGCAAAATTCGAACTTTGACCCTACAGGTTATTGGAACACGGACGTTCTGCCGGACTTGTTGAAGGAGTATGATCCGACTCGGATCTTCAACGCTGGCGAAACTGGTCTGTTCTATCGGGCTTTGCCGGAACACGTCCCTATGTTTGAAGCCGGGGGCAGTGATGGGTGCGAGAAAATTAAACGGAGAGTGACCGTTCTTCTCACGTGCAACATGGCGGGAACTGTCAAGAAGACGCCGCTGGTGATCGGTGGAAGTAAGGAACCTCGTAGCTTTAAAGGCGTAAAGAATTTGCCTGTGGTCTACCGTAGCAGTAAGAAATCTTTGATGACTGCTGAAATTTTCACCGATTTTCTGGAAGAATGGAACAAAAAACTCACCGAAAATATAGCTCTCATTTTGGACTGTCGTGCTGCGCATCCCATGATTCCAACGTTGGAGCGCATAAAACTAGTGTTCCTCCCACCCTACGCCACCACTGTCATTCAGCCCCTCGACCGGGGTATCATCAGAGCTTTCAAGTACCATTACCGAAAGGAACTGGCCAGAAAAGCCGCAACGGAAATCGATTTGTCTTCCTCGACAACCCAATCCGTCAGTCTCCTCGACGCAGCTCATTACATAAGAATGTCTTGGGACAGGGTGACGTCGAACACGATCAGAAAGTGCTTCCTGGGATGCGGATTCAAAACGGAAGAAACGGGTGCCGTCTTCTCCGAAGGCGAGGACGACCTCGACGGCGATTTCCTACGATACGTCGAGATCGACAAAAATCTCCGAACTTCGGTCGAAGTGCTTGACTTTGCGGAGCAGTGCTCGTCTTCGGAAGCGAAGGCGGAATCGATGAGCGAAGACGAAGAATCGGATGGAGAAGTGCCGGATCCTCAACCCACTGCTTCCGACGTGCGCAAGGCACTTCAGACTCTCAGAAGGGTGCTGGAAACTCATGATGGAAAGCAAGAAATGTTCTCCGAGTATTACTCTCTGTCTCGGAACATTGAACATTTGATTACTCCGTCCTAACAATCTGAAATTGTTTTCAGGTTTATAGAAAACCCATCATGTGCTATGCGAGTAAATTAATTTTATATGTAATATCAGAGGCGGATCAAGCCTATTGGAGGCCCCTGGCAATAAAATTTTTGGCCCTAAAGCCAGGGTTGTTATGATTTTGTCCAACCCAAAAAAAACTGGGTGGATTTTTTTTGAAAAAGCCAACTGGGTTTTTTTCAAAATTTCAACTAGAATTACGTAGATAATCCATCTCTTAATATCAGTACACCACTTGTAAAGTTTATAAACAGCTCCCTACCTCCCCCCACACTACCACTAATACCTAAGGAAAAAAAATTAGAAAGACTTCACATAGGCATAAAAACTTTCTAGAGTAAATTTTTATTCCTATCTGTATTAAAATGAATGAGGTTTTTTTAACCATAAAAATCATTAGTTTAAAAAGTTCTAATGAAGCACTAGTACATTACTGTTAAAATTATTACTAATAGTCGATTTATCTGATAGCAAACCATGATTGGGGTTGCTATTGTTATCAATTTATACATTTTTTCATGCATGATTCATAATTGTAATTAGTTATTACTATTAATGTAACAATTTTTTTTAAATTTATAATTGATTTTTGCAATCAATTAGTTGTTTTAAGATTTATTTAGTAATAAGCAAATTTTTTTCAAATATTATGAAACCCCATCACTTTTTCTGAAAAAACCCCAAAACTCAGTGGGTTGGGTTTTTTCTGAAAAAACCCTGAGTTTTTAACAACCCTGCAAATTCCCACCATAATTAAGCGTATTAAGGGCAAAATCAATTTTTTCCATGAGGGAGGAGCACTGAATGCTTTCACTCAATTGCTTTAACTATAAAACTAAACTCACACACTTAAAGAAAAAAAGATAAAAGAATTTATGAAATTCTAAGTTTGCTAACTTATACATAATTAAAAGAGAAACTTTACGTAACTGTTTAAAGTACTTTATATGAACTTGCTTTATCTTTTGCAAATTCATCAATAATTTTTGTAATGCCTATCTTTGCCAAACTTTCTTGCTTTATGTAAGATGAAGCCAAAATTTTTAATCGTTCTTTCCTGTCGTAGTTCTTCAGATGTTTTAAAACCAAAAAAATCTTTCACCTGAAGAGATTGATATAAGTAGTGTTAAAAATATTTTTTAAGTTATTCCTACATTAGAAAAAGTTAATATTTCTTGTGCAGCCATGTAAATTTCAGGTGCATTTCTGTCAAGTTCATTGTTTTCGACCAAAAACAAAAAAAAAATTACTCAGTTCATTGTCAAAATTTTAGTAAATATTCAAATTTTCTATCAATTTTTTTTCCCTTCTATTGATAACTTCTTGTTAAACAGTAAATTAAAAAGCATTCTTAACTATTTTCATGTGTTCCCTTTCTTCAAGTTATTCGGCTTTGGTGTATTTCGAATACTACAGTCAAACCTCTTTATAAGGTCACCCATGGGGACCATAAAAAAGTGACCTTATAAGCGGGGTGACCATATATGCGACACAAATAACCAGCTATACATGTTTTTGCAAGTAATATTAAAAAAATATTACTTGTATAATATACTTGTAAATATATAAGGAAGAATTATATAGTGTTAATAGATTAATATTTTTTATTTAATTGTTGATGCAGTAATTTGATACTAAACAAGAAAATAATAATTGATGCATAATATACTTACAAAAGTTAAAAATGCAATTCAACATTTAAAATATTTATTTATGTAGTATTGCCTTTCCTACATAATCCCACATGGTTTAGATGGTCCTAGAATCCTAAATGGTACATACTTATTGCCTTTCCTACATAGTTTAAATAGTCTTTCGACTATTTTTTCAGGATCACTAATGGTTTTTAAATGTTCCTCTAAGGCCTCAGATTGCACAAAAACACCTAACGGTGTTCAATGAAAATGCAGTGAGAAAACACATGAAACAAACTTGGAACTCATTCCAGGGATGGGTGTGACACTATGCTCTGTACCTGACATTTTCTATTTTTTTCCCTAAACAGTGGATAGAATGTTTAGGGAAAGGTGCAATCCTCTTTTCAAAGAAATGAGTGATATTCAGTTGTAAACAAGGGAGGGGGGGAGGGGTTAAGTCCTTTTGTAGCACTGCGAACTGTCCCTTTCCGTATCAATGCAATGGAGAAAGGTTAGATCGCTTATCTCTTGTTGAAAGATAGCTTTGTCAATTTTCAAGAATATTTCCCCACAAAGGGACCCTATAAGCTGGTATAGCTATGATGGCATGACCATATAAGCAATATTAAAATATATAGAATTCCTATTCCATCAGCTGGTCTTTTTCAAAAAAGACCGTATATGCGGGGTGACCCTATAACGAGGTTGGACTGTACATAAAATGAATCTAATAAAAAAAATTCTCCTGACATTGATGATCTAAAAACATTGATGCGAACAATAAAAATAATAGGATGCTTGAGTTCAGTACACAGTAATAGTAATACACAATAAGCCAAGTCCTGTAGCCTCTCTTTTATAGGAACTCCCTGAAATGGGGGGTATTGTCAAAATTCTATATCCCTTTCCCAAGAGAGTACTTTCTTGATAGTTAGCCCTATAAACAAACAAACAAAAAATAATGTAAAAATTATACAAACTGCTTCATTCTAACTTTCATATTCATATTGCTTTAAAGGAAGTCTGCCGCAAAAGTTTTTAGCCTGAAAAGGGTGCCACAAAATGCTTTTAGCCTGACAAGGGAGATGCGAAATGCTTTTAGCCTGACAAAGGTGCTGCGAAATGCTTTTAGCCTGATAAGGGTGCCGCGGGGGTATACAGTTTGGGAACCCCTGGTCTAGGCCATAGACCTTGAACAGCAAGGGAGAGAGTGGAAACAGCCACTTCAATGATATGAAGACTGATCCCTTCTCATCAATTTTGTACTCGTATGTATTGCTTCACTTTTGGGCTTTTTTCTTTTGAAGAAGTTTCAAAGTTAGGGCCTTTGGTGGTGGTTGGGGCCTCTGGCGGTCGCCAGGCATTTGATCCGCCACTGTGTAATATGTAGTTCAATTTCTACACATGTAATATACAAAAATTAATTTTATATGTAATATATATATTGCAGTAAATTAATATATAATGTTTAGTATAGTATTAATTTTGAATAAATGATTAATTATGAATAAAAATTTTTTAAATCCTGTTCATAAATTATCTTAACTGTCAAATTTTATAATTTCTTTCAGGAACTAGTGACACACCTTTTGTTTGAATTTGAAGAATGTTTACCAAGTTTTTATAATCATATGCTTAGTCAAGTCGGTTTATTTCAGAAAAAAAAAATGATTTTATTAAGCCGAAAGTACTGTATATACAAACATAGGTGTAACTTACTAAGGCCAAGAGGGGGACCATTGCCCCTCCCTAAAGCTCAAGATAATTCAGATATCACCCATTTGAAAATGGTATTTTCTGCATTAGGAAACATTTTACTCCCTGAATGCCACAAGCCAATTTAGCCCAAGTTTTATATATGTACCAAAAAAAAACAGGGGAGCATAAAATTATCAGCATTAAAGATTAAAATTTGGCAGTAGGTATTGAACTGCTGATAGAATAACTATTCTTGAAGCTGTTTCCACACAAAAAAAGTAATTTCGTTTGTAATTTAAAAGTAAATTATGGTTTCTCAGGATTCTCAATTAAGTATTAATGTCAATTCAGATAGAGTTGTATGAAGAAAAATTGTTCTTGTGATAGCGCAGTTTTCTGTTGGTCATCTTTTTCTTATAAAGTGATGTGAATTTATAAGATAAACCATTTTTCTATAGTATAAACTTAGTTCATCTGGGGAGATGCACATGTTCCTGAGCACTTCCTCCAGGTGTGCTAATGCTCTCAAATCTGCTTGAAAATGGACATCGCTGACACCAATAGGGCACTTTTTTTTATCTATCTATTTATTATCATGAGTATTTATTTTTTTATGAGTGTGTAAGTTTTTTATTATATAACCAGAGGGGGCAATAGAGGCCCCCAAATTTAACAAACATTTTATTTATTCCATATTCTAGATTTTGATACATCAAATCTTGCACCCCCAAGTGAAAAACTGAAATGCCGCCCCCTATACATAAAAAAAAGTATTGTTCTGTTATCAGATCAGATGTATATAGAAGGAAATAATAGTAAAAAATAAACCTTTGTTTTATGCTTTTGTTTATTATTACTTTATCTTTCTATATTTTTTGTTCCTTTTACATTTCTATTTTATTTTTTAACCTATCCTGTTTATGCTGTTTCCTTTTTCTCTATCCCCACCCTCCATTCTTCTTTTATTATCTCTAGTTTCTTTTTTTTTTCTATCCCTACCCTCCATTCTTCTTTTATTATCTCTAGTTTCTTTTTTTTTCTATCCCTACCCTCCATTCTTCTTTTATTATCTCTAGTTTCTTTTTTTTTCTATCCCTACCCTCCATTCTTCTTTTATTATCTCTAGTTTTTTTTTTTTTTCTATCCCTACCCTCCATTCTTCTTTTATTATCTCTAGTTTCTTTTTTTTTCTATCCCTACCCTCCATTCTTCTTTTATTATCTCTAGTTTCTTTTTTTTCTATCCCTACCCTCCATTCTTCTTTTATTATCTCTAGTTTCTTACTTTTACCTTCTTGCAACTGCCTCTGTTTTTATTACAGCTCTAGCTGATCCACTTGTGTGATGGTTGGACTTTTTAACAACTGGTGAAGGGCAGACCTGTTGTACTGCCCAAAATGATCATCCTTTTGCAAAGTAAAATTAATAGTTATTATTATATAAAATTTTTATTAATTTTATAATAAGTGCAGTTTTCATTAATACATTTTTTTCTTAAATTCTGTTTCTATAAGATTACATGTGTACATCATAAAAACCTCTAGCATCAGAATACCTTATTAAATAAATCAATTATTTGTATTCTTAACTTAATTCAAACATAACCAGTAGCACATGCCCTGTCACTCGCTCTGAATCCTCTAACGTGCACACCTCCACATGATAAGTAAGCCCCTGTCTACAGAAATTGAAGAGATATGAAAACAGGAGAAAAATATATAAAAAATCCATATAATGTTAGATAAATTTCATTCTTCACTCTTACTGCATTAAGTGTATTACATTAGAAATGTTTTACAAAAAATAATTCTTAACAGCCTTCAAATACTGATAATTCTTTTTGAATTGCATTTACTTTTTAATATTATTTCTCAATTATTAAATAATAATTTTTAAAAATCATTGACAGACGGAACAAACTCATAGATTTTAATTTCCTTAATGTACTTCAAAATTTTGGAAAATAATTTTTAGTTCCATTCTTTCTCATTGTTATGAAAATATCAAAACAATCCCCTGCACCCTCTCCCTGGATTTGTCCTTGGGATATTAATTGTGTTAATAAAAAATTATGAATTTATTAAAAACTTAGATTTACTAAAATTAAATATTTAAATAGCTTTAAATGTTTTTTAACTTTTATTGAAATACATTAAATTATAGATAAAAGCCTTAACAGCTTTTGTGTGAGTGATAGATGGTAATAAAATATCACTTGCATTTATTTTTTAGGTGCTACTATAGTACAGACACAAAAGAAAGGTATTTGTGTCTTTATTATGATACTCTGTCCTCTAAAATGAGCAACATTCGCTTTATTGCACATTTTATTTAAATCATACGAGTTCTTTTCTAATCAAGCCCTCCCTCTAAAAAGAAAAAAAAAACTGTATCAACCACTAGTGTTCATGAAAAAAAAAAAAGACTAGCACTTTTCTGCATTACTATTTTTGTGTGTGTGAGGAAGGAAGAGAATGGTAAGCTAGTCATTCTTTTTATTTATATTAAAATATGCACATTTTAATAAAATTGCTTAGACTTTTTTTTTTTTTTTTGAGAGGGGAAGGTTTTTTTTAATGTCTATGTGAATGCTTCTTGCAAAATGCACAGTTTATTAAACCGAGTAATGTAAAAGAATAATAAAACTTAATTGGATCGCTGTTTGTTTTAACACCAGTATTTTGAGTGTTCTTTTCAATATATAAGGTTACCTGAAGTGTGAGTAATACAGTAGAAAAATAACATCTTTCTAATAAATAGTTTATTTAAAAAAAAAAAAAAGGAAGGGAGAACTTCAAAATTTAATCAGTTTGGCTGGAAATTCATAAAAATAACAAACATGTTAAATGGCAACATTTTAAAAATACGCATCTAAATATTTACAATTATAAATGCAAGTAACAAATGAAGATGTGTACATCATATTTTATGGATAACCTAATAAAGAATACAACTGAAATGCTAAACATTTTCTTTTTACAGTGTTTCATGAATCATCATAGCATTTTCACTTTCAGGATAAAACAGAAGACGTAGTTGCACCAGGCATTAGTACAGATGATGATGCAGCTGTTGTAGCGGCAGACTGTTCACCAACAAATTTTGTATGCTTTCCTGTAGCTATTATCTGGCCTGTCACTTTGTTTTTAACATCTACATTTAAGAATGCGAGATTTTTACCAACTTTGAGAATTTTTCCTTCAATAAAGAGTTCATCTCCTATATTTGCAGGTCGTAGGAAACTGAAAGAACAAACAATTATTAGAATTAAAAAAAAAAAAAGAGATGAAGTAAATTATTATTTAAATGGCATGTTTCAAAATAAAATTTAAATGGGGTATTCAGTATTTTACAATTGTATGTAGTTTCTTTAAATTAATTTGAATGTATGAAAAAAGAAATTCTTTATATATATATTTTTTTTACTAGTTCATACATACAAAAACCTAATTAAAACGGGAAAAAGAAAAAAGTAACAACTCTTAAACAATGAAATAAGTCGCAAAAGAGCTCTTAAGATTAAATGATGTAAATATGCATTTAAAACATAAATATGAAAATTTTCTTCTTTTAAAAAAATATATACATCTAGATTTAGATCATGAAAAATTTACACTCTTAGAAAACCAATTTCAGGTGTTATGAGAGAAAATAAATATTATTTATATTTACATAAATTTTTACAAATCATTTTTAATAATATATCTAAAAATATCATACAAACTTAAATACATAATATATGTACACAACAAGTGTGTGAAAAATAAAAATAATTTAAAGAATATAAGGAAAACCCCTGTATTGTGAAATACTGCAAAACAAAATTCAACAACATATTTTTATAAATAAAATATAAGTCAACTATAAAAGCTGTATAGGAAAAGCTTATAATTTTAGATAAAATATAACTGGTAGCAAAAAAAAAAAAAAAAAAAAAAAACCAGAAAATATACCAGATTGACATTGAAAAGATTTTTATCATTAAATTTGGTTGTAATGTATGATGTGAATACATATAAACATAGATGATGTAGATGTACACCATGCGAGGATACATTCGAAGGTCTTGCAGATAATTTTGCAGTGATTCTGAAGTTTTGTGAAGATTTTTTTTTTTTTTTTTTTTTTTTTTTCATGTATAGTTTCTTAGAAAAAATATTTTTACGATGCTATAGCTCAAGCTAGTGCGATATATGTGTGTACTTGTAAGTATACATATTCCCGGTCGTTATCATCATTATCAATATGATCATTTTTGGGTGGCACAAAAATTCTACCTTTTTTCAGTTGCAAGAAAATTCTATGACCAATACAAATAAAAAGGTTAGAACTGAAAAGTTAACAACTTTACCATTGAAAACCAGTTTTTGGTTAGTTATTTTTATGATTAATAAAATAGGTTGCTATATATTTAGTTCTTTAAAAAAAAAAAAAAAGGCCTACTATGGATTTAGTTTCTAAAAATCTGGAGTGACTCCACTCGACTTTCCGAACACTTACGATTAAGATCATTACCAAGCATTTAAATAAATTTTAATCGATGAATCATTCAAACATATATACCAAATTGAAGCTCGATCGAATGTACTGTTTAAACGCTAGCGCACTTTCAAGAATTTCTCCCCATAGGCCATAATGTAAAAGAAATCTTCGTCATAGCCCTGTAGAAAAACTATAAGTCCTATAAACATCAAAATCAATACCGGTCTTACAATGGTGGTTTATAACATGTATACCCAATTTGAGCTCAATCGAATGTACCGTTTAAACGCTAGCGCACTTTCAAGAATTTCTCTCCATAGGCCATAATGTAAAAGAAATCTTTATTTTATCCCTGTAGAAAAACTGTAAGTCCTATACACATCAAAATCAATACAGGTCTTGCGACGGTCGTTTATAACATGTATACCCAATTTGAGCTCAATCGAATGTACCGTTTAAACGCTAGTGCATTTTCCAGAATTTTCCTCCATAGGCCATAATGTAAAAGAATGTCGTAGCCCTGTAGAAAAACTAAGTCCTATACACACCCAAATCAATACCGGTCTTGCAACGGTGGTTTATAACATATATACCCAATTTGAGCTCAATCGCATGCCCTGTTCAGGAGCTATCGTGTTCACTCACAAACACACATACATACATACATCTCGTAAAAATAGCATAAATGAATTCAGAAGACCTCAAAACGTGTCAATACACCAAAATCTCGAATTCGAATTTTTTCATGATTACAATACTTTCCTTACATGGCACATGTTCGGAAAGTAAAAAAGTAAGTCACAGTGTTAATAAGTTTTAGTACCATTGGTGTAAATTAAAATAAAATTAATAAAATTTCAACTTTAGTTAAAAGGTTTTTTAATCTGATAGAAATATACAACAAATCTTAAGAACTGAGCTTACCCAAAGAGTATTATTATTTTATTTCTTAAAAAAAAGTTTTTGTCTTTGATTTTTCACAAGCTAATATTTTAATATAACAAATTATTTGTAGCTTTTATTTTAATACTCTGCCTGATATGAAAATAAAAGAACTAAACACTGGAATATACTGATACAAGGTAAAATATTGTACATCTAGCTAGATAACAATTAAATTGCAATGTGCGCTATTTGGTATTTGTGGTTCATAGCAGACACCAGTTACAGCTTATGTATGGGTCCAAACATTATTCACAAACGAACAAAAATCTCAGGACTATTCTGGTTGATGTGGCATTAGAAAAAGGAAAGCAGATCAACAAGGACCATTCTTTCATTATAAATAAAATCAGACTTAAATTTGAGCAGTTTTTATATACAGTAGAGTAGTAGACTCCCACTAATCTGAGGTAGTGCTATACTTTTTGATCGAAAATAACCACTTTAGATTCATTTTTAAACAGTAAATAAAGTATGTGGATTGCTATTTTCAAAATTTATTATATTTACAAATCTGTGTCCTCATTATTTTATTGCTACTTGAATAATATCTGCACACACTGAAATTTTTTCTTTGCTTTTATAATGCAGTATGCATAATTAGAGTCGGTTTTAGTCCTAAATAACTCATATTATCGGGATGCTGTACAATAAGGTTATTACATAATGAAGGTAGTAAAGGGGGTCCTAAATTAAAGAAAAAAAAAGTTATGTAATTCATGGAACCCCCCCCCCCTCTTATATGAAATTTTAACAATCTATTACTGAGTGATTGAATTTTGGCGGCCACTATAATTCATCAGTACAGCTTATGTTAAAAAGATACTTACGATACACTTAGTTCTATACTGACACCAGGTCGTTCAATTTTGCTGAATAACGCCATCGTAGAAACAGCATCGACAATGGTGGATGTCATTCCTCCATGTAGAAGCCCCGCACGGTTTTTATGCTCATTAGCAACCTTCATCTCGCAAACACACTGGCCAGCTCCTGCTGACATGACCTCCAGCTATATAAAAGTATACTTTCATAAGGCATGTATTCATAAAAATAAATAAATAATCAACCAGTTTTGTAGACAGTGAAGAAACTATTCAATTTATATTTTTGTTCAATTTTGCAAGTCAAGCAAAAATCTAATATTTATCACACTGACGGCAGGGGTCAATCCAGGAATTTTTACCGGAATACCATTTTTCTGAAAATGGCTTATTTTTGTAAATTTGAATACTTAGTTTTATGTATTTTCATACCAATTTTTTAATAAAAATCACCTTTTTTACTTTCCGAACATGTACCCTGTAAGGAAAGTATTGTAATCATGAAAAAATTCGACTTCGAGATTTTGGTGTTTTTACACGTTTTGAGGGCTTCTGAATCCATTTATGCTATTTTTACGAGATGTATGTGTGTATGTGTATGTGAGTGAACACGATAGCTCCTGAACGGAGCATTCGATTGAGCTCAAATTGGATATATATGTCATAAACCACCATCGCAAGACTGGTATTGATTTTGGAGTTAATAGGACTTATAGTTTTTCTACAGGGCTACGACAAAGATTTCTTTTACATTATGGCCTATGGGGGGAATTTCTTGAAAGTGCGCTAGCGTTTAAACGGTATATTCGATGGAGCTCAAATTGGGTATATGTGTTATAAACCGCTATCTTAAGACCGATATTAATTTGAATGTGTATAGGACTTATAGTTTTTCTACAGGGCTATGACACAGATTTCTTTTACATTATGGCCTATCGGGGCAAATTCTTGAAAGTGCGCTAGCGTTTAAACGATACATTTGATTGAGCTCAAATTGGGTATATATGTTATAAACCACCATCCTAAGACCGGCATTAATTTTGGTGTGTATAGGACTTTTAGTTCTCCTACAGGATTACGACAAAGATTTCTTTTATAATATGGCATAATGGCATATGGGGAGACATTCTTGAAAGTGCTCAAGCATTTAAATTGTGCATTCGATTGAGTTTCAATTTGGTATATATGTTTGAATGATTCATCGATTAAAATTTATTTAAATGCTTGGTAATGATCTTAATCGTAAGTGTTCGGAAAGTCGAGTGGAGTCACTCCAGATTTTTTGTTAATATAATTGATAAAACAGATTAAAATGCCAATGAAGGCATGTTCTAATTGATTGCAATGTTGTGAAGTACCTGCAAAACAGACCCAACTTTTGTCTGCATCGACCGCTGATTATGGTCACATTTTTAGGATGCAAAAGAAATAGACGCCCCTTTAGCTTAAATACATTTAAACATTAAAAGCTGTGCATAAAAATACGGACAGCTTTTAAGGTTTTTAAGTCTCGTAAGAGAATTAACTTTTACCATGATAAATATTTCCTCATCATAAAAAAAAGGATGAGAAAGAAAAAATTGGCAAAGTATTTGTGAAGTGAACCCATGTAAAACAAATTCTAAGCTTGAAATGGTGCTTTGAAAATAAATAATACAGTCAACACATGATTTTGCGACCCTCTGATGAAGTCCTGACCATTTTCTAATACATTTTAGTATAAACTTTCAATTTAACGGCCATTTGATTCAGTGTCCTACTTGTTGAGATCCAATGAAGGGCGTTAAATTGCGAGTTGACTGTAATTTGTCTCAAACTTATATTTGTTCTAAGTGTTTGTTTTCACTAATAGTTTTTCAAGCTGCTTAAAAACCATAGCCCTTTTTAAGGAATTCTAATGCTTATTCGTGCTAAAACTGGAGAAAACTTCTCAAAACCTCAGACTGTTAATTGACAGCTGTGTGGTACAGTGGCGGCCCGTGGTCAAAACTGTTAGTGCAGCCGGAAGCATATGAGCTCCCCCCCCCTTCCTCCCGACAGGAATGGAAAATCTTTGAATTCGAAAACGGATTAAGCCCTCACCGAGGAAAAAAAAAAAAAAATTCATAAAAAATGCAAGAGATCCTATTTTACTTCCATAAAATTTACATAAATTTCAACCAGCCGCTCTTATCCTCAAAATTGCATTCATCCGTGTCTGATTCGAAGTTTCCTTAGAATTTTCTTTTGTAACGATAACTTCAGAAGGAAAGAAAAAAAAAAAAAAGAAAACTTACTTATTTTTTATAAGTCAAATCAATCCTCCTTTCTTTTAAACTTGCGAATCGGTCAGTGATGTCCCCATAAAAAGGCGTTGTTTAAATTCAGATATCCATAATTTTAAAAGCTCTTTAAAATTTCCCATGTTTAAAGAATTTTATCGCTCGCCATGTCCTCTAAATGCCAGTTCTTGCTTTCTTAAAAACAACACTGCTTTGATGGGTCATTGTCCATTCATAAGCGTCTATCCAGGCTTACCTTCTTGATAAATTCAGCAATATAAAGTCGAGAGTTTTCCGAACATATATTCTCTGTACCCCTCTCTCACTTCTCGAGCCAATCAGTCAGTCGAATTCACTGCAGCCGTCGTTTGAAAATCTTTGATCAGCTGTACTTAGCTACTAACTCCCATATGCGGAGAGACTGCTTACAAACTCGTTGCCATGGCAACAGTGCTGCCAATTTCTTGATCGGCTATGAGGGCTGTACCAAGACTCACAGTTGAATTGCGGGAAGATTAAAGGGCTTTTTTCTGAATGAGCGATCCGGCAGTTACTACAACACGTTTTTTTTGTTTTTGTTTTAGATTTTTAAAAAATTTATCATAGAAATTCCATAATTCTAATCTGAATTTAAGAAAGTTAGTAGAATAAATTATTTTAAAGTATTTGTTGATAATTTTAAGTGCAGCCCGGCTGTACTTGCTGTATCCCACGAGTCGCCACTGGTGTGATAGGCCAAAACCCTGGACCATCATACTTCCGGACAGACCAATGTTCTTATCTAGGAATTAATTGAATTTCACAGCAATACTTATGATCAAGTAGACTGAAAAAAATACTTAAATAAATTATGCGGACCTGAAAAAGTATACTCTCATATATAATTATTCTTTTTTTGTCAGTCATATTGACAGAAGACAGTACATTTACATGCATAATTTTATTGGTTTTATAAGTACAGTACTGTTTTCACAGTTTTTGCTTATAAATCTGTGGTTTCCTTCATAGTTATCTACACATATTTGTACAATATATAATTTCTAACACAAAGTATATTTGAATTGCAAATTTTGATATGGGCTCATGTCTGAAAATTAAAATTTTACAGAAGATAAAAAAAACTGATTTTCTGTTGAAACATTTGACTGATTTATTTATTTATTTTTGCAACTTTATCAAAAACTTTGTATAACAAAACAAAATAATATCCTTGAAGGGAAATTCGGGGAGAAAATGATCGTTAAAGTTCTCTGACGTGAGTCCTTTTTTGAATTCGAGGATTTGGGTGGTTTTAGTACTATAACTGCATTATTTTAAACACACATTTTTTAAAAGAACAAAAGTTTTCTACATTTCACTAGATTGTTATACCTAGTGATTGTCATACAAAATTACAAAAATATCCCCCCATAATGTTCAAAAGATGTCTTTTAAACTAGTTATGCTACTAGGGATGTTTTTTTTTTACGAGCATGGAAATTAGATATCAAACTTTCTCGTTTAAAAAATATAGATCTACAGTGCAGCATCCATAATCCGGGAATCTATAATCCGGCACTAGTCTCGTTTTTTTTTTTTTTTTTTCTCCCCAAAGGGATCCGGAATCTCAAAATCCGGAACTTTTAACGCTGATTTTAATTGATGTATGGCTATCTTAATTTTTTTTTCTTCTTCAATACATAGTTTTTCACCGAATATTTTTCTTTTTGTTTCGTATTTCGGCCCTAACATGTCTTTGCAGATTACTGCCGCAATACTATAAATGGTAGCCTCTGCCGAGTACTACCATTACTGCCACAAATATTTGAATCAATGCATTTTCTAATACACAGATAAAAACAAAAGTAAATACGGCTTGGTTCGCTTATTACATTTAAATTAATTGCAGTCAAAGGTGCAGTGTAGTTGAATGAAGAATTCAAAGATAATGCGAGTGCTTTCATAGAACATTAATATGTATGAGTTTTTAAAACAAGACAACATGTTTACGCATCATCGTAAACACGTGGCTTCGGTTCCTTCCACTTCCAGACACATTGCCTTGTTTCTGGACATCCTGTCACCGTGCGAAATCGTCAACTATCGCGGGAAGGAATTCACCAGCAAGAGGGAAAGGAGGGGGGAATTGGTATGTTTCGACGTAATTAAGAAGCTATGAAGAGACTGAAGAGAGTAAAATTGGGAAGAATTCAGCTTGCAAAATAAAACTCTAGGGTACAAACTACAGGGAGATTTAATAAATTCGATTTTATATCTGAGAGTCAACTGATGAATGTGCATATGTTAATTAACGGATTAAATACCGAAAAAAAAATGAAGCAAGTCAAATTAACCGATGTATTTAATGTAAATACAAGAGCTAATTAGATTCTAATAATAATTTAATACACTTATTTTAAATTAGTATTTAAATAAATTCCAGCTACTATTTGTGTTATATTTTATGAAAATGTTCCAAAATCAACGATCTATTCTGCTTTATAGTTTTTAGTTTGAATTAAACACTAAATTACATTTGTTCCAGTGTAGTTTAGTTTTTTTTTTTTTTTTTTTTGCAGTTTATACAGCGATCGTATGCATATTTTAAGACTACTTTTCATTGATAAATAATACACTGGTCAATAGCACGTGATTGACGATGGTTTTAATGTAAATTTTCAACACATCTGTAATCCGGAAAAATCGGTAATCCGGCACCGCGTCATTCCCGCGGATGCCGGATTATCGGTGCTGCACTGTATATGTATACATGGAAAAAAAAAAAGTCAATTTTGAAAAAGAACTCGAGATGAGCCATTTTTTAAATTTGCAGCTCATTTATATGTAATGATTTTTAAAATTATGAGATGACTTACAAATATTTCTCAGCATACTTAAGGGTGGTTTAAAATAATATATTTTTTTTTTTTTTTTGTGTGTGTGTGTGTGCTAACTCTGCCAAACAAAACTATCAGTTTGGTAGGAATCTCTTTAGCAGATGTTTCCTCAAATTCAATGAAAACATAAACAAATTAGTAAATATTACTAAATTTTCAGTTTCAATCATAACGCTGTTTTGCCAAAAGAAGTTGCAGGATTTTTGACTTTCTACATAATTTATAACACATATTATAGTGCGTGATTTTTCACATTTCGTCTATATTTTGATTTTAATATAATGACACAAAATTGGGACCCTAGAAAAAAATCCTGGATCGACTGATTCTATCAGAAGGTAATAAAACAGCAAAACATTCTAATGCACTTGTAATTCTTATACCCCAAATAAATTTAACTATAATGAACAGGATATGATCAGTTGTTTCTGTTTTCACTTCTGAGAAGTAAAACAGAACTTTTTTGGTTTTGCTGGAAATCGAAAATGCTTTTTCATAATTTTCTTTCTCTAAGTGTTTATAGCCAAAAATATCATTTCTAAACATTTTATTATAACAATCTTTAGACAATACTATATTTATTTGAAGACTCTGGGACAGCACTCTTTTTAAAGTTATTCCGCCTAAGTTTTGAAGTTCGGCCGAATGCAGTTCAATATTTTATTTTAAATTGTTTATTTCATAATTAATATCAAGAAAAGAAAAACAAAATTGGTAAATTTCAGTTGCGAATTTAATAATCTTTTAAAGTCTATTCTACAAAGTAAAAACAGCTGTACATAAAAATACCCTACCGTTTATTATTTTTTTAAATAAATTTCTGCACCACCTAAATTTAAAGTAGTAAATTAAAAAACTCAATGGTAATTAATGAATAATATAAAAGAGCAACTGTAAAGTATCAATTGAAAATCTGAAATTCATTAATAAACTGATAAATTAATGAGTGCAAGGAAAAAAAAAAAGTAAACGTCACGATTGAATTATATTCTAATTTAGTGTTACAAGCTAATTGAAAGATTAAATATTCTGGTTTTAAGAGAAATTCTTACTCAATGGCAACTTCATAATTTATAAACAAAACATAAACAAGCTTTTAAGTTTCGATTCCAATTAAGATTTTAAAAGCCCGCTTGAAGCGGCGAATAAACCCGCATTATCAGCTTAAGGGGTGAGCAAAATATAAAATTGTTTTTTAAAAGTCGAGCATTACTCGGTGTCGAGTGCGCGCGCTATGATCGATCGTTTTACACGATCACACAGATGTTAACATCCAAATGAGGAAATCACAACTAGTTAATAAAAACATTAACTACATAAAATACATTCACAGAACGTAGGGATGATAAAAGGAAGAGCAAATGAAAGTCATCTGGATAGCGCTTGTCAAGAGGGACCGTTATGTCTAGCAATGGCGGCTCGAATGGGGGGGGGGTCGGCACATCCCTCCCGAAATTTTATTTTAAAACATAGATTTGTATATCTTACGATTTCACGCGTTCTATTTCCGTTTTGAAAAATGAAAATTTAGAGATCTCACTAAGAAAGGCCAATAACTCCTCCCGAAATTTCGGCCTGCCCCTGATGGCCACTGGCATTTTTGTGGATCATCCCCCGCTCGTAGAGACGAGATTTACGGTTCTGCTCAGCGTTGATCTCTGTTGTTGGATTAATTTAAAGGGACAGAGGAAACATACCTTTTCCAAAACTCGATCGAATCCGCCTTCTTCGATCAGACTTTTCAGCATGGTAATTGTTCTGACTTTCATTAAAGACATGGTGAGCGTTAATCCTCTGCCGAGCTTGGCGATCCGCCGAATCTCCTGATTGGCCTGCAGGACGGCGGGGGGCGGGGGGATGTCGTGCCCGTAGTGCTCCTTGACGAATTTCACGATCACCTCTCCCGATATCCTGTTGATGGTGGCCACCATGCTGGCGGTGCACTGGTGCCCCATCTTGCAGGTGACTTTCGCTTTCCTTTTCCCCGTGCTCTGGCTGATGTACGAGCCGGACCGGTTGCAGTGGAAGTACTGCTGGACGGCGTTTTTCCGCAGCTTGTCCCCTTGCGTCTTGATGAAGCGGACCCTTTCCGTTTTCTCCAGTTTCCGCTTCCAGTGCAGGAACATGCGCTTGGTCGGGAAGAAGCGGTAGTCCTCGTTGAACGTGAACCCGTGGTTCTCGTTCAGGTGGCTCCTCAGGTCCGCGATGGTCCCGAAAAGTCCGTTGCAGAAGTTCTCCGCGCAGGGTATCCGGTGGTTGGAGGTGTCCTGAGGGATCTCGATGTTGTGGCATTTCTTCATGTGCTTGTTCTTGTTGCTGCTGGTCGTGTAGGACTTGTTGCAGAGGGGGCAGCTGAACACCTCCTCCCCCGCGGAGCTCGAGCTGGCCATGGCTTAATTATCGACCCGATCCACCATTAATTGTCGACCCCATTCCAAACATGGCTGCCGGATCTCGAAAGAAGAAGCGCGGCATCCGAAGCCGGCCGAGCGAACCCCCGAACGCTGATTGGCTGGCGCGTTTCGCCTCTCCCGCTCCTTTCACCTGTCAATCACTCTCGAAACGGGGAGGAGGAAGCGGTTTTTTAAAGGTCCGCAAAGAAGTTTGGAAATTTTAATTTTGCGCTAAATTAAAAATTAGGTGAAATAAACTGAAGGGAGAGGGAAGGAATAAAATACTTAATCTAACATTAATGTATTTTTGGCAAATATTTTTTTTTTCTCCGCTGGAATTAAAAAATAAGTTTTTATTCTACTATACAATCATTTTGAATAAAATAAATAGCGATTAAATTAAGTTTTATCCGGGCAAGGAGTTCGGAAATTTTAATTTCACGCTAAGTTAAATATTGGGTGAAATAAACTAAAGAGAGAAGGAAGGAATAAAATACTTATCTAATATTAATGTATTTTTGGCAAATATTTTTTTTTTTCTCCACTGGAATTAAAAAATAAGTTTTTATTCTACTATACAATCATTTTGAATAAAATAAATAGCGATTAAATTAAGTTTTATCCGGGCAAGGAGTTCGGAAATTTTAATTTCTCGCTAAATTAAAAATTAGGTGAAATAAACTTAAGGGTGAAGGAAGGAATAAAATACTTATCTAATGCTAATGTACTCTTGACAAATATTTTTTTTCCCACTGGAATTAAAAAATCAGGTTTTTTTATACTACTGTACAATTATTTTGAATAAAACAAACAGCGATCCAATTAAGTTTTGGTAATAAAATAAATAAAAACTTTGTGAAAAAAAAAAAAAAAAAAACATAAGAGTTTATGATCGTTTCGACCAAGAAATTCTTTCAGTCTTCATCAGACAAACCCTTTGACTCACAGAGCAGAGTTGATTGTAACATCTTATAAGTAACATTTTATGTGTGTGTTTTTATGTTTTTTTTTTTACAAAGTTTTTATTTATTTTAACCTTATACATTCCTTCTATAAATCAGAATTATATTTCTTTCTAGTTATATTCTGAACATAAAATTCAAATTAATTTTGGGTTGGTATAGATATAGTCGCACTTTATTCCTCTGAAAGTAATTAAAGAAGCTTTTTAAAATCACAGTTACAGAAATAATTGCATACCTTTTTATACTCATTTCTTACATCTTACTTAACCACAGAAAAAAACATTCATACTGTTAACAGATGCTCAATACTTTTGACCTTTGCTATATATATGCAGCAGAGATCTGCATGAGACGAGCCGAAAATTTTAAGTCTGGCCCTTAGCCCAGATAATAAGAATTTGAAGTATGAGCCATTCTAGCTTAAATCAATCAAATGATGATTCAAGCTAGAATGATTCTTTGATTCAAAAACAGGGGTGAGTAATCTCACCCCCCCTGCTTTTGAAGGAGGAGGTTCTTAAAGTTTTAAACACTTTAGTGCTGAAGTAATACAAAAAAAAAAATGCTATAAAACTATTCACTGTATACTGATGGTCAAGAGAAACGGCTCCAGCCCCACCTTTCCCCCTATATGGGTACCCATCAATCAGATATAATTTCAGAATAATCATCTTTTAATTTATACTTTGATATTAATTTTGTAGTAGTATAAAATACATTAATTTTTATCAAACAATTAAATTCATTTTTCTACAGTGGTCTCTAAATTATACAAACCATTAACTTCCAAGCCATTACAATCATTCAAGTATACAGGGTGTGCACACCTCCTTAGAAATAGGGATGTAATGAGTATTCGGCCACTATTCGGTATTCAGCTGTTTTGCCGAATATTCGGTAAGCCGAATACTGAACAGGTATTTGGCCAAATATCTCTACATATTCAGCTGAATAATTTCAGAACAAAGAGCGAAAAAAAAAAAAAAACATTTTTAAGCATTTGCAAGTAATATTGCTTAGTTATACTTCAGTGTGTTAATCCTACTAATATTATAAATGCCAATGTTTGTATGTATGTTTATTGCTCTTTCATGCTGAAACAGTTTGACGAATTTGGATGAAATTTGAAATAAAGACAGTTAAAGTCCTGGATTAACATATAGGCTACTTCTTATCACATGCAAAAAAAAAAAAAACCTCTGTTCCTATAATATACAAAAAAACTATCTTTTATCCAAAAAATAAGAATACAATTGAGTTTTTATTTTACATAGCAGATGGTGCAAACTTATAGAATACAAGTTTTTAATAAATAAAATATTTTTATTGTCTGCTATGCCTGGATAAAGAATATACCTGAATAAGTTTTTCCTTCTGACATGGATTTACAGAAAATCCGAAATACATGTTGCACAAGCAAATTAGTCTTTATTTAGTATTTAATTACAAAATTGAAAAGTGATATTTTATTTACAATTAAATGAAATTTTAAAAATTTAATGTTCGGCCTAAACTACGTGCTGAATATTCGATATTTAGCCAAATCACTATTTGTTACATCTCTACTTTGAAACTCCTTAAAAATGAAAACTCTGGATTGACTCTAGATCGCCTATGATCCGTCGCATTGATCTTCTTTCCATAAAATGTGACATATTCCCTTGTGGTTTCAGAACAACAACAACAGAAAAAAAAAAAAAAAAAAAAAAAAAAAAAAGATGAAACTTTGTGCAACTTACCTCCATTTTCAGCTCCAAAAGAATCTTTACACAGTCTAAATAACTTTTACCAGATCTTCACTTCTTCTAAAGTATTCGATTTTCTTTGATTGCATAAATCAAGGATTTGTTTATTGCATTGCATTTTAAAGAAAACTGGGCAGAGAAAAATCAGTGTGCTGGCCTTCTTTTTTACAAGTTGAATATTGACTAGTGTTTGTCAATCCCACCTATCCCCCAAATGTCTTGAATAAAAACTCAGCTCTTGCACAACATTTTCTCATTTCCCTGACTTCTTTTCCTTTGCTCTGGTCAGTGTTTTACTATGTTTTCTCACTTTTATTTAGAGACTGGTAAATATCCATCAACAAGAAAAATGTCAAGTTGACAGGGATTTTGGCACTGGTTTCCATTTACACAAATTACTAAGGTTGTAAAAAAAAAAAAAAAAATCTTGGTTTTTTTTTAATGCAAATTTAAGGAAAAAACAACGTTATTTGAAACATGCACATAAATATTAAATAATTATTTAAAATAACTAATATTATGCAAATAATTTTTTTAAATCCAATACCACAAAAAACACGTGAAGCAATTATTTGTAACTTAAATGTTTTATATGTAAAAAGGTATGATGTCTATGATTTCAATCATGTTAATCAGTCCTATAAAAAAAAAACTCACTAAATTTATTTTCTTTCTAGATCAAAAATTTATTAAAATAAAATATTAGAATAACTTTCAAATTTTAATATCTGAAATTACTAATTTAAAATTTATATTCAATTGAATATTTTACATACGTCTTAATACGTAATTTGAATAATGAAACTATTTACTCTATTATTGGAGGTGAAGAAAAGTACAAGAAATACAATTACTGTATTGGCCCGAATATAATGCAGTATTTTTTTTGACTGATCATTGCCATAAAAAACCTGACTTGTGCTAAATTCAAAGCCTAAATATAGGATTTTTATAATTATCTTGAAAAATTTTGGAGTTGCCTTATATTTTAGCCCAATACAGTAGCTTTTGTCGTAAAATAATAAAAGGTAGACTACTGTATTACCCCTCAAATATAACACGACCCTGAAATTTTTCAAGATTATTTGAAAAATCCTACATTTAGCACTAGTCAGGTTTTTAACAGAAAATCATCAGTCAAAAAAGATCGCATTATATTCGGGCTAATACGGTATATGGTGAGTCTTAAGGAATGTAGCCAGAAGGAGGAGGGGTCTGGTATCTGCAGAAAAATTGTTGTTAGTAAAGTACCTGAAAACTACAAATTTTTGTTTGTTTTGATTTCCAGGGATCAATGCAGACAAAATTTGGGTACAGCCCCTTCACAAAATTACAATTGGTTAAAACAGGCCTTTACAAAATTGCAATCAATTAAAGCGCCCCCTTCATAACACAAAGAAAAACATTGATTAGAGCAACTTTTCATTGTCATTTTACCCTATATTATAATTTGTTTAGGAAATTTTTTCAAGAAAAAAAGTGACTTCTACAAAAGTTGGTATGAAAATTCACAAAAAAATCGAACCCTGGAAAAAATTCTTGCATTGACCCCTGATAGTATGAAACCAATATATGAGTTGATTAGGGATGACTTTGGACTTATTAACACACTTGTATTAGTTTCACCTGCATGTTTGTAACAGACTCCTTTGAACCCACTTTAAACTGTCAGATTTAATGTAAACTTTGTAGACTTATCAAAGACCGATGACAGTACAATAATTTGATAAGTGTATCCCATTATCCTGATTAGGATCATCAGGATTAGTCTTTTTCTTAGAGATCCTTTGCATGAGAGAGAGGGAGCAAGCGCACGGTCTAGGCATGCGTACCATTTCAGCACTCGGCTCAGCACAATGGAGTAGAACCTCTCTCACTGTTGGTAACTGTATTCAATGGTATGTTTGGGTAGTTACGTTTTTGAAATCCAGATGGCAAATCTAAAAATTTTACCTCAATATTGTTACATGAATGTTTGTGTTTGCTGTAGTCGTTATGAAACTTGTTTGTTGATTGGAGACCTATTTTTCCTTTTTAGCGAAGAGGTAGCATTTAACTGCAGGTTAATTAATATTTTGGTGCAGAGCAGGGACATAGCCTGAGGGGGCTGCTGCCCCCCTCTCGAAATGGGACCCTTTACTTAGCTTACAATTGAACTTTAGCTTTAAATTGGATACCCAGCCCACCCCAAAATAAAATCCTGGCTATGCCACTGGTGCACCGTGAAAATAAATTGTGTCACAGTTTGTACTTTCTAACTTAGTGTTCCTTAGTGTCTTATGAGAGATATCGAAAACTAAAAATAAATTTTAAATAAAATACAGTTTCAAAAAACTAAAAAACATACTTTTATAGCAAATCAAACTAAAAAACAGGCTTTAGTGATAAATTGAACTAACTAAAAAGTGAAAAATAATTCTCAATATAAATTAACAAATGAAAAATAGTATTTTTGTGAAAAAAGCATGGGGCGCTCCATATATCAGTTCTTGAGAATATTCGATCGGTATGATTAGCACAAAAAATACAGCACAAAGTGCCCCCACACTTTTTTTCACAATAATACTATTTTTCGTTCATTAATTTATTTCTATATTAAGAATTATTTTTCACTTTTTAGTTAGTTCAATTAATCACTAAAGCATGTTTTTTAGTTTTTTTTAAACTATATTTTTTAAAGCAAGCCCCCCAGGACTTGTAATCTGAGTCCACCTAAGCCTGAAAGAAGTTGCAAACCAAGCCTAAAATTTAAGCTAAGTCATTAATGAAAGACCATCAGCTTTTGCTAGAATATCACAAGTTTTGCCTACAGGAATAAAGTGTTTAATATAAACAGATGTTTGATTGTGTGACTAATTAAGCAATAAATCATGGCTCTGAAGTATTTGAAACAGTTTCGTACCTATTAGATTTTCTTGTTCTCCTATATTTTACAAAATAAGTACACTAATTCATCCAAATATGATGAATCATTTTCGAAATCTATTTAAAAGATCTAAATGAAAAATATCTCATGAGCCTGAATCTGAATACAAAAACTGAGCCTAGTTCTGGCCAAAGCGCCTGTCTCATCTCTAACACGTATCAGTTAGTTCAGTGATATTCAGGCTTTCTGATAATGTGATCCTACTTTCCATGTTGAAGCATCATTATTATTATTTTTTTTTATTTAGTTTCTGAATGTAACTATTTAAAAGTATTTACTAATACTAACACTGCATAAATGATTCATATAGAAATGTGCTTGAGCATTTAAAATATGTCAAAATATTTTAATTATGTTATGCTGAATAATGTAATCTTAGGGATGTGCCAGCTGCTCCAATTGCTCCAAATTGTGCCAAATCAATCCTGTTGTGCCTATCTGCTACAAAAAGATCGTTTTTGGACATTTTTGCTCCAAATTCAGCAAAACTGCTACATTTTTAATTTTCCCATCTATGTTTAAACGTTTGTAAATCTCCTGAATTTTTACAAAAGTCATCACACATTCTAAGCATTCTAATTTCAATCTTTCTCTATTAATCTTAAACATGAATATTTTTTCTTTGGCATCCTTTTGTTTAAACCTCCAATGCCTTAAGAGTAAAAATTGACTGCTGTTTTAAATTTAATTTTATATAAATTTGTAAATTTTCGTTACCAAATTTTTTATTAGCTGTTGATGGTAGTTAACCCATTTGTGCCCAAATATGTTTGAGACTTTCTTTGATTTTTGCTAATACCAGCAATAATAGATAAATTTCTGATGTCAACTTCTTGAGCAAGGGATGATATCTTAAAATCATTATGTATAAAAATTGAAATGTCAACATCCTACTGGGTCATGTTAAAATATTATGTGGAGTTGAGGTTCTATACTCGTGAATAAAGGCTAGGAAAAATAAATAACGCTTTCGACTGATGGCGAAAATGTTGTCCCAAAAAAGGGACGCTAGGCATAAATGGGTTAATATAGTTTAGTAAATATTGTATTTTTGATTTAAAATAGCTATTTTGTATAGCAATGTATAAAATAACTGAATTTTTTATTTATTTCATAAGCTTTTGACTCTACCCCCCCCCCCCAAAAAAAAAACTAGTTTTTTTTTTATAAGCTAAGAGTTTTTAAGAACCTCCTTAATTTTCATTTTTTTTTTTTTTTTTTTTTTTTTTTTTTTTTTTTATTGCCATTCTTTGACTTTTCTCTTTCCCTCCAAAAATAAATTTTGTATTTCAAAATTGACATTCTTGTGCTCCAAAAGTGACTTTTTCTGGCTCCAAATTGCTCCACTAATCTGTTTTTCTTGCTCCAAATTGCTCCAAAAATGTCTTTTTTCTTGCTCCACAAATTGCTCCAAAATTTAATTTCAGCTGGCACATCCCTGTAATCTGTTTAAATAAAACAGATAGGAAATGCAAGTATCATAATAACATGGAATATTTTATGGAGTAATTTAATTTTTACTTTGCCAACTTATTTGATTTCTAATTTCAAAAAAGATTTTAATCTATAAGAAATTAAAATATGAGCTTGTCTAAAATACACAAGAATGCAAATATATATATATATATATATATATATATATATAAGTTAATTTTAAACAACTTATTTAGCTACATATTTTCCCAAACTAAAGAATGTATGAAAAATTATCAGCCTAATAAAACCAGAAATAATGTCTTAGTAATAAGTTAAAATATACCTTTAAAATTCTTTAATAGTACTTTCAGAGGCTTGGGCCTCCTCCACCATCCAGTTGTTTAAACCAGACAACCCTTCAAATTACATTGAACAAAATATTTATTTAAAATAGATGATTAAGATTTTAAAACAAGTTACTTTAAATACACTCGTTTTAACTGAGTATCACAATTCTCTTTCATCTAGTGCAGTGTTTCCCAACCACTGGTCAGCAGACTGGTGCCCATCCATGCTAGAGATGAGACAGGTCCAAATCGGGACCCGGGCTCTGTAATTTACGATTGTGCTTGGGCTCGTAAGAAATTTCTCCTTTATTTATTAAACTTGCTATGCAAAATTTCTTTTCTGAACGTGTTTTAATATAACATTTTTAATGTCACTATCATATGAAATTAATGGCTCGCACTTTCCTGTATCTAATATATCAAAGTACATGCAAATGTCTCCCACTGATGTGACTACTCAACGGAATTTTTGATAAAAATTGAAACATTATTGTTATTTGATAAACTTGAATATAAAGAATTTGAAAGTGCATTAAGAGTTTGCTACTATATTTGTCTCTTTAATTTGCACAAACAGCAAAATTTATGATGTTCTATCAATGAAGTCATTGACTTTTATGTATCCATTTGCTGAAATTTTGGGCTCGGGCTTTAAAAAATCAGCCCAAACTCATCTCTAGTCCACACATGTGAAATTTATTTAAAACTAATTAGCAGCAAACGGCATTCTAACTAAATATTATGATTGTTGATTTAATAAATGAAATACATGTTTATATAATATTTATTACTTTTGGCTGTGTGTGTGTGTGTGATGCTGGTCTGCAAAATATCCTATTTTTGCCAGTCTGCAGATGTAAAAACTGGTTGTCCACCAGCAACTAAAAAGAAGACTTATGCTATTAAAGATTGGGATACTTTTTTGGTTAAAAAATGTCATTTTCAAATATTTGGAAACTTTTCATTTACTCTAGGCAACTAGTTTGGTGATCAAAAGCTGACAAATTATGTTCTTCATTATTTCTCCTTCTTTTCCAAATTTCATCTGCTATAAGACTGATTTCTAGAAGCAGTGATCGCGATAACGCCTTTAGATGCGTATTTCACGCCTTAAAAATTTAGAATACAGCTTAAGAATTTCGGAATGCATGTTTTTACGCATTGCTTTTCCATATAAAATTCCATTTTGTGGTCGGTGATTATGGCGAGATTTCCCCTTGAAAATGATTTTTATTTACAGAAAACTCTCTGAAATCTGCGATAATTTTTAATGTAAACAGGGAAATTCACAGTTAGTAGCACTAACAGTGCACCTAGATTGTGTAATCAGTTATTATATACGATTTATGTGTTAAATGCAATTTGAAAATGTAGCATTCTTGTTTATTGCTTTAATTACTCCTGTGGCTAGGAAAATACTCCTTCTAAAAATATTAAGGAGTATTTTTACTCTTCTGAAAAAATCTTAGATCGATCACTGCCTAGAAGTCTCCCTAGGACTGTCTATTAGCACTTCAAAAAGCTATCTTTGAGTACTAAGCAGTGTTTTGGTCATCATGATACTTTTTTTATCAGTTAAGTTTAGTGTATGCAAGAGAACTAAAAATAGTAATGTTAAAGAGATTTTTTTTTTCTTTTAATTATTCCATTTAGTGCTTTTTTTTTACTTAGTAATGTTACTAAAAATTTTTCAATTATTACTTTATTTAATCAGTGTATGGTGTATGAGAAGTGTAAGTATATTGTAAGTATTTGGTCAGGGATTTGGGAAAAAAGTCAGGGAAATTTGAAGAAAGGTCGGGGAAATGCAAGAATATGCGGCAAAATCAAGGAAATACTTCCTGTTCAAACCTAATTGTAGAAACTGTTTTATTTTCATTTTCTTATTTAACCGTATAAATAATTTTAAAAGGTGTTCTTTATGAGCATATCTTGTGCAGTTGAAATATGCTTAATTTTATCCAAAATTATTATCAAACATGGTTTTTGTTAGAATCCAGTGATGTCAAATAATATTTTTGTGTATATTGATTTTATTATTATTATTATTATTTGTAAAAAAGGGACAAAATATATAAAAAGTTATTAATTAAAGGATGTAAAATTAAAAATAGAAATGCAAAATTCAGGAAAGCACGCTATTTGAAAAGTCAGGGAAGAGCATGATAGATGTCAGGGAAGCAAAAGCTGTGAAATCTGCAGAAACCCTGTTTAAACAACTGTTTATGATAAACATGTAATTTTATTAAAAGAAATGTTAGTACTATATTGCAGTGCAATGAAAACTTGGGGTAAGGAAACTGGAATTTTTATTTTATAGGTTCGAAAATTGGTATTATTCAGAAGCGAGAATTTTTTTTATCATAGGCTGTCAGAGAATGTAGATGTCAGGGAAGCAAAAGCTGTGAAATCCGTAGAAATCCTGTATATATGAAAGAAAACATGCTGAGCAAGTTTTTAAAAAAAATTATTATTTCATCTTGTGCTTTATTTTTTATTTTAATGCTATGATGCCAATAATGAATTTTTGAACTAAATTTAGGGGGAAATGCTACTATTTTGGCTGCTAAGAAAAGTTATACTTTTTTAGCAGCTTTTTAATGTTGGCGAGGCTACTAATGCTACATTTTTGCCTTCAGACAGAGCTGGATACCCTGTGTGTAAAAAGTTGGAAAACACTGTTATAATGTGTTCAGATAGAATGAGAAGAGCTATAGCCCTTATTTTTAGGCAAACACTTTGAAATTTGCTGAAATTTTAAATGAAATTTCATGAAAGTGAATTTAAAAGTAAAAGAATACTGTGACATTATTATGAGGAAAGTTTGAATCCACATTCTATGTGAACCAGATACAGTGCTTCTTAGACCACTTGGCCAATTTGACTAAGTGCAAGACTTATTAGATTGCTTATTTTATTATTCATAAATGCACATATTAAACAGTGCTAAAATTTGAATATTTATTAAGGCTTAAAATGGGTATAGAATCTAACTAAGCATAAAACTGTAGTCATTAAAACCCCATCACATGGGGTTATTCCACGATAACTCATGCTACAGTTTTTTTAATTGCATTTTTAAACTGGAATAATAATAAATGCATTTATTTTCTTTCAACAAAATTCATGCTGATTACAAATCATGTTTTCTTTTTTTCAATAAATCATTAAAAATCTTATAACTAATTATTTTTTGAAATATCAATTAAAATTGCTTGGTAACTTATGCTAACAAAAAACGACATTGACATTTCTGCCCATACTTCAGAGTTGTATTTCTGCTAAAATTCTACTTCTTCAGTGCTACAATCTTAGAGTTTGTATATACCTTTATCACAAAACATCATTTAGTTTTGTATATAAAATCGGTTATTCAATTAAAATACACTAAGTGTATGGCAACTCATGTTACAACATAGATGCCTGACTTTGAAGTGTTGAATAACTTCTGATAAAGAAACTTTTACACAAAATAAACTGCTGCCAACACAACTACAACAATGTGGAATAATTTCTCACACAATTAATTATTTTTATTTATTTATTTTTTTTTTATGGGTCATGTCCATGTTCATGTGGAATTGCCCATCTAAATTTCAAAGCTGTAATTCATTTTGAAGAGGATAAAAATTAATTGCAGGATTTGATTTGATAAAGTGTGACAGAACAGTGAAACTGAACTTTAAAAAAAAAAAAAAAAAAAAAAGTCATTTGTCTTCTCTCCCCTAAAGATTATCAATTTATATTTTAAGACATCAGGTAAACTAACTCAGCAATGTAGATAAAATAATGTTTTTTAATTGACATTTAAATTATTTAAGATTCAGAGTGATGTGTTTCCTGAAAGTTATTCTATACTAAAAATTTTAAGTTGGAAATAATTGAAATAGCTGTTAGGAGTAACATTTTTATTGAAAAGATAATGACAATTCTTTTAAACAGTATCAAAATTTTGTAAAAGTACATTTGAAATACTGACTTATGGCATAAATCTTGCATAATTATTTTTATGCAAGCATAAAATAATTTGATGTAAATTTGTAAAAGTACATTTGAAAAACTGACAGTTATGACATAAATCATGCATAATTATTTTTATGCAAGCATAAAACAATTTGATGTAAAATTTGTTAAAGTTACCCTCATTATTTTAACATTTTTAAAAGACAAATATCTTTAATTAAGAAAATTATATTTTCACAACAGCATTATACTGTCATCAAGACATAATTATACTGTCATTAAAGAAATATACTTTAATATGATATACAAAGAATGGCAATTTGAAATTTTCATATCATGAATTCAGTTTTATGACTTTTTACAAGCTATCAAAAATTTAGATGTTTTCAAAAACTAGCCACTGGCTTAGTGAATGCCTGTAATATTTTTTTTAACAAAATAACTTACAAAAGAGTTTTGTAATAATTTAAACTATGATGAACGGATTCACAGACAAATATTTTCATCCTAAGCATAATAACAAACACAATGAACTAAGTTCCTCTACTTCAAGAAAATTTGATATTTACATAATAAAACACAAAACAATACAGACAACAAAACAGTTATTGGCAGTAAAAACAGCAAATCAAATGCAACTCAACAAACAGGACAACATTCTCCTTCAATAAGTCTCGGGTTCTCACAGTGGCTTGGTTGACAATTTTCAACCCAGCAGCTAATTTGATTGTACTGAAAAAAAAAAAAAAAAAAAAAATCAAATATGTATATAATGTTTAACAAGTACTAAATTCAAATATGTATATAAATAAACTAAAGTGGCTACAAAAACTATATTCTTTATTATATCCATCCACTTAATGAATGAACTGTTGAATTAATATGAAAACATTGATAAATGCTTATCCAGGGATGTTAACTCCAACATTCGATTTGGGAGCACCCCGGGAGCAGAAAAAATTTCATTTGGGAGCACCTCGGGAGCAGAAAAATTCCATTTGGGAGCACCTTGGGAGCACAAAAAATTTTGCTTCCGCGAGGAAAACTAAGATTTGGGATCAGAATTAACATGATTTTGGAGCATAAAATTGAAGATTTCACACTGTGTTGACTCTAGAAAAAAGGCCCGCCTGGGGGGAAATTTCAAAAAGGGCACTTTGGGGTTCCACGAGAATGTACAGGTAGATAACATATCTAGAAACTGGTTTGAAACTATCTGATACCCGAAAATTTAACATGCAGAGTTGTAATATGTGTTCTGACTTACAAAGCATAGTTAGATTTTTTCCAGTTTGTCTTTAGTTTTTACCCCTCCCCCCTTCTTTTGGAGAAAATATCCTGTAGAAGTAAGTGTAAGTGAAATAGGTAAAATGATTTGTTGATAATATTTTGCTCTAAACATGACAAATATGTGAATTAAATCTGTACATAACTAGATGTTTTTGATTAAAAAAAAAAAAAAAAAGTTTTAATCTAAGTAATTTTGAATTTTCTGCTTAATTTTTTCCCCTCAAAATTACGTGATGTAGATGTTTATTATTTATAAGAATAGTACATTTATTGAACAAGGTTTCAGAAATTTTTAGCCAGACATGATTTGTTAGGCAGTAGGGGAAGGCAGAGGGACTGTTAATTTTTGTTCCTCAATTTTATCACACTATCACTACTGGACTACAATTACTGGATCACATTCATATAGGATATTTCACCTATATTGGTACAAACTTTTAAACAGAAAAGGACTGTCAGTGTAAGTGAATTAGGATAGATGTGTTTAGCATGTAATAAAAATAATAAAATTTCTGCAGTGCAGGATGTATAAAATTTAATAATATAAATCAGAATTTTATTTAAATTCTTTTGTTCGCAATAATTATAGAATGATTACCAAGTAACGATTTTTAAAGACGGAATAATGATTGTTTGATAATTAGCAACTACTTATTTATCAAACGTACCTACCGATATTTGAGGATTGACAGATGGAATCGCAAATTTTTAGATAACTTAAGAAAATTTTGATTTTTCCAACCGTATTTTCTTCCCCAAACTCCTAAGTGAAATGCCCAGGTAGTTCTGCCGGGCCGATGGGGCTTCTCATTGAGTCAGCAAAAACAAAACATACTAGAGAGGCCCCTTTTTGGGTTACTCGGCTCGCGCAAAAAGCAAAGACAATGAAAAAGGCAGTAACAGTATTTCGATCTGAAAGAATAGAGTATTTGAAAAAGGCATGTGTGGGAAAGATCCGATTTTATAGACGGTTTTCGTGAAAGGGCCGCAAGCAGGAGGGCGTATAAAGATGAGAAATAGGGCCGCCGGGCGCTAAAAAAACTATAAAAGGGCCACCGGGCGCTACGCCCTGCAAAATCAATCTAGAGTCAACACTTACAATAAATGCAGATAAGAAAAGCAAAGTTTGCAAGCGTGGCAAAAAATTAACAAAGAGTCAAAATGACGTATTCGGCGCAAAAATCGGCTAAAAGCGCAGTTCGGCGCAAGATTTGCGTTTCGGAGCAGCTGGGCGCAGAATTAACATCCCTGCTTATCATATTAATTTGGCACACATTTACTAAAATTTTAAGAACTGATAATTGAACTTTAAAAAAAAAAAAAAAAAAAAAAAAAAAAATCTTTCAACAATATGGAAAAACAATTTTTATCAAATTTTCTGTTCCTCAATATATAAGGGTCGCCCAAATGAAAGTGGCACTACAGGTGGCTTTAGAAATAGTTTAGCGGTATTAATATAAATTAGTATACAAAAGAAAGAAGCAATACAGGGGGAGAAATAGGCTAGACAAATTCACTTGTAGGTTGAAGCAAGTGTTCCAGTGGTCAATTGGTGAATCACAACTTGCGAAATAGCACAGGAAATGTCTTTCAGTAAAGGCAGTGTGCACACAATACTGCATGAAAGGTTGCCCTTTTCCTCGGATGTTCTTCACTTAGGTATGCATCATCCCGTTGACTGCTGGGGAATTTGTTTCAAACCTACAATGTGACTTTGTCTAGCCTATCTGTTACCCCTTTATTACTTCTTTCTTTTGTATACTAATTTATATTAATGCCATTAAACCATTTCGCACACCACCTGTAGTGCCACTTTCATTTGAGCAATCCATATATTTTGGATGTTTATTATGAATTTCAGGATGCTGGAAAAAAGAAATCTGATGTGGACACCACGACTTCCTGGCGCGTCTATTAAATCATAAATATTTTCGGTGCACTTTATCCAAACTTATTTTGTTTGAAAAAGATAAAATACTGCAATAATACTAAGGTTTAGCGATTTCTAGCTAAATATTTGAGGTATTTCCAAGCCGGGTTCAGTGTGAAAGATTTGTTTTTGGCACTTAGTTTGGCAATATTTCGCGAAAAGCTGACAACCTTGAGGTAGTTTGCGAGATTTTGGGGATAGCCAAAGTAGTCATCGACCACAGACTTCCAATGAATTGAATGTATCCATATACCTTACTGTATTTAAAGTCATTTGGGTGACCCTGTAAATAAATTACCCAGTTCATTGCATCAAAAAAAGAGCTGCACAATTGTATGTAACAATACAATCTAAATACGAAGTCTCAACATTCTATGGTAAACAGTTTTAGAGTTACATGATAAGCATTATCATTTTTGGTGCCAAATTTGGCAATATTTCAGAAAAACTCGCCAAGGTTAATGATAATTGGCGAGATTTTGGGCAATAATAAACAATGACTGATAACACACATAATAAATTGAAGATGCCCATAGGCATTAATGTATTGAAATTCTTTTGGGTGGGTCCTATATATAAATTTCAACAATCTACAACTAATAGTTTTTGAGATATGCGAGTTACAAACGTACATAAGTCACCAAACTTTGCAACTTTTGGTACAATTTCTGAGGAAGTATGTTTGAAATTGATAAATGTCTCTAAAACTGTCATTGACCGTAGTGTGTTAGAATTTTTTTTAGCGTTCCTGGAGCAGAACTATAAATGATAAAGACACTGTTTTCGATGGAGAGATTCATTTTGTAGCCTTTAACAACATATATCACTTCTGAGTCTTGAAATGACTTAATATCTCTAAAATGTGCTTTAATGAATTTCAGCCATAGAGCATTATGTATTTAAAATCTTTTGGGTGGCCTTGTAAATAAACTATCCAGTCGATTGGAAACAAAAAGGGAGGTGCAGAACTAGATGTTGCAATAATCCTAAATATAAAATTTCAATATTCTACGACTAATAGTTTTTGAGATATGCGAATTACATACATACATACATACGTGCAAACATCAGGGAAAAACTGTCAAAATGGATTTGTACATGCATTTATATGAACATGCGTATGACGAGATGCATTGCAAAAATGTTAAAAGTAAATTTAGAGATAATGAAAATTGTTTTTTTCATGAAAATCTGGATACCAAAAGTTTTTGCGATCACATTACTTCCTTATACTTCATACAAGGAAGCAGGGTGCAAATAATACATTTTCACTGGGGGAGGGGGGGGGGGATTTAAAAAAAAGGAATGAAAGAAAAAGGTTCTCCACTCACATAATATATTAAGTATTACATGACAAATGCAGCTGCCAACATGACTGGGAAGTGACTTAAATTCAAACCGAAAGTTGACTCCCGATTCTCTATGCACATATATTCCTGCCCATGTCGATTCTACGGCTACTCTCAAATTTGGCTTGCAGAGCAGTGCTTGTTCACAGTCTACCTTTAAAACCTGACCCCAGTTACAGAATGAGAATTGGCATCAGGCCTGTGTATACAGTAGATCACTGTTTAACCAGGTCTCTGCTTTAACCAACCGTATTTGATTTAAGCACAAATAAATAAATAGTTTTAAAAATACAAAAAATTGAAATTTTTCAAAAATAAAAGGCATAATTATAGTAAATTGTCAAACTGTCAGTCTTCATAATTTAAATTTTTTTTTTTAAACTCTCCTCCTTATAGTACATGAAACTTGTAATAAATGAATACATTCTCCACTTTAACCAGAACTTTGCAAAACCGGCTCACACCAACCCCATTTAGGCCAGTTAACCCTTTTGTGGGTGGTGGCTAGATGTTCTAGCCACTTATTTATGCGGTACATGACAAATTTAAGAAGCATTAGTCAATTTTCCTATGTCTGTTTACCTGATAATAACAAAATTTGCACAAAATGATAATAGGAGATAAAGTGTCAAGGGTATTTCTAAACATGTGATAAATATTTTACTGAAAAATTATCATGTTTCATTAAATTGATATGAGAAATTTATCTATTACTCCAAGCATCTGCCAAAACGAGAAAATATTATAAAAGTTCTTGCGCCGGAAAGGGTTAAGAGGGAGTCCAGAATATCTATTTCAAAGGGATACTTGTAACTTGCTCCTTTGTCTAGTAAACAAAAGAAGAACATCTATTCTCAATACTTAAAATCGTTAGGTACTGTTGAACTTGTAGGGACAGAGATTAATTTAACATTTCTATAGCAGGGGATCAATAGTATACCTATCAGGGATCCATTAATATTTCTCTAGCCAGAGATATTACATTTTTCAGCTGGGGATGATCCTCGACATCCCTCAGTATTTCGCCTATACAAAACTGCAGGAGTTTATACAAAATTTGGAATGTTTGTAATGTAATTACTCAATAAAAGAGGGGCTGAGGACCAAAACATATTCCTCTCAAAGAGAAAAAACAAGAGATCATAAAATTCTTGCTGTAAAATGTAACAAAATTTTATGCTTAAAAATCAGTTTCAAGACATTTTGAAATTCAATCTCTAATAATGATTTGTGGCCTCCCTCCCCTTTTTTCACCTACATTACTTGAAAGAAAAAAAAAAAACAGTTATCTAGGAAATTTTGCTTTAAAATGCAATAAATAAGAATCCTCGTTTTTAATTGCAACTTGTTTCAAAAGCTTTAACATATTCAATGATAAGTTAAGGATACCTAAGACAAAATGTGGTTGAGTAACTAAGGCATGTAACATGATGAGGCTTACCTCGCAGCGGCATTTTGTGCACTTTTCTTTTTGCCATTCTTCTCCAGAATGCCGCTTTTTTCTGTCATGGTCAAAACAACCCCCACTATTTCTAAATTTGCTCTCTGCTTCTAGTTTTTTAACCTGATTTAAAAGTAAGACAAGTCAATTTATTAATTTGACAAATATGGCAAGACTCAAATCATTGAGTTAAAATTTCAATAAGTGTATTTAACAAAATAGTAAGAATAATAATAACACAAAAAAGATATCTGTATAAACTAAAACTGTTTGTTTCAATAAAATCTCAACACATATTCATAAATTATAAAGAAGTATTTAGGAAAATACTAGGCAAGGTTGAGGATATAAACCGAGTATCTACAGCAGCAGGGAAAAAAAGAAATTAGTAGGGATGAACCAAATATTGGGTATACTACCTATTCGGTTCAGCCGAATACTTAAATATTCGACAACCAAATAGTAAACAAATTTAAGTATTCACCAATTGGTAAACAAAAACATATTTTTTAAACATGAATAAAAGATATAGTATAGTACCATAGTACTAAGTTTATTCAAGTTGTTACTTACTAATATCACATGTGAATACATGTTAGAAACCCTTAGAAAGTCAACCTACCAAGGCATTCCCCTCATTCTTGGCAGATCGCCCTAGCGTAGCGTTGTCTCAATCACTAATATCACAATGAAATTAGTTTTAATCTAAGAAAAAACACTCAGATGCTAAATTTAAATTTTGTTGCTTTTCAAGTTTTCTTAAATCTTATGACACATTGCATTAACCTAGCTATAGCTAACACATTTAAATTTGAAACAGTAACCATCAGTAAGATAACAGAGGGGGGGGGGAAACCTCATAACATTAAGTGTTCATAAATATGTAAAGTCAATTAATTGCTAAATCTTTTTAACAAAATATGCAGGTAAAAAATTACTAGCATTTCCCCAATATTTAAAAAAATATATTAATAATACATAAAGGAAACACTTGGATATTAAATTTTAATTTATGCAGTTTTACACCATATGAAATATGAAGTATTGTTTTAAGAACAAACTAATCAAATTGATTATTGCAATCAAAGTTTAATAAGGATTTAATAAGTTTAATAAATTTTAACCAAGTATTCGGTATTCGGCCAAATATTCGGTTAGAATTTTAACCGGGCATTCATTATTTGGCGAAATATGGTATTCGGTGCATCCCTAGAAATTAGTTTGGCATTAAATAAGTATTGGCTGCAAAATTTTGTACCAAAAAATCCACTGCATGTCATCAAAATGGGGGTGGAGATAATGATGGTGTGATTTTTTTAAATGCTTGGAGGTGAAGTGTAGTGAGATATTTTGATGCATACAGAGTTGTCTAAGAAAACCTGTAATAGTGGAAGAATTTTATGTTGACAAGAAAAAAAAGTCAGAAAATATCACAAGTTTTGGCTAAAACCCTGGAAATTGCATTTTTGAAAGTCTGCATGAATTATCCCCCCCCCCTTTTTACCCCTGTATGTCTGGGATGCTACAAATATGACTCAAAATAGGTGTATAAAGGGTGAATGATTATTGAAATGGCAGTTGTAAATTACAAAAAGCATTCCATAAAAACTGATAGTTATTTATTTACATAGTGGCAACATCACAAAACTAAAAAATAGAAGTTTAGAAGAAACAATTTTATTTTCCTAGTTCCATGCTTGTTTAAAGAACTGTTTTATTTGCCCTACAGAAATGGAAATGAACTGGTTGGGAATTGGGCATTACATCACGATAATGCTTGCCCGCATGTCGCTACTTCTGTTCAGCAATAGCTTAGTAAATGCAATATTAAAATCATGCCACATCCCCCTTACAGTCCAGATCTTGCACCATACAATTTCTGGCTGTTTCCGAAGTTGAAGGAGAAGCTCCGTGACAGAAAATTGAACACAGATTCTGAAGTTATTTCAGCAGTGAAGGGTTCTTTGAAGCAGCTTCCAGAAAAGGGCTTCTCTACTTGTTTTGAAAAGTGGGTTGAACGATGGGACCGTTGAATATCATCTGACAGAAGGTATTTTGAAAAAGAATGATGTATTTTTTGCTGTAAATATATTTCTTGATTTTTTATGATTTTACTCTCAGTTTTTATGGAATGCCCTTTGTATAATGTACATTGTAACAACATTATGGAATTTTAACAAACGGATATGTATTTTGTTTCAGAAATTGTGGCAATGGCAATCCTACTCATAATTTGCTTGTCTGCATTACTGTTGTCAATCAAATGCCTTTAAGTATATCTCTCCAAATTGCATATCAGAAAGAGTAACTGCATGTCTAAGTAACTAGAAATACCTGGCTCATGGACAGGAAACAAATTTTTTGCCAGTGCCCAAAATTTAAGAAATTAATTTAGTGAAAAGATAGAATTTCTTACAAAAAGGTTTGATTATTGGCCTCCAGTTAACAAAAGTCTCATTTCCGGCTACATCTCTGGGAAGTGCAATCCAAAACTCATTAGTTTAAAAGATTGAACAAACAAACTGAAACATTGTTATAGTGCAAAACCAACTCGCTTTTATACAGTCAGCTGATTTTTTTTTATTTGTCATTATGTGTGTATTTAGATAGATCTTAACTAGTTTTTAAAATTTATTTTTATGAGAAATATATTTCAAAAGCTAAATAAGTTATTTTCCATAAATATAACTGTCTCTACATGAAAAACAACAGATTTCGATTATACATAAAAGGGCGATGGTAGTAAAAGTCTGCATTTTACTTACCTTACGACTCAATTTTTGGACAGTTTTTTCTAATCTACCCACTAGATCTTCAATGCCTTCAATTCTTTGCTCGGTTATATCAAAATCATTTTCTCGCCAGTCATGCGATGTTTTTGTCACATTGTGAAACCTTTCTGAATCTCCTCCATGTTCATACCGATCTACGAAAGATCTTCTGCTACGGACATTGAATCTGTTTATCTCATTATTCTGAGGTGCATTGCACTCTAAACATAAATAATAATACATGTTAAGTTCGCTATAAATAAAAATAAAATACACAAATTTTTAGGACTTTTTCAGTCTATTACAGTGATAAGGCTTAAAGCATGTAAACTGCTTTTAATATTTTTATTTTATTCGGGTATAAAAAAATGTATTAAAAAATTAGATCACACTTTTTTTAAAGCTAGAAACAGAATTAAGTCCTTTGAAAATAAAAATACTTATGTTAATAATATATATGTTAAAAATTAAGTAAGATACATCTAAAACATTAAACTTTGATCTTTTTTTATTTTAAAGGGTGTTATTTTATTAACTGTTAGGGTTGCCAGAGGTCATACATTTTCTTGTAGTTTAACTTTTTGTGTAAGAGTGTGATTTTTACCCTTTACATATTTTCCTACCCCATTAAACTTTTTTTTAATGTGTTGAAATAATTCAAGGATTTGCTGCAAAAAGGAGGCTGAAGTTACATGTTTTTTTACAGTAAAAAAAGAAATCTCATTTGGTACCAGAAAAACATAGCTATAGTCATTAGTTCTATTTAGCACTCAAGAGATGAAACTGCCTGTCTCATTTGTCTGTGTTGAATCTTTGAATGTTTCTTTCTACAGTTTTCTTCAAATTTGAAAAGTTAAAACTATCTTTTTTTCTTTTTCTGCAGCAAACCCTTCAATTACAAGTCAGAAATATTTTTATTTTAACAATTATTAGATTTTTTACTTAAATGTATCATGAATGCATTTTCAAAGGTGCTAAATGTGTGCTTATTTCCACAACAGGGACAGCAGGCTGATATAAGTCTTTTCTACTTCTATGTTTTCGTCATGCAGACTATTTGTAATAAAACAATCAGTTTTATTTATTTATTTACTTATTTTTATTTAGTGGCAGGATACTATTTTGGGGAATCTGCATTCTTTAAAAGAATTATATGTTAAGTCTCCAACTAATATAATTTTGTATGTTTTGGTGACTGTTTGGTGAAGATTTTGGTGAAAATCTTCCTGCACCCTCCCCCCTTTTGGAGCTAAATCTGTCAACCCATTTACCATGTTGTTCATCTTCATTGCTTTTGGTTCTGCAGTTGGTTGTTTTTTGTTAACAGCTATTGCACAATCTCATTTAAATAGGAAAAGATGTTCTGATTTACATGGTTTTACACAGACTGTTTGTCTATCTATAAAGAATATATTCACAACAGCAGGAAAAGTGTGTTTGGAAAAATAATAAATTGTGTGTTCTTTAAAATAATTTATTTGAATTTTAAATATATATATATATATGTAAAGAATGGGCCTTACACCATTCCTTGTTGAAATGATTGACACGATTCCATTGGGGTTCTAGGTTGAATATTTTATTTCAAAGTTCGGACAGAGGGCAGGAGTCAGGCCGGCGACCTTTTAGCTTCGGGGCTATCTTCGTACATCGCAGTCTAACAGCTAAAGCTGGAAGCTCCTGCAAAAGCTTCATGTTCCAAACTCCTAAAAGCTAAGCTAAAACTCTAAAGCTCCCAAAATTTCCGCGCTCTTGCTTAAATACTCCTTAGTTACCACAACTGCTTGCAGGGTGCAGCATGATCGCTAAGGCGTTACTCTCAAACGTAATTAGTTAACTAGCTTGTCAATCAAGACATGAGAAACACCTGCTTACCCAGAAGTTCTAAAAGCACGTAGTAATGAAAACCACAGAATCAACAATTTTCTCTTATGGAACTTCAAAAAACGTCTCCGAGCGTAATATTTGTATGGCCGAGAAACAAACTTTACAGTAAGAGTAACCGAGATTAAAGAAGGATTTTTCAAACAACATTAAATTAAATTAGGTTAAATTAGCTAAGTTTATTTTATTATTACATATATATGTCTTATGCCATGTGATCAACATTATCCCTGTTGGGTATGCCTATTTTGCAGTGTTTTTCAATTATTTTGCTTTCAAATCAATTATGTATTTACTTTCTTGTTTTTCTATAGCAGGATAGGGCCTAAATGTGCAATGAAAGCTCTTGATATGTCACACAACCGAAATCCTATTTTTTGGCTTTAGTTATAATCTTTTGGGTATTGCCCCTTACAAGTGTCCCAGAGGTTATAATTTTCATTCCATTCATTCTTGCATAATTTGGTTCATTGTATTCAGAACAACTTACAAAAATGGCCTTTTATGCAAATTAAAAATATTTAAAAAGAGGTTGAATTTTTCATTTCACTTGAAAAATGTCTTTTTTGTTTTAAATTAAAATAAGCATTTAATCTTTCACTTGTGAATGCTTCTTTAGAATGAATTTTACAGAAACTTTTACTTTCATAAATAAAAATTTATTACCTTGACAGCATTCTGTCCAGACACTTAACTCAATTTTAGGAACTGATGAACACTCAACAAAATTTGGATTTTGTTTGTGGGGCACTTTGAAAACATCTCGAGTCATTCTAGTAATGTTGTCACCGCTGTCACACAATACTCGTCCTAAACTACTTTGCTTTATCTGAACCAGTTGCTCTGGACTAAATACACCTGGGTTCTCATACCAGAATCTGTTAAAGTAAGAAAGCATTGATTTTTGCAACAGATTAATTTGAGAAATAAAAATATAGTTCATTGAATTTTTGAAAATTTTCAACACTGTAACATATTACTAAGGATAAATCCATTTGAACTCTTACCAGAATCCATGACGGAAGAAAGAACTAATTTTTATAACAGATTAATCAAACAGTATTACTATTATTATTGCAATACTGTGATATATTTTTAAGAAAATGTTCGATTCAGAAGTTAAATGGTTAGTGCCTGGTTGAACAGATATTGTTAACTTTATAGGCTATTTGAACTAGAATTTATAGTAAATTTATTATTGTACATTTTAAATTATATTAGTTTTTAAAATTACCTATATTATGGGTAATATTACTAAAAATTATGCCATGGAGATGTTAAACAGAAAATCATCAAGTATATGCACAAAATGATTAGTACTAAAAAGCCTGTTCACATTTGTTATCATTATTATAGTTAATTTATGAATTATTAAGTGGGTATAGATGCATCATTGAAATCTTTTCCTCTGAGTAATTTGCTAAACTTTTTGTGATGTAAAGTAATTTACAAAATTAAAATAAAAATTTACACATCACCTAGTCCTGCCCATTAGCTTTTGGTGCTAGAATTGCAAGACTTGAATCAGATTTAATTTTTCATTAAACTACATTCAAGCATCATAAATGTTATGAAATTTACCAATAACGACTGCTAAAATCCAAGTTATTACTAAAGAAAAATTATTAATTTATGCTGAAATTTTGCCAAGTGAACAAACACAATACATTTTTAAAACATGTGTTTTAAAAATAAAAAATTGTGCCAACCTGTCACCAGTTCGCAGCCTTCTGAACTGATCTATTAGAATACATAGAAATGTTGGGCCCACTTTTGCATCTTCAACTGGTTCTTCACTTATTCCTCCAACCCAAACATCAATATTATCTGCAAGTTAAAAAAATGTTTTAAAATGAGAAATAATGAGTACTAATTTTAGTACAAAAATTGCTGTCTCTTAAACGTAACTTTTTTCAGCAATATACTTTTACACATTTATTTCTCCTTTTTTTTATGATTTTGATTTTAATTAAGACTTCAGAGTAACTTAATTATTATTTAAAATATTGATTATTCAATTTACAAATGTTTTATATTGACGAAGCTATATGATAAAAGTGGGTTTTCAGATCCTGATCCAGGTGATTTGAAGGGGGGGGGGGATAGGTTTCTCTCTATTCTAAAAAAAAGTAAAGGCCGCTGGCGCTGTCAAAGCTTGTTGACCTAACTCCTCCTAAACCGTAGGGATTTGAGTTTCGACTAAGGTGCCCACAGATTCGAAAAATTCCGAGGAACCTGCTAAGCTGATTTAAATTTCGAAAATCGAACTATTTTAGAAGATATTAATAAAAAACTGAAAAAATAAACAGAATGGTTGCCAGATTTGGCATAAAATCATTCATTCCTTTGCAACAAAGCGTTTCAAAGTATCTAGAATCGCGTGAAATTTACAAACAAAAGTTAGAATTACGCCCATTTTACGCCAAAATAAAAACTATATGAAATAAGTAACTCAAAACGTGTTACACAAAGTTGACTATTTTCAAATAGTAAGTTCGCTTAGACAACAGGAGTTTAGAATGAGCGATTATTCATTTTTCCAAAACAGAATAACTAATATCTTGAAAATGAAAAATAATTAAAATGTAGATTATTTTAAAGCCGGTTCTCGTCCAGCTGAATTATTTGCTACCAGTAGAAATATTTGGCAGTGTTCACTATGCCATTATAACAGTTATAGTACACTTTGGATATTTGCTAGCGCGATGAGATGGTATATTTCGTGGTGTTAAGTACGCCAATCTGCAAACGATTATGTAAATGAAAATATAGATAACAGTTTTCCGGTAACCTTAAATGAACAGTAAATATAGGTTGTGAGCATGGGTAAATCGCCAAATGATGAAAAGTCGCCATTGGTGGCAGGCTATTCTATCTGTTCCGTAGCTTTTATTAACTTTACATGTACGCAAGTCGCCAAATAATGAAAATTCGCCATGGGTGGCAAATTCGCAAGGTGTCCAAAAGGCTTTACATTATTAAAAATACAGCTGAAACAGATGTTCTGATTTTATTACGCTTTAGCTCCTAATTAATATAACTTTTGAATGGCAACATTAAATATCATTGTGTTTCTGAGGAGTGCAAATAATTTTTCCAGCGATTATAAGCGGAGTCCGCACTCCAGGTGGAGTATAGCTCACGACCCGTACAACACGGATTCCCATTACAAAATATCTTCGATGCAAGAACCAAGCAATGTGTAGCTCAGTAACATTCTATCTGATCCAATCTTCGGGTTTTGTCTGTTGAAATTATGTCTTTTTTATGAATAAGCCTGATTAGGGGCTGAATGCCTCATACGATAAGCGAAGGTAGCGAGTCTGGGGGCCTTGGCCCCTAGTTTGTTACATAAACATGCTATAATACATCAAAAGTATCCATGATATAGCATTTATCCCGATAGCACAAACTAAAAATTGTATTAAAAAAGGTAGAGTGTGTAGCTGCAATTAAATATGATTTATTTATTTATTTTAAATAAATGTTTGCCTCACTATGGCACAGTGTTTATGCCACTGAAAATGGTAGATGGCCGAAGTGTGAAGGTCCTGGGTTCGGGTCCCTTCGCGCGGCTGTCAATCTAAAGGGCTGAAGTTTTGGTAGGTTTTCTCCAGATGTAATGTGAATATGCGTTAGAACCCCTTAGAAAGTCCTCCTACCGAGGTATCCCCCTTGGCAGATCGCCCTAGTGTAGCATTGCCATAATCACACACAACAACAACAACATAAATAAATGTTTATCTAAGGCTTATTCTTGAAAAAAAAAAAACTAAACCTCACTGGACTTTCAAACAGCTTTAAAAACAACCTAATAATGTTAAATATCTCAAAAATTCATATTGCTTCATCACAAACAGTACTATGCATTTTTATTAATAGCAAATCTATGTGACTCATGTAAATTTCAGAGGAAACTCATTAGCAAAAACAATTATGTAGCACATTGTCCCATTTTGGAAGGCATATCGTGAAATATTGCAAAAATACTATATGTTTAAGATTTTTTCCTTAATCTTATGTAACTTTTATAGGTTAATAGTTAGTAAAACGGCTACAGCTTGTAAAATATTATAATTTTTTAATTTTGAGCATCTAGCATTTTTAATATCTTTAAAAAGCTGTTCAAAATCCACATGACTTCTTAAAAGGACAGCTTAAGGGGAAAAAATCAGCCAATTTAAATCAATTATAAAAAGTCATGAGAGAATATACAAAAATTAGGATAACAATAAACCAGTGCAAATATGCAAATATTATGCCAGAAAATAGGTTAAAATTTGAATTAAAATAACTAAAAATATACTAAAATAACTAATTTGAACTAAAGTAACTAAAATTTGAAATACATACCTGGATGACCATAAAGGTTTTCAATTTTTCTGAGTAAATTCTGGTCTCTAATTTCACCTCTTAAGTCTTCAAATGTAGAAGCAACAGATAAATTACAGTACCTCCTCCATTCATTATAAGCTGGGAGCCCGTGGTCTCGACCTCTCTGAATATTTAAAGCAGCTAAATCTTGAGCCACTAAATGTGCTGGCTGGAAATATATATAAGAAAATTAATTAAGGGTATATGTCCAAGAAACAAATTCTACCTCACAGTCTTAATACATAAAATAAACTAATTGCACCAGGGACTTGAAAAAGTTCAGAATAATTCTTCATAAGCGCATACAGATTGGAATAAATGAAAAGAGCCTTTTATGAAACTTTCAGAAAAAAAAATTCTTAAACATGGTATTGCACAGTAAAATTTTTCAAATTTTACTGTGCAATATCATGTGAATGTGTCAAAGTATGACACATTCTGCAAAATTTTTACTAAAAATTTCGTAGGTGATGCAGGTTTACAGTGCTTGAAAAAAGACATTCTAAAAATTTTGAAGTGCCTGGCATTGTTAGTTTTTTTGTAGTTATGAACCAAAGTTCAATGATTTTTAAAAATACGTCATTAACAAATACTTATTAATGTGCTGCATAGTTTTCTTTAATTTAAGTTAAAAGAAATTAAAAACTAATCAAGCTTGTGTAAATGGCTTTTTAAAATATCACATACCGTAAAGAGATGTTCCGTTAAATCTGAATTCAGCAACTGATCAGGACGCTTCAATTTCGCAGCTCCAAAGATCATACCTCTCATAAGTGGATCAATGCCACCCTCAGTCAAAAGCCTGAAAGGTGCAAAAAAGGCTTTTCTCAGAGGAATATTACCCTGCGGTATAGGCTGAAATGTCTCATTCAAACGTAACAGTTCGGGATTTATAAGGGTGTGGCCAAATCTCAAAGCAGCAGTTGCGAATATGTTTGAAATCGATGGATTAGTATTAGGATCATAGCCTTCATAGGGTCCAAGTCGAGCGTACCCAGTTTTGCCCAATATTTTAGGCAGCCAGTGAGCATACGTGATGTGTTGCATCACTGCCCCAACAATTTTCCTCGTTTCGTGATAGATTTTGTCATTGTCCCAGTGGGGGTTGTAGTTGTAGAGTTCTCTAGCTATTCGGTTGTGCTCTCTCATCCACAGGGTATGCATCGCTAACAGTCCCAGCTGTTCATTGGCCCTAACATCTCCAGCTAAAAAGCAATCAATGCTGCTTTCAGTTAAATCCCTTTTGCAATCAATAGGTTGCCCGTCGTTGAATGGCAGCAGAGGTTTCCCAGTGTGCATCAGCACTCCCGACCTGAGCAGTCCTCTCCGAGTGCTCATCTCCCTCAGATGCTGAGCAAGCCTCTCGTTATTCCCGTAGACGTTGGATGCATCGATGAAAGCTGTCAACTGATTCACTTGCTCGCGAGGCTGAATGGTGTTGAAGAACACAGACGTCAAACCCGATCCGCAAACGGCACTGGAACGAACAAACTCCATGCATCGAACTCTGCTTATGCGCCTGTCATCGTGAGGTACTTCGATGGGAAAGCAAGGAGTGGATTGCTCGCAAGAGGTCGCACAGTCAATACCATCAACAAAACTAGCATGGCTTATGGATGGCATCGAGAAATCTAGATCGTGGTCCAAAAATTGTCCCCACTGCATGAGCATGTGGGTGTAGTCGTCATCCTTAGAGACTAAATCTGTAGACACAATTCTCGTTGAGACAAGTCGAGCGCTAGGCTTATGGAATCCATTGTAGAGACGGGTCCTAGACCAACCTGAAGAGAAGAAAAAAAGGATAAAGTTATACATGAGTGAGAAAATATACAATAAAAATCTAGACGTTCCAGCTTGAAGCATTAACCTTTTACAGACCAAATTGAGATCCAGGCATATTTTAAATATTTTTTTTGCATATTTTGTCGTCTAATGCATTAGTTAAAGGATATTAGTCACATTTAAATGGAAAAAAAAACTATTCTATACAATTTTCACAGTGTTCCCGATCGGGAGCATAGGTTGTTTCTGACTATAATTTACATTTGTTTCAAAAACAGAATGTAGTTATGGGTAGATTAAATAATAAGTGATATATTAAGAATTAATAAAAAAATTTACTTTCAAATTTAAGCGAAGATTTGAATTAAGTTTGAAAAGGGGGGGGGGTATCAGGATCGCTCCATAAAAATTTATGAAAATGACTATTTTCATGACTTTTTGTCCACTTTCCTACTCATGATAAAAATGAAATTTCTATTTTAAAATATCAAGTCATCTTTGAGAGAAGAAAATAAGTTAAGATTATCACCTTAACTATATCTGCTACTTTTTGTCAATATTGATAAAATTTTATTTACACTGAACTCATTAACAGTGACAAAATTTTTGAATAAATTTTTAATTTGATGTTCCCAATTGGGAACATTGACCTGTAAACTGATCCAGACAATACTTTATAAGAATACAAGTACGCCTTACTTTACAACAGAGTTCCATTCCAACAACCATGTTCTAAAGCAAGTTTGTTGATAAATAAGGAGCTTAAGTCAGAAAACTTTAAAATTATAAAAACTATACAAAAATCTTCATCAAGATATTATTTTGCATCTGGTTTATCAAAAACTAGATTGCTAGAGGCCATGGTAGACTAGTGGTTAAAGCATTGGAATTCTAGCCAAAAGGTTGCCATTCGAATCCAATGTACACTAAAGACTATCATGTACATGTGGTGTACATGCACATTTCATCTGTGGTTCCAGAAGTCTTCTCAGCAATCACTAGCAGTTTCCAAGGTATGTCAATACTAAGAAGTCTCTCCTGATGAGGATCTAAATTGTGGTGGGAATTTCTAAAAAGGATGTGTGTAGCTCTAAACAATGCATTCAGTGATGTGAGATGCACTCTCCTAACAAACTAGATTGCTAATTATTTCTCCATTTTATAAATAAATGTGACTAACATAACATTTAAACTTTCCTAATGTTAGATTAGTCACACTTCTTACCTAAATAACCAAATTAATATCAAAGTTTAATTGAATATTCAAAAATACTTCATTATTCATGATTTTATCATACATGCTGTAAAGCAGGAAAAAAAAAATATTATGTTCACTTCATTTTTAAGCTGTTAGTAATTTTAAAATACAGTAGAGAACCAGAAATCCACACAGCTTAGGACAATGGCTTGTAAAAATTTAAGGTATTCTTCTCCTAACTTTAAACTTTCATCAAATGGATTTTTTTTATTACTATCCAAGTTTCCATCATTGTTATCTGAATCACATGTATCTGGATTTAAATCACTTTCCAATCAATTTCATTATTAGTGGATGACTGCAATTTTCATTATTTACATCAGATAAGGTGTGTGGATTTCCGACATTTGCAGATTTTAGGTCGGTGGATTTTTGGTGCTCGACTGTATATTCTTCTTCAGCTTTTAAATTGCCATGAAATTGGTATTTAATACATTACATTTAATTTTAATTAGGTCTTACCAATAGGTGTGTTAAATCCATTTTCATACACAGCAGGCATCAAACGAACAAATGGGGTCAGAGATGATCCCCATCTTGGATTATTGAAATTATTGCAACGTCCATCAAAACTTCGATAACTGCGGTGGAAGCACATGTCTGAACAACTAGAAGATTCACGGTGGACAAGACAATTTGATAAATTAGCCAGCAGCTCCAACTTCTGGGTGGACAGTATATCTTTGTAATTAAATTCTGGAACAATAAAGTAATAAAAACTAATAAATATAAAAAAAGGGGAAAATAACTTAAGGGCCAAAGTTCAATTCTTATTATTTAATGTATTCTAAAAGTTGACACATAAAAGTTTAAGATGATGGTTCACATAATGTTTAATGATGTTTTAAATTAAGAGTGGATGCTTTTAGTTTAATAATAAAAGTCTGTAAGTTAAAAATACACAAAATTTAATAATACGAATACCAGAAGTCAACATAACTAACAATAAACTATCTGACAACATACCCAAAAAATATTACTAAATAATTATAATCACTGTTAGATATTAAAAGACTTTTAAGGGTTCTAATTTACCTATTTGCATAATCACTCTTGCAAAGAAGCAAATTTAGAGGTGTACCTACTAACTTTTCAAAAATCTGAAATTTTTAATATCATTTATATTAGTGGTGTACACAAGGTGGGGGGGAAAGGTTGAAAGTTGAACTCCTCGCCTCCATACAGATAAAAAGTTTATACATTTTTAACTTTAAGGTAGTGATTATGTCTTTTAGTATAAAGATTATATTCATAACACCTACCCTTCCCTTATACAAAGTCTGTGTATATTATAGTTATACACAAGCAGCCACTTAACTTTTTGTAAGTTCGTATTTTATACAGTTTTCATATACAATATGTACATACCAGATATATTAAACTGTGCTCCATTTTCCACATGCCTCCAGACTATCTCTAGAGCTCTTTCATAAATTTCAGCAGCTCTTGCAGATTCACGAGCTTCGTTCGTAGGAAAACGGAAGGCCTGTAGAAGTTCTCCAGGAGTCCTTTTATGAGAATCACCAAATAATTCAAAGAGTGTGTGGTTCAAAGCTTTATCAACTTCTTGACGAGCTTCATCAAATGCTGAAACTATGTATCTGTCACCTGGTCTTCCAATATAGGGACTATCTAAATGCAATAATTAAAATCATATATATTATTTCTCAAAGGTGTTTTTCTCTGGCACGGTTAGATCTCATTAAATCATTGACCAAAAAATTTTTTTAAAATACCCAGTTAAAGCTTATGATTTCTACTTTTGATGAAAAATATGCAGAAATTCAGAAAAAATCTTTTTGTTAATAAAAAAATAAAAAACAAATCATGCATGATTATTTTTTCTGGCACAGCTAGATCTCATAAATACGTGACCAAAAAAAAAAAAAAATGTAACAGACTCCATGGTTCCAGGTTGCCATGGAGTTAGATGAATTGAATATACTTTCTTTAAAAATGAGTGGCAATGACAGATAAAAAATGTAAGAAAAATAGAACAGCTCGGAGTTGTTATTATGTTTTTTGTATAGATTGGATGGATGATTGAAGGTAAGTAGAAATACAGGTTTTTTTGTAAATAGTTTGTAAAATAAATATTTAAATGAGGTTAAAAGAACTTTTTATTTTGTCTTTTTAATTGAGCTGTCTCATTTTGATAATTCATCGAGTTGTATTCATCAGTCGCCGGCAGAATATTTTGTTCTATGCCATTTTCTCGAAGGTTTGGCAACATTTCTCTGGCGCCCCCGGGTGGGCGGCTCTGATAAAACTGTACTTATTCCCCGGATTAATCTCACACCTTCGGATCCAACCGTACCATACTAAATGATGACAAAACAATTCCAAGTAAAAGTAGTCTTTGCTATGACCATCAATAAAGCTCAAAGCCAGGTGCGTCAAAGGGCAGGATTGTATTTACCAGAACCTGTATTTTCACACGGACATTATATGTGGCTTATTCACGAGTTCGCAAATTCAGTAGTATTCGTGTTTGTATTAAAGAAACATACCATTAAAAAATCAATGATGATCACATAATAACTGCTAATATTGTTTTTAAAGAGGTTTTATAAAATAAAACAGTTAAAATAAATTTATTTCTGTTAAAATAAATGTCTACTTTTTGAATGATTTCCAATCAAACATCTAACTAACCCGTGAAAATATTTAACAGAATATATGTACTTATAGACACATTTATTCATTTTCACACTATAATATTTACAGTTGTAGTATTAAATACGATATTGTGTGAAAATTTTGCACAGGTCAGCTAGTTTTTCTTAAATGAAATTTATGTCTTCTATAATTAATAGAAAGTATAGATTTAACCAAGCAAATAAAATGTATTGTAAATACTATTAAATTTTTAAAAATCAGCAAACTGCATTACATGTACAAAGCGGTGTTGTTGTTGTTTTTATAGAAAATTTATTTTTAGTGATATTATGATCATTTTTCTGCAAGCACATTGTTAATTATACGTGAAAAACACTAAATTGTATGAAATATTTCAGTTAAACTTTTCTGGATTGCAGTTTGAAAACAATCATTTAAAACGGCACAGCTTCTTGGCTAGAATTTTTTACCAAGAACTTGTTAGATTTACATGCTACCATTTGTTCATAATGCTATTAATAATTATACAGTTATACATAATCTGAAGAAAATTAAAAAAGAATTGTGATTTCAGTTTCAATTTTATTTCTGTAGTGATATACCTGAGCTAAATGTGTACCTTTTATTTATGATATTGCTTTACTACACCAAGTAACCTATTGAAAATGATGCACATAAAATTAACTGTTTTTTCACAGAAGCACACAAAAGAATTCTAATACATTTTTATCTTTGGATAGTCACTATTTAAAAGTGCATTTTTAAGATAATCTATTTCACAGAAAATAAAGCTAACATAGCTAGTTATATAGGGTAGGTGCACCAGTAACTGACAAACACAGGGTGCCTACCAAATTTCTGAAAGTCCATTTCCTGACTTTTTCCCGACTATTTCCTGACTTTTGGGAGGTAGAAGGACAGAAGCGTATATAAGTTTCCATTTCCGGGGGGGGGGGGGGGGGGGTATTTTAAATGTTATTGTTATTAGAGTTAATATTAATGTTTTAAAATATCTGCTGGGAGGCCCGGTCGACAGACTTTCAGCAACCATTCTAATGAAGAGATAAGTCCTACAAATTGAACACTATCCAATACTTTAAATTCAAAAAATAAAACGAAACTCAAAGAGCGCACACTTTCTAAGAAAAAAAGGGGCCAATAGCTTGTGTTATATGCGAGCATGCATACATAAATATTGAGAAATATTAAGCAATAAAAATAAATACCACGATACTTCTAGCACACATTTTAGCGACTTTCGTCTTTCTACACTTCAAATCCAGAACACTGAGTTAAAATAAATAAACAATGAATGAAATTCTATTGCAAACCAGACGGATGATCACGCGCTGACGACAGCGTTTTTACCCTCCCGCCACGATGGATAAGCCCCCATTTTCCCCTCCTTATGCAAACACATGGCTTGAAGCTTTCGCGGTCCGAAAAATGCGTTGCAGTTGCTTTCGGTTTCCAGTCTGACAAATAGGAAGGGTTAAAAAAAAGGGATACCGAAAAAAAAAATGATTCTTTTGGTGAATTTTCCGGACCCATTATCCAATTTCCCGGTTTTTTCCAGACTTTCCGGACCCATTTTCCAATTTCCCGGCTTTTTCCAGACTTTCCGGAGCGGTAGACACCCTGAAACACTGAATTTAAAATCTCAATTTTTGATATCTAGCTCCCCCTGAAGGTTAAAAAAATGCATAAAATTGTAGATAAATGTCTAAATTGGTACTTACAGTACTAGTTGATAAAAGTTCTGAAATAAAAGCTTATAGTAATAAGATACCTGGCACAGTTACTTGTGCACCTACAATATTGAGGTTTACAAAATAATGCACTGCACCAAAAACAGTGTGTGTAGAATTTATAATTCTTTTACAGAAGTACAAAAAGAATTTATCACATTAGAATGTATGACTAGTAAGTGTAAAGTACATTTTAAAGGATTTAACCCATATAAAAAGCCTTATAACATTACTACATACAATTCAACAGGGTTTTGTTTATGATTTTTTTTTTTTTTGGGGGGGGGGGAGGGGGGGTTAGGTTAGAAAACAGTCATACATAAATAAACAAAATTTCAGCATGACAGAATAATATGAAAGGTCTTGCTAACTAAAGTGATTTTTTTATGGCAGGGGATATTTTCCAGCTCCCCCACCATTCCAGCAACTGATTTTTATAACAGCATGCTCACCATTGAAAAGGATGAACATAGCTTTGTAGATCTTTTACAGGAGTTTGCAAAATTAAAAAGATATTGAAAGTAATAGGTTTAAAGTGATTGCTGCATTTGCTTTAGAAATATTCATTATGGAATTGCATTAATATTCATAACAAATATTTATATATCTATATAGTATATAACTCAGCTGTTCGAGACTCGTCAGGGTGAGACCCCCCCCCCCTGAAACCCCCTAATTTTTTAGTTTCATTATTGCCATATTAAAACTATATTAATTGAATATGTCATTTTATCTCTCATCTTTCATGTATTTCACCTGGTAACTCTATGTTGAAATTTTTTATGATTGTAACCTATTTATAGAAAAATGCGTGGGATGCCTATTCTACAGCTTACAAAATATTGTAACAATAGATTAAAGCTGTTGTGAACTAATAGTATTTAAATATAAGTAAAAAATACACGTGATGCATGTTCTACAGCTTACGAAATAGTGTAACAATAGATTAAAGCTGTTGTGAACTAATAGTATTTAAAGATATGTAAAATTATGTCGTTTTTTTGGGACAAATTTTTGGGACAATTTTCAATAAAGGGGTTGAGAGATAAAATGACAGTCATTAATATATATGTTAAAAAGCATTTTAAAATCAATGCATTTAGCATTATTTATTTTTCATATCCAAGTAGAGCGGAAATAAATACCTGAGGCAACACTGAGTCTCACTGCTACAGAGGCTGTTCCTATATCATTTTCTGCAATGCACTGATATACTCCATCATCAGCAGGTCGAATATTGAATAAATACAAGTCCCCATTGGAGCTCACTCTGTGATGATCCGATTCAGAGGACATGGGGATGCCATCTTTGGTCCATTTTATTTTGGGTAATGGCTGACCTTTTGCATGGCATGGCATCTCAACGCTTGACCCAACACTTATACGCTGGTCATTGGGTGTACTAGTGAATACAGGTGGAACTGTAACAAAGAGATAATTATATTTTACTGAAACTATTGAATACATCGAATGTGATGTCTTTTAAAAAAAAAAATACATGTTAAAAAACAATCTTTAAAGTGCTGACAATTTTCTGAGTTTAACCCTTTAACATGCAGTGTTCCTGCTCTGGGAACACCAAACTCTGACTTTTGACTGTTGCCAGTCACGAAGAATAGATTGGATTTCTATAAAAATAGTGGCGGGTGACATAGCTTCGCGAGAATCCTTTACTTTTTAGCACGTCGCTTCCCATAAAAAATGGTCACGGTTATTTTTAACAGCACTGACATCTGCTGAAAAAATAAAAGAATGCGAAAACAGCTGGATAGATTGCCAAATGCTGAAAAAAGGGCAGCTGTTGCCATCGCTCGACTTAACTACCAGCAAGATGGTGGACGATCGAAACGTTCATCGCGTGCCACAGATCTAGAGACCCTTTTTTGATGCAGCTGGCTGTGCCGCACAGCCAGCTGCATCAAAAAAGTGTCTCTAGATCTGTGGCACGCGATGAACGTTTTGATCGTCTGCCATCTTGCTGGTAGTTAAGTCGAGCGATGGCAACAGCTGCCCTTTTTTCAGCATTGGGAAAGGGTTGTGCCTCAAAGGATTAAGATAAACAAAATCTTGATTTATAATGCATGTTTAATTTATTTAAATATAGTATAGATAAAGGGACAAGTATATATTACCTTTTTCTCTGATGATGAGTAAAGCACTTGAATTCCTTTGGCCTGCAATATTCTCTGCATGGCATGTGTATGTCCCCTCATCTAGTTTATTGACTCGTTGAATACTCAACACAGAATTGTCTTTCAAAAGCTGAAGTCTGTTCCCAGTTCTTAAAGGAAGATCTTTAGAAAAAGTTACATTACTTACATATTAAACTGTATTAAGATAGTAAAAATTTTAATCAAAAATATTAAGAATTTAAGGTGTTTGATGACACAAGCACAACATGAATAATCTTAGTTCAGGCACAGTGTGGCTCAAACAGGTTCAATGCGGAGTATATTCACAAAATGCAATTTTTAATATACAGTCAACTTTGGTTATAGTGAACCTCTGGGAACCATCAAATTTCGTCCACTAGATCCATAGTCCCTATAGTGAACAGAGATATTGTGTGTGAATCAGGACTAATGGTTTGCATTCACAGAGTTGCCAAGCTGGCAAAGTGAAAAATCAGGAGATTTTATTCTAAAAATCAGGAGACTTGTTTTCGACTAAAAACTAAATCTTCAAAGATCAAGGTATCAGCTGAAACTGCATTTTGGAGAGAGAAAAAAGCATTTTTGGTGCTGTTTGTTGCCAGATATAGATATTGTTGGACCACAAAAAAAAATAATAATAATAATAATAATAATTTTGGGTCATGCCTTCTATTAGGTAGTCAGTAGCTTGTAAAAAATTTAGCAACATGAAAAATGTTAAATTGGAAAGTTAAAAATTGGGGTCAATTTTTCACTCTTAAGTCATTGGAGGATTAAAACAATGTCAAACGAAAAATAATCATTTTTAAGAGTGATGGAAAAAGATAGAAATTTCTATGCTTTAGAACATGAAGCCGCACTTCTTTCACTATTATACATTTGTCTGTAAAGTTCAAACTTTATGATGTCACACATGCATGGGTTCCTGGAACTAGTTTGATTGCAGGAAAGGGGAAAATGCTGAGAAGGGTTCCTTGCGACGACAAAGCTTATAAAAAGATATCAAATTCAAAAAATCACATTATTCATGTAATAAATGACAAAAATCAGGAGAAATGTATCCTAAATCAGGTTGGCAGAAGATCAATGAAAAATCAGGAGTCTCCTGCCTAAATCAGGAGAGTTGGCAACTCTGCATTCACTATACCAGAAAGTTCACTATATCAGGAGTTGGCTGTATATATTTTCAATAAAACAATTAATATTTTTTAAATTATTCTTTTAGCTAATTATTAATGATTACAATTGTTATTTAAGGGTGTATGTCAAAAAAAAAGAACTCTGTTTCTAGTCTTGGTACACAAATTGAAATAAACTAATACCACCATGGTCTCCAAAAAATTCCATATGGTTCTTCATAAGCTACTTTACAAACTGCAATAAGCGAAAAAGCTGTGGATTTTGTGAAATTTTCAGAAAAAATTCTTAAACATGGATCTGAGCTGCAAGATTTTTCGAAGAGTGACACGCTTTGCGAAAATTTCCGATTTTTAAGAATTTTTTCTAAAAGTTTTGAAACTGATACAGATTGATCGTTTATTGCAGTATGTAGTACAGCTTGTAAAGAGACAGTTTAAAAATTTTGAAGTGTCTGGCATAATTAGTTTATTTGTAATTATGTACCAAAATCCCATGATTTTTTCGAACACCGTCAAACCAAATTTATCAATATACTAGCTGCGTGCCCGTTCTCCGCACGGTACGGAACGAAACTTTTTCTTACATGTATAGTTCGAATTGATTCCAGAGATTTGGAATCTAAAAATAAGCAAAATGACTTGACTCTTCTCGTAAAGTTACTCATTACTTATTTGTTAAGTTAGTATAAGTACTGACCTGTGACCCTTGTTAATATTGTGACGCAAAAAACTATGTCGGTGTCATTCACGATCAGAAAAGAAAAGCGTGACGATTTTCAGTGAAAATTCCTAATTTTCAAAATGTCTCATTTCTGCATCATACTCTTTTTTAGATTTAAGTTATGCCATTAATACCTTACATACTACATGAAGTGGAGAACCGTTTTATTTTATAATTAAATAGTTGTGTACCAGCTCTTTGCAAGGCAAGAGAAGAACATTTTCCTAAAATGTGATCATAACTACTTGTGACAAAACAGAATCTCCAAGAAAAGAGAAAGTTCTGTTACAGTCTTTTCTGTTGAAACTACCGCGTGATATATTAACGCGACGTAGAATTACTTAATGTTTTGTTAGCTGTGATGTAATACGGCTGTTAAAAAAATGTATAGACGACATTGTTTCACAAAATATTTATTAATGCGGTATATTGTGGTTTGATCAATATTGCCTTATCATATCTACTTACTATTAATGATACTATATTTTACTGATACCAATACAATATACCGTCGTTTTGCAGCCGTTAATGCTTAATTTAAAGAAACGGTTTAGATATTTGCCACGAATGTAGGCTTTTACTCTTTGGTGATTCTTTGCAATTTACGCATTAGCATAAACTCTAATCATTTCAGTTTATGGTTGCCACTAAATCAGCTCTCCATAAATTTTTACGCATAGTTCTTCTCAGATTGGTGTATTTAGCACCAGGGCCCTATTATCGCATGGACAAATCGGGACTTTACCCAGGGGCCTCCGGCTCGAAATTGCCCCCAATTTCAAATGTTGTTCTGTTTTTATAAAAAAAATTATGAAAAATAAAACAAATTTTATAGACGGGGGGGGGGGGCAAATTCAACAATTCCCGGGGCCCCCTGTTGGTCATAATCAGGCCCTGTTTAACACCGCAATATATTTCCTGCTATTCGAAAACGTGACCCGTTTAAAATCTCAATTGAAAATAATGCTGGATAATTCACTTGTGAAAAAACAGCATTCAATTATTTTTCTGGCAACGTAAAGTAAAATATAGAATTATTTCACATGCGCGGCGTATGTTTTGCTTGTGAGTCCGCTATTCTGATAGAGTTTCGAAAGGGGTTTTAAACTCGTGACGTCAAAGTGGCGCACATTTCACATGTGAAAACTCGGTTATTTTTAAATAATTTTATTTATTTTTTTTCAACTGGCAATTTTAATCATTGCTACTGTCTCCAAGACAACCAAACCGCAAGATATCATACGGAAATTTTTAAGCTGCGCTGCGATTGAAATGAAAATCCTTCTTTACTTAAAAATTCATAAAAAATCTCCTAAGTTATATTTTCCTCTGGTATCTCATTTAAAAGAGGGCGAAATGTATGCTCCGTCATTTGACAAAATATAAAAAAGTTATGACGGATAGAATTCAAGATGCAGCAATTTAAAAAATATTTTACGAAAGTCAGCGTCAAATTTAATTTTATTTGAAAAATTCCCAAAAATCTGCAAATTATGTTACACAATCCGAACAAACAATTTTTAAAAGAAAATTTTCTCCTCTATCCGATGATGTAAATTTCGTTTTCTTGTGAGTGTAATGACCGGCGTTATTACGTATTAAGCGAGAAAAATCGCTAAAAATCGGACAAAACATAAAATAAAACATTTTCTAATTCGAATTTTGAAAAAATCGCTCCGAGGCATGTTAGGATCTGTCCTAGTGAAGCCGTATGCAAAATTCGGTAGGTCTGCGACCCACCATCTCGGCGCAATGCGATCGAGAGACGCTCGCAAGAAGATCGGTGGTCACAAACTTGCCTACCTACATAGCTACATACAATGTTTACTCTCGGATTTTATTATATATAGATTTATTTATTTAAGATACATATTGCTGATTATTTAAGACTGTTCTTAAAAGAATAATAAATAAACATGTGTCATATAGACTCTCATACCTACCGACACATAAAAACCTTTACCAGGAGCAACTTGGGAAAATCTCAGGAGTTTTAAGAGGTCTTCACAAGCAGATCGTGAAACAATTTTTGAAAGGTTGTAGCTCAATTATTTGTGATAAAGGTATTTAAAAATTATCCAAATAATGCATCATTAACGAATATCATAATAATTAACATAAAAATATTAATCATTAATTGTAAGATATATTTACACTAGGCCCTTAAAAATGGAATTAATCTTATTTATTTTAAACATTAAAAAATATCAATGTAATTAATATAAAGTAAATTGATGAGTGCTGAAGTCACATCTACTTTTAAACTTTTATGGCAATAGATCGTTTTCCTTCCTGCAGGATAAAACATGGTCTTTCAGATTGTGCATTATTGCATGCATTTCTCTCTAGTATTTTTACGTTCAATTCCAGTGTTGTTGGTTTTTTTTTTATTTGAGAAAATATTGTGTTGTGCGGAGAGTGTCCAGAGTTGTAACATATTTACAGAGTTGCTCTGGAAGAATTGGAGCAGCGCCGGCAGGTATGGACTCTAACAGTTAAATTAAAAAAAAAAAAAAAAAAGGGTAAATAGTAAGAACATATTAAGAATGTACCCTCATATAATGATTATTATTCAAACAAAGAAATTAAACAATTAAAAAGTAACAGCTCATATGGCAATAAATAGTACACAGTAATAAGCAAAAAAGATATATTAGCAGATTTCTAATATAACCATGCTTAAATATTATCACAACTGCATTAAAGAAAATTAACGGAACACTTTTATTATATACATAATTGTAACGTTAAGAAAAATTGATAACAGGTTGCCAATTTGAGTGAGATATCGCAAAGAACTGGCAGTTTCTTTTTTTTTTTTTTTTTTTTTTGTGTGTGTGTGTGTGTTTGTTTTTCTGGGATTTTACAAACAAAATAGTATTATCAAAAATGTTCCAACTAGTCATTTCATTTTAGCAGCATTTAGTACTTATATTAGTCCAACTACCCCATTTTCAAACAGTGCACAAATAAATGGCTGTCAAAAATAAAACTTTTAGAAACAAAAATAAAATCCAATTCTTTCATGTCTCAGTTATGCAACCAAAACTAATTTTTAATCTTAAAATTAAACTTACTGGTGCAACAGCCCACAAGGGGGAAAGACCTATGTCGCCCATCCATAATTTCATGACCAAGGGCCCTAGGGTGCAGAAGCGTATTCCCTGGCCAGGTGGATCAGCCTGACACAGAGGCGCCAGTGTTTAGTTCCCAAGCAAATTTGCTCAGCCTCCACAAATTCTACACTGGACTTATAATGTAAAATTATATGAAATGTAAAATTAAATGTGTAAAATTATCAGGTTGTAACAAAAGTTTTCCGCCAGATTTGCATGGGTCAGCTCATGCGGTACCGAGCGATTGACCTTATGTATCAAGTATATGCGATGCTTAGCATGACTAATGGACATGGCACTAAAGTCTAACTCTTTTAGCTAGCTCTTGAGTGGATGAACATTTTATCTCCTTCCACAAATTCTCGTTGGCGGGCCTCATCAGCATCAGTAAACTGGCCAGAGTGCTCTGCTTCTTAAATGTCCTAGTCCTCGTTTTTGAACCAAATCTTCACAGTGTCGTATGATACAACAGTAGTACCTTAAGCTGTACACATCATTTGGTGTCATTCTGTAGCTGACTTTTTGCAACAGAACTGAGAGTAAATGATGGTTCAATCTGGTAGCGTGATAGTTCCATTTCAGACACCTTATACTTAATCATAACGATATTGTTTTACAGATTTCACAACACAGTGCACTAAAACAAGTCTTTTTTTTTTCAAATAACAAAAATCGTTTAACAAAATATTGGCAAAGACACCAACGCGAACTGTTTGTGCAGACAATACTTGGAGTGGCGGAAAACTTTCGTTGCAACCTAATATATAGTAAAATTATAAAGAATGATACTTCATATGAAATTATTTGGGCTACGCTTCGGATTGATCCTAAGTTGCTGTATTTTGTTATTATATATATATATAGTTATTATATATATAGAAGGTAATTATAAAGAAGGTACCTAGTATCTTCTTTACTCAAATTAAAATTCTAATTGTAATAATAATATAATTTATTATTACAATTAGAATTTCGAAAGTTCTGTTTACAATTTTCAGTAAATTGTATTATTTGTAGCGCAACATCAGAATATGTTAATCATAACCTATTTCATTATATTAGACTACGATCTACGAAAAATTTTGGCATAGAATAGATTAGCGATATGACACAGACAACTTTTTAATACATTAGTACATGGTTCTGTTACAAAACAAACTTGTCAATGAATCATGCGAGAAAATACAGAGTTAACTTTCAAAACATCACAAGAGTCAAAATTAAAAATACTCACCCCTTCTTGTCCATGTTAAAACAGGTTGCGGTATCCCTTCTACTTGGCACAGGAGTTCCACACTGTTCCCTTCGATGGCTTCCTGATCCCTTGGTCTCTCGAGGAACACCGGTGGGGCTAAGTTGACAGTATATGAGCAGGATTTACTCTTCGATACATTCACAGGTGTCTTGGGTACACAAGAATGTATTCACAATTAGAAAACCCCATAAAAAGACATGCCCTACAAGCACAAGTAAGTGAATGCACTAGGGGTAAACCTTCCTCAACTTGTCTTATTATTTATCTAGGAGTCTTTAAAAAGACATGAGCAAAACTACTCCATGTTTTTTATTGTTTGTTAGACTGATTTGTAATTTTTTTTAAAGGATATTTATTTATTTATTGAAGGAAAAATTAATAGACTTTTTCTGTATAACTCAAGAGTTTAAAACCAAAATTTATTTATATTTTCATTAATATTATAAAAAGAAATAAAGATATCCAATAGAAATAGCAACTTATTTTTTACACATTCTAAATATTTTCAATTTTCTTAATTTAGCTGGGGAGAAAAAATTGAAAATTTAGGAAAAAAAAGCCAAATAAACCACAAATAAGCACTAGAAGATTCAGATATTATAGGGCTGTCATAAACATCCGTCAAATGCTATTTTCACCCCTCTTATCATCCAAAAATATTTTATTGGACCTTGCTTGCTATAAAACGAAAATTTTAATTTTCTATATAACTTTTAACCCTCAGTTATGCAAACAAAACTAATTACAGTATGTTCTTATAAATCATACAACAATTGACTGATTACAGTTATATTTCTCATGTTTAATGCATAGATATATCAAAAACTAGCATTAATTATATATCAGCAATCACACTTGGATGCATCGACAGTGGTACAAGAAGAATTGGGAGTGTTTAGGTTGATCCATTTTTTCACCAACTATGTGAAGAATGTCAAAGCTGGGGATCGAGCCCAGGACTACCGCTTAACATGCAGGCACACTTACCACTGAGCTACTCTGGGGTAATCCCCAGATGAAATTCAGTGACGTGCATTCCACCCAAGCAACCCAAGCAGTGCTTGGGCAACTGAAAATAAGGCTATTATTGTTTTTAAATTTTGCTTTCTATCACAAATTGAAAGAAAATACCATCTACCTTACTTATTTTAAATTTTTTTTTTACGTATATTCATAATTTAACACAAAGATAAATGTCAAGTGGATAAATAAGTATATTTTCTTTCTGACTCTCTTCATTTCTCTGCCGTGAGATCAACCCATCTGCAATGTCTGCTGAAGGGGTGTTGCTATAGAAACATGACCTCATCAGAGAATCAGCCAATCGGAGAAGACACTCCAAAACCCATATTCTGCCTTACTGTGACTGATAAACCAAGCAGTGTGTATTCTGCTGGGCCGAAACCAAATTGCAAGGTGGTTTGCATTGTGCTTTTTCAGTTGCTTTTACGATTTCACTGATTCAAGACGATTTCAAGGACAGTTCCCACGAGGGAGCCATGGAGGCTATGGCCCCCTCCGAAATTCTGTTTTATAACGTTAGATTCGCATACTTCACGATTTTACATGTTGAATTTGCATTTTGAACAATTTATATTTTACCTAAGTAAAATGCTCAATACCCTATCTCAGAATTCAGCCTGAAGCCGCGCTTGAACGATTTCATATCCTTTTTTAAAATTATGCAAGTTTAGAGCTTTGTACTACTTTAGAAAACATGGCTGATTTTACAAATAATGATGTTATAGCCGATTTTTTCGTCGGAAAACTTTTTTGGAAGAAAATTGGGATTGTTAAAGGAAGACCGATGCCTGCACTGCCAAATTTTAAGCAACAAAAAGCATTACACAAGACACTTTAAAAGGTTTGTTATGAAAGATGTAAATGGCTTGCAGGAAGTGCTATCTTTAACGAACAATTTGTTGGAATTGTCCACTATTTAGCTGTGAAAAAAGGTCATCTAGGATAGCTGGTTACAATAAAAGGCAATATGAAATCATGATGTTGCTCATGTCATACTCCTGTTTCCACTACAATGGCAACTTTTGGAACTATTGATATTGAGACTGAATTGAGTGTTCAATATACTGAGAATTAAAAACTGTGCATGTAATGGAACTGGACAAAACCGACTTTCAAACCTTGGAATTATATCAATTGAAAGTGATTTGTTAATTAGATTAAAATAAGAAAATATATTTTTCGATTCTGTAATCAATCATTTTGCTTCTAGTGAAAAAAGAATGAAATTTGCTTCAAATAAAATTAAATATTTGAACTTAAAAAAAAAAGCTTTCTTTTCACTGCTATGCTCCTTTAAGGAGCAGACATTAATATCTTGCTTAAATTGGGATATTGCTTAGAAGGAAAAGTTAATCGGACTGCATGCGTGTGTCTTAGTTTTAGATTTTCTCTCTCTCTCGAATGCAGTGGCATAGCCAAGGGAAGGGGGGGGGGGTTAGGGGGTCATACCCCCCCATGAGGAATTTTTTGCCATACAAAATGTATATTTTTCACTCCCTTATCCCACATACGTATACATATATATGAGTTGCAGTAGTCATAACCCCCCACCCCCCAGTGACGTAGCCAGAAATTTTTTATGGGGGGGGTTACGACTACGACAACTCACATATATGCATACGTGTGTGTGATAAGGGAGTGAAGAATATACATTTTGTATGGTAAAAAATTCCTCATGGGGGGTTATGACCCCTCTGCCACCACCTGGCTCCCTCCCCCCAATGAAAAATTTCTGGCTATGCCACTGCTTGAATGTAATATGATTACGAGCCAGTTACCTCTGTAAAAAACCTTAACCAAAAGGCATCTCATTATGTCTGTGTCTCTCTCGTTGGTAATCCATTTTAGCGAACAATATATGTTTAAAAATGGCACTGCTTGGGTAAGTTGTTGAGCCATTGCACGTCCCTGATGAAATTTCTTGCATTAGAAATGTGAGAAGTTTCATCTGGGAACTGTCCCAGAGTAGAGTAGCTCAGTCGTAGAGTGCCCGCACGTTAAGCTGTAGTCACGAGCTCGATCCCAAGCTTTGGAATTTTTCAGATAGATGGTAAAAAAAATTAATCACAACCTAAAAACTCAAATTCTTCCTGAACTAATTAAAGGTTGATAAAATTTGTGAGGTTTTTCACTTTCTAAAAATATGTCAACAGTAGTATTTTGATGATTCAGTCAGAAAACGCCTTCCATTTGTTACCGAAAACTAAAATTCTATTATTTACTTATTTTAACCAATACCATCTTTTACTTTATACAATTCTGCATCTATTTTTACTTTACAATACTTTCCTTACATGGTACATGTTTGGAATCATGAAAAAATTTAACTTTGAGATTTTGGTGTATTGACACGTTTTGAGGTCTTCTGAATTCATTTATGCTATTTTTACGAGATGTATGCATGTGTGTGAGTGTGTGACCACGATAGCTCCTAAATGGGGCATTCAATTGAGCTCAAATTGGGTATATATGTTATAAACTACCGTCGCAAGACCGGTATTGATTTTGATGTGTATAGGACTTATAGTTTTTCTACAGGGCTACCAAAGATTTCTTTTACATTATAGCCTAGGGGGGGGAAATTCTTGAAAGTGGACTAACGTTTAAACAGCGCATTCGATTGAGCTTCAATTGGGTATATATGTTTGAATTATTCATCGATTAAAATTTATTTAAATGCTTGGTGATAATCTTGATCTTAAGTGTTCGGAAAGTCGAGTGGAATCACTCCAGGTTTTTTTTTTTAACATCAGTGCTTTATTTCCTTCACAAATTACATTTATGAAAACAAGTACATTTATTTCATGATACACATTTAGTAATTAAATTTAACACTAAATATATTTAAATTATAAAATTTCTTTATTTTTTCAAACTACAGTACTCCCTCATTATATCGCACATGATATATCATGCGTTTGGGTATATCACACTTTTTCTATGTCTCTCATTTCTTTTTTTGTACTCTTTTGCTTTGTTATTTTAATTTGAGAAGCTTTCAGTACATTTGAAAAATACGTCTCCAATCATATAAGTGAGGTACAATTAACTAATTTTCATTTTTTGATCTTTGCCGAAAAGAAAGTTATATAAGAGAAAATTCAAATCCGATGACTTTTGATAATTTTTTCAGCAGGAAATGAAAGGTGTACTTGTACATAAATTTAAAAGTATAAATTAAACTTCTGTCTACAGTGCTTATACTATTAATTTAATTATATTTTAAGAGCACGTGTTCATAAAAATAAAGTTTTATCATATCACCCCCTCCGCCCGTTATATTGTGCATTTTTCTTGTCTCCCAACAAGTGTAATATAACAAGGGGCTACTTACTGAAAATACATATACATGAAAACAGAAATTTGAGTACAAGACCCAAAAATGTAAAAAGCCGAGTGTGAAATCCACACACACATATAAATAATTTATAAAATAAAGATACCAAATAAAACAAAGCAGAGTTTTGGTATTGCTTAAATTGACTTATTAGATCAGGATTCTAAATATCTTAAATTAGGTGACCTGGTTGATTACCAACATTTTTTTAATAAGAAAATATTTTAAATCTTTCCCGTTGGTTTTAAGTGCAAATATTCTTTTTTCAGAAGAAAAGTTGAACTTCTAAAGTTGACCTAACAATTCATTTTTGTAGAGGAACATATTATGCATCAGACAAGAAAAAAAAATGACAAAATCTTAAATTTTCATAATAATGGTAAATTGTAAATGCATTTTTCGCTTAATTCTTTTCAAAAAAATTCAATCAGTAACTTAATGAGAACATATATATACATATACTTAACTTAACTTTTCTCATAAGCATTTGGCAATTTCATATGCAATCTTAAAATACATATGAGATGGAAAGAAACACTCAAATAACAAAGTTTTAAATAGTGACAGCTAAACCTGAAGCAAGAACTCTTCATCATTGCAGCTACGTAGACTCTCTGAAATCCGCACACCTTGGGACCAAGGGGTTTGCGGATTATAGAATTTTGCGGATTACAGATCATTGTTTTGTTTACATTTTTTCTTACTATAGTTATGAAGCAACAGAACATTTTTAATGGCTGAAATTAATTATACTGTCACACTTAGTTTAATTATTAAAGAATTTATTAAAATATATGAAAAAAAAATTAATTTTATTTTACAAAACTTTTGCAGACTGAAATTTTTCTTGAAGAAGGCTTAAACTTTCATACTTTAATTTTATATTACTATTTTTTTTTAATTTTGCAAACATGGAATCAATTGTTGTTTGTTTTAGGGCTTTTGATTTGTGTTTAAATATTTTTTCCTGGAGTCTGTTTATTGTCATTATTTCTTGTGGTGATGCCAATGAATAATTTTGAATGAATTCTAAATATTTATAGCCTAAAGATAAGCCTTCTTCAAGAGAAATTTTTTGAAAATTTCTCTTTCTTTCAATAAAAAATGAAAATCAAAATAATACACGTTCCATTAACTGAGTGTGTGAGATTGTCTCTTAGAATCTTTTCTGTCAGCTAATCATGCTTTCATTTTACTGCTCAGACTTTGTTAGATGGGTTAAAAGAACAATTTTAATTAGATATATGCAAAAAATATGAAAAATAGCATAAAATTTCTTTTAATTCTATAACTCAACTCACCTGTAGTTTCCTAGTGTTACTTAACTGTTACTGCAAATTTCACTGTTTACAACAAAAAATTATCGCGGATTATAGAGAGTTGCGGATTATAGATGTGCGGATTTCAGAGAGTCGACTGTATTTGGGATGATCTCATGGTATTTGCCATAATTGTTGAAACTTATTTCAAGCCCTGCTGCTCACCCTTTTTTCAATAACTACTCATAAAAAATAAATAAATACAGTATAAATCCCAAATATAATTACCTGCAACATCGATCTTAACAGACACGGCAATGCTGGACTCTGAATTCGATGCAATGCACTGGTAAACCCCAGCATCATCTCTTTGGACATTTTTAATCGTTAAAGAGCCCGAAGAGGATATATAATAACGGAATATACGAGGCAGTGAAATGCCATTTTGCGTCCAGGTGATAGCTGTGTCAGCATCACTAGTAGCACTGCATGGTAGAACTATGGTAGATCCCACAGGCACAGTGCTGTCAACAGGTTGTTCGATGAAATGGAGTATACCTATTAATTTAAAAAATAAATAAATCCAAGTTCAAATAAATATGATGCACGTGTAAATGGGAAAGAGTGAGTTCGGGAGCAATTTAGAAGCAGGAAAATCTACTTTTCAGAATAAGTTTGAGCAGCACAGAATATCATTTATGCTTATATTAATTTTTTTAAAGAATCCATCAAACTACCATACCACTCTTGCATATATGAATGCACAAGATATCTGATATATCAGACTTGCAAGAGAAATATTGACATTTAGCAGAAAAATAAGATTTAGCAAAAGATAGTTTTAAAGAAAAATGTGACAATAAGAAAACACAATTAAATCCTAAGGGAAAATTCACCAGATCTATGGGGAATCATTTATCTATTATATAAAATGTACATTTCTTTGAAACACAATACATGAATATATCATTTTAAAATTTATTATGCATGTATGCATTAGCAGTGGTGTAGCTGAGGGGATATGCCATCTCCTAGATTTTTTTTTAATTTGAGACTGTATATCCCACTGATAATATATGTTGTTTAATATGTGTACTGTTTAATATATGTATATATTTCGTGTCTAGGGACTATAACAATGCTTAAGAAACAGTCGCATTTTGGTCACAAACAGTCGCAGTTTTCCATTCCCCATTTACAAAAATACTCAGTTTATAAATTAAGAATGATATATTGCAAACATTCACTTATCGAAGTAGAGTCCGGCATGAATTAACTGCGATAAATGAAAGTTGACTGTATTATAAGTACCAGATGACAAATCTGAAAAGATATTGTTTAGATGTACTATTTACAGTAAACTAATAAGATAAATCAAGGGCGGCTCAAGACTGAATTTTTGGAGAGGGCCATTGAACATGAACATTTTAGATAAGTCTACACATTATGGAAAAAACACTTAAAATACTGGTGTTAAATGATAAAATAAATAAAAACTTCATATAAAAAAACACGCATAAAATGATACTTGTAGCAAGATACGATCATTTCGACTGATTGAATTTTCAGTCGAAGCGATCGTATCTTGCTATAAGTATCATTTTATGTGTGTTTTTTACACAAAGGTTTTATTTATTTTAAGTCGCACATTGTTCAAAATGTGAACTGAACATGTGAAATTGTGTAGTATGCAAATCTAAAGTTGCAAAACAAAATTTCGGAGGGGGCCATGGCCCTCCTCACAGGAGCCGCTCTTGGGATAAACTGTAATTAACTTATTATAATATTCATAGTATAAAAATCACACTAATTCGTCAAAAGATTGCTTGCCTTTGCTTTTATTGTCTCTTTTTGTCAAGTAATGCATTTTGGCAGCTCTTGACTTTGCTTCGCCAGCAGGACTCTTTGCCATGCATTCATACACCCCTTCATCTATATCTTGAGTTTCAGTAATCATGAGAGTGCCGTCTGTAAGTATGCTGTACCTAGAATCGCTCTCCGGCAGTATTTCATTGCTAAAAAATAAACAGTATAATTTAAAATGCCATAATATCACTGCAACATTTAACATTTGTTTTTTAATGAACATATACCAGTTTAAAACACTGGAAAGTTTTCGGTGTGTATATATCATGTACTGTACGCAAAATTCAAATGCAAGAAGAATCTTAAATTTAAGATCTACAAAATATAAGTTCTTAAACTGTGGTCTGCTGACCCCTGGGGGTTACCACAGATACAACAAAAAAGGAAGAAGAAAAGAGGGGGGGGGAAGAAAAAAAAGAAAAAAAACAACATCCCTTAAAAATTTAATGATAATAATTTTCCATTTTCTTTAGTTACAAATTCAATCTTTATTACAAAAAAAAAAAAATTTAATTCAAAGATAAATTCTTTAATCAGGTCTGAAAGGGTTAAATGAATATTTCTAGTTTTAGATTTGTGTACAATATAGGAAAATTTAAGATAATTCAGAAAAATTTTGCAATTTACAAGCATATTGCAAGTTGCTTCTCTACAAGCTAAACAATACTCTGTAAACAGGGTTCTCCCTAGACTTTTCTGACCAGGCACATCACCTGACAAGCTTTATTGGGTGCCCAGCACAAAAATCAGAATATCGTTTCAAAAACTTTAATTCAATAGAATTATACATTGCAGCTCATAATACTGCCCACTTGACAAAAACTTCTGGGAGATTTTTTTGTTGAAAAGGTAAAAATGCTGTTTAAAAAGAAAAACATGATCCGATGTGCATGGAGAAAATGTATTCAGATAATGCCAGTGCCACAACTGGTTTTCAAAATTTGTATCTGGCAATTTGGACATTGAAGACGTGCCATGTTCTGGATGGCCAATGGAAGCTGATGAAGACACAATAAAGGCATTCACTGATGAAAACTGGTGAATAACAACTTATGAGATTGCTGAAAGATTAAATTGATTGAATTCAACCATTCAGGATCATTCGAAGCATCTCAAAGCTTGACATATGGATTCCTCATGTTCTTAAAAAATCCAAACAACCCAATATTTGAAAAGACGTCAAATGTGTATAGTCATTACTTTTATAGTTCAGAGAATTAAAAACTGACTACACAAGCAATACTTATGCTTAAACATCAAAGTGTTAAAAAGCTCCCATTTAGAATTTTAATAGTACTGAGACTCTCTTTACTGGAGGCAAAAAAAAACCTCTCAAATTCCAAAACATTTTAGAAAGCAGTCAGAGGAAATTCAACTAAATCAGCACACATAAAAAACAACTTTGATTTCTAATTTACATTACCTGTTATGTAACCAAACAATATCAGGTTTTGGATCTCCATCTGCTTTGCATGTGAAGTAAGCTGTGCCTCCAAATGACACATCAACATCATTAGGTTCTTCAGTCAATTTGGGCCGCTCTGAAAATGGAAAATGTACAACGGTACCAGAATGTTTAACAATAGTGTACTATAGTCATAAAAAGTACAAATCATACAATGATTTTTATCTGGTAGACATAATTGAAGGTGATTTGTGGTCAAAAAGTTTGCGAAAGAAATTTTACAGTACACAAGAACTGCGGTCAATTTTTATGTAATTTACATTATTTGGAAATATACAAATTAATTTTTAGTGTAATAATACGAGGGTCACTTTCAACAAACTAAAAACTTTCTCTAGTGTTTTACTCTATGAAGAAAAATTGCGATGTAAAGTTATTTTTTTAGATATGAAATGTAGGGTGGATTATAGGAATTTGCAGATTATTAGGATGTGGATTAGAAAGAGTGTACTGTATTTCAGGATAATGCTGGCTTGTGAAGTATTTTCACTATTTCTGCCAGTTCGTAGATAAAAGATTGGGAAATAACACTGATTTACAGTAATGTTTCCAGTGGCACATTCAAGGAATGGTCTGAATCTAAATTCAACTTGATCATTTTTTTTTTTTGTAAAGATGCAACTGCAAAGTCTATCCTAAACCTGAATTCAAGATTAAAAGAGAATTTGAACACTTTGTCTTAGTGAGGTGAAAAGTAAAATGAAGGAAAAATGTAATGTAATGTAAAACAGCCTTTAAGAAAATTCTGTGTATGCTACTGTATGTTACATACTAAATTTCACATGCCTAAGCACTACAATAGTGCATGTACTAATGGTTAAAAACCACTATGCTTTAATTATTATAAATAAAATATTCTGCCTCAAAAACACAATAGTAAATAGTTATGAAGTGCACTTAAAACTCACTACAATGGAAATCATCAGTGTTCAGTGACATTATAGGCTTCCCTTGGAGATCATTTGGATAGGAACAAGTTGCTGCACTTTGTGAGGAGGTATTACTTTCTTTTAGCATTTCTGCAAGCCACATGATTTCACAGTCACATATCAAGGCATTAGAATCTAATCTCCTGTGAAAGAACAGAATTTATTAGTGTAGACTGAGAAAGTACATCAAAGTAAACATACACAGAGGTACTTCATTTAAAAACAGCAATCCATTACTAGATCATTCTTGTCAACAAGAGCACAGTTAACCATAACATTTTACTGAAAATTGACCATTTGTTTTAACTTCTTCCAACAACCATAATATGCATGAAAAATTAGTTAAATTTGAATTTATAAATACAGTAAAGCACCGTTTATACATTTTTCAAGGGACTGATCTGAAATGGCATATAAATGAAAAGACATTAAAATGAAACATTAATAAGCAACTTTGATTATTACAGGTTTAACATTATTAATTCAAATTTATGTAAATATAATAATTGTAAATTATTTTAAGGTACTAGTAAATTACTTCATATTAGTTCTAACACAAGAAGCAATTGCAAGATTAAAAATAAATAAATCTGATATGAAACAAATTGTACCTTTATTGTACTATGTCTTGAATACCCCATATACTTAGTATTAATGCAATATACAGTGAATATCAATTATGAGGCGATTTTGTTACAGACCTTGAATTTAATAAATCATTCATAGTCACCTGATTTGATGTCTTTTATTATTAATTAGAGCATTATAGATTGAATTAAGTTAATGAAATCTTTTTCCTCGTGTTCTGACAAGCAGAGTATATTCTAAACTTTTCAATATTGTCAACTGTGCCTTTAAAAGAAGGTTGCTAAAAGTACAACCCTCCAAGCATCCTTTACTTCACCTATATAACAAAAGTGTCTGTCTAAACAGGAAAATAAATACTGCATACCTGCCAACCTAAGAAAATTAACATCAGTAAAATTATGTCCTCATTTCAGTAAATTTTTACCTCCCATCAGTAAAACTGAGTTCATTTATTTTTTTGGCACTAATAATTTCTGCTCTTGTTAAGCTAAGTTTATTTCTGGTCAAAATATTTTTTATTTTTATTAAATCATTTTCATTCATAACTGAGCCTGCTCTACTTAGTGTTAGTTTTCTTACCTGATTTAATTAGGGAGGGGGGGGGGGGTAAAAATTTAATTTAAAATAGGAATCAGTTCTCATCCTTACAGCATTAAAGCTTTAAATGAAAGAGTTCTAAAAGAAAAATATTTACTCACAAGAGCGATGGAAAAAGATTGAATTCAAAATCTGAACATGCCCCATTCAATAAAGTGTTTTTTCTTTGTTGGTTTCCTTCAGAGAGGAAGGAGGGGGGGGGGGGGGTTAAAAATTATTTTAAATTCAAAATGGGAGTCAATTTTTACTCTTATGGCATTGGATATTTAAATGACGGAGTGCTGAAGGGAAAATATATATTCTCTAGACGGATAGAAGAAGATTGAATTGTATGAAATTGCGAACTTCGAAATTAGCCGAGCAATCCGTAAAATTACTCCTCATCTCCGTACATCAGTAAATTAATGGCAAAATCCGTATATTTTACAGATAATCCGTAAAAGTTGGCAGGTATGCTACTGAGACAGAAAAGTTTAGAAGTATAAAACAGTGTATAATCGATATTGGTATCAATAAACAAAGCATTTTTGCATTAAAATAAAAAGGAATGTATCAGGACTTCTTGAAAGCAGCATATAAATGTAAAAGTTGTATAAATGAGAAATGTATAAACAGTGCTTTACTGTACTATCTTTTAGTTATAATATCTGCAATGAAAAAGTAACATCAATAAGATTAATTATCATTAAAACTGTTTTAAACTAGAAATATTCAGTGGAAGAATCAATCAACTCTCAAGATTTTTGACAAATGTAACTAAAAATATATCCAAGGGTTCCCCCTCCCCTTCAACCTCCATCTAACGGCCTTCTAAACCTCCCATGCACCGGACATCAATGCACTAGGACATCTTCTGTCTTGAATGCTTCATGGGACATTCAAAGATAAATATATTTCGATGGTTCTTTTCTCTTTTTAAAATCCTAAACTAAACATTGACTTTAACACCATTAGTCTCTGTTTCTGGCAACCCCCAATAAATTCTAGACACAACAAAATAAGAATTACAGACAAGATCTATAGGAGTAGCATTGTCAACAAAATAAGAATAGGAGTAAGATATAAGCATCAGTCAACATTTCACAATCTTATAAATAAAAATGAAATTCTGTTTGTTTGTTTGTTTGTTTGTGGATTTGAGTTGTATACAAATCCACAAAAATGGACCTATCAGCCTGAAATTTTGCACAGATATGTAAAATAATATAGAATAAATCATAGTCCACTTTAAAACTTTGAAAGTCCACCCGTTCCCGGAATTTAAGAGATTTTTTATGTTCTCCACGCAAAAAGCTTTCCGTAATTGTAACCCCTGTAGTGAAAAAAGTGTGAAATAAGGATCGTGTTTGCCATGTGTGGCGATTTTGCCGAATAAGATGTTTTAAATTCTCAAAGTAAAAATAAAAGAATAATAATGATTTTTTTTGTTAGTTTATATTCGTAAGGTTATATTTTTTTAAATTATAATATCGTGTGCATGGGAAATCGGAGCAGGAATGAAATGTTTTATACGCAAAACAATAAGAATTGAAGATTTCCGAGGCTAATATGTTAAAATTTTTTAGTTTGGCGAAAAAATAAAATGGCTCAAATGCCGAGAAAGTGAGTTCTAGCGGTTTGCACAGTTTCTTGCTTGGCGCAATTTACTGAGAGCTTAAGGAAACGGATTTTTGAAAACAAGTGCAAAGGTTTTATTAGAATACAGTGTTAAATTTTAATGATCCGTGCGAAAATAATGCAGTTATTAAGGGATTTCAAGCGATCTATCTTCAGCATTCTCGCGATTTTGAGGAGGATTCAAACGCTTGGCGCTATTTATCGTAATTTAATCGTCTGCTATTTGGGTTATGAATACACCTGCGTATAAGTTTTTGAAATTTTCATTCAGTTTGAATTTTGCATTTTTCTGAGCAGCTTTTCTGCATCTAATGTATTACATCCAGAAAAAAGGATGTTAGAAATATCAATTTTAATTTTGTTTAATCACACTCATGAATAATGATACACTTCCCAACTTAATGAAAGAAGGAACGAAAAAAGGGAAGACCCATGGATAATAACTCTTTTTATATATAGCACATTAGTGCGTATTTAAAAATCTGAAAGTGTGTCAGATTTTCTATGATTCTAGCGCTTGGCGCAATTTAATGAGAGGGTATTTTTAAATACAAGCGTAGGTTATCTTATAAATAAAAATGAAATTCTGTTTGTCAATTTGTTGATTTGGGTAGTATACAATTCCACAAAAATGGACCTGTCGGCCTGAAATTTTACACAGATATGTAAAATAATATAGAATAAATGATAGTCCACTTTAAAACTTTGAAACTCCACTTAAAAACGTTTTCCTCCTGAATGGTTCTCTTAATTTCCGTTCCCGGAATTTAAGAGATTTTTTATGTTCTCCACGCAGAAAGCTTTACGTAATATTAACCCCTGTAGTGAAAAAAGTGTGTGAAATAAGCATCTTGGTTGCCATGTGTGGCGATTTTGCCGAATAAAATGTTTTAAATTCTTAAAGTAAAAATAAAAGAATAATAATGATTTTTTTAGTTTATTTTTTTAGGTTATTTTTTTAATTATAATATCGTGTGCGCATAAGAAATGAGAGCAGGAATGAAATGTTTTATAAGCAAAACAATGAGGATCGAAGATATCCGAGACTAATATGTAATTTTTTTTAGTTTGGCGAAAAATAAAATGGCTGATAGGCCGATTTTTAGAGAGTGAGTTCTAGCGGTTTGCACAGTTTTAGGCTTTTTGGCGCAATTTACTGAGAGCTTAAGGGAATAGCATTTTTGAAAACAAGTGTATAGGTTTTCTTAGAATACAGCATTAAATTTTAACTATCCGTGCAGAAATAATGCAGTTATTAGGGCATTTCAAGCGATGTAGCTTCAGAATTCTCGCCAATTGAGTACATTGATTTAACTTGGGGGAAATCCGCCAAATTTCAGAAAATTGAAATCTTCGCATTTAGTACATCGAGGTAACGATGAATAAAACATGTTATAGTTGATAATTTAAAAAATGCGGCTGTATTAAGGGATTCCACTTTTCAAATAAATGCCTGGCGGTCGAACCATTTCCCATTTTGATTGCTGCTAAGTCAATGCTTCGAATGATTCCCTGAAGAAACTCTTGCAGAATGGCGTATGCTGGCACTTTGGCGAGGCTTAGATTTGAAACTGGATTTTACTTGAGACTGGTATATACGTATAATAAGACTGGTTATAGATAAAAATGAATGTTGGTATGTGTGTAGGAGGTTGAAAAACTCCAGCACCGTTTCACCGATCACCATGAAATTTGGTTCACCTAAGTCTTTTATCATAGAGAAGGTTTTTATGCTATCCGTTTTCCTCTAACTTTTCACTAGGTGGCGCAGCAGAACGTCGAATTCTATTCCGTTTAGCCGTTTGCTATGCGAATATCGTCCAACCAATTTCGATGAAATTTGGTACACGCGAATATTAGAACACGGAGAATATTTTTCACTATCCATTTGCTGTAACTTACCGCTAAATAGCGCTGCAACGCATCAACTTCTATACCTTTCGACTGATCGGCATAAAATTTTTTATACTTACACATTTGAGAATGAAGAATATATTCTAACTGCGTTACTTTTGATGTTACTCACCACTAGATGGCACTGCAATGCATTATTATTTTAACTCGCCACTAGATGACGCTGCAGCAGGCCAAATTTTTGACCATTCAAACGGTGGTTATGAAAATCAGTATACATAGCTATTTGAACAATGAGAATATTTTGGCGTTATCCATTTTGCTATAACTCGCCACATGACGGCGCTGTAGCAAATCATTACTTTAATTAACCACTAGATGGCCCTGCAGTGTATCACTTCTTGACTGTGCGAATGATCGCTATGAAAATAGGTATACATAGATATTTGAACACGGGGAAGAGTTTGGCACGATCCATTTTCCTATAACTTGACACTAGATGTCGCGTCAACACATGAACTTCAAGACTATTCAGCCGATCGTCATGAAAATTCGTATACATCGATATCTGAATGCGAAGAATATTTTTGCCGTATCCGTTTTGCTAAAACTCGCCACTAGATTGTGCTACGCCGCATCGCCTTCTGAACCGTAAAAACGATTGCCTTGAAATTCAGTATGCATTATTATTGAACACAATATAACGCGATATCCATTTTGCTATATCTCTTTATTACAATAAATAGTAATCAGAACAAATATTAATATCAAAAAGTCCATTCATTCCCGTGCGAAGAACGGGTACTTCAGCTAGTCATTACATAAAAGGCAACATGGACAGTTTGCCAGTCCAATATGATAAAGTTTTTTCTGTAAATTTTTCTGTAGTCATGTCCAATAGGGATCCGAAAATGGGCAATGCCCACTTCCCTATGCAAATCATGAGATGCGAGTTCAGGGTTTCTACAGATTTCACAGCTTTTGCTTCCCTGATTTTCCCTGACATCTATCACGCTCTTCCCTGACTTTATCTAGCATGCTTTCCCGAATTTTGCATTTCTATTTTTAACATTACATCCTTTAATTAATATTTTTTTTTATTTTTTGTCCCTTTTTTTACAAATAATAATAAAATTAATATATACAAGAATCTTATTGGACATCACTGGATTCTAACAAAAACCATGTTCGACAATAATTTAGGATAAAACTAAGCATGTTTCAACTGAACAAGATATGCTCATAAAGAACACGTTTTAAAGTTATTTATAAGGTTGAATGAGAAAATGAAAATAAAACAATTTGTATACTTAGGTTCAAATAGCAAACATTTTCTTGATTTTACTACAAAATTCAATTTTTCCTGCATTTCAAAGACTTTTCTTCAATCTCTGCTAATTTCTCTGACTTTTTTCCCAAATCCCTGACCAAACCTCATTTCCCTGACTTTCCAGGTCTGTAGAAACCCTGGAGTTTCTACCAAGGAGCGACAGTCTTTCACCCATAACATATCTTTATTAATACAAAATCCAAGAGCCTTTATTTTGGTTTTGATAATTCGCTTTACTGTATGATGTTCAAGAGGCAAACATGGCTGGGATAAAGCAGAGGCCTTCTCTGCTAAACAGTCTACAATGAAACCTGAGTATAGCAATACTGTCTATAGCAATAAACCTGCTTATAACGATAATTTTTTTAGTCCCAACAAATTCTTATTTACTCAGTGTATTTTGAGCCTGTCTACAATGCTTTCACTTTATACATGCACCTGTCTACAACAATAATATTAGTTTTTACAAAAAGTTTTATAAATACGTATAACCCTTTTTTTGAGGAAGGGAGAACATTACCAATGATAAAAGATTTCAGCATGGGAGCGGAAAAAAGCCTTTTAGTCATAAAGTTTCCAATTCCTCTTTAGATTTTGGTGTGCTAAAGCTATCTGTGATAGTGCCATAAAACATTGGCATTTGTAGAAAATATAATTTTTTTGTAGTGCTATAAAACAAAATAAACTGTGCATGCACCTTTTATACATATTTTTTTAGTAAACTGCTAGTAAAAATTGTATCTAAAATTTTCACCTTATTGAATCGTAAAAGAAAGAACAACATAGGAACTCAAATCAAAAGAAGGTAATTAATAATAATTATTACATATATGCTTTGCAATTCACTTTTATTTAATAGATTCATCACCCAAACTTCTTCAAAGCCAATACATATGTACAATACATATGTACCAATATGCCAATACATATGTACATATGACAACAACAATAAACTGTATTTAAGTTCTGCAGTAATGTTATACGCACGTTTTACTGAACATCTCATTTCAAGATCTTTCAAGAAGCACGGATCCATTGCAAACAAATATGTTTCCCATTTTTAATGAAATCACTTGAGGGTTCCTGAGGCTAAATTGCTGCAGTGTTTTTCATTCTAAATATAAGTAAGCTTGCACATTTGCAACAACAGAAGCAAATAGGTGGAATTCAGAAAAGGTTTACATAATCATGAGTCACTGACCAAACTCTGTGTTGTTAATCAGAACATTTTTTGAAAAATCACTCAAAATACTGGTGTTAAACGATAAAGTAATTAAAAAACTTTGTAAAAAACACTCATAAGAAGTAATAGGTAAGAGGATACGCACGTTTCGTTCAAAAATTGTTTTGAACTTCATCAGTCCAAGCCCTTCGTCGTAAAGAACACAGGAACTGAAAAGAGATAAACAAGCAAGATGTTGCCACAAGGGGCAAAGAAAAGTCGAGCAAAATCACGGAGAGGGGAGAAAAATAAATTAAAATATGGGATTTTAATTTTTTTTCTCCCCTCTCCGTGATTTTGCTCGACTTTTCTTTGCCCCTTGTGGCAACATCTTGCTTGTTTATCTCTTATCAGTTCCCTGTGTTCTTTACGACGAAGGGCTTGGACTGATGAAGTTCAAAACAATTTTTGAACGAAACGTACATATCCTCTTACCTATTACTTCTTATGTGTGTTTTTTACAAAGTTTTTTAATTACTTTACCAGAACATTTTTTCTTAAATCCAATCATCATCATCTGAAGTCATGATTAACACTACCAAGGCACCCAAATACAGAATATTTCCACAGAGATTGCATGAATAAATGTTAATTGTTTAATAAAACAATAAAACCACATAAAAATCAAAATGTCTTACAAACGTCTAAGGGACTTCAAATGCTTGAAAGCTCCATACGGTATTTTTGATAATCTGTTGTTATGGAGAAATCTGCAAAAAGTTAAACAAAACTCAAATGTGAAACATAGGCATGCGAAATCACAAATTTTAACTACTTATTTATGTATATAGATAAAATGAAACAGAGCTAATACATACAATCTTTCAAGAGAAGGCAAGTCTGCAAAAGTATTGGGCTCTATTATTTCAATCTTGTTAAAATGTATATACCTAGAAAACAACAATAAATAAGCTATCATTTTGTGTATCATTGTAGCTGAACAATCATGCTTCTTTAATAAAAATATCTTTTAATTAAACATTTTTTTTTAGAAAGAAAAAAAAAAGATTAAAATGAAATAGTCTTGAAATATTTAACTGATAATGATTTCAAACATATACTTTGCATGATAAATATTTTCTTTTAAACTTTTTTAGAGGTGGGAGGAGCAAAGTAAAGAAAAAATGTTAAGGAATGCTAATAAAAATATACAACTAAATGTATAAGTTATTTACATGCCATTCAAAATTATTTTTTCAATAATTAAGCAGAAAAAAATTAATTCATATTTAATGATTTAGATAATAACTTACAACTGTTCAAGATTTACCAATCCTTTAAAAGCAGTACTTCCAATGCTTTTAATTTTATTCTTATACAAATACCTGAAAATTAAGAAAACATGTGTTAAGATTATTTACTTATGACAAATGCATTTTTAACATTTCAAGTCTTTCCACTAAAACGTAGTTACTCCAAATATTAGTTCAAATTCAATTTTTTTTCTATTTAAACCAATTTGAGAAAATAACATACAAATAAAAAGTAATAATGATTCGAAGAAGGGAATTAAAAATATCCCTACTACACTATCTTTCTTTAAAAACCAATTTTACATATGCATTCAAGTTTCAAAGAGTTTCTGAGGTAAAACAAAAAGTCATAAAAATTGTTCAATACAAATTTAATAGCTTTTTTTCTTTTTAAAAAATTGGAGATTAGTCTAGGACAGGCCTTTCAAATCGCATTTCATTGAGCATCTAGTGCTCTTTCAATGAAGGTAGCAAGTGCTCCATAAAAAGAAATGTTAACTTAAGACTCGCAGCACTCAGATTTACACAAGGTGCTCCATGAAAATTAATAGATCTTCAAAATGCTCCACCAGAGAAAAATTTTGAGAAACCTTGGTCTAGTAAACAGTTGGATGAAAATATGGAGCACTAGAGCCCTCAGCCCACTCCGAAATATATAATGCTAAGAAACTACTAAGGGTTAAAAATATTCTTCGTTTCTCTAGGCAATTATGAAAATTCAAAATCTGATTCTCCTGTCTTGATTAAACTATAAAATAATTGGTCTTAAAATTTATTGTGTTTAAAACAATAACTTAATTTAGAAATTTTGTAAGTTGCTACATATGCATAATTATACATAAACAATGTATGAGATCAAAGTTTTTTACCTATGCTATGAGAAATATAAGAACAGGAAGTAACCTTGCCATTTAAAACAGTAAATGTTTAATAATAAATATGATTTCATTTTAAAATTAAAATGATAAGTCAAATAAAATTAGTGGTTTAAAAAATAATTTAGTTCCTATAATATCTTTGTAGCATCTTTTGTTGCTATAGCCAATCAAAAGCTTCAAGGGAGCATCATACTTTCCAAATGCTGTATTTGAACATAAATTTCATTTGCGCACATATACGTGATAATTTAAAATTAAATCAAATGAACAAACTATTAAAAGTATTAGTCATTCTTTTATTATTATTATTATTCTTAAAACATTCAATGTTTTTATGATACAAAATTTCTCTAATGCAATTCAAAGAACATTAATAATGTACTTGTTATTGCATTAGAGTTCTAATTGCTATGATGTTCTAATTGCATTAGAGAAACTTTTACACTGTAATAACATTAGATAAATGTTTTCAGAATGAGAGAGAGGGGGGGGAAAGAATAGTTGAAAAATATTCAATAGTTTGTTCCAAAATCTTGAATTTGTAAAGTAAGATTTCTCCATACAAAAGTATATTATAGTGATCATTTCCCTAAAAAGAGTGGAGAAGCCCCCATAAGGGTAAAAAGGATGTTTAGGCAGCCCCATTGATTGCCACATTAAAATCTGCTTTACATATTTTTATTCTACTTACAACTACTATTTTTATTCCGTTATGCATAAATAGAAATATTATCAAAATTTCAGATGACAGCCTTAAATGTATGAAAACTGCACATATATAATTTAAGATTTCAATGAAATTTCTAAAGTCCTTCCTTAGAGAGCAACTCTTCGCCAACTATATTTCTTAAAATATTAAAGATTTCAGATTGTGACATCAGAAACTTTTATACTTTTTCTATGTATGCCTGAAAACAGAATCAAAATCAAAGTTATAAGTTAGAGAAAAAAATCTAAAAATGATTTTAATATAGCAGTCAATGGAGCAGTCTAAATCTCTCCATTATGATAAATCTAACAGCTAAAACTGCAGAGATATATATCTCCATCGAGTATTAATGGAAAATATTTATTTCCCCTTATTCTACATTGCTCTGCATAAGGGGTTAGGGGTAGTCAGAATTTTCAAAAAATTGATTTTTTTTTTTTTTTTTTGCATTTTCTTAAAGTATAGTATCTTAAAAATATTCTCTGAAAGTTTGAAGTGAATCCGACAAATATCTTTCAAGTTATTTAGCGAAGAATAAAAGGCTCTCGAGCGGTCTAATATTTCCGAGAACAATTAGCTAGCAGCATAATTCTCCCTTACCTCCTGAAGTTTTAAAAGCAATCAAGCCTATTTATGAAGATCTTAGTAAAGAAAATTTACTTTCAAGATGTGTAGGTGGATTTTATCAAAATAATAATGAGAGCTTCAACCAACTAGTGTGGAAAATATGCCCAAAAACTATCAATACTAGTTTTACCATTGTTCAAATTGCTGCATACGTAGCTATGAGTATATTTAATGAAGGGACAAAGTCATTATTAGTAATAATGAACACACTGGGACTTAGTTGTGGGCCTAATTCGCATCGGTTATACTGAAAAAAACCGATAGTGCACGTGTAAAAGTAGCTGATCAGCGCGCTAACGACAACACTCGCGAAGGTAGAATGCGACGTAGACAACAACAAATTGATGTTTTAGAAAGTTCTACAACGGCTGAAGAACTCTTATATGGTCCAGGAATAGATGACTCAGTGTAAGTATTGAAATTATTCGTATTACTGTACATCAATCGACTGTAAAACTTTAAATGCGTTTTTCTCAAAACTATGTTTTTTGAACTGGTGACCACTGTAACTCAAAAACCGCTCGATAGATTTGAATGAAACTTATACAGCTTTTAGAAAACATAAAAAGCTAGTGCCTGATCGAAGGATTTTTTTTTTTTTAAGCTTCGATTTTTTATAAACAATTAATTGTTGTTTTTTTCCCGAAAATCTGCAAAAAAATTTCCAGAGACCGCCATTTTGTTAATTTTGAAAAAAACAAAAAAAAGCTTCGATCAGGCACAAGATTATCTATCCATAAAAATAATCTTTTTTGTTTCATTGATTTTAGATGAATCTCCAAGGAGCTGTAATGGTCACCGCAAGGACCCATTATTAAAACCTGTTCAACTTAGACCGCCATAACTTGTAAACTAATTATTATTATTTTTTTTAATTTAAGTAAAGTAATGTTAAAGTATGATGAAATGATACTATGTTTTTACTTATGTGAAATAAACTTAATTACTAGTAAAAAAAAAATTAATAAAAAATGGCATTTTTTCACGCCTCTGACTACCCCTAACCCCTTAAATTGAAAATAATTTTTACAGTTTAATCATTATTCTGTCATTTTATTTTATTTTCTCATTTGAATAATTTCCTAAACTGAAAGTAATTTTTAAAGTTTAATAGTTACTCTGTCTTTTTATTTCCTTTATATATTTTTTCATTTGATTCACTGACTTAAAACTGTTAAGCTAAACTCTACAAAGCCCCGTGGATAGTCCTGTCTAGTGTGTATCTTTTGCAACAGCTCTGTATTCTTAGAAATGTTCATAGTGATAAAATGAAGAAACACGATCATATACTGAGAGATAATGAACAGAGAAAAACAGTCTGTCCATGATTAATTTGACAGATTACAAATAACATATCTGTAAACTTATTCTAAAGTTTATAAGCAATTCACAAATCGCCGTACGCAATACTTACAAATAACGCAGTTCTTTTAGACCAGCAAAAGCTTCATCTTCAATCTTTGTAATATGATTATTGTTCAGCAGCCTAAAAAATAATATAAAAATCTTTAGTAAGGATAGTAACTGACATCCACATTAAAATAAATATGCACAGAATTACTTTTAAATTATGTATCGGAATCAAAACTCTGAGAAAGAGCAATACATGGAAAGCTTTATATAAGAAAAAAAAATGCACTTACAAAAAATTTTACAGATGATTTTCTACAGATGTAGAATTATGTATGTAGCTATAAAGTTATTACAGAAAGATCAGTCAAACGTTATAAAATTCTGTAAAAGTTTTATTATGATGGGATGGGGTAAAATGGGTCAAAAATCGCAAAAATGTAACATTTTGGTACTTTGTAATATATCTTTGTACGGTACGTTATGTTCAGATGGCAGAGCTCCTTTCCCTTCTGTAACATATATAATTTTTTAATTAAAGTTTATTACGATGAAATTGTGATCTAAAATATTCCCATTTCACAAATATCTGTGAAATTATTTTTGTATTTACATAACAGATACGATTACGATTCCCACGCCCCCTCGGATTTTCGGTCCGTATACCCTAACTACCACTTTTTTTTTCGTATTTTTCTCAAAGTTCTACTAGAAAACTGCAATGTAATTCACAAATACTAAGCTCAAATGATTATTTGTAAACATTAAATGAAGAGCTCCGTATATTAAAGGCTAGTGTAGCTTATAAAGTATTTTAGGGAATAACCTTAAAACAAAGATATTCACTTTTAATGCTCCTAGATGGCGACACTACATTTCAAAATACAGATCAACTTGGACTTGTATAGGGTTCGAAAATAAATTAGATAATAAAGTTTTTTTTAAACTAAAACAGCTGATGGACACCAAAATTAGCATTTTGGAATATATTCATTTATTCTGCGATGGGTCTTCGAATAAAAAAAAAATTACTTATTCAAGCACAGAAACGCATCATACAATGCATAAAGTAGCAGTTTCATAAACACTATTCTCAAAAAACATAACGATGGTTTAGAATCAATGAAATAAGAAATATTATAAAATGCATCTACCAATGAAATCTCCCATAATAATTCCAAACTTATACGACTGTATCAAATTTACTAAATATCAAATTGTTACTTTAGTAATAAAGATTCTAAAAATTCTTATAACTGCTTTCGAGCTTTCGTAATTTGTTTTGTTTTGTTTATTGTAATTCAGAGGTTGCCATACTAATAGTTGATAATTAAGAGTTAGAGTTAAGAAACCATGGAGTTAAAAAGTTAAAAACGGAAATGAATTTTGGACTTGAACTCAAATAAAAAGGAAAATACTGAGGTAGAATAAAAAATTATGTTTTAAAAATTTATCATCAGGCACACTGAAAAAAATGTATATTATACAGCGGAAAACATTTTTATTTCTTACCAATTTTTTTGAAATATCATTTTTTTTTCTTTATGAATATGATGCAATGGTTTAAAAGAATAAGCATAATGAATTTTTGTGAACAGCATTAAATTTATAAAATGTCCCCGATTTTTGTTGCATAATTGGGAACATCATACTGATTTATCCCAAATTCGTTGTTAAAAAAAAAAAAAAAAAAAAAAAAAAAAAAAACTAGTCGCATCATTTTACACATAACACAAGCATAACAGTATAAACCATCCATTCATAGGCCTAGTCCCTAGTGTGACTGAAGATTTTGAGCGAGGGGGGGGGGGAGGGGTGTTTCACAACAAATGCTAAAAATCAAAATAATTTGAGACTAAGTTGGGGGGCACGTAGCCCCAGTGCCCATCTCTCACCCCAACGCTAAACCTCCGGCATTTTTCGACTATTTTATGAATTGTCAGTGGAATCCTTTAATTAACCGGATTCGAATTTTTTTTTTTTTTTTTTTTTTTTTGCCTTTAAAAGAAGTAGGGAGCAGAGACTGATCTACGGCAGTGGTCACTGAGATAATATTTACTTAAAATTTAACAGCATACATTCACTGAGTATATTACATATAAATTATTGTAATAATTATATGTAATTATTTAGAACATCATAAGGGGACGAAATATCCCCTTATGATGCTCTAAAAAGGGGGGGGACAGCGATCATCCACTCTCTGGGAAAAGGCGAAGTATTCTAACTATTCAAGACTATTTCTTGCTTTTCAATTCGCAAAATAATTAAATGAAATGAAATGTGGTGTTACGGCCAATTATCAGCTTGAGGTATGAGAGGAAGAGGTTGCCCTGAGTGGGGACTTTCTAATGGACCCTAACCCGTATTTGCGCGAAGTTTGGGAGAAAACCACGGAAAACTCCGAGCGGTTAGGTCGGCGGACACGACCTGGTTTCGAATCGGGCACCTTCCGTCTCCCAGTTCAGCAAAATAATTAAATGCAGGGGCGTAGCCAGGGGGGGGATATCGGGATATATCCCCCCCCCCGAAATTTTTGGGTTAGTGATAAAAATCCGTCTATTTATACACAAATAAGTTCATATCCCCCCCGAAAAATTTTCCAGGCGCATATCCCCCCCCGAAAATTTTTCCTGGCTACGCGCCTGATTAAATGAATCAAATTAAATAAATGTACGTGAGTTCATAACGACAGCCATAATTAATTGTAATATTTTTAGTATAACATTATAATTAATAAAAATAAGGGTGGAAAGGGCGGATTAAAGGGACGGAGGGGACGATCGCCCTGCCCCCCCCCCCCCCCCGAGACAAAAGAAATTAATGTAAAAGATTCTATTTTACTTCCATAAAAGGGATGTATATGTCAATCTTCTAACAAACCGCCTCCACCGACAAACTAACCCCCCCTCCCCCGACAAACGTGCATTAATCCGCCACTGAGGGTGGATTAGTATTCAGCAAAAACCAATTTCGTAAACTGGTTCCTGTAAAGCATAAATGCAGAGTGATTTTTAAAAAAAACTCTTTTTTTATGAAGGGGAGCGGGAACATAAAATATTCAAAAATAAAAATAGCATTTTTTTTTTCCTCCTATGGATGGTTTTGTAAACGAAGTTGGACGTGCACCAGTCGTGTCTCCAAGCCACAGCTAGTAAAAAATTTTCAGGGTGTTCAAATTTTATGTTTCAGTAGTGTACAGTAGTTTTTTCAATACATTTTTACAAATAATAATTTATGTGCCTGAAAGTTTCATGGAGAGGGGTTGAATACCCTCTTGGCTACGGCCTTTTAGGGACACGTAGACCACTGTGCCATATGCGTAACGTTGAGAAAGAAAAATATCTGTATCAGTTGAAATGTATGCCTGCGCCCGATCATTTCTGCCTCACAAAATTGATAGTCCAAAAATAAGTAAAGTATTCAATCAATCAGCACTTAACTTATTAGAAATAAATAAATAAATAACACTAGATAAAGACCGATGAAAAAGTTCGGCGCCAGGACTCAGTGACCGATGAAAAGAGTTCTTAACACGAACCAGAGAAGCCCATTAGCTATTGACATGAATCATTAGCTAATCATCAGGCCTGAACGATAGTTGGCAAGCCACGCTGAACAGAGCTTTCAACAAGTATTAGATTAGTTGATGAAAATGCATCAGATTTAGCAGTTTTCTTTATTGCTATTATGTGTTGTTTTTTAACTTCAAACAAGAAAAGAAATATATTCTAGTTGACGTGTCCGTAGTAGGATGGTGAAAAATGTTATTATTCTTTTTTTTTCATTTTTATTATAATCAAACAGCACATAATTTCACATTCTTGTACAGAGCTGGTGCACGTAAGTTCAATTTGCGACTCCAATGTCCTCCATGCTGAAAGACACCTCTGGGGGTGCCAATCCAGGTGCAAGTCTGTCATCTGAAGCTGGTTCAAAATTAGAAGATCCCCCCCCCCCAATCGAGTAAGGTCAATATGTCCTCCTTTTGAAAAGCGATAGGCGTCACAGGACTTTTGAATAGCTTTAAAAACAAACTAATGATGCACACTCGAAAACTTCGCAATATTGCAAAATTTCGTATGTTTAGAATATTTACATGACCGGTTCGTAACTTCAATAGGTTCATTACTTGCAACAATCCACAGTACAATTTGTAAAGATACTTTTTTTTTCAGTCTTTAGCCCCATTGCAATCAATAAAAAGCTGTTCGAAAGTAGAATGATTTTTAAAATGAGCAGCCCTGACCTACCTATACGGTGCTCGTATACTATTGGGTTGGCAACAAAGTAATTGCGTTTTTCCGTATGTCAATATTTCGCCTGGCCAACACTACTGAAGTTAATTATGCGAAATTTGGCACGTACGTGAGTTCTTCAACATAGGTGCTAGATGAGAGAGCATTTTGCAAAATTCGTAGTCTTAGGGGGGGGGGGGGTAAGGGGCCAAAAAGTTCTTTTCACATATCCCGCGTGATCTCAAATAAAAATAGAGATATCCGTGAAATTCTTTCTGTAAAATACAGCAGTCACGAATACCTAAAAATTAATTTCAGGACATTTTTAATATTGTCCTCTAAGGAGGATAGAAGCGAAAAAAGGGGGAGGGTGGCCATCTTTTATGGACGAAAAAAAAAATACTGCCAGTGAAATTCTTACTTTAAAATGTAACAAATATGAATCGTATGTTCAGGCACAGCTTACCTGTAATTAAAAACGTTGTTGAAAACTTATTTGCTTGAATTTTATACAAGAAAACGCAATTACTTTGTTACCAACCCAATAATTTAGCTAACACTTCCAATTTTTATCGTGGCCAATGCCTAGATCTCCAGAGGCCACCAATTTCTTTCTTTCTTTCTTTATTATTATTTTATTTTATTTATTTATTTATTTTTTTTGGGGGGGGGTATATACACATGTGCACATACACCGTTGAGAAACGAATAATTAATATTTCCTTTCCTTTAATGGGTTTATCCTTTCTTTTCAATTTCAGTTTCCAAATACTTTGAGCTTCTAAAATTGGATGAAAGTTGATCCCCGGTTTAGGTCTAAGTGACTCAGGGGTAAACTGGAAACCCTGAACTGCAAGAACTCTGATTTTTTTTTTTTTTTAATTTGGTCTAAATTGGGGGGGGGGGAGGAGGATGCTGGATAAACATCCTCCCCCCCCCCCTTATACGAAATTTGTCTTGAACAATATAAATCAGCCTTCACCAAATGATAATGCTCAACCCTTTATCCACTGATGGTACTTAGAAGTGCTGTAAAAATAAAATTGTTTTTGAAAAAAATTCATTAATTCATTGTAACCATTTCTTCAAAATTCAATACCAAATACTTCATTTAATCAGCTTACATCAAAACTGCATGTTCTATAACAGTAAAATTGCTTTTAATGGAGAGCTTTTCGCCCCTTTTCTAATTATTTCGAGGCAGAGAAAAAAAAAAAAGAGCATTAGTGAATTTTCAGAAGTTGGTTTTATGATTAAAAGATCAGATTTCAAAAAAGTGTGTCACTCAAAGTATTATTTTACTCTTTTTCAATTTTTGTGTTATACTCTTTTGAAAAAAACTCACTATTTGATTATGAAACGATCATCAGACGTATAGCTAGTGTTTGTTGATTTTCTTCTTAATTTTATTTCTTACTACATAATTTAGTAGAGATCATTCATTGACCAACTAAAACAAAAGAAAAGAAACAGTTTTAAGTTGATATTCTTGGCAGTTCTTAATGCGGTAGATAAAGGGTTAATATGATCCTAAAGGTGTACATCAAAAAATTATAATTTTTACTAATTTAGCAAAATATAAGAAACATTCAAAAAGGTCAATCAGTTTTTGTTAATAAAAAACACTGAACTCTAGGGATATTCCCGTCAAAGGTTCACCACAAGCCGGGCGTGAAATTTTTGGTGTGTGCAGATCTGTATTGTAACAGACAGAGATAATGAGGAAGGTAATAGTTAAACGTCCAAGATTGTCTTCGTTAAGTTTCCTTTTCCTGATGAGAAATTTTTTCAGAATAATAATTTTAAAAAAACTTCATTATTTTTTTACGAAAGACGAAAGATATTAATTATAAAACACTTTCCAACACAACAGTCTCTCTTGCTCCAAACTTGGCGATATTTTCGGGATAACCTCAAAACAGCTGTATATACTAGTAATGTAGTGTAATTTTGAGGCATTCTGTAAAAAACTTTGACTATTATTTCCACCCTTTTAATGATGTAGGCATATAGTCGTTTGAAAACTTTTAGAATTGAGTTTGAAATTTTTATGAATGTCGCTTAACTGCTACGGACCGTAATGTTTTCAAATTCTTTCGAGTGCTTCAAGCATAAATGATACAGACACTAATTTTGATGGATATCTTTATTTTGTTAATCTATAATAGTATGTGTCAATTTAGTTTCGCTCTGACTATCTCTAAAATGCACTTTAATTAATGAAATGTATTGAAATTCTTTTCGGCGCTCCTGTATATAAAAAAAAAACTACATATGCTACAAACACCCTTTCAATAGGGTACGTAGTACTATACACACAGGAATAACATATGTAGTTGGTTTTTTTTGTTTTGTTTTTGAGTGGCAAATCTAGTAGTAATCGATGTATATATATTGCAGTTAGAGCACAGGCTGACTGACAGACAAACCGAAGTCTTAAACACTTTTCAACCTTGAGAAACTAAAAGATAATTAGTTACTTACAGTGTATTGAGATCTTTCAAATTCTTGAAGGCGTTACGATGAATTTCTCTGATTTTGTTGAACCTCAGATCTCTGCAAAGGAAAAAAGAACATGTTAGAAGTCAAAATAGCAGGAAAGAAAAATTTCAAGCCAATCTCTCATTTCAATTAAAAGAGAGAAAAAAAAAAGAAATACTTTCATATTTTAAATACGTACTAAAGTGCAATATATTATCAGAGTAACATAATCCATGCGTCCTCCCAATTTTTCTTCCTTATTCCATTTAGTTGGAAAGTATCATTATTCATGAATTTGCCACATTTTTATTCCTTGTTCCATAAAACACTTCTATGGAATCGAAATTCATATTGAATTCGCCTACTAAAACTGTTTAACAATCTTCGTCAGGCATATTCTGACTATACTTCACCTTTATAAGTACTGTTTGGAAATAGTATCTATCATAACACAGTGGCCCTGTATTGGAATTGAAATCTGTACTAAAATCGCTTGCTATAAGGCAATCTTAATCAGGCATATTCTAACTATACTCCTGTGTAATACTGTAGCGTTTGCCAGTTTCTCGCCCAATATGGAAGATATCGCCAGGCAAGGTTCAGTTTTGGGAACTTTGGCGCCAAACTTGACGACCAATCACCAAAAATTGCAAACCTTGGCGACTTTTAACATTTTATTTCCCCCTTCTCCCTCTACCTGGCAAACTCTGTTGAAAAACGCAATGGAAACGTGTCAATGCGAATCAGTCCCGCAAAAATATGTCTACAGAAAATAAACTCTAGAGCGTTAGATCGACAGCAACTCGGAAGACCAAAACCCTGGACCTTCATGCTTCAGTCCATCTACCAACCTTCAGTGTCTAATCCACTCGGCCATTGGTCGGCCCCAAAATGCATGTAAGAAAAACTGCAGCCATTTAAATGCTGTAAATTATTGTTTGTGCATGTCGGAAATTTGAAATAAATAAAATCGCAATTGATACCTAGTTTACGCACGAGAATCGAATTATGATAGAAACGCGTGAGTCCCAGTGGGGCATTCACAGACGAATGTGGTGAAAGTACCACTGGCCCGAGAAAAGGAGTATTCGCTTTTAGTCTCTATTAGAGAAGAGACGGGCTCGGGCTCAGTAATTCACGATTGTGTTCGGACTTGGGCTCGTAAGAAATTTCTCCTTTATTTCTTAAACTTATTACGCAAAAATTTCTTTACTGGACGTATTTTAAATCATAAGCATTTTTTAATGTACACTATTATGTGATATTTATGACTGGCAATTTTCTGTATTTAATTTGGCAAAGTGCATTCAAATGTCTGGCACTGATGCGACTACTCAACGAAGTTTTTGATAAAAATTGAAACATTTTTATTATTATTATTTGATAAACTTGTGCGAATATAAAGAAATAGAAAGTGCATTAGGAGTTGTGTTTAATTTGCACAAAACATCAAAATTTATGATATTCTGCCAATGAAGTCATTGACTTTTATTGATCTACTAGCTGAAGTACCCGTCCTTGACGGGTTAGTGAATGCAAATTTCCAAAAAGCAAGAACTTTCGTCAACATTGTAGGAGTACACAGAATGGATGGAGTATGTTGCCAAAGTAAAGAAAGCGAAGTTATAATTTTTATGTATTGTTAAAATATTACACGTTAGAGAGTCACTAAGTAATATCATTTCATTCGCTTTAGTCGTAATTATGTGCTGCGCGAACGAATATTTGCGCATATTGAAATAATTTTCGCAAAATCTCAAAATCTAATCAACATTTTTGAAAAATTGGAAGCCTAGAATTTAAGTTGAGTGACAACCTATCCTGTCACCCAATTTCGTTTCATTCCCTGCAGTCTTTATTTCGTGATGCTGGAACAAAATTTCAGCATTTTAAAACGATTTTCGCAAAATCTCAAAATATAATCAAAATATTTTAAAAATTCAATGCCCATAAATTAAGATTAGCAACTACCCATCCTATCACCAAATTTCGTATCATTCGTATTAGTCGTTATTACGTGATGTTTGAAGAAACATAAACGTATTTTGCGTATTTTGAGAGAATTTTCACAAAATCTCAAAATCTAATAAAAATGTTTAAAAAATTGGACACCTTTAGTTTATGTTGAGCAACTATCTATCATGTGCCCAAATTTCATATCATTCGCTTTAGTCGTTATTACGTAATGCGGGAACAAAGATTCACTCAGTTTTAAACGATTTTCGCAAAATCTCGAAATCTGATCGATTTTTTTTAATTAGATGCTAATAGTTTAAGGTGAGTGACCACCTATCATTTCACCAAATATCATTTTTTCACCTTTGCAGTTATTACGTGATGTCCGAACACAAATTTACGCAGTTTGAAAGGATTTTCGCAAAATCTCAAAATCCAATCAAGATTTTTTAAAAATTCGACGCCTATGTTTTAAGTTGAGTGACCACCTATCATGATACCCAATTTCATATCATCGCTTCAGTCGTTCTTACGTGATGCTTGAACACAAATTTACGCAGTTTGAAAGGATTTTCACAAAATCTCAAAATCCGATCAAGATTTTTAAAAAATTGGACGCCTATGTTTTAAGTTGAGTGACCACCTATCATGACACCCAATTTCATATCATTCGCTTCAGTCGTTTTTACGTGATGCTTGAACACAAATTTACGCAGTTTGAAACGATTTTCGCAAAATCTGAAAATCTAATCAAGATTTTTTTAAAATTCGACGCCTATGTTTTAACTTGAGTGACCACCTATCATGACACCCAATTTCATATCATTCGCTTCAGTCGTTTTTACGTGATGCTTAAACAAAAAAACCGTCACGGACAGAATGACAGAAGGACAGAATGACAGACAGACAAACTTTTTTTTGAGGGTCACATCGGATTCCCGGGTGCTTGAAGCGGATAGAAATCGCAAAATTTTTGAATTCCAAGAAATGTACAGACAAAACTCTAATTTTATTTATATAGATTAGCTGAAATTTCGGGATCGGGCTCCGACTTAAATAATATCGTTCGAGAAAAGTCCACGGGCTCGGGCGTTACAAAATGAGCCCGAACTCATCTCTATACCGACAAGAACGAAAAAGTTAAACGCAAGCTTAAGCTTAACCTAAACTAGAAAAGATTATTTAACCCAGCTAGAAAATATTATTAATTTGTTTGCAGTGTGGCCACCAAGCAGAATCAGTCTCACTATCCGTTTGTGTTCGAACTTTTTCAAATCCCGAGACACTTCCGATCACGCCACAGCTTCTAAATTCAAAGCAGGTTTCCGAAGACAAAAAGAATTGATTCTAAAACCCATTTTAAACCAAATAAAATATTAAAAGATTACATACATGTAATACATATATGCCGTGGATAATAATATCATCTTACTAGAAAGCAGTGGCGCACCCAGGATTTTAGTTTAGGGGGCGCTGAGCTGAAAATACTGCTGAACTCGGTTATAGTGAGATCGATAATAGTTACAACCCTCTTATAACGTCAAAATATTCTGTACCACTTGATTTGCCCATACAACACAAGCCCACAAGCAAAAACTCATTATAGAGTCATAAATAATTATCTGATCTTTTCAGTGATATTGTAACTGACTTTAACAGTGTTTCATAAACTCTCTGTAAGTATTTATTTAAAAACTGACATCTTTTTAGGTAAAAAATACTTTAGAAATAATTTGAAGACAATAAATAATAATAATAGTAATAATTCATTAGTGACAATTTTCATTTTTTTAAGTTTTTCACTTCAAACTTTCCACCTTTAGGGGGGGCTTGAGCCCCCATAGCCCCCCCCCCGTGGGTGCGCCTATGCTAGAAAGTGTACTTTAGAAACGTTTTGTTAAGAGCGTGCCCATGTGTTTTTTTTTCCTTTTTCAGTTCATTTTTAAGAAATTTTAAATAATACTGGTATCTTATATAATTACGTTCTAAAAAATGTAGCTCTTTTTTTACTGAAAAAATTAAAAACACACGCGATTTTCAGTACTACGCACAGTGCTATCATTATTTCAAATCTGGAAAAAACGTAAACAATTTTATTCGTATTTTTCAATTTCTGTTTTGAATTCTGTAATTAGTTTTGCACAGGAAAGGTATAACACAAGACGCATGGATAATAATGCACTTCTCAAAATAACGAATCAAGGAAGACAAATAGAATCCACGCAAGGAATGTGACACACTTTCCAACATAATGAAACAAAGGAAGACAAACAGGAGCGACACATGGATTATGACAGCGTTTCTCAACCTGTGGGGGGCGAGAAAAACCGAAGAGCAAGCAGTGATGCATGTTTTTAAAAAATCATCTTATTTATTCTCCTTTTTACTCAAAAATATATCCATTTTCGCTTAAAATGTTCATTCAAACTTTACTGATAACATTATTTTGTAGAAAATTCGACTAAATGTTCATTGTTAAAGATTAAAAAATTGAATATATACTGAAAAATGTGAGGGGTGGGGGGCGCACCGTAAGTTAGCCTCTGTTGGGGGGGGGCGACGTTAAAAGGTTGAGAACCGCTGGATTATGATATTACTTTCAAACAACGAAGTAAGCAGAGACGGCCCGAGGGGCGTGCAGGGCCCCAGGCGAAGCGCAAGAGCGGAGCCTCTTCTCTATCATGTCTTATGAGATAGCAATAAAATGGCCCAGGAGCGGGGCCTCTATAAGCGCGGGGCCTTAGGCGATCGCCTACATTCGCACCTCCCTTGGGCCGGCCCTGAAGTAAGAGACTAAAATTTGGCCCATTTATGGTCTGGGATGCACTTCTCAGCACGACGAAACAAAAGACAAATAGAATCCATGCATGGATTATGACACACTTTCCAGCATAATGAAACAAGGGAAGACAAACAGGACCGACGCATGCATTATGAACTACTTTCAAACATAATGAAGCAAGAGAGACTAATTAGGATGCAGATTCTAGCATAATGGAACAAGGAAGGCAAATAGGGCTAACACCATGGGCGTTGGCAGAATAGTGAAAGGGGCGCTTGCCCCTCCCTGGGTTTTTGTATGTCGTTCTTCCCTGGGTTTTTGTTCTTTACAACATGGTAATCATGTTGAAGTAAAGTTTTCCCTAATCTAATATGTCGAAGTAATACAGCGTTTTAGTGGGTATCCAAAATATGAGTCCCCCCCCGCCCCAAATTGATATGAAAATACCCATCCACTTGAAACACTTCTGTATAGACCAACGTCATTCCCAACTGCTCTTATCCAGAACCGATTAGCCAAATCTGTCTTTAAATAAATAAAAAAAAAGTTTATTCCGTCGAGTAAGCTGTTCTATAAACTTTAAGAATCACTGCTGATTAGTTGAAGAGGCTCTACTTAAGGCGATAAAAAGAGAATTAAAAAAAGAATCAGGAGTGGCAACTCATTAAAGACTGGCTGTTTCAATCCCGTTCTCTGTAACTCATTCCGGTTTCCTCCCCTCTCACCAGATAAAAACTTGACAGATACTAATATTCCTCACTATGAATACGTGTTGGAAATCTATTAAAACGCTTATCTCCGCTGATGAATATAGCTTGTTAGGAGATATAAAACAGGTTATAAAAGAGCATCCCGTGCGCTCTTTCCTCTGAATTATCATTTAAAAAAAGATAATGAAGTTCGATTATTAATGAATATAAATCAGCTGCGAAAGGATAGAAAGAATTCTGCTACAGGTTTAGTCAGCGGTAATTTTCAGCTGCAGCCTTAGCTATTAAAACCGACAAAGCCAGCTTTGCAAAATGGGCATATCTTTACAAAGACTTTAATATAAATTAGGTCCCGAGTTCTGGCCAACTGCGCGACCGTCGATCTAATCGTCTAGACTTTTGGGCAGTTTTCTCCAAGTGTTACATGAATATGCATTAGAACACCTAAAAATGTTCTACGTCCAAATCCTCCCTTAGGCAGATTCCCCCTTCGAGTAGGGTTACCACAACACAAAATACAAATGCAATTAGTATAAATTAGTCCCCCCCCCAAAAAAAAATGTACGTCGCTTTAGCGTAATAGTTTTCTTTGTTGTACATGTTTTTTTTACTTAAATAAAAGTAGCCCCTCTCCAAAAATTTCTGTGTCTGCCACTGCTTTTTTGAGAATGGAACCCAAGCCTGCGAGAGGAGCTATTACCATGGGTGCCGGCAGACTATTCCCCAGGGGGGGCAAAGACTACTCAAGGGGGGAGCAAAGATTACTCAAGGGGGGGCAAAGATTACTTCAACGTATGGTTACCATGTTGGAATGAAAAAAAAAGCAAGGGAAAACTGCATATAAAAATCCAGGGGGGGCATCCCCCCTTGCCCTATGCTGCCGGCGCCCATGGCTATTACCATGCGAAACGCACAAATACAATAATAAATTATATTGATCATACGAAAAACACTTAGCAAATATCATCGAATATGTAAAGCAGTTTTTAAGATCACACGTACACAAAAAATAATTATAAGTCGTAATACGAGTACGAATTGTGTTATAAACAATATCCTTCAACTTAACAATTAAAAGCAATAATTCAACCTTTCAACATCTGTTCAGTTTGTGCGCTTGCAATTTCAATCCTCAATTATTTGCGAGAGCACGCAAATTAATCTTTAATAAGATTATCCTTTTCTCTAATAGATGATTCCGGGATGTGGGCGGACAGCAAAATGGTAAAAGCATTCAAGGAATAAAGAAATTTTAAGAAAAGAAAGAAAAAAAAAAAAAAGAGAAAACTTTCTGCTTCTGAACCAGAGGCATCCAGAGCCATTTAACTAAGTGACCTACCTACCTACCTACCTACAGCCCTCTATAAATTAAAAATCAAAAGTTGACTACATTGTTAATCAGGAGGCCTTTTGAAGAAAAGAGATTCCGGGTCGGTAGAACATCACGGAAGAAAATGGCGGAGCGGATAACCTGTTTGGAAAAAAAAAGAAGAGGAGAGACATGGTAAAAGGAACCAGCCTCAAGCAGCGCATGCGGCCATCTCCAAAATAACTTTTCAATTATGATAGAATGCCATCCTAAATAACCGCTTTCTTCCCGACCGGACCAAAGTTCGTTTAATCGTAAATCACTTTGTCGGTGGCACACACGAACGTCTGTCTCAAAGGATGTGCTGACAAAAGGGAACGAGCGAGATGGAAAGAAAACAAGACTTGGGAAGAATTTCGCGCTCCGACGGATTCTCTCGTCTCGTGGAAAGGCACGCAAACCCTCTCTGGAACAACCTTCGAGATCCTGCGGCCGTAAGTGGACACAAAGGGAGGAGAAAAAGTGAATCGCGATTAATAATCGAGTGAATCAACAAGCAAATGAAAAAAAAAAAAAATGAATGAATGAAAATTTTCTTCCCTTTTTAATTTCTTTGCCCCCGGATGGCTCGCCGTAAACGGAGCGTGTTCCGACTGTTTTCTTCTCTCGAAACTTGCATATATATAAAGAGATGATTTGCATTTCGGACAACCGCACACACACACGACCACAGAAATGATTCGAACAGCCGTCATCGCATCTTCTCTGCTTCTGCTTTTGGCGGCAGCCAGTGCAGCAACTTCTGCTGCTTCTGTCGAAAACAGTACTGCTGTCGAGGATTCGACCCAGCCCACTGGTAGATCGGGCAGGAGTGACAACAGTCCGCCAGTCTACAGCCCTCCGGACACGTATGCCTCAAAGAAATCGGGTGCCTTCCGCCCAAAAGCTGATCGAACAACTTCACATTTCGAGCCCAGAATCGACCCCAGAGTGTCGAAGGACGATGATTCAACCTCTGCCGAAACAGAATCCCTTTACTCGCCCAACAGCTACGAAGAATACGTGCCGTTAAGCCACTACTATTCCCCCAGCGCCCCGGTGCCAAGATACTACCAATCCGAACCGGACTGGAATGCCTGGAAAGACCAGATGGACAGCAGTGCAACGTCTCCAGTTCCAGACAACAAGGGTTTCCAACAAGCTTTCCAACAAGGTTTCCAACAAGGCCAACAAGACTTCGGAGGAGAGTATTACTTCCCACCCGACGCCTGGAAAGGGGATTCTTTCATGCCGCCAAGCCAGATGCCTCCACCCATGATGATGATGATGATGAACCAGATGCAGTCCAAATCCAAAATAGGGGGATTCTTATCCAAGCTCAAGCGAGACCCAATGGTATTTCTCGTCATCGCCATTTTGCCCCTCAGCATGATCCTGGCGTCCGTGCTACCGACTTTCATCAACATGATGATGAACGGAGGACTGCCCACCATCACCACCACGGCAACTGGCAACAACAATGGCAGGAGCTTCGACAACGCGGAATTCCTGAGGCCCGTCTTCCAGACTATCACGATGTTCGGGGGAAGGAGCTTCGACCATCCGGACTGCATGCAGAAAATATTCTGCCAAGTCACCAAAGGACCTTCCGAAAACGGCACCGAGTCGAGGTCCTTCCAGAAAACCCTCTATGCTGCGTCCAGACTCATAGACAGCCACTGGCTGGAAAGTTTCGGCGTCAAGACCCTCTTTGACTCTATGGCTGATGGAAACTGCGAGAAAATCCCGTGCTCGGCGCACAGCTCTAAGTCAAGATCAGAGGACAGTAAAAAGAAATCTTAAATGCTCAATGTGTATAATATATTTATGTGACAAAAAAGACTTACCATTTCATTTTTTTCCCCCGAACTGCAGTTGTGTAATAAGGTATGTAAATAAATGTTGTTATTTGTGTTATTCTAGAATGTGACATTTCGATAAGTATTTCGTTGTTGTTAAAATATATCATTACGATTCAAGTTTACAGATGCTTAAATGTATCCCAATACTAAGTGTAATGTGAAGATTAATGAGATATCGAATAGAACGTATTTCCACTCATGGGATATACCACCGCATGCTGAAGTGCATTCCTCGAAAACACAATTTGGATAACTATTATCATTTAATTAACTTTTACCATGGAAGGAGAAAGAATAAATATTGGCAAAGCCATGCGATAGTAAATGTTTCTTTCACTTCACTTTTGTTAAACAATTAACCTCGCACTTTCAAGTAGCTGGTATCCTGAATTCCAATTCGTATCTCAAATGAAAAAAGAAAAATGTTCACATAGTCTCTTCTATTAAAACTATCGCAGGATTTACTAACGTACTATTACTTATCATTGCTCAGATTTAACAACAACCTCTACAATCTGCTTGCTCAGAGTTGCTAAACTTCTAAAACCAATTAAGCGTTTTGCGAAATAATAAAGTAAGATATACTTTATAGTAATAAATATGTATTCCTTTGCCTACTACAATCCTTTGCCTACAATCCTACTACCCTCTGTTTTCTAGCGCAGACGATATTTCGATTAAAAAAAGAGTTTCAGTTTATTCGATTATTTTTACGAATGGCATTTTTCCCATTGCTTAGAATCAAGAATCTTGAATCTACTTTATGCAGCCAAAAAATCACCAAGCAAGGAAATGGAATTTTTTTTCACTTTTTTGTTACAGTCATCTAAAATAATTCGAATCTCGAAATTTAAATCAACTCACTGACATCCCCGAATTTCACCCTGATTTTTTTAAATTCCTATCACGTGTTTACATGGAGTCTGGCTCCTGAGTCCATCGCCCGAAAGCATGTTTTAGAGTAACTCTATAACTTACAACGATGTTACAAAAAAAAAAAAAAAGTTATTTACATAGGATCGTTTTGGAGTAACAAAATCCCACGCAAAAAAAAAACATTCACGAACGTCTAAATGGTGTTCTGCCTAAAGAGCGATCGTCGTCACGGCCTTTTGAACATCTTTAACCCTTTATGTACTGATGGTACTTAGAAGTACCGTTAAATTAAAATTGTAAAAAAAGAAAGGAAGAAGAATCTAACCAGTGGCGTACCCAGAATTTTTTCTTGGGGGAGGGGGTGACGGCTACTGCGACTCGCACAATGTATACATGTGTGTGATAAGGGAGTGAAGAGTATACATTTTGATGAGCAAAAAATTCCTCATGGGGGGTGGGTTGTGACCTCCCCTATCGACCCCTTTGGCTACGCCACTGATAACTATTCCTTTGAAAAATCACTACCCAATACAGTAGAATCCCGCTACAACGATATCCTCTATAACGATAATTTTCTCTATTACGATATTTTTTCATAGTCCTGGCTGAATTCCCTTTAGATTAATGTAAAACAGTTCTCTGTATTACGATATCCTTTAAAACGATAATTCTCTCTACAACGATGGTAATAATTATCCCTTACATCACAATAATTCTCTCTACTACGATATATATTTTTTTTTTCGCCGATGCATCAGAAGCACAACTCATGCACAGACATTGAAAGCTACACAAAGAAAGTCGAGGTAAAATGTGGTTGGAATGGGTTGGACCACGCCTCTGCCAAAGAACGTCTTCTAAGTTTCGTTTTACTGATGTAACACTATGGTAATGAGAAAGTGCATTTCTCATAAGGTGGAAGGGTAGTTGGCATTTTCTGGATGACACATCTTTGATTCCTATCACCTTCTTTAGGTCAAGGATTCCTTTCACCAGAACAGATATAGAAAATGATACATTCTTTTGTCAGAACTTGAGTAAGAATTTTAACGTCCGATAAATCCTATCGAGGTCGATTATTACACGAGGATATTTTAAATTATTTATTAGTTTTGTTTACTTTGAAGTTTGTTTGGTGAAAATGGAAAGCAAATGGCTAAAAGGAAACAAATATCTATCGAAGTGAAATTCAACATCATAAAAGATATTGATAAAGGCATGCAGCAAAATAAATAAGGATAAATTAATGGGTATGTATTTTCAATTAATATCTAATACATTTTAAAAAACGCTTTTACGGCATTCAGGTATTATTTGTTTAGACATTATAAATTTTTTATTCAAATATGCTATAACTATTTATAAGCTATTTCTCCGCTAGAATCCCTGGCGAGGCGGCAAGGGTATTTAACTAAAATTTGTGAGTGTTGTGAAAATTACTGAAAACTATAAACACGTTTTTCTCCTTTCATTTATTATATATTACTTGCGAGGGTGTGCTGAATGAAAACAGAACACTTTCTAGTGACACCGCAGGGTATGGGATATATGAAGAACAAAAATCAAAAATATCTTCGTTCCAATATCGATTCTCTCTATAACGACAATTCTCTTTACAACGATATATAATTTTGACCCCCAAAATATCGTTATAGAGGGATTTCACTGTACTTCATTTAAACTAGCTTACATCACGATTGTGTGTTCTATTGGAGTAGTAGATTGTTCTAAAAAGACAGTTTTCCGCTCATTTTCTAATCATGTCGATCCCCCTCCTCCCGGAAAAAGAACAATAGTAAATTTTCAGACGTCTGCATTATGATTAAACAGGGTTTCATACGGGTTCTTAATTTGCTAAAATTCCGAACTTTCGAAAAATTGCCCTAAAAACGTTCCACTATTTGAGATATTCGACAGAACATCTTTTCGTATTTCATAACAAAAAGGACCACTTTCAAAGTATCAGATCATTTTCTGACAATATTTCAAAGGTTCGGAATTTTAGCAGATCCACGATCCGTATGAACCCTGTCAAAGGGTTAGGTTTTCTTAAAAGTGTGTCAATCAAAGTATGACTTGACTCCTTCCTATTGGTGTGTCCTATATTCTTTTGAAAAAGTCTCGTTAACTATTTCACCTAATGCACTACACGCTTAAATCTATTGATTAAAACTAACACTCCTTTATTGATTAAATTTCTCATCGGCCGGTTTAAATCCTTTTACGCCAAAAAATACTCATTCAAGACAATAATTTGTGAATGCCTCAATTCGCCCCAGCACTCCCAGTGGTGTAGTCGAAGGGGGGACGCGGGGGGACGCCGTCCCCCTACTTTTTCACTTCAGCCCATACGTCCCCCCACTTTTTGTTATCAGGGGGGACGCTCATTTACAAGGTCTTTTTAAAAATTCTCTGAAGAAATTAAAATTTTCGTTTTGTTCGCGCGAGAACAAGTATATCGGTATAAAAATCAAAAGGAAACTTTTGACTGTTTGAATAGACATTACAAATGGTAGTGTAAGGATTTCTTAACACTTCAGTATGAAAACATATACATAAGAATAGATCAGATTATAATCTTCCCGAATGCACTCTTAGTCAAAAATGCCTTTCCGAATGGCCGAAAAAGTGACAAAAATCGGGGTAGCGAATAGTCACGTACGAATCCAAAAGAAAATCTGTCACTTTGACATAGGATTGTTGCTTCACCATGGCACAGTGGTTATGTTACGGGAAACGGTAGACGGGCGAAGTGTGAAGGTCCCGGATTCGGGTCCCATTGTGCGTCCGTTGACCTAACCGTTCAGAGTTTTCCGTGGTTCTCTCCGGAACTTTGTGTAAATACGGGCTAGGACCCCTTAGAAAGACCCCCCACGGAGGGCACCCCCCTTGTGTTGTCTTTCTGACGAGGATTTATAAGCGTACTTCGAGCCAAGCACACAAATCCGCTATGCGTGATCACAATAACAACAACATTGGATTGTTGTCAAATGTAAATGGTAGAAATTAAGTAGCTCCCATCGCGCGTACGTAACAGTTCGGAGTTTTCCGTGGTTTATTCCGAAATTTAGCGTGAATACGGGTTAGGACCCCTTAGGAAGACCCTCACGGAGGGCACCCCTCCCCCTTTGTGCTGTTCTTCTGACGAGGATTTATAAGAGGACTTCGAGCCAAGCACACGAATCCGATATGCATGCTCGCAACAACAAATTCAGTAGCTTACACGGTTAATCAAAAAGACTTAACGACGTAGTTTAGATTATTAACGAGTAATCAATAATTTAACAATGAGTTAATTTTAATTAATTAATAAACAAATGATGGTTAAATTAGTTTTATTGGCTGTTTAAGGGATAATTACATTTAATGAATCCGATAAGTTAAATTTCGTCAAAAATGAGCGTCCCCCCACTTTTTTTCTTAGGACTACAACACTGAGCACTCCCCATCCGCTATATTCTACTTAGCTCAATTTTCACAATATTTTTGTCTATTTGAGTATTCTCTCTCTTCTCCCCCACGACCCATATATTATTGTCACGTGACCCACGCTGTTCAACAGATAACGGTTCATAGTCGGGCATAGTTGTGTATGTATTTGTATTCGCTGGTGATAATTTTTATGTTATATCTGAATACCAAATGCATCTTTTTCATATTCAGAGTTGTGAAATAAATTCAGCCTAGATAGGGAGGAGATGCTTTAGGTAAAGATTTCGCTTTAATGACATAGTTTCTTACGACTGGATTATAAAAAGCTGTTGTAAAACAAATGAAGTTAGGATATCTCCATCCAAAGTGAGTAAGTAGTATTTTACCTTTTTCATGTCAATAAATTGGGTTACTGCTTTAATTAAATCTCACAGCTGGTTTAACCATGATTGCATTTCTGTATTCTGATTGTATTGTGAATTCGTTTTATAACGAGAGACTATAGTGAAATTATATTCTATTTATTTAAAAAATTCTTTTTTATAGTGTATTAAGATATATGTAATGTATTTGCCTTGATTTAAAATTTATTTTCTCGGGCTTATAATCATAGATTACAGCTCTGATAATAAAAAATGAAGAAAACGAATCATTCAATATAGTAATCAAAAACAGCAAATATTAATAAAACACCCTTTTTCTAGCTTAAAATAATAATCTTAAATTAAGTACAGATATGTTAATTAAAAAAGGGCTGATTTTGCAAAAACGCTCATTCTATAGCTTAAATATTAATCAAAAACGGACAGGCACTCCTCATTTTTGATTATTATTTAGCCTAAATGGAGCTGTTGTAGAATGCTCAAAAATTGAGAATTTTTCGCTCCATTGATTTTTGTCGATGAATTGAGCAAATTTTACTCAATCGGGAGAATGGCTGTTTGAAGTCAAAAATTGAGTAAAAATATACTCCGTTTGATTATTATTTTACTCAATAGATTTTAAGCGTGTAGGGACTCATACTAATAGCAGAGTCGTATGTCTCATGCAACTTTCAGAAAAAATCTACTTATACGCTAACGTATGCGGTACATAACGTATGCGGCGGCTATTTCTACTCTGCGAACGGCAAGAACTAGGTGTAAACATGAGTGCAATAACAATAACGCACGTGCCAAAATCCAAAATGAACAGCTCAATGACGTCCAATGGAGCAAGCCTATGTCACGCAGTCGCTAGATTACAAAATAACAATAATGGATACACCAAAATGCAAGATCCTTCGGAATTTTTCACGATATCGAATCGACAATACATTGGCGCATGCATCGCCCATCTGAAAAAACGTCACCCTGCATTGGGCTAAAGCGCATTTTAGTCATTGGCTGTTTCAACATTGGCTTTTAGGATGACACCCAAAATGTTTAGCAACCGTAAAGTAAATAAATTGAATGTCAAATACTGTTAAAACAAAGGAACATGATTTTCGTTGAAATAAGTCCATAAATTGGATGAACACTGCATTGAGTATCAGTGGCGAAGAGAGGGAGGGGGAGCAGGGGAAAAATCCCCAGGGCCTCAGCTTGTGAAGGGGCCTCACTTTTGCTGTTTATATAATACTTAATTGTGTGTTGACAATTTTGTAAAAAAAAAAAATCAGATTATGTCCCCGGATGTTTCACATTAATTTTTGAATGAAATTACATAAAGCCAGCTAGAGCATAAACCACCAACTTGATTGAGTCTTCTTTTGCCAGACAATAGATATTGATGGTGTTATTCAGCGGTTTGCCATAACTAAAAGTAGAAAAGATTTATTTAACAAGAAATCTTTTTTTTTTCCGAGACACATTGTTAAATAGTGGAAGAAAGGGTATAGACAGAATAGAGACTGGGACCACCCAACCTCCAAAATGTTAAAGATCAAGACTTTCTATGAGAAATTTTGAAATTTCCACTTTTTTGACCTTCTGAAATTTTTTTGGCTGTCTGCTTGCATAAAAATATTAATTTTTTCAATACTGAGGAAACATGCCATGAAAAAATGTTAACGTTTCAAATACAGTTTTTCTAAGGAGGTGACGAAACCTTCAAAACAAAATGTTGGTATTTTTTAGAGCATGGATGTTTATTAAAGTATAATACTCTTTTAAATTAATAATTTTAATTCTATTAATTATTTTCCAATTACTATTCATTTAAAGTTTTTTAAATGATTAATAATTTTAATAGGTAATAAATAATTGATCTAATACGACATCAAAAGAATTTCTGGATAGCAAAGGGGCCCCAAAGATTTTATCCCCGGGGCCCCGACTTGGCTCTCTGCGCCTCTGCTGAGTATAAAGAACAGTAAGGTATGGGGCGGCTAGTAAGCCTTAAATATCTGGCAAATACTTGAAAAAACAAAAGTGCAACCACCGAGCCAAAAAGCACTGATCACCACGTTCAAAGATTATCGATATCGGGAAAAAGGTCAATGTTGAAGATAACAGTTATGTCAGCAAGTACCTCCGGAAAAGATAATCGTATTCTATCTTTAAGTAAACGAAACGGGAGATCAATGTTTTCAGGCTGAACAACAAACATGTTATTGCTTTTATGAAGGGATCACAGAGTACCAGTAGCAAACAAGAAAATTACCCCCATTTAGAAGTTTACAAGCTTGTCGCGAACGTATAAGAAATGTGCTAAATATTTCAGGAAACAGGTGTTTTTTTCTCAAGTAAATTAAAACAAAATAAATTTCAGTTAAAAACCAATGCTATTGCTATTTATATTACATTTGAGCACTAGGTTTAGCAAAGTATAATATTTGCATTAAAAATATGCATTCTCTGAAGTAATACTCAATTTTATGACAAAATTAGAAAATAAGTAAATAGGAAATTAAATGAACTATTAATTTTGTTTAGATCATAATTGTCAATCATAATCAGATAAGAAAAGCAGAGTATAAGCATAAGCGTAAAGTTTTCAAAATTATTGGGGGGGCGGGCCCCATAACCACATATATTCACGTCAGAGGCGTAGCCAAGGGGGGGGAGTTAGGGGGTCATAATTCCACCCCATGAGGAATTTTTTGCCATAGAAAAGGTATATTCTTCACTCCCTTATCATACACCCGTATACATATATGTGAGTTGCAGAAGTTGTAACCCCCCCCCCTCCCCATGAAAAATTTGTGGCTACGCCACTGATTCACATACATATAACTTACTATATATAAGTGTAAATTATTGGAGGCGCTCGAGCTCTATGGGTCCATAAAATTCTACACCCATGTACGGTAAGTATCCATATTAGTATCTTCCTACCATGTAATAAGTTAAAAATAGAAGCAAAGTAAAAAATCCAAAGGAGGGAAAAAAAAACATTTTGGATGAGATAGTACATTTTAGACACATCTGAACTTCATTTCATACCTTTCTTCATTTCATACTTTACATTGCATAATCCGATTTTAATTAGCCAGAGCCTGGCGAGGGCAGCTTGTAGTAACATTGTGTGTTACGTGGCGTCACAATGAATACTAAATCATGATTGAAATCAAAAGAAGAAAATTTTTAAAAGTACAAGTAAAGGTTTTTTTTAAACCTTTGTAATTGGCGTGAAATATTTTTTTTTATGTTTGTATAAATTAGTTTTCTGTATTGAGTGGTAAATTATTGGGTGGGCTCAGCCCCTATTCACAATTTATTGGGGGGGCTCGAGCCCCACGGGCCCATATAACTCTACGCCTATGAGTATAAGGGCTGTGCAGGCTTTTAAAGAATGAAATGATAATGAATGATTTAGAATTGCAGAAAAAAAATTATTACATTAAAAAGCGGAACACTGTTAAATTTCAACTAATTCAGTGATATCTACTTTATGACCTAATGTTTGTTGTTTTGGCATTGCATAGCAGTAAATTAGTTTAGAAAAAGTATTTTTAGACAGGTTATTTCGAATTTTAGTTTGGATAAAAGAAAATTTGGAAAAGAATCTTTCAATAGCAGCATTACTTGCTGGACATATTTGAAGGTGTGCAATTCCTCAGAAATTTCTAAAGTTTTTGAAACACTTTTCCACCAATTATAGGCACTGACCAATGACCATTGTGATTACATTTCCTGAAACAAAATCATTAAAAGGGGGTCAAATATTTTCCTTTGTGTGGCATTCATAATTGAAATTTTCAATTAAATCAACTTATACAACAAAAGTTTTAAGTTTTTTATTTCATCTCACTGGTATCTACCCTATGAAATATTTTTGGATAAATTATTTCCAAGGTTATAACTAAGAAAGCTTGTAAACTTAAATGCACATTAATTTTAAAAATTAAAAGATATTCTCTTTGTTTACCATAATTTTTAATGAAAAATCATGAGTGTTACTTTTGCTGGAATTCCACTTTTTGGAAAGAAAAACTAAAATTTATAAAATATGAACTCATGATGTTATATGACTTACAAATATCATCATATTTAGTTGTTAAATTTTTCCAATAAAAGAAAATTGAAGTTTTAAACTTGAAAAAAAATGGGTTCTAGTTTTGTAACAATGTAACACTCATGAGTTTTGATTGTAAAAAAATTAATTAAAACACAACATAAATTCTAGCAAAATAATGTCCATAACTGATATATCTACCTTCCTATTAAGTACATTGGCTTTGTTTAGTTTTTAATACAATTTTATTAGATAAGTTAAAAGAGTAACACTCCTGAGATAAATTGGAGCACGGACTACAAAATCCATTGAATTTAAGATAATTTTTAAAAAAACTCGTTAACGATTACTTTTTTTCAATACTCTAGAGTATGCCCTAGTTTACACCATAAAAAGAATTGTGTAAATGTTTTTTTTTGTTGTTGTTGTTTTGTTTATAGATGGTTTTAAAACTGTATAAGGCAACATTTTTGAAAATCACCCACATATATGTACAGGGTGTTCCAAAAAGGTAATAACTAGCTTTAGTTCTTTATCTGTTAGAGATAAGTGGGCAGTGGCATTTGAAAAAATGTTCAAAATAAGGCCGGAAATAATACTCCGTTGAAACAAAATTCTTCTCGTTAATTCACAAAATGTTACACCTTTTAAATTTTTATACAACCCCCGTACGAAACAATACTCGATTAGTAAAATAAGCCCCGTACACTAAAGAGATGGCACATAAAATTTGAGAACTATACCTTAAAATGTGTCAGAGATATGAAGATAAATAATAACGCTGACTTTTAACCAACTTTTCAATGGCTCTCGAAAGGGGGGGAAAAAAAATCACGTCGAATGATCTCATTTTAGGGGTCATACAGAAATGACGAAAGAAAATCTTTTTTTCCCATTCTATGAATATACGTTAACATACAGAATCATATATAGTCCCCCATCCTCTTTCTTTAACCCTTTAAAGCGCAGTGATCCCGTTCTGGGACCATCAAACTCTGACGTTTTAACTGTTGCCAGTCACGAAGAATAGATTGGATTTCTATAAAAATAGTTGCGGGTGACGTAGCTCCACGAGAATCCTTTACTTTTGAGCAAGTCATTTCCCGTAAAAAAGTGGTCACGATTATTTTTAACAGCACTGACATCTGCTGAAAAATGGAAAAATGCGAGAACAGCTCGATAGATTTGCCCAATGCTGAAAAAAGGGCAGCCGTTGAAATCGCTCGACTTAACTACCAGCAAGATGGCGGACGATCGAAACGTTCATCGCGTGCCACAGATCTAGAGACCATTTTTTGACGCAGCTGGCTGTGCCCGGCACAGCCAGCTGTCGTCAAAAAAAGGGGTCTCTAGATCTGTGGCACGCGATGAACGTTTCGATCGTCCGCCATCTTGCTGGTAGTTAAGTCGAGCGATGGCAACGGCTGCCCTTTTTTCAGCATTGGGAAAGGGTTGCGCCTCAAAGGGTTTTAAAGATATCTCTGCGACTTCGTATGATGAAAGGCTCAAATTGGGTACATCGCCTCATGAGTGTTTGGGGGCACATTTTACTCACTGTATAGGGATCATATACAAATGTGCCCCCAATTATTATATAGGGATCATATACAAATTTAAAAAGTGTCATTTTTTGAGAATGAACGAGAGGAATTTTTTATTAACGGAGTCTTTATTTCCGACCTTATTTTGAACATTTTTTTCAATTGACACTGTCCACTTATCTCTAAAGAATTAAAACCCGTTACCACCTTTTTGGGACATCCTGTAGACAAAATCAAATAGTGAACACTCAACATTTAAAAAAAAAATCTTAGATTTAATTGTATCAAGTGATTCTCTGTGGACATTAAGAAAGAATTTCAGAATTATATGTTCATTATTTTAAAAAAACTCTGATAAAATATTTGCAATTTCCTCGAAGTTTTATCGTGTACATGGTTTTATATGTAGGCCTACGGTAAATTTAAAGTTTATTAAAGTTTTCACAAAACTTTTCTGGATTTAAGGTGGATTTTTAAGGTGGGGCCCGTCGTAAATACGTGGCCCGTGGCCCGAAAATCCTATCGGCGGCCCTGGTAACGTGATCATCCAACATGATTTTTTTCCCTTCGACAGCCATTGAAAAGTGATTTAAGTCAGCATATATTTTACATAATATCTCAGATACTTCTTAGGATATAATTATCAAGTTTAGTACCTCATTATTGTATGGAGGCACATTTTACAAACAGGGATTTCTTCTTTTTTACACGCATTCAAATTAGAATGCATCACTATTCGAAAAATAACGAGAATAATTTTTTCTTAACGTAGTTCTTCTTACCTTATTTTAGTTTCTTTTTTTTCAATTACAATCCTGATTTCACGTATAGGGGGGAGTTGGGCCACAGTGGTCCGCTTTTCTGCTTTTCATTTTTTATCGCATCAAAAAATTAACTATACAGCTCGTTTTTTTCCCATAAGACTCATTACACATTTCTCAGCATCCAATATTTTTTTTCAAAATATTCTGTGTATAATCTTTTTATATTTATTTTGCTGGAGAACTTGGAGAGTGAACCAAGGTACCCCAAGTCTGGGGTAACTTGGTCCACCTTATGGAACACACTGATATTTCCTTATGGGGCACATTGGACCATGTTATACCATAATTTTTAGTTATAGAAATATTTGAGAATAAATAATATTCAATATTATAATTGAATTATTACTTTTTCATTTTTACTTTCCGAACATGTACCATGTAAGGAAAGTATTGTAATCATGAAAAAATTCGACTTCGTGATTTTGGTGTTTTTACACGTTTTGAGGGCTTCTGAATCCATTTATGCTATTTTTACGAGATGTATGTATGTATGTGTGTGTGTGTGTGTGTGTGTGTGTATGTGTGTTTGTGTGTATGTGAGTGAACACGATAGCTCCTGAACGGAGCATTCGATTGAGCTCAAATTGGATATATATGTCATAAACCACCGTCGCAAGACCGGTATTGATTTTGGTGTGTATAGGACTTATAGTTCTCCTAAAGGGCTGCGACAAAACTTTCTTTTATGTTATGGCATAAGGGGAGAAATTCTTGAAAGTGCGCAAGCGTTTAAACGGTGCATTCGATTGAGTTTCAATTTGGTATATATGTTTGAATGATTCATCGATTAAAATTTATTTAAGTGCTTGGTAATGATCTTAATCGTAAGTGTTCGGAAAGTCGAGTGGAGTCACTCCAGATTTTTTTTTAATGAAACATATTACTTTTTTGGATTTGTAGATGCAGTTAAATTAATTTGTATCAGCAAAAGAAATCCTGAATTGTAAAAAAATAAAAAGCAATCACTCTTAGAAAAAAGTTATTAAGAAAACATCGAAAAAAATTAAATCTTTGGCATTTATCATTAATAATTTAAAATAAAGTTTAATATAGTATGTTGAAGTTAGCAAAGGATATGAGGAACGAGATTTGTAAATGGAAAGCCTGCTACTTTCTGAGCAGATACGAGGCTCTTGGAAGAATAAGGAAAATGTCATTTTTGTGGATTGTTGCTTCATCAACATTTATGGGAATATATTGTTTTTGGTTTTCATTATATGTACACAATCTGATAATCTGATTCATCTAGGTTTGCAAACACTTAATCCAACATGATGAATTATTGTTTTCTTGGTAGCAAATCTTATAACTACAGATTGGCCAACTTTTACTTCGTAGTTATTTATATCATAACCATCTACAATTTCACTGTCAGTAGATTCAGTATAGTTTGAGTCTTTATCAAATTCACAACTGCTACTGGAATTAATTTCTTCTAACACTTTTAAAGTTTTCTTTTTCCAAAACTAAGCTGCAGACTCTTGCCTTATTTTCTTTCCAATCCTTTTATTTGCTTCATCTTCTAAAATTGCCTTAACAGGTGTATCCAGTAGCGGATTCAGGGGAGGGGCTAAGGGGCTTCAGCCCCCCCCCAAAAGAGTTTACTAAAGGGTAACATTCTGCTTCATTATGCACTTTGCATATGTAAAGAGATCTTTTTTAATCACGTAGCCCCTCCCAAAAGTTTTTACATTGGTTTAGACTAAAATTTTGCTTTATTGTATATTTTGTTTGGGTAAAATAAGTTTTTTTCAAAATTTAGCCCCTCCCAAAAGAGAATTTCTGGATCCGCCACTGGGTGTATCAGTAACAATTTGAGAGCATCCCCCTTTTGTTTAACTTTTATTCTCCTAAGTTTTTTTTTAATTGTTATTTACATGAGGTGTGTATGTAATAACTTAAAACTAATAACTGTATATAAGTGTTAATATAACTATGAAACATCAATAGAATGATTGGTATTAAAAACAAAAACAAAAAGACTAAAAAGTTATATTTTATTATTTGGGGGTAGGATGGACCATGGACCAACGTACCCCCAATTTGAGTAAACCAAGGTACCCCATATTCTAGAATTTCGATAATATAGTACGTTTTTTCTTTATCATAAAAAATAAACTAACTAAATAATTATTAAATCAATAAATTTACCTTATAACACATTTAGTTTACTGTGCTCCAATCTTAATTAACCAAACTTTAGAAAACAAAGTAGCAGACTTCTGAAAATTACTCATCAGGGCTAAAATGCAACTAACTGAAATAAAAATGGCTCCCTATCACTTTAACATGTGGTTTCTTTATGGGATCTGTGCAACTACTAAGGTCATTTGTTAAAAATAAAATGAAATAAACTAAATAGTATTTCAAAAATAATTGAGCCTGGTCCACTGTGCCTCTAGCTCCAACGAGCCCCAACTCCCCCTGCTGTTATTGGAGTTAACTTATGAACAAGAAAATATTACCTTATCATAAATTACTTAAGCTATAAAGCATGATAATCTGAATTATGATTATTTAGTATTTTATTCAAGATTTGTTAAGCTCTTCTAAAATTAAGAGCAGATATCAATCACTGTAAGCCACATGATAATGTATTCAGTAAAATATTACTTAAAATACTCCTATGCATGATCTGTTAAAAAAATTTAATAGCACTCGTATATCTACAGGTAATAACAATGAGGTAAAAATAAGATTTACACATAAAAGTTACAGAAAAAAATTCGTAAAATATGGAACCGCACAGCAAAATTTTTTAAAGAGTGACACACTGCAAAATTTTGGGACTTTACTACAGGTCTACGTATATTAAATTCATTAAATGATAATCTGCAGTAAGTGTTGTTGTATTTAAAAATTATATTTTTATACCACTTTATTTAATAGATAAAATACATTCTTATAATAACTAAAATACATTCCTATAAAATACATTCTTATAATATTATATTTATTATAAGATAAATATAATAAATTCTTATAATATTATATTTGTTATAAGATAAATATAATAAATTCTTATAATAATTATATTTATTAATTTCGGCAGACACTAGTACGCGAAATATTTTTCGTGTTTTTTTCCGGTCGGCAGATGGGAAAAGGTTGGAAAATACTGAATAGCCGGTAAAAAAACATTCTAAAAATTTTGAAATTTTTAGAGTTGCCTAGTTGTATTTATGTAACAAAATTGCATGTTTTTCTATGCACTCCGCCAAAGTAATTATTTTTTTTAGTCAATTTTAAGATAAAATACTTTTTAAGCAAGTTTCTTTGAAACATGCACTGCATGATACCGATTGCACAGGGTGATTCAAAATTTAGAGAGACAAACTTCTAGGACAGGTATAGGTTACAAGACTGTTCCAAATCACATAACGATGTGAGTCGGAATTAGGACTAGTAATTAGGACTAGTGAGGATTAATAGGCATCGGAAACGTCGTCTTCATATGCCTATTAATCCTCAGAGTGTTTCGGAAATTGGCAAGTAATGTAAAGTTGTTTTTACGGTAAAATTTTCATGCAGCTTTAAAATTATAAAAAGAAATAAAATTTTGATAGGAAAATTTGTAATTATTAATAAACAAGCTTCTAAGTTACTTACAAGCTTTATTATTAAAACATATTTTATAATACTTGAGTGTTATAAATAATTTAAGTTATTGATGCATTGCAGTGAAAACTAAGAACGAAGTTGAAGGGATTTTACGTCCCAACCGGTTGGAGGGTTAATAATCATTTTAGAAAAAGTGCTCACGTAATAGGGAACTTTCCGACCACGGTTTTTCGAAAACGAATGCATCTTCCACAGATTGCAGCTGTGTCGCACAGCCAGCTGCGTCATAAAAGGGTCTCTAGATCTGTGGCACGCGATGAACGTTTCGATCGTCCGCCATCTTGCTGGTAGTTAAGTCGAGCGATGGCAACGGCTGCCCTTTTTTTCAGCATTGGGCAATCTCTCCAGCTGTTCTCGCATTCTTCCCTTTTTCAGCAGATGTCAGTGCTGTTAAAAATAATCGTGACCATTTTGTTTACGGGAAATGACGTGCTAAAAAGTAAAGGATTCTCGTGGAGCTATGTCACCCGCAACTATTTTTATAGAAATCAAATCTATTCTTCGTGAATGGCAACAGTCAAAACGTCAGAGTTTGATGTTCCCAGAGCGGGAACACTGTGCGTTAAAGGGTTAATTAAAAGTGGGCGACGATGGTTTTTAAATAAATACTTACAGTTATTGCTTGAAATAAAGTTAAACTTGGGCACAGCATCATTGAAAAGTTGAATAATTATTTATTACTCTAACGAGTTATTTTGATAGTGTGTTTGTGTTGTATGGGCAAGTGCTAATGTTTTAACGTTGTAAGAGAGTTTTAACTATAATCTAGGTCACTATAACAGAGTTCAGCAGTATCTGTAATCCCACTCCTCCTAACCCAAAATCCTGGGTGCGCCACTGCTGTACACTACTAATTACTTTTAAAACGCTGCTGTTGTGTACGTCGTACAACACGCCTTAGCACTAAAAGAAGCATTGTAAGAGTATATTCTTCAAAGCCTGCTTTGAATTACACTGAAAACTGTACAGAATATATCGAACAGATACTAAAACTATTTAGCGAATTGTAAAAAAAATTATAAATAATAATAGCAATCACATGATTTGTGAATATTCATTTTGAGTGCATCAAAGCTATTTTTTGTCACAGTAGTGCGATGCAAAAATAACTTAACGTTATTTTTTTTTTTTCACAGGTACCACCCAGAAGAATCTAGCGATTATAGCTACAATTTCGCTAATTTTGAACTATGAATTTAATGCAAAACCAGTAGCGTAACTAAAAATTAAGCAAGATAAATTAAAAATAAACTTCATAAGTTTACTACTTAAAAGCTTTAAATAATAACTCCCGCGGTTGTTCATAAACCAACCAGCCTTTTTCATACTGAAGAGTTTTGAAAAGGCGCAGTATTTTCTTTATAATCTTAAACATAAAACATATGATGCATATTTTTAGCATTAACAATTTTTTTAAAGGACTTAATATCGTTAAATCAGTAAAATTCTTCACAACGCAATAACAAAAATTTAGCGAAATCTTACTTTTCCCGATGCGGCATCTCTGATATGAAACTGTTGAAAGCGCTGTCAAAATAAGCTATAACATTTTCTTTTTCGTAACAAATCAATCCCAAATGTGGGTCCAAATTTCGGTAACCCTTTTTAAAAAAAGATATGATATAACATAAAATTACACGAAAGCTTTTAAACGAGAATTCTGAGTGTGAATGCGTTAAGAATGCAATACATTGACCTGAAAAAATGCATAACAAAACCGAATTGATTTAAAGCTTTTTAAGTCGAAAAACCAAACGCACAAAAGAGCTTTAATAAAAGAGTATGCTAAGTAATCAAAGGGTTAAGATTTATTGCAAACACTTTCAAGTGTCAAAAATATCGTTAACTCTGGTTAACACCAAAGATATCAATTCAATGAACACTAATTTACAGCATCTTGAACGCGAACAGACAATGATGTCTCAAAAATAAGTGAAATGCTTGCGCAAACATTAACCTTACTCAAGCACGCATGGGATTATCCCAGTGAAAACGGATCTGACAACAAAAGGCATTCAACGCAGGCGCGAAGAGAAAGCCGTTACAGTTAGCAGCTAGAAACTGCACGCGATGTCACGGATTCTGAAAATGGTGAGACCATCTCTCTCTCCCTGTGTTCTCGCTAAATATTTAGCCGAATTCTTCCATGCAACTTTTTCCGCTCTCAATTTCAGAACTATGTGCAACGCTTGACCAGTTGTAATCCATTCCGCTTACTGTATAAAACGGCACTGGCAGCAGTTGGAAGTCACACAACAGCTCAGTTGCTTCCAAGCATCGAAATGTCTTTCGGAATCTTAGTAGTTAAGTTGGTGATACTTGGCGTGGCAACATGCGCTTCCATAAACGGTACTTCCAAAATCAACGACACCCTAGCGACTAAGCAGCGTTCTGGACGGACGTACGACAGCCAACAGTTTGTGTCCATACCCGTTGGCTATTACAAACAACAGGAACCAACTTCTGCCAACAGCGAGTCGGAGGAAGATTCAACCCCCAAGTACGACGTGCCAACTTCGTTCGACGATTTCAGACCTTCCGACAAGAGGACTTCCGGGAAGTACCCAGTGTACTATTCGAATAAAGGAGTCCCACCCCCCAGTAACTGGAAAGGCGATTGGTCCGATGGCGACAGCTCGCCATCTTGGATGGCACCGAGCCCTGCAGACATGGCCATGATGATGAACATGATGAAAGGCACGAACGGAGACCACGACGTCGCTACCGGACTATCCGGGATCTTGTCCAAGCTGACGTCCGATCCGGCCTCCCTTCTCGGAGCACTGCTTCTGCCCGCTGCCATTTTGCTGGCGGCTGTCATTCCGACGCTGGTCCCCCTGCTCATGAATGGAAGCGGTGGCAGCATCCCGACTGTCACAACGACTGCGACAGGAAATAACGCGAGGAAACTGGCGGACAACCCGTCTTTCGTCAGACCCATCCTGGAAGCTATCGGGAACTTCGGCGCCAGGAGTGTCTCTGAACACACTTGCCTGCAGAAGAGCTTCTGCCAGGCTACCCAAGGTTCCAACAGCACAGACCTGAGGCCCGTCCAGAAAAGCATCTATAAGGCGTTCACTTTTGTCGATGACTACTGGCTGGAGGCTCTGGGCGTGAAGCAGCTGATGGACGCCATGGGAAGTGGCGACTGCGACAAAATACACTGCGATAGTAGTCCAAACACGAAAAAATATGACATTAAAAAGCAGATCTAGGACAGGCAACATTTTAAAATGTTAAATTTATAGTGCTTCAAAGCATAACAGTCAGTTTTTTTTTTTTTTTTTTTTTTAATGTGGTGCTACAGAGGGTCAAAAGTTCATGGAACCGCTTTCAAATTGAATCACCTTGCAAAATACTGAAGTTTGTATACATTGTACATATAAGTATTCTTAAATGAACTAAATTTTTTATTCGCTTAGTGTTATTGTATTTCATTTGTATATATTCATTTAGCCGAGGGAAAAATTTGTGCACTTATATGAATAAATATATTTATAAGATTTTCAGTCTTCTTGTAGTTCCTGAGAACAACACATATTTAAAAGACCTGTCATAAATACTTTAAAATTTGTTTAAATTTCACTATTTAAAGAGAAATGCTCTTGCAAAGTAAGTATATTAACCCATTTATGCCTAGCGTCCCTTTTTTGGGACGGCATTTTCGCTATTAGTCGAAAACGTTATTTATTTTTCCTAGCCTTTATTCATGAGTATTGAGCCTCAACTCTACAAAATATTTTAACATGACCCAGTAGGATGTTGATATTTCGATTTTTATGCATAATGATTTTAAAAGAAATCATCCCTTGTTCAAGAAGTTGACATCAGAAATTTATCTATTATTTCTGATATCGGTAAAAGTCGAAGAAAGTCGCAAAAATATCCAGGCACAAATGGGTTAAAAAAGTAACTTACCATAATAAATTTTCTTACACCTTTCAATCAGACAAATGTACAAGATAAACTTACGCGATTTTTCCTGCATTTCCAGGTTAAGTAGACAGTTTTGTTAAAATAGAAATCCAACTTATATTTTTGGCCTCAATGTTAAATATTGATTCCCTTAAGAATTCAAACCCAGGGTAAACAAGAAGTATTAAAATGAATAGTTATAATCATGATAAGGGACAGACGATAGTAAGTCCGATCAACCGACACCACGTTTTCCTAAGCCGCCATCATTTTATCAGTGTTATTGAGCACTTATAAAATACGTAATATACTTCTAAGTGCAGCAGTCAGTTTTATTGCGAGTTCTTCTGACACCAAAAAAAGAGAAAGAAAGAAAGAAAAAAAGGAGAGGAAAGATAATGCTTTATCCTCTGGAAGTCGTTACGCTATTTTAAAGAAGGGTAGTTTTTCTTTTAAAAGATAAAACATATCTTAGCACCCCTTACTCTTACAGCAAGGCCTTTCATCCATGTTTGGTCACATTTAGAGAATTTTTTTTGCTGAAAACAATTAAGTTTACACGATTCAGCACTATGTATGTGGATACATTTCACTTGACTTTATTTATATACTATGACACAAAGTAAACATTTACGTAAATTTTACTAGCGTGATGCAAAAAGATAAATCATTGAAATTCATTCACTTGAATACATAATACAGGCTCGGCGAAAGTGTGATATATTTGAAAGTGTATTTGATGAGTAAAAGCATTTATTTAATGTGTAGATCTTCAGAAAATAAAACAAAAGTAATTGTAATGGAATTTAAAAACAAATCTTATAAAGTCACACGAGGGCCACAGTGGGAAAAACGGCCAATCTAGGTGGACATTGCTATAATTTCTAAGGAAATAGTCGAAATTACTTGAAATTTTGCGAGTATAAGATCCTTAACGGTACTTGGATACGTACTGATCGGATACGTCCCAGTTGCTGTTGCGACCAATGACCACCTTGCGACTGCGTCTCATACACACTAAAAACATTGCGCGTTTGATATCGAGTGTGGGGTTTTTCGATACTCCGAATCGAATGAAACTACTTTCAAAGATTTTATCGATAATCCTTAACCCTTCAAGCGACTGTGACCTAAAATTCAATTCACTCAATTCCAGTCTCCCTGCCATGCACCAACAATTTATATTCTTAAAAGCACTCAGGTATCATAAAATATATTTTGATTTTAAGGATTTAATAACATGAATAACCCCTACTAGCAATTTTGCTCGGGCTACCACAGGCCACGTAGCCAGCCGATGATGGCCCGAGCAAAATTGTTAGTAGGGTTGTTTTTCTCTAATTACAAATCTTTTTACAAAAATTTCATTCAATTTTATCATTTTAAAGCTGCATGAAAATTGGACCGTGAAAACAACTTTTCATGATTTGCCATTCCCAAGACGTTAAGAGTGTTAATAATCTTAATAATAATTACAAACGTCCGAACCCTAACGGCTAAGATGTCAAATTTTACATTTTAGTTTATTGAATTAATTGATTACGCTTTAATTTATTTAATTTATTGAAACGTTACAATTATGCAAGAGCGATTCAATGACGAAAATCGAATAACAAAGAATATTTGGTTTATTCACGAAATTAACATGTTCTAATTAAACACCAACATACATGATATAAAAATAGAGGATTTTGTTTATTTTTATATTATTTATTTACAAAGAATAATTGCAACCTATACATTTAAAACTGAAATCCGAAAAGAATAAAATCAAAATCGTAGGTACTAACTACCTAGTTACTTTCCGAACATGTACCATGTAAGGAAAGTATTGTAATCATGAAAAAATTCGAATTCGAGATTTTGGTGTATTTACACGTTTTGAGGTCTTCTGAATTCATTTATGCTATTTTTACGAGATGTATGTATGTATGTGTGTATGTGTGTGTGTTTGTGTGTATGTGAGTGAACACGATAGCTCCTGAACAGGGCATGCGATGGAGCTCAAATTGGGTATATATGTTATAAACCACCGTCGCAAGACCGGTATTGATTTTGGTGTGTATAGGACTTACAGTTTTTCTACAGGGCTACGACAAAGATTTCTTTTACATTATGGCCTATGGAGGAAAATTCTGGAAAGTGCGCTAGCGTTTAAACGGTACATTCGATTGAGCTCAAATTGGGTATACATGTTATAAACGACCGTCGCAAGACCTGTATTGATTTTGATGTTTATAGGACTTATAGTTTTTCTACAGGGCTACGACAAAGATTTCTTTTACATTATGGCCTATGGGGAGACATTCTTGAAAGTGCGCTAGCGTTTAAACGGTACATTCGATCGAGCTTTAATTTGGTATATATGTTTGAATGATTCATCGATTAAAATTTATTTAAATTCTTGGTAATGATCTTAATCGTAAGTGTTCGGAAAGTCGAGTGGAGTCACTCCAGATTTTTTATTCTTCCGTTCCAAGATACTTTTAAGAATTATAGCTTCTGATAGTAGATCTGACAATTCATCAATGAAATATATAGTCAGTAGAATGCAGGAACGCACCACCATCCTTAATAGCTGAAGTTGAAATATATGAGTTAGATGAATAAAGGAGGGTGTGGAACAAGTCTTCCGTCGTAATTTTTCGATTTTTTTTTTCTTTTTTTTCTGGATTGAATCTTCTCAAATCCTTATTTCTCGCTTCAGATATCATAGAAATTAATCAGCATTAATGGCAAATGAAGCGTTTTATTAATGTAGACCGTTTTTCAGCGTACACGAGAAAGAATGCTGATATGTGTCTCTGCATATCTGGTATCCCTAGTGACAGCAAGTGTCGACAAGCTCTTAATCCACGCCTTTAGAACAACAAACCGAGGCATCAGACAGATTATTCTTACAACAATATCAAACGCTCAACTTTTTTCGGTGAGTATGTGACTTAGTTGCATTCCAACCACCGGCAGCAAAAGCTATTGCGTCATATCCGATTAGTACCTCAGCTTATCGGAGAACCGTTAACCCTTTAACGCGCAGTGATCCCACTCTGGGAACACCCAACTCTGACGTTTTGACTGTTGCCAGTCACGAAGAATAGATTGGATTTCTATAAAAATAGTTGCGGGTGACACAGCTCCTCGAGAACCCTTTACTTTTTAGCACGTCATTTCCCGTAAAAAAATGTCACGATCTTTTAACGCACTGACATCTGCTGAAAATGGAAGAACGCGAGAACAGCTGACAGATTGCTCAATGCTGAAAAAAGGGCAGCCGTTGTCATCGCTCGACTGAACGACCAGCAAGATGGCGGACGATCGAAACGTTCATCGCGTGCCACAGATCTAGAGACCCTTTTTTTACGACAGCTGGTAATATTACATAATATTACGTTATTATGTAATGCTACAGCAGGAAAACGCACTTAACAGGCCCCATTGGGAACATCGCGAGAAATGACCGTAATGTCACCAAGTTTGGCGACTTTTTGGCGAAATATCGCCAAATTTGGTGCCAAAAATAAGTCTCTAAAAGGTATTGCTATACAAAATATATATTCCACGCTCCTTATCACACACACACGTATACATATGTTAGTTGCAGTAGTCGTAACCCCCCTCCCCCTCATGAAAAATTTCTGGCTACGCCACTGGTTAATGTGATACCGGACACTGGAATATCCCGTTCATAAGAATAACTTTTAGTGGCAAATTGGCTATTCCGTTAGGCGAGCTTGACTGCATTTTGTATGGTTTATACACGAACAGACGAAAAATATAGCCATACATTTTATATTAGTCAGGAAAAGCATGAATAGCCATATTGCAGGCTTTTTTTAACGGTGTATTTCTAAAACACCATTTGATTCCGGAAAGTAAATACAAATAAATTATGTCGAATACTTCAGGAATTTTTAGAATACCTCTTTGCAAGCTGTCAAGTCAAAGTCAAACATTTTCGCAACAGCCCCTCTGCGGGGCCAAGGCCTGCGCTGCCCAATCGCGCCTTCGCGACCATAGGCTCTGGGGTGCGGATGCATATGCCTCGGCCAGGTGGTCAGCTTGACGCGAAGCCCCCAGTTTTTGACCCCAAGCAAGCTTGGTCCTCATTTTATCGACCCACTCAAGGGATGAAAGGCTGAGTTGACCTTGCCCAGCCCGGTATTCGATCCCCGGACCTGTGGGACGGCAGCTCGGTGCGCTAACCATTACACCACTGGGCTTCCTTTGCAAGCTGTACTATACACATTAATGATTGATAAACCTGTATCAAGTTCGAAACATTCAGGAAAATTTCTTTAAAATCGAAAGTTTCGCAGGATGTGTCGTTTTTCGTTATTTTTGGGTGTGCAACTCCATGTTGGAAAGTTACAGAAAGTTCCATAACGGACAGTTGTTTCGTTTATTACGGTGTATACTGCAGCTTATGTAGAATCATTCTGAATTTTTTTCTAGTCCCTGGTGCAATTAGTTTGCCTTTGTGTATAAAGTACGTGGAGGTAGATTTTGTTTCTTCGAACAACGCCCTTAAGTTAAACCTGAATTGAGTTTTGGTAGTTAAAGGGTTAAAGGCACAATGATCCAGTGACTGAAGTAGGCATTAGGATGGACAGTGTCTTTTTTTATTTATATAAATATATCCACAACAGCACACAAAAATCCATTTAAAATAATGATGCCTGATTCTTCAGCCAGTTATATAAATGAAACCTTTCTTTCAGTAACGCCATCATCAAAACTTTTTTTTAAACAAGCCAAAAAAAGTAATTCATTGTTCAGCGAGAAGACTCAGCCTGCAAAATGCGGTGTGAACTCCAATGAATAAAACACTAATGGGCATAGAATCATTTGAGAAAACGCCTTTTGTGTGTAACAGATTGGGTAAAGGGATGCCGAACACAGAGTGCGAACAAACGACCGTCTTGCGCAACGTAATAAGATAAAAAAAAAAACAGGCCTTCGGACATAAAGGCGGTAATGGCGGTTCACTGTAATTTCCCTTCATGCAACAACGGGGAAATGATTCATCTGCTAAGCGGTTAACGAATTTGAAAAATGGATTTTATGGTAGGTCCATGGACAGGACAGCTTGGGGCGTATTTGGAGGATAAATGAATGAGGGTTTATTTTTGTTTGTTTGTTTATTTACGGAGACCCAAAAATGTTGATCGGAAGTCTACGTAATATAAAAAATCTGGAGTGACTCCACTCGACTTTCCGAACACTTACGATTAAGATCATTACCAAGCACTTAAATAAATTTTAATCGATGAATCATTCAAACATATATACCAAATTGAAACTCAATCGAATGCACCGTTTATACGTTTGCGCACTTTCAAGAATTTCTCCCCATATGCCATTATGCCATAACATAAAAGAAAGTTTTGTCGTAGCACTTCAGGAGAACTATAAGTCCTATACACACCAAAATCAATACCGGTCTTGCAACGGTGGTTTATAACATGTATACCCAATTTGAGCTCAATCGAATCTACCGTTTAAACGCTAGCGCACTTTCAAGAAATTCCCCCCCACAGGCCATAATGTAAAAGAAATATTTGTCGTAGCCCTGTAGAAAAACTATAAGTCCTATACACACCAAAATCAATACCGGTCTTGCAACGGTGGTTTATAACATATATACCCAATTTGAGCTCAATCGAATCTACCGTTTAAACGCTAGCGCACTTTCAAGAAATTCCCCCCATAGGGCATAATGTAAAAGAAATCTTTGTCGTAGCCCTGTAAAAAAACTATAAGTCCTATACACACCAAAATCAATACCGGTCTTGCGACGGTGGTTTATGACATATATATCCAATTTGAGCTCAATCGAATGCTCCGTTCAAGAGCTATCGTGTTCACTCACATACACACAAACACACATACACACACACACACATACACACATACATCTCGTAAAAATAGCATAAATGGATTCAGAAGCCCTCAAAACGTGTAAAAACACCAAAATCTCGAAGTCGAATTTTTTCATGATAACAATACTTTCCTTACATGGTACATGTTCGGAAAGTAATAATTGAAGAAATTTCCATCTTCGAGAATGTTATTTCCATCTTAAATGAAGAAAAAGTTGTTTAAACCTCCGTATACTAATTACGTTGTGCTTGAAATATATGAATGTTGTCAAACTGCTATAGACTGTAATGCATTCGAATTCTTTTGAATGCTCCGGTAAAAATAAAAAAACTGCAAATGATACAAACGCTATTTTAGATTAGATGGGGAGCATTATTTTGTAATCCTTAATAACGTATACCAATTTAGTCTTTTTTTAAATAGATGTTTGAATATATTTTTGAATACCTCAAGCATGCGCTTTGAATAATGACTGTCCATAAAGCCTTAAAGTACTGCAATTATTTCGGGTGCTCCTGTATAAAAATTATAAACGCTGTGCATGGGAATAACATATATAAATTTAGTAGTAATCCATACATATTTAAGGCAATTAGAGCTTAGACGGACAAATGAAAGTTATTATAAGAACAGACGGAGTCTGCTTTCGTTATCATAATAACTGCTCGTAAACAGGAAAACCTTTTCATACAAGAAGAACCGACTCCCAAACACACACGAATCATAATTTTATGAACGTCCCATGAATACATTATTAATGGATCTTCATTACAACGGAATAAGCCCACTCCGCGGTGAATCGGAAAACGTAGGTGGTCACCTGCATGCTCCAACCTCGCCCACACGGATATTAAAAGGCCGTAAAGGCAGGTTACTTGAACCGCCAATTAATGGTTAGTTGATCGGTGGAAAAACGATTTAAGTATTCTCTTTTTTTTTTTTTAATGGGAGGGTTCTGTACGTGCGGAAAGTGACGTAAATTTTCTGTTGCTACCAATCAAGTGAGGCGTATGTGAAGAGTGTGAAGTTTTTATATAGCATTAGACATAGGCGTAGAGTTATATGGGCCCGTGGAGCTCGAGCCCCCCCAATAAATTGTGAATAGGGGCTGAGCCCACCCAATAATTTACCACTCAATACAGAAAACTAATTTATACTAACATAAAAAAAAGTATTTCACGCCATTTACAAACGTTTAAAAAACGTTTTCTTTGCTTCTATTTTTAACTTATAACATGGTAGAAAGAGACTAACATGGGTACTTACCTTACATAGGTGTAGAATTCTATGGACCCATAGAGCTCGAGCGCCTCCAATAATTTACACTTACACATAGTAAGTCATAGCTGCTAATTACTACGGAATATAATTAACCACTTTTTGTAAACAGTATATTTTAAAATTATTTTTTTCAAAATAGTAACCAGCTCGAGCGCGCAGCACAAAAATTTTGCTATATTTTGAGCCGAAAAATGTAGAAAAAGTGGTTAATTCTATTCCGTACTAGTTGGCAGTTAAGAGTAAGTTATATGTACATAAATCAGTGGCGTAGCCAGAAATTTTTTAAGGGGAAGGGGGGGTACGACTTCTGCTACTCATATATATGTATACGGTACGGGTGTATGATAAGGGAGTGAGGCATATACATTTTGTATGGCAAAAAATTCCTCATGGGGGGTATAACCCCCCCCCTTGGCTACTCCACTGACGTGAATATATGTGGTTGTGGGGCCCGGCCCCCCCAATAATTTTGAAAACTTTACGCTTATGGCATTAGAGTGTTTATTAACCCTTTAAGGCGCAGTGATCCCGCTCTGGGAACACCCAACTCTAACGTTTTGACTGTTGCCAGTCACGAAGAATAGATTGGATTTCTATAAAAAGAGTTGCGGGTGACATAGCTCCACGAGAATTCTTTACTTTTTAGCACGTTCATTTCCCCTAAAAAAATGGTCACGATTCTTTTTAACAGCACTGACATCTGAAAAATGGAAGAACGCGAGAACAGCTGGAAAGATTGCCCAATGCTGGAAAAGAGCAGCCGTTGCCATCGCTCGACTTAACTACCAGCAAGATGGTGGACGATCGAAACGTTCATCGCGTGCCAGCTGCGTCAAAAAAGGGTCTCTCGATCTGTGGCACGCGATGAACGTTTCGATCGTCCGCCATCTTGCTGGTAGTTAAGTCGAGCGATGGCAACGGCTGCCCTTTTTCCAGCATTGGGAAAGGGTTGCGCCTCAAAGGGTTAAAGCTGTTGGCCGTCCGCCATTTTGGATCCACTACCTGCATGTTGTTTATATGTTTTGTGTTACGGCAAGCCTGTTCGCAGATCCGGGCTGGTCAAGTCGGATGGTAGGCGATTGCAGAAGGCCCCCGGCACAAGGGGCTCGGGAGATGCCCTCTCCCCATGAAAAATTTCTGGCTAAGCCCCTGTAACAGGACAAATTGGATTATTTATTTCCCAGTAATCTTACGTCTTTAAGAAAGTGGCGCAGATGAGGACCTCCGGAACACCGCGGCGGGAGGGGGGGGGGACGAAGAATCAGGGGCCCCAAAAGCTCTAAAATAGTTAAAAGCGCCTTTTAGGCACGTAAGCCTAGTTTTCACAAGGGTTATGTGACTACGGGGGAGGGTGCTTTAGTCGGAGGACTTTTTAAGGGGTTCTAACGCGTATTCAAGTTACATCTGGAGAACAACGACTACGGACGTAGGGGAAGGAACTCGGGGGTCTGTACAACCCCCCCCCCTAGTCTACGCAAAAATGATAATTTCGGCGGAATATCCACCTTTCTTATCCGTGTTCAAATTAGGCGCGCACTAACCCTTTGAAGAGCAACCCTTTTCAAATGCTGAAAAAAGGGCAGCTGCCAGCTGTCGTCAAAAAAGGGTCTCTAGAGCTGTGGCACGCGATGAACGTTTCGATCGTCCGCCATCTTGCTGGTCGTTAAGTCGAGCGATGGCAACGACTGCCTTTTTTTCAGCATTGGGCAATCTATCCAGCTGTTCTCGCATTCTTCTATTTTACAGCATATGTCAGTGCTGTTAAAAAGAATCGTGACAATGTTTTTTACGGGAAATGACGTTCTAAGAAGCAAAGGATTCTCGTGGAGCTAGGTCACCCGCAACTATTTTTATAGAAATCAAATCTATTCTTCGTGACTGGCAACAGTCAAAACGTCAGAGTTTGGTGTTTCCAGAGCGGGAACACTGCCCGTTAAAGGGTAACTAATGCATTAGAAGACAAAATATGCAAATCAAAAAACTAATTTAAAATATGCCTGAATCTAAATTCTGTCTGTAAAAGGTCCCCCCCCCCCGTCCAAAGGGGAAATTCTCTCTCTCTCTGCAATAGAACTTTTACTTATTTTAGTAAAATTACTGCAGGTTTTTTCAGAAAACAATTATAAATGTAGAAATCATTTCATTCTGTGCTCAATCTTTAATTAACAAGGTTAAGTTTCAGTTAAAATTTTGAAAATTCAGGTAATCGCAGATATAAATGGACAACAATTTATCAGTTTGTTTTTTTTAATTGAAATTTTGCAAGTACAATATTGCGGAGAGAAAAATTTTCTTGTAAGTTAACATTGGAATAACTCGAAAATCATGTGCTTTCAGCACATAAATACAAATAATCTAGCACTATGTTAAGCACTTCAAAATTCTTAGAATGTTTTTTTTTCTGGCTGTTACTATATACTGAAATAAAAGATAAGGCTGTCGAGGTACGAAATTTTTAGAAAAAAAATTCTTAAAATTGGAAAATTTTGCAGAATGTGACATTGTTTGAAATATTTTGCCATGTATATAATTCCACTTTCAAGAACATTTTTTCTGAAATTTCATGAAAGACAGGTTTTTTTTTTTCATTGTAAATGCAGCTTAATAATTATTATAAAAAAATCAACCTGAATTTTTTCGAGTTATTGGAGCAATTAGTTTATGTGTGTATAAAGTTTTTGAGAAACATTTTGTTTCTCCGAACTAAAACCCTTAATTTCAAGCCTCGAAAATATGCGACTTTTTTTTATTTTCATTTTTTAAATTTCAAAGTATGTTTTTAAAGATATTTAGTTTCTTTTAATTCTGTAGTTTTTATCCTTTGGATGTTACATAATATACTCTTAAATTTCAAGTTTTCATGTAGATATTTCTTCTTTTCATTTCAAATCTGAAAAGAATTTTTTTTTTTTTTTTTTTTCAGTTTTCGAAATAAAGGAGTATATCATGCCATGAAGGAAAGTATCAGAAGGTGAGGCATCGACATCTCGGAAAGAATGTCTTCAAAATGATCGTGAACGTGCATAACAAACATTGTTGTGAAGACTATATCTATCGAAGCAAAGATGTATCTATAAAAAAATTATGAACAAATGTTGCTTTTTACTTTCCGAACATGTACCATGTAAGGAAAGTATTGTAATCATGAAAAAATTCGAATTCGAGATTTTGGTGTATTGACACGTTTAGAGGGCTTCTGAATTCATTTATGTTATTTTTACGAGATGTATGCATGTATGTGTGGGTGTGTGTGTGTATGTGTGTTTGTGTGTATGTGAGTGAACACGATAGCTCCTGAACGGGGCATGCGATTGAGCTCAAATTGGGAATATATGTTATAAACCACCGTCGCAAGGCCGGTATTGATTTTGGTGTGTATAGGACTTATAGTTTTTCTACAGGGCTACGACAAAGATTTCTTTTACATTATGGCCTATGGGGGAAAATTCTGGAAAGTGCGCTAGCGTTTAAAGGGTACATTAGATTGAGCTCAAATTAGGTATATATGTTATAAACCACCGTCGCAAGACCGGTATCGATTTTGATGTGTATAGGACTTATAGTTTTTCTACAGGGCTACGCCAAAAATTCCTTTTACATTATGGCCTATGGGGAGAAATTCTTGAAAGTGCGCTAGCGTTTAAACGATACATTCGATTGACCTTCAATTTGGTATATGTTTGAATTATTGATCGATTAAAATTTATTTAAATGCTTGGTAATGATTTTAATCGTAAGTGTTCGGAAAGTCGAGTGGAGTCACTCCAGATTTTTTTAATTTTCTAAATAAAAATAGTACTCTAATGTTAGTTAAAATCCTGGATTTTTTTTAAGGAAGAGGGGTTAGGAGGTGCAAATGTGTGGAAATGGGAAAATGCATTTGGAACAACAGAAACATTGTCAGAAGACAACAAATTAAAGTGGTACCTGCCCATCGAAATAAAGCAGTATAGTCATATGATATCCTTTGTGAGAATTTATTTCACTCCTAATTAGTATTTATAATTGAATCGGTAAAATTAAAAGAGAATAACTCATCTTTTTGGCGATTTTAAACATAGTCATTTTTGGTTTGAAACGGAGACTCGCAATTGAATGCAAGAACGAAAATATCCCTCTTCTCGGTGGTATGTTCAGGACTGACATAGAAGAAGTTAATCAAATTCAAAAGGAATAATTCTAGGAGATTTAGATCAACAAAACGGGGTTGGTAAATTCATTGCACATTCTTTTGCAATAATGTTCGTATGAATATTCCCAATCATTTACTAACTGTAAAGATTCCAATTGGAACGAAAATGAAAGCACAAAACAGTTTTCAGTTGTTTTCTCAAAACGGTGGTTGATGCAGTTACTTGATTTTTCTTTTCACCGGTTCAGTAATTCATATTTTGTCTAAATTTCCCCCCCCCCCGGTTTATCTAGCTTTTGACAAAGCGCCTTTCTTATTATTCCGATTCCTTTTGACTTCTGCTATTTTTAAATATTCATTGACTTATGTAAAGTTTCACATTTGGATATTGAAAAGAGAAGATTAAATAATTAGTACACACAACAAATACAAAATCTTGCAAAAATGTAACGTTTAATTTAAGACAATTTTAACACAGAACATAGATGCACCGCTACTGAACACTGCAATTGAAAATAATGAAAACAAATAAATAGTTTACGATAGCTCATGAAGTACGTATGACAAGAAGCAAACAGCCGGATGCACCCTTACTTCTTCACAGAGTTCGAATTCGCTTTCTCCGAATATCGAGATTTGACAGTCTCTTTCTTGGACGAATGACCACAGGATATCGTCTCGCAGTTTCCGGTACTCAGAGACTCGACGATCTCCTGGACTCCCAAGTTTTCCAGCCAGCTCCCGCCGGACAGGTACCTCGCAAGACTGGCGGCCTTTTTGACGTACTTAGAAGACGGAAAGGGCACCTTCTCTTGAGCAACCTGGCAGAAGATTCTCTGCATGCAGTCGGGGTTGCCGATGCTCCTCACTCCGAAAGTGCCGACGGCTTCCATCAGGGGGCCAAGGTATGGCATGATGTCCACGTGGCTGCTGCTGTCACTACTCCTGGAAGCGCTGCTGCCCGTTGCCGTGGTGGTGATGGTGGGTATGCCCGTCGACGTCATCATGTAGTTCATGAACACGGGAAGTACCGCGGCCAGCAGGAGCGAGATCGGAATGGACGCCGCGATGAGCATCAGGGCCGGTTCCTTGGTGATCTTTTCCAGGAACCCGGGCTTGGACTCGCCCTTGTGGTACTCGGACATGGCGTTCTTGAGCAGCAGGATGGACATGGGATCGGCAGCCCAGGTGGCATCGTTGCCCCACTGTTGATGGTGCTGGGGCGGAGGCTGCTGCCATTTCGGGCCGTCCTCGTTGCCGCTGTCGTCTTCCTCGCTGTTCTCGTCCTCCCCTTTCCAGGCGTTCCAGTGGGGGTTGCTTCCGGTCTTCTTCATGATGCCACTTCCGGAGTGCCTGTACGGAATGACGTACTTCTTGCCGACCAGGGCCCTCGGGACCGCATCGAACTGGGTCTCGTCCAAAGGCAAGGCTTCATGGCCGGCCCCTGTGTAGATTTCAGCGTCGTAATACTTTCGGCTTGCTCTATCCGGCTTTTTGGGAGACGCTTCCGTGTTAGCGTCGTTCGATTCAGAAGAAGACAGGCTGGTAAAAGAACACAGCACCAAAACAACTAATCCGTACTTCACAAGACTTGCCATGGTTAATCCAAGAGCGGAAGAGACAACTCGACTGGGAGACGAAACTGCTTGGAACTGCCGATTCTCTGCTAGGGATAAACATTTATACCACTTGCTGCCTCTGAAGACCGTGAAATTTTTGCATGTAAAAAGAACATTCTTTCATTCTACTGCAGCTATTTAGCATTTCGAGGTTTCGTTGGCATCGCACTGGTATGGATCAACGAATACTTCTTTTGTGGAATTCCGAGTTTCTAGTTTGCGTCGTTTAACTAGTTCCGGTAGTTACCACAATATCCTTATGCTAATAAGTTCCGAGTCCCAAGTGACACCCTGATGCCCCCATAAAGGCGGAAGATATTAGGAATTCTGTCTGGCCTTTTGTTGTCTCCTTGAATTTTTTCTGGATAATTTTACGGATCACGAAATTTCCTACTTAGGATATGCGATACGTAAACGATTTTTTCCTTCATTTTATTTTGATGCCAAAACAAACTTCAGTTATTCAGAAAAATGTTGGTGATACGTTTTTGATGTACGAAAGCTTTAAAATCGTGAAAACACTAAAATGGAAGCAATTAAAGAGCAAAGATGACTCTTAATATGAAACGGTACGTGTTTCAAAGAAAGTTTTGTCAGACAACGTGGTAAGTGATTTTCCATTAACCTTAAGTAATTGCAAAATATTTTTTAAAAGTATTTTTTAAAGTAACGAATATTTAGAAAGCTGAAAACTTTTAAAAATGAGAGAGAATTTCCGCTTAAAAGTATAACAAAAAAATATTGTCTCAAGCAAAAGATATTGCCCTCAAAGCTACTTTTAAGCTTTGTACCAATTCCTTCTCCTCTTTTCAATAGCACAGCAACAGCATTCTAAAATTACAATTTCTTCTAAATTACAGAGGTTTCTTTTGATCTCAAAGGTTCACCCCCCCTCCCGCCAACTCAGCATAAATGAGATCCGGAATAAATTATGATTACTTTGAAATTGTTCGCGATACTTTTGAGCTTGATACTTCACTTTCCCACAAAAACAAATCTAAAAGTTTTTTAAAAATTACTACTTCTTCATGCACTGCAGTTACTTTAGAGTTTGATATCTTGATTGGGGACACGAAATAAGATTCTCAAACTGACGGCAAATATTGCTATGAGCTTTTATAAGCTGGCGGCAAAAAAAAATTCGGGGGAAAACCCTTAAAATTTACGTAATAACGATAAATTGCAGTCGCAATTTCTTCACTGAACTTTAAAACAATTGAATAATAATGCAACGTGACGAAGAAAATATCTGATGTGGACACCGGAAGACTTTCTTTATTAGTCTGTAAAAGTACACACATTCTTGATGCACTTAATTTAAATTCGTTTCATTTGAAAGTGAGTAAAGATCAAGGTCGTAGCTAGGGGGCGGAGGGGCTAACCCCCGGCAGCGGCACAAACGGGAGAGGGGTTGCAAAATCAGCTGGATCACAAGGTTTCAATAGAGCTTTACTATTTTGTGTTTGTTTTTTCAAAATAGCATATCTGTAGGGGGAGATGGGTAGTATTTTATTCAATACATTGATTATGGGGGGGGTTATAATTAATTAAGTTATCGTTCAAGGTGTAGGGGGGTGCAATTTGGACTGTTTTGCAGGGGTGCAAAATCACCTAGCTTACGCTCCTGGTCAAGATAGCTCCAAGGTTCGCAATTCATCGCTTAATAAATATAGGGGATATCGCCAAGCCAGGTTCAGTTTTGGAAACTTATTTTTTTTTGCACCGAATGTCGTTGAAATTGCCAACAGTTAGCAATACTTGAAGGTGGTTTTGTTTAATTATCGAACAAATCGTGATTAAACGTTGCAAAATCTTGCGATGCATTCTTTCCTCAAATCTTTTCTATGTGAAGTTCTTAAGTAGTAAAAAAATTTTGTGTTTTTTGGTAGATTAAATCCCAAACCGCACCCGGGCGGAAATATCCAAAAGTTCAAAGAATGTTTAAAGCAAAACATTCAACCCACTTCAAACTCAAATCTAATGTAAACGATATCACGCCAAATGAAGGGCAGTTGTCCAACCAGAAGTTTCAATTCTTCTGGCCTCTCGCACGCTTGTCAAGTTTTTTGACACTTTTAAACCAGTTCCCTCCGCTCGATGCAGCATTTCTGTAGCCGACAAAAAATACTCATTCTTGTTATAAATTCCGTTGAGGCCTCGGTTACGTTTTCTTTATAATATAGCTCCAGGTATAAAAAAAAAAAAGAAAGAAAAACTTCTTGTCGACAAGCGCGATGATATCTGTCCTGTTCATCTAGATAATTATAGGCCGCAACAATTCACGAAATTAGTGGTATTGGAGGATGACTGTCGGCTGATATATTTATTTATTTTTTAATTTTATTTTATTTATTTCATAAAAGAAATGCACACTACAGATTAAAATCCATTTACAGTGATGCATAAAAGGACAAATTACAAAAGACAAAATTAAAAAAGATAAAATACTGAGATAAAATAAATACAAGTCATGACTGCAAAAGTTCAAAACACCTAAAGAACATTTTGTGAAAGCTCCGACAGAAAAGGCAGAGGTGCGGGGGGGGAGGGGAATAACCCCTTAAAAATCGTATTATTTTCGAGAAAATTGTCATAAAAGCGCCTATTTTTTTATTCCAGAAAAGTGTATAAAAATAAGCGCATGTACAAGTAAGCATTCATTTTAAGGTTTTGGACATTTTTTTAGCGCGAAAGAATAAAAAAGTTAAAGCCAACATTCTAGAATGTTTCTAGGAAAAGCCAACATTCAGGGTTATTGTGACTGAATATGTGTTGTTTCTAGTAATCAGGAATCATTAAAAATATATGTTTTAACACTAGATATACCGAAGATTTAAGATTTAAGAAGAAGAAAAAAATAGCCACAAACCAGTCATTTTGACTGGTCTTGGTATATCTAGTGTTAAACACTCAAGGAGAATTTTATTCAACTTAATTCGTAAAAGAAATAAATATTTATAAACTTTTCTTTGAACATAAGTAAAAAAAAAATGAGCTAAGATTTCACAACGCATCTCACAAACACACGTATTAGAGTACTGCTACCTTCTATTTAAAAATAAATTATCTCCGAATTAAGTTAAAAAATAGTCTGGTATTGTCATTTGATATCTCATTTTAATGTCATTGTAAAATGAGGGAAAAAAAAATACGCGCATAAGAATTGAAATGCTCTTATCTTCTGCGCATAAGAATTGAAATGCCCTTATCTTCTGCGCATAAGAATTGAAATGCTCTTATCTTCTGGCGCGTAACTTTTGAACGCGCTATTGCCCGGAAGAACCACGGGCACGAGAAATAGAGGGAAGAAACTTTTCCCGGTATTTTAACGGGGGGCGAGACTTAAAGGGCTAAAGCAGTTTTCACTCCACAATAAGTTTAGATCAGAGGCAGCGGGCGCCGACTTTACAAAATTTTCGTGGGTGCTCTAGAAAAACACTTCTTTTTTTTTTTCGGGAGGAACTATTGAAAATTTATTTTCTTAAGAAAAATTCCGTTAGTTGATTTATTCAAGCCTTTAGATCAATTTAATCTTAGTTTGGAATTATAAAGCAGCTCAATATCTATGGATTTTTTTTTTTTACCAACTGTACTCGAGTCTTAAAGCCACCCAGTTACATGAAAGACAAGTAAATTTTATTTTAGAATTCACGCAAACTTTGAGTACAAATTAAAGTTTTCTCTAGAAACTTAGGTTCCAAGCACAGATAAGGATGAAACCAAGATGGAGTGAATTTCTAAACAAAAGAGTTATCTTTTAACATACACGATTCCTTCTTCCAGCCGTGCAGTGACGTAATTAGACTTCCTTCAAGGGGGGGGGAGGTATCGACATAACTTTGTGCTAAAATGCGTAATAAAACTAAAAATTCAAAATTTGTCGACATTTTGTTCAAAAAATTTTGACAAGGGGGGGGGGCGGTTGAACCACAGACCCCCTCCTCTTGTATACGCCACTGCACACGTGATTAATTTTATTCAAGCAATAATAGAACCTATAAAAAATTTCATAAATGATTCTTTTTCTGAATTTCCAATAGGTTTTTTTGTACTTAACTATTTCTTGAAATTTTCTGGGCGTTCCGTCCGTACCCACGTGATTATTTCTGTGAGTGTTCGATCCCCGGAACAAACACATAGTCTGCATCCCTGACCAGAGGTATTTAAACGTTTTGGTAGTGCGACAAAACCTAGTTCATTAAGGTTAAAAAGTGATGCTAGCGCAAAGTGTTAAGCAACACCTGAAATTTTTTGAAATAATAATATATCATTTCGTGATTTTATAGCGTGTAGGGTTATAAATTTCAACATTTGAATGAAATTTAACATTTTAAAAACCAATATTTTTTCTCAAAAAATTTTCGTCAATGGTGTATTTGCATTCAATTAAATTTATGTGCAATTTTTTAATCGATCTTGTGCCTTTGAATAGGGTATCATACTTTCTAAAACATTGTTTTTTCTCAAAAAATACTGAACTAAAATCTATTATGATAAATTGCATAGAATTTTGAACCATGCGATTTCTGGACATTAAACACGTTTGTTATAAAACTTTTTCTTTAAAAAAAGTGCTATACTAACACTTTAGTACCTGTTGTGGGAATGTATGGAAAGTTTTTGATCATATGCAGTCATATTTTTATTTTGATCATATCTCTTTATCATCGCCGTTTTCATTGACTTTGAAAAATGTAAAAGGAATATTTTTCCAAGAAAGAATCAGCTGAACTTGGGAGATTGAAAGTCAAGATAAGTTTATGAATCGCAAAAATATTTCTCGCCTTACAACCGGGTTTTACTCTTTAACCCTTTAACGCGCAGTATTCCCGCTCTGGGAACACCAAACTCTGACGTTTTGACTGTTTCCAGTCACGAAGAATAGATTGGATTTCTATAAAAATAGTTGCGGGTGACCTAGCTGCACGAGAATCCTTTACTTTTTAGCACGTCCTTTCCCGTAAAAAAATGGTCACGATTATTTTTAATAGCACTGACATTTGCTGAAAAATGGAAGAATGCGAGAACAGCTGGATAGATTGCCCAATGCTGAAAACAAGAGCAACCGTTGTCACAGCCAGCTGTCGTCAAAAAGGGTCTCTAGATCTGTGGCACGCGATGAACGTTTCGATCGTCCGTCATCTTGCTAGTAGTTAAGTCGAGCGATGGCAACGGCTGCCCCTTTTTCAGCATTGGGAAAGGGTTGCGCCTCGAAGGGTTAAAAAGCAAGTTACGTTCCTTCTCGTACAAACTTAACATTTAATAATCAAATATTTCCTATTTTCTCGTTAACACAGTGCTTGTTATAAACGAGTTCGAGAGCATTGTTATGTTTTTCTCAATTATTATGCCTTATCTCCCCTTAAAGTGTGTGCTCAAATCGTAGTTCTTCTAGACTATCACTTCTAATACTCTTGTATGACAGTGACAAAAGACTAAAAGTGCTAGACAGATTAGAACCCGGATGGCCTGTAAAACCCACTGTCTGAATGCACCTTTAAAACACTGTTTTACATTAACTTAAAAAATATTATTGCTGGACCACAGCTTGAAAACAGGCCTTTCCCATAAAATAAAAATACATTACATCAGCATTTCTCAACCTGTGGGGCGCGAACCCGAAAGGGGGGCACAGAGCGTTTGCCGGGGGGGGGGCGAGAAAAACCAAAGAGCAAGTAGTGATGCATATTTTTAAAAAAATCATCTTATTTATTCTCAGTTTTACTCAAAAATATATCTATTTTCGCTTAAAATGTTCATTCAAACTTCACTGATAAAATCACTTTGTAGAAAATTCGACTCAATTGTTCATTGCTAAAGATTAAAAAACTGAATGTGTGCTGAAAAATGTGAGGGGGGGGGCGCCACCGTAAGGTAGCTTATGTTGGGGGAGGGGGGCGACGTTAAAAGGTTGAGAACCGCTGCATTACATGCAAAAAAAAAAAAAAAGAACCTTTTCTTTACTCCTTAACATCTTGATCACATCCCTGAGCTACAAGCTCAACAAGGATATTTTTATTTTTCAATAATAATTTTTAGGACAGTAACAATTTTTTTTATTTTTAACAATCAGTACGTTCCCTTCAGCTCAACAGTTTTCAGGCATAATTTAAATACATAGGGAACCATGGTAACCCACTACGAAGGGATTTTGGCTTTGGATCGGAGGTCCCTAGGTTCGAATCCAGGCTTTTCCTAACACCAACGTGTGTGGTGAACATGTCCGTTAAATCGAATGGATATATTAAAGCTCTCTTGGTTGGTCAGTAGGTGGGGAAGGAATGAGAAATTATCACCCTTTCTGCTGATGTTCTGATAGAAAGAAACAGAGGACTTCCACTTTATAGAGGACTGATAGCTCCAAAAGAGTTTTGTAACAGCACAGTTGTCAGTCTTCTGCCATTGTACATAAAGTGTATACATATAGTAACAGATCCAGGGGAGGGGCTAGGTGGCTTCAGCCCCGCAAAACAAATTGCTAAAGGGTAACATTCTGCTTTATTATACACTTTAAATAGGTAGAGTGATCCTTTTTTATATCTCAGCCCCTCCCAAAAAAATTTACACTGGATTAGTCTAAAATTTTGCTTTATTGTACCTTTTATTTGGGCAAAATAAGCTTTTTTCAAAATTTAGTCCCTCCCCCGCCCAGATTTTTCTGGATCAGCCACTGCACACACAGGATCGTTATTAAAGTATTGCACATATTGAAAATGTTTGAAATTTTTTAAAGGGAACGAATATTGCTCTTAAAAATTATCCTGATACAGGACTAGCTTGATGTCAACAAATCTAAATAAATCTTATAAAACTGGGTTATCACAAGCAATATTTTACTGAGAAAGAAAATTTCAGTTAAGGAGCAAAGCATATTAAGGCTAATAGCGAAAACAACGCTGAAAAAAATATTTATGGTTGTATATATCTTCGTCTGACACTGATAAAGCGAAATCCAGTCTACAAAGCGACGTTAAAGAAGATTTATTGATAGCCACGCCCGGATCTTCACAAAAATGAAGAATACAGGTAAGGTCAAGTCTCGACAGCAGACTCCTTTCCAGGAGTGGCAGTTATAAAAATCGACCACGGCAGACGAAGGTTAATGTCAAAGTCGCGCTCGGATGATTCTAGAACGACCTACACGCCAGCATAAATCAAAACTAAATCCAAAAATTTGCCATCAATGTAATATGTAGTGCATAGAACGTCTTAAACTGATGACATGGTGAACATGAATAAATGTCAGGTTGTATATAAAAAGGACTGAATAGGAATGTGGCAGTAGACTATCGGTTAACTTCATGAATAACCATGCATATGATGCTAGCTGCCTCGGTGTTTCCTCATTATTTCGCACTGTGATGTTTCAGGAGAAGCTCTGTTGTCGGAAAATGTATTTCCAGCGAAATCCACTCATAAGATCTCTGAAAATTCTAAAAACAACAGAGACATAACGAACGGTACAAAAGCTCCAAGTTTTCAACAAGAGGCTGAAGTTGTTCCGAATTATCTACCAACTGGTTTTCACGATTTCATATCATCTAACCAAGGTCCAACATACAGTTACGATAGCACTGGCGTGACAACGAAATCCCAGAAATTCCAGCCCACGAACTTTCAAAGTTTCAGCAATATCCACCGTTTTTATCCTGCTGGGTACTTCTACTCAATGCCTGAAGACAGACTGACAAAAGACGCGAAATACAGAACGGCAAAACCATTCCAATGGTATCCAGCGAGTTTCAAAAATCGTATACATCAAGTTCCTGCTTCGTGGCCTGAGGACAGACTGGACGAACGCAGAATGACAAACCCTCCTCGTCTCTATCCTGAGGAATACAGCCAATTGGACCATAAGTATCCGATACCTGAAGATCGCTTACCGCCACCACAATCATCAGAAGAAAATGGCGGTGAAATCCATGTTCAAAGTGCAAAATTCCAAGTAGGTGAAAGTGGCAAGACCAGAAAAGCTCGATTTGTCCGAAATTTCTTGGAAAATAAAGCAAAGCCTTACTGGCCATGGAACAAAAGAAGTGGCATAGGTTTCCATCCGCAAAATGACTACTACATGAGCATGTCTAACATGAAGAGTTTAGTAGACAGAGGTGATCATGATCATTTCATGGACTACGAATTCCATGATGGAGATCTCCCAATGATCGACCATGATCCTTTAGCACTAGCAGCTGCAGCTTTTCTTCCCCTGTCGATCATTCTGGCAGCAGTTTTGCCTACCTTGATGAAAATAAAAATGGCCGGCATTGGTGGGAACAACAATGTGCCTCTAATAACTACCACGGCAACTGGAAACAGGAGCAACACCCAGAATTTAGACGAGATTGGAATTTTCGGACCGAGAACCCACGACGAATGCATCTTTAAGACGATGTGCAATATGCTGAGCGGTGACGAACCTAGTTTATTCTCCTTGAAAAAAGCCATCTCCGAAATGCCAAATTACGTAGATGCTTACTGGTTAGACACTTTCGGACTGAGAACTTTCACCGAGTCTATTAAAGACGGTAAGTGCGAAAGAATACGATGCTCCAAGCCACATAAAGAAGCAGGTTCGATTTCCCCAGGAGAACCGAAGTGAGATCTCTGTATTACTTTTGACATAAATGGAACATTTTGCAAAACAGACTTAATGAAACTAATTTAAAGTGGAATATATTTTGAAAAAAAAAGATATATTATTTTCTATACATTTTTGCATTTAAAAACATAATATATAAGCGGTAATTTAATATCTTCCATAATCCATCCTCGAGAACAAAATGTGGGAAACTATTTATTAATTGAAGATTTTGATGCAAAAACGAGGTAGCTATATCTTGTGGAAGTTTGGAATGACGTGTGCTATCTTGTAGTAATAAATTTTAGAAAATCTCGTTTGGTACTAAAATGATGTATGTCCAATTATTAGTTAAGAGACAAAGCTGCCTGTCTCGTTAGTTTGTGTTGAATACCCAAACATTTTCTACAGTACTCCGCCAACTTGAATAGTTGAAGCTACCTCTTTTTCGTAACAAAGCCTGCAATGGAAGATATACGCAAAATCTATAGTTTTGTTTGTTCACGTCTGTATACGGTAACTCATTTTTCATATTTTTAAAGTCTTTTCATAAATAAATGAGTTGATCTATTTAGGATAAATATTTTCTTATCTGAAAACATTTCTCAGCTGGCATGCACTCAAATCTGCTGCCAGAAATTTATTTCTTCAAGCCGAAAAAAACTAACATATTAATACCGTTCTACTTTTTGCTTGTTTTATAGGTTAATCGATCACCAGTTAATTCATTTAAGAAATTCCGTGGATTTAGCCTAAGTAAATTTTTACATGTGGCACAAATCCAAGATGCAAATAAACCACGTGTGTCACATGCTGGCGTGTAGCATTTTCTTCCAGAGACAAGCGCCAAAAAATCATTCTTCAAAAATGTTCTCAGGGAATGCAGTGATTCTAACGAAACATGGCCGAGTTTAAGGCTTACTTCTCTTAATTAGTTTGGCAACGTGCCTTCCTTAAGTGGTTCAGCAGATACAATAGTTCAACATCGTTGCATGAGAAGGAATAAGCATTTCTTAAAGGCTTAATAGCTTCATGTCCGTTACACAACTTTACACTTTTACAGACAAGATCTATATGGCAGAACACGGTACGGCCGCCAATTTGGCATTCACTTTTTGGCGCCGTGTTTTGTGCATGATAACAAATTACGTCATGAAAGTAATTAAATTACAGTTATCATTACTTGATTTCACTATTGAATTCGTGATTATTAAAACTGCTTTTGTTATTAATTAAAGGGAGAGAAATTTCATCGTGTTTGGTAACTATCTTGAGGAATAATCACCCTTCCATATGGCGACCGTACCGTGTTTTGAGAAAGACCCCACGGATGATTTTCAGCTGTCACACCAAGCTGAGTAGTCGAAAGCCGAGCGTCAGTGCTGTTTCTTTTAAAAAAGGATAGATGTCACAAGACATTTCCACATCTTTAACCCTTTAACGCGCAGTGTTCCCGCTCTGGGAACACCAAACTCTGACGTTTTGACTGTTGCCAGTCACGAAGAATAGATTGGATTTCTATAAAAATAGTGGCGGGTGACAGAGCTCCACGAGAATTCTTTGCTTTTTAGAACGTCATTTCCCGTAAAAAAAAATGGTCACGATTATTTTTAACAGCACTGGTATCTGCTGAAAAATGGAAGAATGCGAGAACAGCTGGATAGATTGCCCAATGCTGTAAAAAGGGAAGCCGTTGCCATCGCTCGACTTAACGACCAGCAAGATGGCGGACGATCGAAACGTTCATCGCGTGCTACAGATCTAGAGACCCTTTTTTGACGCAGCTGGCTCTGCCGCATAGCCAGCTGTCGTCATAAAAGAACTAGATCTGGGCACGCGATGAACGTTTCGATCGTCCGCCATCTTGCTGGTAGTTAAGTCGAGCGACGGCAACGGTTGCCCTTTTTTCAGCATTGGGAAAGGATCGCACCTCAAAGGGTTCAAAACAAACCAGTTGATCTTACTGGGAAAAAAAAATAATAACGTTTTTCGACCCAATGCACTATACACCAGCGAACTTATATGTCTTTTGCAACTTTCAGAAAAAATTCTTAACTATAAAAAATCGCCTTGAAAGGTAAACCGAGGCGTTAACCGTTTAGAGAAAAATTGCGAACTTCCTAATTGTTTAGTACACCTTGTAAAGACATTCCTGAATTTTATAGTCTTTCTAAAAAAAAAAATTCATTTCTTAAAAAGCTATTCAAAAATTGCATGATTTCTTAAAGAGCATCCACATCTTGCTTTGCTGGTTTGCAAATAGTTATGCAGGGTAGAGATGATATCAGGCTCATTTTTTAAAGCCAGAGTCCGAGCGATATTATTTAAGTCGGAGCCCGAGCCCGAAATTTCAGCTAACAGATAAATAAAAGTCAATGAGTTCATTGACAGAATATCATAAATTTTGCCGTTTGTGCAAAGTAAAGACAGTTGCAAACTTTTAATTCACTTTCTTTATATTGTTCAAGTTCATCCAATAACAATAATTAGTTCACTTTTCCCATAAATCACTTTTTAAAATCTGTTCACAAGAACTATATTCATTGTAAAGGAGAAATGTCTCACGAGCCCGAGGTCAAACAAAATCGTGAATTACATGATTACCGATTACACGAATTACCGAGCCCATCTCATCTCAAGTCTATGCCGGCGGCCATTTCGGTTGGCGCAATGTTTGGCACACTCTTCTTGCCTCGAAACTTTTTTTCTGTGTGAGGCATTTCTCGTGTAGCGATGACTATACTCGGGGCAAACCTAACCTGATAGCGGAGGAGAAGGCTAGAGGGGCCACTTTACTGTTCTCCGCATGTATCGCTCGTTTCTACTACCAATTATTTGGCTGTCAGCATCACAAAGCAACCTAATCACAAGGCAAATCCGCAGTACTCAATTCCCGCCAGCACAAAGAGGTCTATCATTGGTCAAACGTCTGGGAAGACGTTACATTTGATTTCTGACTTAAATTCTTAATCCTTTTAATTGTTGTATTCAAGTAACACAAATATGCAATTATTTTATAACATACACTTTATTTTAGTACTTAGTAGATGAAAAATGTCTTAGTTTTGTAATAAGCTGGGCGAACGGAAAGAACTATTTGACAAAGGCGGAATCACACAGTCCATAGCTTTACCTTCACTATCAGCTTAGGTTTGCCCGGAGTATAGGTAATTTCGATTTCGGTCATTGAACGCAGTCAGTACGAATGACCATGTTCAATTCAACGGTTCTCACTATTCAATTTATTTTAAAATAGATACTTGCGTATTAACCCGGCGGTCCGCCAAGATAAATACTGGACACATGAAATTGTTGATTATTCGCATTACGATTGGCAACAGTTTGCCAGCACATTTGACGAAAAATAGTTTAGCGGGAATGACCGCCGGGATAATACGTAAATATCTTAAAATATTAGCCATAAGAATTAGATTAAAACTTAACACATTAACTAGGTTTACCGTTTAAATTACAGATGTAACGAATATTCGGCCACTATTCGCTATTCGGCTGTTTTGCCGAATATTCGCAAAGCCGAATACTGAACAGGTATTCAGCCGAATAGTTGTGGCTGAATATTATTACATAATCAGCTGAATAATTTAAGAGCAACGAGAAACATTTTTAACATATATTTTTAAATCCATTTACAAATAATACTCATACTATAAAATAGCCTAAGTAATTGAATTTTAAGCTGAATGAAACATAATCGATGTTATTTAATTAATATTAAAGAAGTGCAGACTTTTCTATTTGGTGACGCTACCTGACATGGTTTTCTACTTTTTTTTTATGGTGTGGGGGAAGGAGGAATCTTCAAATCTTCAATTACAAACATAATTTTGAAAAGCTGCTCAATATGTTTTGGTCAGAGGTTTCAAAAACCAAAGCATGATGTGATTATGCACAATTACCAGATTAATCACACTTACCGAAACATATTTATTAAATTATGAACATCTCGGAACACAATTATGCTGCTATTAGTGTTTAGCTTTAAAATATTTTTTCACTACCAAGATTTTTGTTTTACAGATAATATACAGTTGTGTGTTTTTAAGGTGTGTTTTTAAGTACCTACAAATAATATATATGAAATGAATCCTTATTAGTCTTTATTTAGTATTTCTTTACGAATTTTTAAAGCGACAGTTTATTTACAATTAAAATGAAATTTTAAAGAACTTAATATTCGGCCTAAACTATACGTCGAATTCGCTATTAGTCGAAAACGTTATTTATTTTTCCTAGCCTTTATTCATGAGTACTGAGCCTCAACTCTACAAAATATTTTAACATGACCCAGTAGGATGTTGATATTTCAATTTTTATGCATAATGATTTTAAAAGAAATCATCCCTTGTTCAAGAAGTTGACATCAGAAATATATCTATTATTTCTGTTGTCAGTAAAAATCGAAGAAAGTCGCAAAAATATCCAGGCACAAATGGGTTAAAGATTAAACTTGTACATTACAAAATCGTTTTATATCTATGGGAATACATATTTTATGCAAGTCTGTAACATATTGTAAAATTTGGGGGGGGGGGATTTTCATATGGATATGGGGAAATGTTAGGAGTAAAAACATTTTCTGCACCCCTACTTATGAAATACACTGAGGTTTCACTGCATTCGAAGATGTTTCAAGAGACGTTTCCGATGGCAAAACTTTTCTTTTTCCCCCCCGCTGCTGAGGTAAGTGGTTTCCGAAGATAATTCCTTCTGAAACGCCGAGATTTCTATTTTGGAAGCGTCTCGTTATCTATCACACGCACTTTCCCCCCCATCGCCGCCGCCTAAAAGGAGTGGGAGGATGGACGGCATCATCATCATGAGATAGAAACCGACAAAACGGAAATGCGGGGCGCCCGCGGAACAAACACAGTCAGAAGACATCTCGACAAAAAATTACTCCACTGGAATCGGCTAACAGCTCAAATTAGGCGCGCATTAACCCTTTGAGGCGCAACCCTTTCCCAATGCTGAAATAAGGGTAGCCGTTGCCATCGCTCGACTTAACTACCAGCAAGATGGCGGACGATCGAAACGTTCATCGCGTGCGTCAAAAAAGGGTCTCTAGATCTGTGGCACGCGATGAACGTTTCGATCGTCCGCCATCTTGCTGGTAGTTAAGTCGAGTGATGGCAACGGCTGCCCTTTTTTCAGCATTGGGCAATCTATCCAGCTGTTCTCACGTTCTTCCACTTTTCAGCAGATGTCAGTGGTGTTAAAAATAATCGTGACCATTTTTTTACGGGAAATGACGTGCTAAAAAGTAAAGGATTCTCGTGGAGCTATGTCACCCGCAACTATTTTTTATAGAAATCCAATCTATTCTTTGTGACCTTCAACAGTCAAAACGTCAACAGTTTGGTGGTCTCAGAGCGAAACCACTGCGCGTTAAAGGGTTAAACCTTCGAGGCGCAACCCTTTCCCAATGCTGAAAAAAATGGGCAGCCGTCGCCATCGCTCGACTTAACGACCAGCAAGATGGCGGACGATCGAAACGTTCATCGCGTGCTACAGATCTAGGGACCCTTTTTTGACGACAGCTGGCTGTGCGGCACAGCCAGCGACTTTGCATCTAAAAAAGCCCTTCTTACTTTTTCAGATGCAAAGTCGCCAATTACATCACCAAAGTTCAAAGAACGAGCAAGATCTTTCTCCATGGCAAGGGTGGTTTGGTTAGTCCACAAGGTCTTTCTTGTCCCGTGGCGTTGATCTGACAATGTTTTTTACTCTTTTTAAAACACTAAAAGATCTCCCAGCTCCAGCCGCTGACACCAGAAGAGTACAGAATATTTTATTTTCCCGTGGGATTTTTACTCTAAAAATTCGTTACATACGTCCTCTAGGACCGGCCCAGAGCAATTGTCCCCCCTGTAACCCCTACAAGGCGCGCCTGATCATCAATCATGTCCTTTTGTTTCTCAGTTCAACATTTTTTTAAGACTAAAAAATTAAAAAAAATTGTAGATAAATAAAAACTAAGAAAACACGCTTTTATATCAAAATGCACAAGAAAGAAAAATAATCTTTAAGTATAAAGATTTTGTTCAACTGCAATATGACGTTGCACAACTCGGTAAAACTTTAATTTCTGAATTAACATTAAAATCCTGTATAAAGCGATTGACTTAAAAGTTGAGCTTAATTTAAAAAAAAAAATGCTGGTGTTTTTTTTTAGTTACAGGTTACAGTTTTATAGTCTTTACTTAGAGCTCGTAAAAAGCTGATATCAAACACCCGATGCTTTTTTTGGTCAATCGCTTTATTCTTATTTTAAGCTTATTTCAAAAAGTTCTATTGAGTTGTGCCATGTCATTGCTATTGAACAAAATCCTTATACTTAACCCTTAAAAAGAAACGTGAAAAAAAGAACATGAACAAAACTCTAAATAAATTAAATAATGCATGCTAACATTTTTTCTTTAATGGTAATCCATTAACATGACCAACTTTTCTTTTTGCAGTAAAAAGTTACGCTTTCAAAATCGGAGACTTCGAAAATCGAGAGGGTAGTTACATAGTCACAGCAGTCTCAGAGATTGCATATTTCCGGTTAATGGTTAAGATTACTTCAAAACACTTTCAGACTTTCATTAACTAGAATCACTAGTCAAAATGTAAATGATTGTTTACATTCATATATTTCTCTTCATAGTAGACCTGACACAGCCCTTACTGACTTAGGAACCAAATTTACTGTTTAAACTTTTTCGAAATCAAATAAATGTCTTGATATCAAATTTTTGCACTCAAGTTCAGATAATCCTCAATGCAATGCTGTAAATGAAGGCATAAATACAAGTGCAGGGTTGTCCAAATTAAACTTCCCCAACTCAGAGGCCTGTGCAGGATGTTGTATGGGGTCATAATGTGATGAAATTTTGAAAACAGACACTTCAGATCACGCGCTCGTGATTTATTTAAAAAAAATTATTAGTACAAGAAGTTGCCGATAGGTGGCGCTGTAACACTAGTAATTTGCATATTGCAACAACGTGATTTGCAGAAATAAAGCTTCTGCGCAACGTATCCAAAAGACGAGCCCTACAAAAGTGGAAGACAGGCGCTGCACAGGCAGTTGTTTCCAGCTCGCTGATGCACAATGGCGACTTTGAAAGACAAAGCTCTGTTAGTGAAACTTTTCTACCAGAATGACGAGAACTCCTGTGCTGCGATAAGAGCATTCCGTCGGCTGAAGAACTTACGCCGAGGACCAATGACACCACGCGCTTTACGAGACATGATGAAGAAGTTCGAAAGAACCGGACAGCTGGGAATTTTACCAGGTAGAGGACGACATGTTGTGGATTCTGCACGCGTACAAGACGTTGCTTTGGCGGTCGTGGACGCCACTAGCCAATCGCCACATGGTGTTGTCAGTGTGCCAACTGTTTCTCGTGCTGTGATATGCCTATTCGACCACGGCACACATATAGAACATCTGTAGAACGTCTTGTTGATCTGCAGCGCCACCTATCGGCAACTTCTTGTACTAATATTTTTTTTAATAAATCACGAGCGCGTGATCTGAAGTGTCTGTTTTCAAAATTTCATCACATTATGACCCATACAACATCCTGCACAGGCCTCTGAGTTGGGGAAGTTTAATTTGGACAACCCTGTATTAAAGTTACAATCAATACAATGCTTTCTAAAGGCTATTCATTTTATCATGATTTAAAAATTCATCAGAGTTTGTATGATAGATCTAAAAATTCTCACGAAACACCGTTTCGTGGTACATCCCAAATAATTTGGCATTTTGCTCATTCACTTTCATAATTTTTTATACTTTTAATTCTACCACTGATTGTGAATTGTTAGATCAAGCACCCTCTTTTAATTCTACCACTGACTGTGAATTAGATCAAGCATCCTATTTAAGTAATTTGTTACAAAATCTTAACCTTTATGCTTAAGTATATAACAATATAGTTGATAAGCAAGTGATGCAACATCCCAGTAAGTTTAAGCTTCACTAAATATGTGAATATCATGAAGTCATTTATTTCCTGGATACTTTAAAATTCATTATGAATGAAGCATTTTCTGACATTTTAGAGCTTATTAAAAGTGAAATATTTCCTGACATTTTAAGGCTCACCATTTTCCCCCATAAGAGGGTGAAAAATCTAGCATAATGACTGTGAAATAAGGCATAAAAAGCAGCCACTTCCGCGTTCGTATTTTTGCAAATAAGAAATAAAGAAAGGAAGAGTTAAGTACCATCTCAAAGTGTTTTTCCCAAGAGTCGAGATATCTCTATTAACTTTTGACAGCTCTTAAATGACTTCGCTTTTTTTTTCTTTTTTCTCTGAAGTGAAAACGACTCGAGGGTTATGCACATGCAGCCAAAACTTCGCATTTTGAGCATCAGCTCTTATCTTGACACAGAAATGTGTTTGCAAACAATAGCGGACTGAATTGTTTGGGTTGGAAGGAGTCCTTTCTCCTTCGATAATGTTAGGATATATTTGGGTTTATTCGATGCGTTTCCCTTAACCCTTTAACGCGCAGTGTTCCCGCTTTGGAAACACCAAACTCTGACGTTTTAACTGTTGCCCGTTAGAGATGAGTTCGGGCTCATTTTTTGAAGCCCGAGCCCGCCCGAGCCCGAAGACTTTTAATCCGAGCCCGCCCGAGCCCGAGCAATATTATTAAAGTTGGAGCCCGAGCCCGCCCGAGCCCGAAATTTCCAGCTAAAGACAAATAAAATTAACTACTTCATTAATAGGATACAATAATTTTTGGAGCTTCACACACCTTCTAGTCCCCCGTGCCGCTATTTTTTGAAATAAGTACGTCTATTTATCCCATGAATCACTTTTCAAAATCTGTTTCAAGGAGTATGTTCAACAAAGGAGAAATTTTTCACGAGCCCGAGCCCGCCCGAGCCCGAACGCAATCGTGAATTACAGAGCCCGAGCCCGAGTCGGGCCCGGGCTCGGGCTTTCGGGCTCGGGCTGAGCCCGTCTCATCTCTATTGCCCGTCACGAAGAATAGATTTGATTTCTATAAAAGTAGTTGAGGGTGACATAGCTCCACGAGAATCCTTTACTTTTTAGCACGTCATTTCGCGAAAAAAAAATGTCGAAGATTATTTTTAACAGCACTGACATATGCTGTAAAATAGAAGAATGCGAGAACAGCTGGATAGATTGCCCAGTGCTGGAAAAAGGGCAGCCGTTGCGATCGCTCGACTTAACTACCAACAAGATGGCGGACGATCGAAACGACGACAGCTGGCTGTACGCACAGCCAGCTGTCGTCAAAAAAGTGTCTCTAGATCTGTGGCACGCGATGAACGTTTCGATCGTCCGCCATCTTGCTGGTAGTTAAGTCGAGCGATGGCAACGGCTGAACTTTTTTCAGCATTGGGAAAGGGTTGCGCCTCAAAGGGTTATACAGGTATTCCTAGATTATCCACCGGAAAACAAAAAAACTATCACTTTAGACAGCGGATTACATGCAATTAATTGCATACTAGCATATCAGTGCATATTTCAGCTGTTTTCAATTTTTCCCCACACACATAAATGTGCATAAAATTCCTTATTTTCGCTTTCGGATGCATAGTTGTTGTTTGCGGTAGGTTTTCGCATTCGAAAACTTTGCCGGGAACATTTAGTCTTATATCAATGCCTCATGCATAGTAAATAATTTTATTTGTGAAAAAAAGTTATACAAGCGGGGTAATCTTGAGATACTATATCAAACAAACTGGAATCACAATTTTCTCGTCAAATCCTAACGTGGCATCAAAAATGACGTCAATATCACTTACGCTACCCAAGCTTGTGTCATTCGAATGATTTAAATTTTTTCTCTCGGAATTCAAAAGAGCTGAAAATAGCGAAAGATCTCTTTAAAAAAAAAGGAGGGGGACGGGTGGATTTTCGAATTTTAAAGTAAAAAATTTTCTTGTATCTTCTGAACCGCTCTCTGATAACAGAAGCGAAGACAGTTGAAAAGAAGTACAGCGCTCCTGATATCATTCCGTTCGCGTATTTTCGGTTTGTACACGGGCCTTTTTTTTGTTGTTATCTCTTCCGGATTTTCCCTTCGTTTGTTATGTTCGATTAATTAATCCATTTTTTTTCATTTTCCTATTATTTTCTTTATTTTTATCATTTTTACTACAGTATTTTTTACGAACTAGTGTCAATAATTAAGATGTTAGTCAAATAAGTGTTTCGGAGCTAAAGCAATGACATTTTTTAATATTATTCTTTTGAAAAAAAATTGAAATAGAATCTATCAAGACAACACTTTTGCTAAAACTTATCTTAGTGACGAAATGTAAGACCCAAGATGACTTGTTTTCTTTCAGTTGCTTCCATTGTTTTCCTTTAACTCCTGGAAACGCAACTATATTTTAACTTGCAAGGTGCGTCTTATCTGAATATTTAATTTTCGAAATTAATTTTGTGAACCTCCTTTTAAGTAGCCCCCCATAAGTCACGATTTTTGAAAAATGCTTTCCAATCCAGCACCTGCTCCAAAAAAAGTCCCATGCGTTCTAAATTTCGTATTATCGGCTTCAGTAGTTTTGAATAAGCAAAATATTGACGAACGAAAAAAAGACATGACTCCAGTACACAAAATATTTATAAAAAAAAAAGAAGTGTGACATAATTTATAGATGGCCCACTGTCTTGGATCTCCACTGACATTACATCTGACAATACCACAATTAACTGTCAATCTACCTGGTGACGAGCCAATTACAGAACCCAAACAGCAGATGCAGCAAGTACCCTATCAAATGAGGAATAGGAGAAAAGAGCCCATTAAAGATGCTTTATTATTATTTTCCTTTTCGTGAGATAGTTGGATAAAAGAAAGATTACCTGTCAAATGTCAGGAAATGTCAAAAGAAGTTAATGAAAATGAAAAATACCAACATGTCAGGAACAAGAACGCAAATCGTACACTTACCTAGAAAACAGAAAAACAAATAAATAAATGAATGAATGAATAAAACAGCATGTTATATATGACATAATTATCACCTTAAAATAGCCAAGAAAGAAAAAAAAAAAAGCGAAAATATCAATTTTTCAAATTTTGCAGAGATCCGGTGCCAGAGGTAAAGTTATAGCGCACTCATGGAAGCCCACCCTCCTTACCAGGCTCTGATTATTGCACAGACCAACTAATCTGCAGCCAGGGCCCTTACTAAAGCGGGGGGGAGTCTCCCCCCAACACTCGCAAAATTAGATAGTTAGCAAAACTGGTGAAAACATTTTAACGAAAACGATAATTTACTTTCTGTTTCTGGTACGCTTGGCAAAATTACACAAATCCAGTTGGCAAAAGTAAAAAGTTAGTAATATTATCTATATAAATAAAACTAGACTTTTGTCTGTACATTTCTTGGAATTCAAAAATTTTGCGATTTCTATCCATTTCAAGCACCCGGGAATCCGATGCCACCCTCAAAAAAAAGTTTGTCTGTCTGTCATTCTGTCCGTGACGCTTTTTATGTTCAAGCATCACGTAAAAACGACTGAAGCGGATAATATGAAATTGGGTGTCATGATAGGTGGTCACTCAACTTAAAACATAGGCGTCGAATTTTTAAAAAATCTTGATTAGATTTTCCGATTTTGCAAAAATCGTTTCAAACTGCATAAATTTGTGTTGAAGCATCACGTAAAAACGGCTGAAGCGAATGATATGAAATTGGGTGTCATGATAGGTGGTCACTCAACTTAAAACATAGGCGTCGAATTTTAAAAAAATCTCCATTGGATTTTGAGATTTTGCGAAAATCCTTTCAAACTGCGTAAATTTGTGTTCAAGCATCACGTAAAACCGACTGAAGCGAATGATATGAAATTGAGTGTCATGATAGGTGGTCACAGAACTTAAAACATAGGCGTCGAATTTTTAAAAAATCTTCATTGGATTTTGGGATTTTGCGAAAATCCTTTCAAACTGCGTAAATTTGTGTTCAAGCATCACGTAAAAACGACTGAAGCATATGATATGAAATTGGGTGTCATGATGGGTGGTCACTCAACTTAAAACATAGGCGTCGAATTAAAAAAAAAATCTTCATTGGATTTGGAGATTTTGCGAAAATCCTTTCAAACTGCGTAAATTTGTCTTCAAGCATCACGTAAAAACGACTGAAGCGAATGATATGAAATTGAGTGTCATGATAGGTGGTCACTCAACTTAAAGCATAGGCGTCGAATTTTTAAAAAATCTTCATTGGATTTTGGGATTTTGCGAAAATCCTTTCAAACTGCGTAAATTTGTCTTCAAGCATCACGTAATAACTGCAAAGGTGAAAAAATAATATTTGGTGAAATGATAGGTGGTTACTCACCTTAAACTATAAGCATCTAATTTAAAAAAATCGATCCGATTTCGAGATTTGGCGAAAATCGTTTAAAAGAGTGAATCTTTGTTCACGCATTACTTAATAACGACTAAAGCGAATGATATGAAATTTGGTCACATGATAGATGGCTGCTCAACAAAAACTATAGGTGTCCAATTTTTTAAACATTTTTATGAGATTTTGTGAAAATTCTCTCAAAATACGTTTATATTTCTTCAAACATCACGTAATAACGACTAATACCAATGATACGAAATTTAGTGATAGGATAGGTAGTTGCTAATCTTAATTTATAGGCGTTGAATTTTAAAAATATTTTGCTTACATTTTGAGATTTTTCGAAAATCGTTTTAAAATGCTGAAAATTTGTTCCAGCATCACGAAATAAAGACTGCAGGGAATGAAACGAAATTGGGTGACAGGATAGGTTGTCACTCAACTTAAATTCTAGGCTTCCAATTTTTCAAAAATATTGATTAGATTTTGAGATTTTGCAAAATTATTTCAATATGCGTAAATATTCGTTAGCGCGTCACATAGTTACGACTAAAGCGAATGAAATGATATTACTTAATTACTCTCTAACCTGTAATATTTTAACAATACATAAAAATTATAAATTCGCTTTCTTTGGCAACATTCTACATCCACTCTGTGTACTCCTACAATGCTGACAAAAGTTCTTGCTTTTTGGAAATTTGCATTCCCTAACCCGTCAAGGACGGGTACTTCAGCTAGTAGTTAATAAAAAAAAAAAATAAGTACGCTGGTAAAAAATCAATATTTGACTTGGCAGTTTATCGACAACTCTCGCCCCCCTAAAGAGTCTTAGAAATGGCTTGCCTGTGGCTTAGGGCCCCCAAAATCAATAAAATGGTTTCAAGTTCTATTCTTATAAAAATTTAGATTAAAAAAGTTACGAAAATAGATTAAGAGATGCACTCTTAAAAGACTATGCAGAGCAAAAGCGTTTCACACAGTACTTAAGGATAAAAAAAATTTCATCTTAAGGCCCCAAACATTCTACAATTCATCGTTGTGATGTCAGTTGACGCATAATTTCTACACATTAACAATTAATTTTTTTTTTTAATTTTAAGTTGAAAATTTTTGGACAAGAGTGTTTAAGAGTGAGATCCTCCCTCCCGCCTCCAATGTATGCCACTGAGAAGAAATATTATATTCTATGACTATCAGTGGTTTGACCAACAAGGTATGTTCATATGGGGGTTCCGAAAATGCTAGGCGTTGGGCCTTCGAATGTCTCAGTCGGGCTTCTCCCCCCCCCCCTCTCAATCTGACAATTATGAAGTTTCAGTTCATACCAGCATTATTTTCGTGTTTTACTTATAACTAATTAGCACTAACAATCTAATTAACAAGTTAATTAGCACTAAAAATCGAATTAACAAATAAACTAGCACTAAAAATGAATAATATAAATAACTTTATTTTTTAATATAATTTACATAAGCGTAAAGTTTTCAAAATTATTGGGGGGGCCTGGGCCCCACAACCACATATATTCACGTCAGTGGAGTAGCCAAGGGGGGGGGTTAGGGGGTTATACCCCCCCATGAGGATTTTTTTGCCATACAAAATGTATATTCCTCACTCCCTTATCATACACCAGTACCATATACATATATGTGAGTTGCAGAAGTCGTACCCCACCCCCTTCCCCATGAAAAATTTCTGGCTACGCCACTGATTCACGTACATATAACTTACTCTTAACTGCCAACTAGTACGGAATAGAATTAACCACTTTTTCTACATGATTTTTCGGCTTAAAATATAGCAAAATTTTTGTGCTGCGCGCTCGAGCTGGTTACTATTTTGAAAAAAATAATTAAAAAATATACTGTTTACAAAAAGTGGTTAATTATATTCCGTAGTAGTTGGCAGCTATGACTTACTATGTATAAGTGTAAATTATTGGAGGCGCCCATAAAGTGGCTCTATGGGTCCATAGAATTCTACACCTATGTAAGGTAAGTATCCATGTTAGTATCTTTCTGCCATGTTATAAGTTAAAAATAGAAGCAAAGAAAAAAATCCAATAGGAAAAAAAAAACATTTTCGATGAGATAGTGCATTTTAGACACATCTGAACTTTTCTTCATTACATACTTTACATTGCATAATCTGATTTTAATTAACCAGAGCCTGGCGAGGGCAGCTTATTAGTAACATTGTGTGTTACATGGCGTCACAATGAATACTAAATCATGATTGAAACCAAAAGAAGAAAATTTTTAAAAGTACAAGTAAAGGTTTTTTTTAAACGTTTGTAAATGGCGTAAAATACTTTTTTTTATGTCAGTATAAATTAGTTTTCTGTATTGAGTGGTAAATTATTGGGTGGGCTCAGCCCCTATTCACAATTTATTGGGGGGCTCGAGCCCCACGGGCCCATATAACTCTACGCCTATGATAATTTATATATCAATTAACGTGAGGGTGAAACTCTCCTTTAAAAAAAGCTTCCTTGGTACGCCACTGCATTATGAACAGTTTACAATTTTTATCCGAGCTCAAATTTTAATTTTTCACAAAATTCTAAAACAACTCATTTTTCGCCTTTAATAAAAAATTTCAACGACATAATTCTAATTTTAAAATACGCATACCTGCGGCAGTTAGAACAGAGACAAACCATTGCTGGATCCAGGGGAAAAGCTAGAGGGCTACAGGATGCCCCCACCCCTTCCCTCCCCCCCAAAAAGAAGATATTCTTTATGGGCTGACTATATTTGTGAATTATACACTTTGTTTATATAAATTAGTGCCCTGCCTCACAAAAATATTTACAGTGCTTTAGAGCACATATAGGCGTTTTCCGGCCTGCGAGCAGCATGTGGCCCGCCCCGGCTTTTGAGCAGGCGAGAGGAACATATCAAAACCCCATATACACCATTCAAAATCCCATATAAATTCCAATTACACGGCCTGCAACTTTGATTACATCCTAAAGTTTGGCCCGCAACTTTTCAAAGGTTGCCCATATCTTCTTTAGAGTAACAATTTGCATTTTTCTACATTTTGTTTAGGTCAAATAAGCTTTTATCTCTTTTTCTTTTTCAAAATTATGCCCCCCGCCAAAAAAAAAAATAATAATAAAGAAAGAAATAAAGAAAAGAAAGGAAAAAGAAAAAAAAAACTATATGGCTATTAATCAAACAGAAATAAAAATATTTTTTCAACTTCGTTCTAGTGTTTAAAATGCTTCTTTCCTGCCCTATCAACAAATCCCGATTCTTCATTCTCAAAACAACTAAACTCATATTTTTATACTCCGAACTTGCTTAAATTTCTACAGTATCCATTTCCTTTTGCATCCCAAGAAGGGCCCCAAAGAAAATATTTTCCCTCCTAACATAAAAATAACTTTAAATTTATTCTTTTCTTTCTTTCTTTTTCTTTGGGCTTTGATTACGTCACGCACGCCATCATCCCCCGACCTCAGAGGTTGCAGTTAGCAAGCAGAGAAAGTGTGTGTGTGTGGGGGGGGGGGCTGTAGTATATCTTGTTGTATTAGAGTGTGATGAATGACAATTTCCTAGTGGAAGTGAAACAAACTGCTAAATGTGTCACAGACGCGAAACAAAAAAATTAAGTCCATGTTGCCTCTCCGAAACGTGTTAAATAAAAATCCATTACTGATGTTTATGGGGTTCCAGTTACAGTTAAGTTACGCTCGCTGATAAGACCTTAAAAAAAGAAAATCTTCCCTCTTAACGGCGTTTAGACGTTTATCATGGAACATACAGCGGCTAACAATGCCGTCTGGGCTCGAGCTTTCTGAGTTTAACCCTTTAACGCGCAGTGTTCCTGCTCTGGGAACACCAAACTCTGACGTTTTGACTGTTGCCAGTCACGAAGAATAGATTGGATTTCTATAAAAATAGTTGCGGGTGACACAGCTCCACGAGAATCCTTTACTTTTGAGCACGTCCTTTCCCGTCAAAAAATGGTCACGATTATTTTTAACAGCACTGACATCTCCTGAAAAAGGGAAGAATGCGAGAACAGCTGGATCGATTGCCCAGTGCTGAAAAAGGGGCAGCCGTTGCCATCGCTCGACTTAACAACCAGCAATATGGCGGACTATCGAAACGTTCATCGCGGGCCACAGATCTATAGACCCTTTTTTGAAGCAGCTGGCTGTGCCGCGATGGCAACGGCTGCCCTTTTTCCAGCATTGGGAAAGGGTTGCGCCTCAAAGGGTTAAGGATGCCTGTCGAAGAAATAAAATCTTCCCCACGGTCTTGTACACAAAATAAACTACTTGCATCAGGGACCAGGGATGCGAATTGAACATTTTTTCAGTGGGACATTTGAAAAAAGAACATTCTCCAGGGGGGGACTTTGAAAAAAGAACATTCCCCGGGGAGGGGGGGCGTTTGAAAAAAGAACATTCTCCAGGGGACGTTTGAAAAAAGGAACATTTTCCAGAAGAGGACATTTGAAAAGAAAAAAAAAAGAAAGGAAAAGGTGGTCCACTCACAGGTATTACATGACACCAATGCACTCGCCAACATCTTTGGGAAGTGACTTAAACAATAGTAGACCCCCTATTTTCTATGCACATATATTCCTGCCTATGTCGATTCTACGTCTACCCTCCAATTCGGATCGCGGCAGAGCAGTGCTTTTTCGCTCATTTCGCAGCCTTCCTTTGAAACCTGACCTCAGCTACCGAATGAGAAATGTCATCAGGCACGAGTGTATCTATTTCAAAGGGATGTTTGTAACTTAGCTCTAGTAAACAAAAGAAGAATTTCTATCTCAATACTTAAAATCGTTAAGTACTGTTGAACTTGTAGGGACAGAGATTAATTTAACATTTCTCCAGACGGGGATCAATAGTATCCCTGGCAGGGATCCAGTAATATTTCTCTAGCCAGGGATATTATCAGGTTGAAAAGAAAGTTATCCGCCAAATCTGCTTGAGTCAGCTCATGCGGCACCCAGCGATTGAACTTGTACATCGAGTTTATGTGATGCATAGCATGACTAATGGGCATGGCATTCATGTCTAACTCTTTAGCTAACTTTCAAGTGGTTAAATACTGATCTTCTTCTCGCAGGTGGCCCTCATCAACATGAGCAGGCCGGCCAGAACGCTCAGCTCCTTGAATGTCATAGGCCCTGTTTTTGAACTTTCAGTACCAAACCTTTACAGTGCATAGGATACAACAGTAAAATCTAAATTACACACAAAATTCTTTGACATTATGTAGCTGATTTTTTGCAACAGAACTGGAAGTCAATGATGGTAATCCAGTAACGTGATAGTTCCATTTCAGACACCCTGTTCTTAATGATAACGATATTTTTTAACAACACAGTGTTCTAAAGCAAGTCCCTTTCTTTCAAAAGACAAAAATTGTTTGACAAAATATAAGCAAACACACCAACGTGAACTGTTTGCAGACGATATTTGTAGTGGCGGGAAACTTTCGTTACAACCTAATACATTCATCGACCTTGGATGTTGTAGCTACAGTTGTATCACCTACATAAAAAAATTGAATGACACCACTGGGTAGTTAAAGGATCCAAGAATCTGTTACGCTGATGGATGACTGTGACGCCATAGCTTGCGACGGAGAGGGAAGCACCGCCATTTTGAGATCGTTTTTTGAGGTCAAGTAATTTTCGTTAAACGTTAGCTTAAATTTTGACTCTGAGAAGCTAGAGTGCTCGTTTACGTTTCAATTGTCAGATGTCGTCAAGATCAATCGATCGTGCATATAAAACATTAGTGTGAAGTAGTTATAGAGAATATATACAGTGTTAAAATAAATAATGCAAGGTTGGCTTATGCACGTCGAAAAGCCAAATCAAAATAATTAGAACGTTTACGGTTGGAACGGGCTTGTGAAGAGCAATCCAGTGATACCCGTAGAGCACCAAATTGCATAAGCGTAAAGTTTTCAAAATTATTGGGGGGGCCGGGCCCCACAACCACATATATTTACGTCAGTGGCGTATATACATATATGTGAGTTGCAAAAGTCGTACCCCCCCCCCATGAAAAATTTCTGGCTACGCAACTGATTCACGTACATATAACTTACTCATAGTTGCCAACTACTATGGAATATAATTATCCACTTTTTCCACATGATTTTTCGGCTTAAAATATAGCAAAATTTTTGTGATGCGCGCGCGAGCTGGTTACTATTTTGAAAAAAATAATTAAAAAATATACTGTTTACAAAAAGTGGTTAGTTATATTCCGTAGTAGTTGGCAGCTATGACTTACTATATATAAGTGTAAATTATTGGAGGCGCTCGATCTCTATGGGTCCATAGAATTCTACACCTATGTAAGGTAAGTATCCATGTTAGTATCTTTCTACCATGTTATAAGTTAAAAATAGAAGCAAAGTAAAAAATCCAAAGGAGGAAAAAAAAAACATTTTCGATGAGATAGTGCATTTTAGACACATCTGAACTTTTCTTCATTTCATACTTTACATTGCATAATCTGATTTTAATGAATCAGAGCCTGGCGACGGCAGCTTATAGTAACATTTTGTGTTACAGGGCGTCACAATGAATACTAAATCACGATTGAAATCAAAAGATGAAAAAATATTTAAAAGTAAAGGTTTTTTTAAACATTTGTAAATGGCTTGAATACTTCTTTTTATGCTAGTATAAATTAGTTTTCTGCATTGAGTGATAAATTATTGGGTGGGCTCAGCCCCTATTCACAATTTATTGGGGGGGCTCGAGCCCCACGGGCCCATATAACTCTACGCCTATGCCATATTGCAGAGTGAAACGGTTACGTACACGTATTCACGTAAAACACACAGCCGTGTCCACGACACAGCCACACCCCGTTTTTCATTTATAGACTAGGTCGTTAACATCGTTTTCAGTACCGAAATTTTAGGGCCACTCAGCCCAAGTTTAGAGGCTTTAACCAATGGGACAGTGACATAACTGGGGCGTTCTGCCGCCCGTACGACAATAACGTTTACGTCACTACAACGAGCAATTCACAGGAGGAACATGATGACGGCATTGCAGGGACGCCTTGATCGCACCTTGATCGGATGACAGCCATTGACTCGATTAGCCACAAGAGGGTTAGTGGAGTAACTAAGGGGAAAATCTTGGCTAGGTGGCACTTTACTTTTTGGAGAGCGTTCAAAAAAAATTTTTTTTGAAGAGGGCGCTGTTCAAATCCTTCGCTTAGGGCGCCAAATGTAATTTTTTGCTGGAGCCGGTAGTGCTTGCCGTATCCTGGATATGGCACTGTCTTCCATATTAGAAATTTTTGCTCGGATACCATCGGCCGGCTCGTGGCCGGTGGTAACCCGAGCAATTTGATAGTAGGGAGCTGTCCTGATAAGAAATGTGTACAATGACCATTTCAAACTAGAAGTCTAAGCCCGCTGTGGAGGCAATTACAACGGCCGCTAGAAAAAAACATTTGACGAAAGCATATCTATACTCAATATATTTAATTTTCGTCCACCAAAAATAAATAACTTCATATTCAATTTTTATTATATATACTCAAATCGAATTTCATGCTCTTCTGGGAACGTGCGGGAAATTTCTGGAAAAAGCCTGATAACTGTGACATCAATAGGACGTCATTGTCACTAGCAATAGCTAATTTTGCCACTCAAATGATTCACTTTACTTACTGTCGGATATAAAATGTAGCTGCAAATAGCGAAAAAGCTCTTAAAAATGGGAGTGGATTTTCATATTTTTAAAGTAGCCCAGATTGTTTTCTATATTTTATACATAATCATGAAAATTTTCAAGCGGATGATATAAACGGTGCAGATGCTATTAGGCTTTTTGTGCTTAACCCTTTGAGGCGCAACCCTTTCCCAATGCTGAAAAAAGGGCAGCCGTTGTCATCACTCGACTTAACGACCAGCAAGATGGCGGACGATCGAAACGTTCATCGCGTGCCACAGATCTAGAGACCCTTTTTTGGTGCGCGTGCCACACCCCATCGCGTGCCACAGATCTAGAGACCCCCCAGCTGGCTGTGCAGCACAGCCAGCTGTCGTTACGGATCTGTGGCACGCGATGAACGTTTCGATCGTCCGCCATCTTGCTGATCGTTAAGTCGAGCAATGGCGCAACGGCTGCCCTTTTTTCAGCATTGGGCAATCTATCCAGCTGTTCTCGCATTCTTCCATTCTTCAGCAGATGTCAGTGCTGTTGAAAATAATCGTGACCATTTTTAAGGGGAAAGGACGTTTTAAAAAGTAAAGTATTCTCGTGGAGCTCTGTCACCCGCAATTATTTTTATAGAAATCCAATCTATTCTTCGTGACTGGCAACAGTCAAAATGTCAAAATGAGTTTGGTGTTCCCAGAGCGGGAACACTGTGCGTTAAAGGGCTAACTTCGTAATCTTTTTGCAGTAATGGCGGAAAAAGTTTTATCTTGGAGAAGGTTGCTGGGTATTGTTAGAGAGTCAGTGAGTCAGTATCAGCGTAACTATATAGTAGGATAGTAAAATTTTCTCAACATAAAATACATGAATCATCAAGTACGAAGATAATTCTAGGGTAATAATAGTCCAAGATCAAGGTTACGCACTCTCTTCCAAGAACTTATGAGAGGTCAAGGAAAAATTGAATACTGCCATGCGGGAATACGAAATAAAAAATGACTTTTCGGTCATTTTTCAACTTTAACGACACGAGAGGGAAGGGGGCAAAAGAAAAAAAATAATCCAAGGAGCATAGGAAATGCAGTGAGGTCACGATTATTCAACAGCAGCACCTGACCTTTCAACCCGTGCGCATTAACGAACCGAAAAAAAAAAAAAAAAAAAGTTTGCGCCAAATGTTCGCATGATTAACGACAATTTCCAGCACTGTTACGGCAGAAGAGAAAGAAAGATAAATAGAAAGAGGGGAGCATAAATAAAAATTATATATTTCAAGCTATAGTCACGGAGTATGCAAGACGTGGTACGGGAAGCACAAAGAAAGTTACGAAGCATGTCTGATAGAGTAAAAAGGGGTGACAATAAGCCAACTAGGCCGCGGGCTAGGGGTTCCCAGAAGGATTGTTGTTGCTGTTGTTCTTCTCCAGGCCCGGCGGTCGGAGATTGCCAAGAGCCCCCGGCTAAAGGGGGCCCCAGCGAGGCCTGCCAAAAATGGATATACAGTGGCCGCCGCTTAATTGGATCACGTTCGTCCCATCGATTTTTGATCTAATTAACGACTAATTCAAAAAATGTGGCGGGTTTGATGGACGCTTCGAAAAGAGTGATTCCGTTCCGTTCTCCGTGATTTGATTCGATAAAGCGGCTGATCCATAATTAAGCGGCGGCCACTGTAACACTTTATAATTAAAGGAATTTGATATACACCAGAGTAATATACCACAGTAGTTTGATTATTTATTTCCCTGTAATGTTACGCCTTTACACAGTGGCGTAGCGGTGGACTCCACTGACCCCTGAGGGGGCCCTAGAAGAATCAGAGGCCCGAACAACTTTAAAATAGTTGAATATGATTTTTAGGCACGTAAGCCTAATTTTCAAATATTATATATTCTAATATTCTATTCCCTCTAATATTCTACCCCCTCCCGCCCCTTTTCAACCTCTGGCCGAGGGCCCCCAAAAGAGTCACTCCGGGCCTTCTGTCCTGGTTTCTATGGATAAGCGATTGCACTATCCAGGAAAATAGGTGCCATTGCCCCCCCCCCCCCGAGAGGATTGGACTTTTGCCTTGTTGGTCTCTAATTTTGAACCGATTCCATATAAGGAACCAACCAATACCTGAAATCGGCACCGCCAGAAGTGTCGTTTGACAACTTGGCAGACATTGGAACTGAGTGGCGTATGCAGACTTCCTTCGGGGGGGGGGGGGTTATAAACATAACTTTGTGTTAAAATGGGTAGTATTTAAGCTAAAAATTGAAAATTTTTGGACATTTCGTTAAAAATTTTTTGACAAGGGGTCGGTTTGAACCCCCAAACCTCCTCTCCACCTTGCATACGCCACAGTTGGAAACACGACGGATTTCACGTGCACCCGCTCCTATTAGCGTACGTGGTCCCACAGCAGTCAAGCCGAGAGAGGTGTTCACCCTCCCAGGCACTAGAGACGAGTTCGGTCTCATTTTGCAAAGCCCGAGAACTTCCTATCCGAGCCCGAAATTTTAGCTAATAGATAAATAAAAGTCAATGACTTCATTGACAGAATATCCTCAACTAGCCGCCTCCAGCGACCAGTTCGTTCGCTATCTTAATAAATCTTGTTCGGAGAGAATCCTGTTTCTCACCGGCTTCCTTGGCACAGAAATCTCTCAGATTCTCTGAATGGTACTTAAAATTAAGATGGTTACAAACATGTGCGGCCTTAGGGTATGTGGCACTTGCTTTTGAGTTCGAAATGACGCCCCTTCGAAGCTGTCGTCCTGATGCAATGCTTACCTTGCTTACCGTGTCGGGCCGCCCCTGGTTACAAAAATAAGATGGTTTAGTGATATAAACCTACAAAAAGGTTCAAATCATTTTTCGGCCTATATTAATTCTGAAGAGATTCTGGATATATTGGCGTTTATCGAAAAACGGAAAGAAAAAAAATAAAGAAAGAATATCTGAAACACTTTCACATTTTAAATGAGCACTCAAGTGCCATACATTAAAAGCGTATCATAATCCATGCATCTTCCCTATTTTCTTTCCTTATTCCATTAAGTTGGAGAGTATATCATTATTCATGAGCGTGATTAAACAAAATTAAAATTGATATTTCTAACATCCTTTTCCTGGATGTAATACAAGAGTAATACAATTGGGAAAAAGCTGAGCAGAAAAATGCACAATTCGAAATGAATGAAAGTTTCAAAAACTTTATTCAGGTGTATTCTGTTCCAAGTCATACATAGCACACGTTAAGAGGATTTTATTTATTAAAAACTGCGTATTCTATAAGTTTGCGACATCTGTGGACGGCTCTGTAAAATAAAAACTCAATTGTATTCTTTTTTTATGGATAAAAGATAGTTTTTTGTATATTATAGGAACAGTGTTTTTTTTTTGTGTGTGTGTGTGTGTGTGCGATAGAAAGTAGCCTATATGTTAATCCAGGACTTTAACTGTCTTTATTCCAAATTTTATCCAAATCCATCAAGCCGTTTCAGTGTGAAAGAGTAATAAACATATATACAAACATCTAGTGATAACATATATACAAACATCTATCGTGAATTCTAGAGCCCGAGCTCCGTTCGGGCTCGGCCTCTCGCTGAACCCGTCTCATCTCTACTGGCCAAGCCGGATGCTGCTTATTTTTAAGTTCTTTCTTTTTGATCGCAAGTAACGCTAAAGTAACTTTTGTGTCATTTTGAAAGTGTGCTGTGTGCCCCCAAGTTTGCACCTATGAGGCAAAGTTAAAATCACGAGGGAAAGAATTTCGCGTGTTTCGATATTCTGCGACGGTGGTATTAATTTCAATTACATGAGTAATTAAAATGTTCCATTCTTTTCATGGGTACGCAGCTAGTGCACTATAAATACGATCCCGGTGTCGCCTAGCCCTTAAGCTTCGTTCCCATAAAAACACGGAAAATGAAGCGGCAACCCTCTTGGTCAGCGCTTGGGAGGGTGAGTAGCATACCTCTGTCGGCTGGACTGCTGTCGAACCGTCAAGCAATATTCTGTAATATTTGAAGTATACACCAGAAATTTTAAATAATTTTACTTTGTGAAAACAATACCACGATGACGTCAGTTTCGTGGACCTAATGATGACGTGAAAGTTTCTGTTCTCAGGCTTTCTGTATCTAGGTGTTGCTAGAGGGCATTAGTAATAATAACACTATAAATACAGTGGCAGAATCTGCGCAGAAGGATGCGCAGTCGGTCGTCACGCAAATGACGTGCGCAATAGAAAAACATCCCCCCTCCTTTCAAGAACAAAACACAACACGCTCACAGTAATAGAAATGCAATCGTCGTTTTTAATTGGAAGCGGCATGTCCTCAATTAAAATAGTTGTTCTTTTTTTTTTCTTTAATCCACATCAGAGTGCTGAAGACGATCTTGGCATCAGACACAAAAAGAGACTTTTCCCAAAAGCGGACTGTTCAAGGACACTTATTGCCTGAGCTTGCTCCCTGACCAGTGGCACGACATGATAAATAGGAAGGCTTTCGGGAAAACTTAATTACATTCCTTATGAATTATTTTGTGCCGGCTAACTTGGTCTTGTCTCGGTGAAAAGCCGATGCCACAAGAAGAGAGAGAATAAAAAAATAAATAAAAAGCGAGGAAGAGCAATTGGGGACATGACATGTGGAAAGAAAAAAAAAGAAAAGAATGATTATGGGTGATCTTGTAGTAAATGAAGTCTGGTTTCCCTTATAAGGAGTGGCAGAAAATTCAAAGACGATTTTTCGGATTATTTTCAGTTTATGTCCGTTAACTTGTGGAAAGATATACAGGGTGAATCTAAACTCTTGGGCAAAACTTTAAGGGGTGATAGGGCACACAATGAGGAATCGTCATCACATAGCAATCTGGGGTGAAAAGCGCAGTTTTAACTTACCCGGTAATAATCACTTTTGGAAAAGCATTGAAGTGTCCGTCTAATTTCTTAACCAAGTTTCATAAACAATAGGCTCGTCTCCGAAAATTTCATCCATGAAATAAAATAAACTTTTTAAACTATCCATTTTAGTCTTCTGTTTTCGGAGAAAAATACATTAGTTTCTGACGAAACAATGGTCGGAAAGCGCACTGTTGTTTCGGCGCCTTTTTTCCGAAGGGATTATTAACAGTTACACGAAGATGACGTTGCCGACCCCATTTGCTATGTGATTCTGATTCCTTATTATGTGCCCTAGCACCCCTTAAAGTTTTGCCCAAGAGCTTAGATTCACTCTGTATATTGTTTTGGCGAAATATCGCCAAATTTGGCACCCAAAAATAAGTCCCCCACAAGGGAGGTTAGCGAAGGCTTAGGACCCATATTTCTCGAGATTTCTAGAAAATGTCAAGGAAACCAATGGAGAAACATAAAACTTCATGTCTCGCGTTTTAGTTAACCGATTTTGATGCAACAAAATGCAAAGTTTAACTATTTGAAGCGTAGAACACTGATTTTAAACTATTTTAAACCCCAGAACAGCGGATTGCCCAAAAATTCGTATTCCTCCTGCTTACATAAATCTGTATTTCGCAATATCATCTATAATCACTGCTGTAGAATCAAGTTTCTATGTTCTGATGATTTTAAAGTCTCCAATTTTAAATCTCTATTTCTGTCAGCTAGACAATACAACTATCCCACTAAGTTCCTAAAATCTATTATATACAATTCTTGATAATGATGTGTCTAATGTCTTTGTTAATTTACTGGAGGTTGGGTGGGGTTTTGGTTTTAAGGTTGTAATTGGTTGGTTGGGTCGGGCGGAGGAAGTTTTTCTCATTAAAAAAAAAAAGTAATATGTTTAAAAACAATTTGGATGTGTATATGCATGCATATATATATCTGGGCAACTCCTATACTTTCTTCTTTCCACTTTTACACTTTTATTTAGTGGCAACACCATTTTTCACTTTTTACAATTCTTAGCATTGGCAACACATATCAATTGTTCAAATGAAATTTCCATGTGCTCAAGGTCTGGTATGTAAAATTATAATTCCTATTTCTAATTTTTGTTATATTTTTGATTTCTTCTTTCCTTTATATAGTAGGGTAGGGCCCAGATGTGTGGAGTTAATATCTCTTCTGATATGCCACGCAACCGAAACCCTACTATTTGGTTTGCTGTAAATTATAATCCACTGTTTGTGGCCCCTGACGATGGTGACAGTGGTTATAATTTCCGTTCCATTATATTATCACAATAATTCTTGCACTTTATTTGGCTTCAAAATCTGGTTTCTAATTCTTGCTAATAGCTGTTATATTTTTATGCGAGATATGTCTTATTTGTAGTATGTTTTGTGTTTTACTTGTTAGTTATATATATAACAGAAGGGTGCACTCACGGAGGGGAAAAAATACCCCTCTCATCTAGAACAAATAGATGGCTGTTTTCTGTGTCCTAAAACTAGAAGAATACATCGTAGAATGATGCGTATAGGTCTAGTATAGACGAAAGCGTCAAGAATTTCTAGTCCGTAGTATTCTATCGAATCGCAGCGGAATGACTGATTTGAGTAACGAGAAATGATCGTTCGATACACATGCACTAGAAGGACCGTTTGTGAGTCTACCCGCTACAGTATGCAGCGATTGAGAGATATTTTCATCTGAGTGCAAGCGCCAGCTTATAGAGAACAAATTAGAAAATTGGATAAGTAGGTTCAAAAGTGTCTCGTTCTAGGATCTAGTATTTATAGGGTGTATATACACTCAAAAATTCTAGTTCCATCAATTATTTTCTGAATGTCACAGCAGCTTTTTTTTTTTTTTCTTTCAGTGCTTGAAAATTAAGCATTCGCCGCTACATCTGGAGAAAACATCCCAAAACTCCAGATCGACAGTCCCACCTTCACACTTCGGCCAAACTCTAGGGTAATTTTATTAACTAAAAAGCTGATCGAAAAGCATCTATCCAGCCTTATTTGCAGGTCGTCTGCCGAATTTACACTGCGTTTCTTAGTACAGATTGGCAAGTTTTTAGCAATTCATATCATGTTCTCAAGCAAACACTTTCCCCCTCGTCTACTCTCTCAACTCTTCTTAACCCAGCGACCCGAGCACACATATATATTCTTGACTCGCAGGAAAGAGATTCTGTGCATATATATACATCATCTTCCCGATGTTTGATTAGCAGCAAATAAAGGGCCCCGTCCAAAACAGCGAGTAGATGAAATGACAGAGCGGCAACGGCGTGCTCGGCAAGCCAATCCGAGCCCCCGTCATGGTAATGATCGATGGGCGATGAAATGCCGATGAAATATGGATAAGATGTTATAAACGCGTTAGCGGAGTGACTGGATCGAGGATATAGAATGCTTTAACCCTTTAACGCGAAGTGTACCCGCTCTGGGAACACCAAACTCTGACGTTTTGACTGTTGCCAGTCACGAAGAATAGATTGGATTTCTATAAAAATAGTGGCGGGTGACACAGCTTCACGAGAATCCTTTGCATTTTAGCACGACATTCCCCGTAAAAAAATGGTCACGATTCTTTTTAACAGCACTGACATCTGCTGGAAAATGAAAGAATGCGAGAACAGCTGGATAGATGGCCCATTGCTGAAAAAAGGGTAGCCGTTGCCATCGCTCGACTTAACGACCAGCAAGATGGCGGACGATCGAAACGTTCATCGCGTGCCACAGATCGAGAGACCCTTTTTTGACGACAGCTGGCTGTGCTTTTGACGACAGCTGCGTTTTAGAACTATTGTAATATCTAACTGTTTTCAATATCTTTTTTGACAGCAATCGACTGAGAATTTATTTACATGGTGAGCCAAATGACTTTGAATACATTGAGGTGTATAGATGCATTCAATTCATTGAAAGTCTGTGGTCAATGACTACTTTGGCTATCCCCAAAATCTCGCAGACTATCTCAAGTTTGTCAGCTTTTGGTGAAATATCGCCAAATAAAGTGTCAGAAGGAAATCTTTCAAATTGAACTCAGCTTGGCGATATCGAACTATTTGGCTGGAAATCGCTAAACCTTACTATTATTTATATTTTATCTCTTTCAAACAAATAAATTTAGAGGAAGTGCGTCGAAAATAATTTTGATCTAATGGACGTGCAAGGAAGTCATGTGTTGGACACATCAGATTTTTTTTTAATAATAATGTTCTTAATTAAGGCTATTGTATTTTTATATAATATTAGTTTTATGAATAATTGAATTTTAAGTAAAAGGTTGTCACTAATCAAATTTCTCTAGCTAAACTATTTTAGACTCTTGTGTGTTTTAACTTTTAAATTTACCAAGATTGACTTATTTTAACTTCTTGTCGGGCCTACGGTGATATTTATATTGATGTTATCTTTTTAAACTGTAAATATAGTTTTTAATCTAATATTTGAACTAATTGTGGCTTTAATCACAAATCTTTTGTCACAACTTTGTAAAGCGGACGGGCAACTGACTAATAAACCTGACTTGGTTTTTCTTTTTCGGTTTTAAAACTGGTGATTTTTAGTTGGTGGTTCGGTATACCTGGCTCTGTATCTAGAGTGGGTATAGTTTCGGCGCTTTGTGTCGGGGACTTTTGTTATACAGTGTAACTGGGAACCTGGCGTTTAATAATAATAAAAAAAAAAGGAAAAAAAAAAAAAAAAAAGGAAAGGAATTAATCTGGTGAGTTGGTCATGGTTGGCCGGTCCGCTATTGTCAGGTCACCTTTTAACCCATTGTTTGTTGAATATTTGTTATAATATTACCTTTTTGGTCCAGCAATATATCATCTTATTTATCGTGCACCTCTAAATCGTCTCGGCGCGAAGTATTGTCTCCGGAAGTGTTTTAACTCTAGAACTGGTTTTTCTTTAGATTCGCGACTTTGGTGACTCTTTATTCTTGTTCCTTGTACTTTTATTATTGTATTTCATTTGTATGTATTTTAGTGTTTTTAGTGTTTATTTCTTGTGTCCTTCATGTTTTTCTTTGTTCTTTTGAAGTCTTAATTCCCAGTGGGAGTTCTGTAACTTAATGTAAATTTTTGGATTCAAATAAAGTTCGTGGGCTCGGCGCCGGGGGTATGCCCTTGGTCCGGGGTGGCCATCCAGGTTTTCCCCGTGGGGGTATTGGTTGGCGTAAACCGCCTTCGGCGGTCGCTCCCCCCCTGTGGGTGCTTCCCCCTCCCCCCCCCACTCAGACTTCTGCCCCAGTCCCCGGTTTGTCATGATCGGGCCTGCCCCTATCCCTATCAGAGATGAGACGGGCTCTGTAATTCACAACTGCGTTCGGGCGGGCTCGGGATCGTGAAAAATTTCTTCTTTATTGAACATACTCCTTCAAACAGACTTTAAAAAGTGATTCATGAGGAAAATAAAAGTACTTATAAAAAAAAATAGCGGCACGGGCGCCTAGAAGGTGCGTGAAATTCTTTGGGTATTTCAGAACGGCGGCTTATATTACTTAGTTAGTCATGAGATCCGACATTATTTGATAAACATGGATATAAAGAATTAGAAAGTGCATTGAGAGTTTGCAACTCTATTTTTCTTTAATTTGCATAAACGGCAAAATTTATTGTATTCTATCAATGAAGTAATTGAATTTTATTTATCTTTAGCTGAAATTTCGGGCTCGGGCTCCGGCTTAAATAATATTGCTCGGGCGGGCTCGGATTATAAGTCCTCGGGTTCGGGCGGGCTCGGGCTTCAAAAAAATGAGCCCGAACTCATCTCTAATCCCTATTAGAGATGAGACGGGCTCAGCCCGAGCCCGAAAGCCCGAGCCCGAGCCCGGGCCCGACTCGGGCTCTGTAATTCACGATTGCGTTCGGGCTCGGGCGGGCTCGGGCTCGTGAAAATTTCTCCTTTGTTGAACCTACTCCTTGAAACAGATTTTAAAAAGTGATTCATGGGATAAATAGACGTACTTATTTCAAAAACTAGCGGCACGGGGGACTAGAAGGTGTGTGAAGCTCCGAAAATTATTGTATCCTATTAATGAAGTAGTTAATTTTATTTGTCTTTAGCTGAAATTTCGGGCTCGGGCGGGCTCTGGCTCCAACTTTAATAATATTGCTCGGGCTCGGATTATAAGTCCTCGGGTTCGGGCGGACTCGGGCTTCAAAAAAATGAGCCCGAACTCATCTCTAATCCCTATCCCATTGTACCCCCGCAAAGGGTCAAAACTTCCCATAACTTTTATTTATAAATAGGGCGCCGATTCCGCGCCAGAAAGAAATTTTTCCAGCACCCTGTAAAACCGTGTCGGCTGACGTTTGATCTTCCAGACAAAACATCCAGATTAGCAGTCTGATGATCGTACGAAAATTACAGCCTCTGCAATTTCTGTTTATATTAACGGACAGACAGACAGACAGACAGTGGCTGCCGTGAAATTGGATGAGCTTAGTCAGTAGCCTGGGGCAACAATTTCAGCCCACGAAGTCATAACGCCCGCCCACGAGGTATATACACAAGAGCTATTAGAAAGAAAGAGAACGAAATTTCGGAAAGTAACGTGACGTAATACGGCTGCAATCCGCAAACGCAGACGTATATGTGACGCATTTGCGGTTGGGGATGCAATTAGGCCCCGGTCCAAAGGTTAGTAGAATGAACCACCCCCAAAGATATTAACCCTTTAACGAGCAGGGAACACCAAACTCTGACGTTTGGACTGTTGCCAGTCACGGAGAATAGATTTGATTTCTATAAAAATAGTTGCGGGAGACATAGCTCCACGAGAGAATCCGTTACTTTTTAGCACGTCCTTTCCCGTAAAAATGTCACGATTCTTTTTAACAGCACTGACATCTGCTGGAAAATGGAAGAATGCGAGAACAGCTGGATAGATGGCCCATTGCTGAAAAAAGGGAAGCCGTTGCCATCGCTCGACTTAACGACCAGCAAGATGGCGGACGATCGAAACGTTCATCGCGTGCCACAGATCTAGAGACCCTTTTTTACGACAGCTGGCTGTGCCGGCACAGCCAGATTTTATTGATCAAAATTACCAAAGCACAACTACTTTTAAAACATCATTTTCCTTTCTAGTTCTGTCCAAATTTAGATCTGTACAGGTTTGAATCGACATTTGAATGATTCCATTGGCTATTTGAAGCGTAGAGGCCTAGAACATTATCAAATCATTAAAAGCAATACTAATATAATATTAACTTCATTGCAATCAAACGTAGGGTCCAATTAACACTTCCTGACACTACAGGCCTGCTATCATTTCGAGCCCTTCTCCCTAAGGTGACCATACGTCCCGTTTTGAACGGGACAGTCCCGTTTTTAGGTGGCTTGTCCCGTTGTCCCCAAGCACAACTTCGGGACACCGTAATGTCCCGTTATCAGAAAATGTCCCCTGCAATGTCCCGTTTTTATTAAGAGAGCAACCCACAGTAACGATTTCAATCAGGACCACTAAAAATCTAAAATCATTCAACGGCAGTGTCTGTTAAAAAATAAAATAAAAGACCCGACCTTCCTTCCTCCCCTCTTGAGAAGCAAAGAAAACGCCAGGGGATGTATTGTTTTTGTTCTTTCAATGTTCCTTTTTTTTTTTGTCAACTATTTCAATTTATTTCTTTTTTTTAAAGTCGTGTTCCTCTTTTGCTTATTCCTCCCCTCCCCCGATCTCCACTTTATTTTCCCTTTTCACTCTGGTTTTCTAAGAACTTTTTTCCTTCCGAATGACAACTTACTTTTTTCTGTGTGTTCTTTTGTTTACATTTCTCACTTTCCTACCTTCCTGCGTTGTGTCGGATGGTGTTTTTGAAGTCGAAGTAGGGCCTTACCCCTTGTACCACCCGAAACGTACGTCTTGCACTATTTTTTACAGTATATGTGTGCTTTTTTTCATTTTATTTTGATGTTAACATTAACACAAGCTTTTTTTCGAGTTTTCTTAACAACTAAAAGATACCCAGACATGTCAATTCAGTCTCCCTACACTATTACCTTAAAAACAGTAGATGTCCCGTTTTGAGGAAGAAAACAAATACACTATAGCCAAAAAAGTAGTAGATGTCCAGTTTTGAAGGAAAAAATAAATGGTCACGTTACTTCTCCCCTCAACCTTCTCCTTTAACATTCCACAATTGTATTTAAAAAATAATTATGATTATAAATGCAATTAGCTCCGCTGAAACTAATATAGACGGTTTTAGCATATGTTAATAGTTCAAATAGAACTTAATAATTAAATTAATAAACAACTTAATAAGTAAAGTTTATAAAATTCTCCCTGAGTATTTAAAACGTATATTTTTAATCATTCCCTGCTTACTTGAAAACAAGCATTCAGTCACAATAACCCCGAATGTTGGCTTTTCCTAGAGAAATTCAACTTTCTTTTACGCTAAGACAATGTCCAAGACCTTAAAATCAATACATATACTGTACATGAACTTCTATACAATTTTCTGAAATAAAAAAAATTGGCACTTTTAAGACCTTTTCTTGAAAATAATACGACCGTTACCCTAGTAGCATAATTAGTCCAAAACACGTTTCTTAACGTCAAAAAACGCGTTTCCAGCGTAATTTGAACGTTTTTTAACTAGTTGTGCTACTAGGGTAAGGGCTTAAGGCTGCTCTCAAATCTACACTCAATTTGACATATTCGCGAGGTCCTTTTTATCGAAAGTGCAGTGTTTGTAGGCATGCTTATACGTATAATAGAAAATACAATAACATTTTGTCAATTCATACAAACTTGCTAAAACTGGCATGAATTTTTTTTTTTTATTAGAATAGTGTATGCATTTTTTTAAACAGCAAATATTGCAATTCTAAGAAGACCCCCAGGTTTTTAGCACTCGGGTGCTATTTCTTTCAAGCTCGCGATTTTTGTCTACGCGGCTACGCGCTTTGGTCACTTTTCCGTTTGATGCATGTTTTCTGCAGAGTGATTGGATATTGCTAACGGAAACATGGACCATCCCTTCAGATGATTTTCAAATACCAGGATTCACTTGGGTCGAACGGATAGACAATGGTTTCAAAAACTGAAAGCCATCTGGAGTCATGATTTTTAATAGAGGAAAACTTTATAAAAATCACTTTATAAAAAGAATATGAAACACTTTACCCGTGCCAGATCAATGGTGTTCAAATGGTCAATGCGTATATTGAAGATAAAGTGAGATTTTTAGTTACATACGCTAGCATAAGCGTAAAGTTTTCAAAATTATTGGGGGGGCCGGGCCCCACAACCACATATATTCACGTCAGTGGCGTAGCCACGGGGGGTTGTTAGGGGGGTCATAACTCACATGAGGATTTTTTTGACATACAAAATGTATATTCTTCACTCCCTTATCATACACCCGTATATATATGTGAGTTGCAGAAGTCGTAACCCCCCCCCCCCCCACCCCATGAAAAATTTCTGGCTAGCCACGGATTCAAATGCACCTTCCAAAAAAAGTATTCGAGCAAGAGAGAAATTTCCAACGTTGGTTTTGTATATTAAAAATTATTTATCATAGAATATGAATTACGCTATGTATAAATAGGACTTACCATATTTCTATCAAGTTGTGCGTTTTTCAAAAACTCAATTATTATTCGCAAATCTAAAATAGGAAATTTCTCTCTTGCTCGAATACTTTTTTTGGAGGGTGTACATATAGCTTACTCATAGTTGCCAACTACTACAGAATATAATTAACCACTTTTTCTACATGATTTTTCGGCTTAAAATATGACAAACTTTTTGTGCTGCGCGCGCGAGCTGGTTACTATTTTGAAAAAAAAATTATTAAAAAATATACTGTTTACAAAAAGTGGTCAATTATATTCCGTAGTAGTTGGCAGCTATGACTTAAGTGTAAATTATTGGAGGCGCTCGAGCTCTATGGGTCCATAGAATTCTACACCTATGTAAGGTAAGTATCCATGTTAGTATCTTCCTACCAAAGTTTTAAAAAAAGAAGCAAAGTAAAAAATCCAAAGGAGGGGAAAAAAAGACCATTTTCTATGAGATATAGTGCATTTTAGACACATCTGAACTTTTCTTCATTTCTAACTTTACATTGCATAATCTGATTTTAATTAACCAGAACCTGGCGAGGTCAGCTTATAGTATCATTGTGTGTTACGTGGCGTCACAATGAATACTAAATCATGATTGAAATCAAAAGAAGAAAATTTTTAAAAGTACAAGTAAAGGTTTCTTTTAAACGTTTGTAAATGGCGTGAAATACTTTTTTTATGTTAATATAAATTAGTTTTCTGTATTTAGTGGTAAATTATTGGGTGGGCTCAGCCCCTCTTCACAATTTATTGGGGGGGCTCGAGCCCCACGGGCCCAAATAACTCTACGCCTATGTACGCTAGTCCCCGAATTTCTTATGAAGATAAATTAGACGGTCTATTCGAAACGTTACTGAAGGAGGATGATGATTGTAAGGCTGTTTTAGTAGGAGATTTTAACATAGAATTCAATTCCGATCCTGGATCCGATTTCGTAACTGAAATGGATACTTTAGATTTTCCAATACGCACTCATCCAAAACATTTCCCCACTAGGGGCGAAACAACAATGGATGCCGTTTTCAGCAACAAAATGATGCGAACAGGAGTCTATAGGAGCACTTACAGTGATCATTTTCCTCTAAATGGAAGAATTGATTGAATAGATTTTTTTAAAAAAACTGAAATTCTTCCAGCCGAGTGCGTAAATAAAATCTGGAAGAATTTCAGACATTTTTTTTTTTTTTTTTTTACCATAGTAGTAGGATTCATGTGTCTGTTTGGGATTCAGGGCGTGATTAATTCTAAATTAAAAAAAAATAGCACTGAAGTGCTAAAAAAAAAAAAAAAAAAAAAAAAAAGAAAATCTGATATTCTTCCAGATTTTATTCACGCACTCGGCTGGAAGAATTTCAGTTTTTTTTTTTTTAATCTATTCAATCAATTCTGCAATATTGAGGAAAATGATCACTGTAAGTTCTCATATAGACTCCTGTTCGCATCATTTTGTTGCCGAAAATTGCATCCATTGTTGTTTGGTCCCTAGTGGGTGAAATGTTTTCGATGAGTGCGTATTGTAAAATCTAAACTATCCATTTCAGTCATGAAATCGATCCTTGAACGGAATTTAATTCTATGTTAAAATCCCCCCTACTAAAACAGTCTTACAATCATCCTCCTTTAGTCACGTTTCGAGTATAGCATCTAATTTATCTTCATAAGAAATTCGAGGACTAGCGTAGGTTACTGCAAATCTTACTTTATCTTTGAATATGCACACTGACCATTTGAACACCCTTGATCTGGCTCGTGTGGGCACGGGCAAAGTGCTTCATTAAGTTTTCCTTTATAAAAATCATAACTCCAGATGGCTTTCTGTTTTGGAAACCACTGTCTATCCGTTCGACCCAAGTGAATCCTGGTATTTGGAAATTATCTGAAGGGATAGTCCATGCTTCCGTTAGCAATATCCAATCACTCTGCAGAAAATATGGATCCAATGGAAAAGTGACCACGGCGCGCCGCGTAGACAAAAATCCCGTGCTTGAAAAAAATAGCACCCGAGTGCTAAAAAATGAAATGGCAACTTTTTCTTTTCAAATCAAAATTTTAGGTCGTCGCATCCCCCCCCCCACCCACACACATACACACACACTAACATTCGAGAGCTTACTAGAAAATCCGGACCTGCTCCCCACGGAATTTACGCCATCAACACTTTTACAACTTTATGGAGAAGTGTTTTTTTTTTTTTTTTTTTTTTTTTTTTCTTTTAAGGAACGATACTTCAAGACGGTAGTAACCGTAAAACGAGGGCCACCTCTCCTACCGGACACTTCATCGGTTGAGAGATCCTGAAGAGCGAGGACCACTGAGGCACAAGGTCAAGAAGAAGTAAGAAAATACTCTCTTTCGCCAAAGGTTCCTGACCTGACGACTTCCCAATAAGTTTCTCCAAGTGCGTAATTAACAGTAGGGAGTGGGGGGGGGATCCCGGGACTCTTGCATGGGGATATTAAAGGCACTACTGGAGTTTTATTTATTTTTAAATTATTATTTCCAGGAACTAATGCTTGTGAGAGTTCCTTGTGTTGACTTTTTTCAAGGTGAAATGCCGTATGGTGACATCACAGGCGAACAAGCTCAGATATCGGTAACGGCTCTAACGAGATATTTTTTGAAACATCCTACACAGTGGCGGCTCGTGGGTTATTTAAATGGAGGTTCACAAAACAAATTTCGAAAATTAAATAGGCAGACACGACGCACCTTACAAATTAAAATATAGTTGCGTTTCCAGCAGTGAAAGGAAAACAATGCACGCAGCTGAAAGAAAACAAGTCATATTTTGTCTTTGTCACCAAGATAAGTTTTAGTAAAGGTGTTGTCTTGATTCATTTCATTTCAATATTTTTTCAAAGGATAATGCTAAAAAATGTCATTGCTTTAGCTCCGAAATACTTATTTTACTCCTATCCTAATTATTGACATTAGTTTATAAAAAATAATGTAGTGAAAAATGATAGAATATAGAAAATAATAAGAAAATGAAATAAAAATTAATTAACTAACCGAACGCAACAAACCAAGGAAAAATCCGGAAGACAAATGGCCCTGTGTACACAGTGAAAATGACGTAAGCAGCGCCGTATGTTCTTCCCAGCTGTCTCCGCTTCTGATCCCAGAGAACGGTTCAGAAGACAAATTTTCCGTTCGCACGTGCGATTGATTTAAAGACTGTGCTGTAGTAACCTACACTGCAGTCACAGTGCGTTAGCTATAATAAGCGTACTTAATATTAGTGCGGGGAGGGGGGAGAGATTAAAATTCACATTTTAGATTCACAAAAATCTGGAAGTGTACTTAATTTTTGTTTTAAATTTAATTTGTTAATCTGTTTATTCTTTAGTTTTTCTTCTGGGGGCTCATATGCTAAAATGGAGGAGCCGCCACTGATCCTACATACCAAAAACAAATAAGAATTCAAGTTCTACTTCTGATATGTATATTACATATTTATGGGTCATCACATGGTAATTAACATAACATTTGTAGCTGAAAATGCAAATAATTTTTATGACCGATTAGTCAAAAATAAAAGATAAGTTTTTCAACTTTACAGTTATGTATTATAAGATCATTAAGGACATAACTTAATTTTAAATTTTAATAAAATGCTGATCTTTTTTGGTGTAACTAACGTAACATTTTATATGTGACCAACGTAACGCTGAAGCTACTAACTGTTATATCAATCACAGCTTTTAAACAACAAAATGACTACTAATTTAATTAAGTAGCACAATTTAAATTATTGTTTATTTATTTATGATCTTATCATGCATGCTGTATAACTGAAAAAATTCTTTTTATCCTACTATAGTTACGCTAATCCCCGACTCAAACAATTCCGGGGAACCACTCCAAGATAAAACTTTTACAGCCACCACACCGAAAAGGTTAACCCTTTAACGCGCAGTGTCCCGCTCTAGGAACACCAAACTCTGACGTTTGGACTGTTGCCAGTCACGAAGAATAGATTTGATTTCTATAAAAAATAGTTGCGGGTGACATAGCTCAGGAGAATCCTTTACTTTTTAGCACGTCATTTCCCGTAGAAAAAATGGTCACGATTATTTTTAACAGCACTCAGATCTGCTGAAAAATGGAAGAATGCGAGAACAGCTGGATAGATGGCCCAATGCTGAAAAAAGGGCAGCCGTTGCCATCGCTCGACTTAACTACCAGCAAGAGGGCGGACAATCGAAACGTTTATCGCGTGCCACAGATCTAGAGACCCCTTTTTTGACGCAGCTGGCTGTGCGCGATTTAACTACCAGCAAGATGGCGGACGATCGAAACGTTCATCGCGTGCCACAGATCTAGAGACCCCTTTTTTGACGCAGCTGGCTGTGCGCGGGCACAGCCAGCTGCGTCAAAAAAGGGGTCTCTAGATCTGTGGCACGCGATGAACGTTTCGATCGTCCGCCATCTTGCTGGTAGTTAAGTCGAGCGATGGCAACGGCTGCCCTTTTTTCAACATTGGGAAAGGGTTGCGCCTCAAAGGGTTAAAGAAGATTCCTATCCAGACCCTTGGTTACAGGTTTCATATGCCCTGACGTGAGCAGACTTAGAGAGAAAGAACGAACCAATAAACAAAAGAAGTAACGGAACTAAGCAACCTCTGATTTTACAAAAGACACACAAGGGTCGTGGAGAACATCCAGTAATAGCCCATATCTCCCCATAAAATCGCATTCCTAAGCTCCCCGCAAACGCTGTGGGGGGGGGGGGAGGAATAGCTCAGTCAGGTGCCAGACAAAGACACAAGAACTTGATTACGCGTTTAAAGATAGAAAAAAAAAAAAGGAAGATGTATTAGAGAGGAAAGAAAAAAAAGAGAGCAAAATTTCGGCTTTTAATCTCTTTTTTGGGGTCTCTGTTTCCACAGCTGTTGGCGGCTTTTTTTTTTTTTTTTTTCCTGTCTGTCTTTTGAGCGGACTCTAAAATCGGAACAAAGAGATAGTTATTTTCTGAGATTTTCAAGGATTTGCGAGCAATTGCCGAGGTTCCTCGGAAATTTACGGAGAAGCTCTGTGACGCAATGATTATATGTTCGCGAGCGAACAAGGCTGTATAGCGAAAGGGGTATCTTGAGGGTTCAACCAATCCCTCCCTCACGTACCTTTACCACACACAAATTGCTATCTGTAGCAGAGACGGCCCGAGGGGCGTGCGGGGCCCCAGGCGAAGCGCAAGAGCGGGGCCTCTTCTCTATCATGTCTTATGAGATAGCACTAAAATGGCCCAGGAGCGGGGCCTCTATAAGCGCGGGGCCTTGGGCGATCGCCTACATTCGAACCCCCCTTGGGCCGGCCCTGTCTGTAGAAATGTGACATATCTACAATAGGTGCTATTGGTGCAAGGACGCGGCAACAGCGATTTCTTTCTCCTCTGTGTAGGCGTAGAGTTATATGGGCCCGTGGGGCTCGAGACCCCCCCCCCCCAATAAATTGTGAATAGGGGCTGAGCCGGGCCAATAATTTTTCACTCAATACAGAAAACTAATTTATACTAACATAAAAAAAAGTATTCACGCCATTTACAAACGTTTTAAATAAAACTTTACTTGTACTTTTAAAAATTTTCTTTTGATTTCAATCATGATTTAGAATTCATTGTGACGCCACGTAACACACAATGTTACTATAAGCTGCCCTCGCCAGGCTCTGGTTAATTAAAATCAGATTACGAAATGTAAAGTATGAAATGAAGAAAAGTTCAGATGTGTCTAAAATGCACTATCTCATCGAAAATGTTTTTTTTTTTTTTCTTCCTTTGGATTTTTTACTTTGCTTCTATTTTTAACTAATAACATGGTAGGAAGATATTATCATGGATACTTACCTTACATAGGTGTAGAATTCTATGGACCCATAGAGCTCGAGCGCCTCCAATAATTTACACTTAGACATAGTAAGTCATAGCTGCCAACTACTACGGAATATAATTAACCATTTTTTGTAAACAATATATTTTTTTAATTATTTTTTTCAAAATAGTACCAGCTCGCGCGCGCAGCAGAAATATTATGCTATATTTTAAGCAGAAAAATCATGTAGAAAAAGTCTTTAATTATATTCCGTAGTAGTTGGCAGCTATGAGTAATTTATATGTACGTGAATCAGTGGCGCAGCCAGAAATTTTTCATTGTGGGGGGGGGGGGGGAGTTACGACTTCTGCAAATCACATATATGTATACGGGTGTATGATAAGGGAGTGAAAAACATACATTTTGTATGGCAAAAAATTCCTCATGGGGGGTGGTTATGACCCCCTACCTCCTCCCCTTGGCTACGCCACTGACGTGAATATATGTGGTTGTGGGGTACGGCCCCCTCCCAATAATTTTGAAAACTTTACGCTTATGGCTCTACCTATCGTTGCTTCCAGGCATGGGTATTTGAATGCTTCCCTGACTGCAGCCCGGGTACAAAAGTGAGAATCGCTGCCACCAAGTCTTTGGAACGATGGCAGCGAAAAGGTTAAAATCAATAAGACACTAAAATACTTATTTTAAATCATTGTCTTTCAGAGATTTTGCCAGCGGGTCTCCGCAACCCTCGAAATTTTGGATTTTTGTTAACTAGGATGTCAATAATTAAACTTTTTTGAGGGACATTTTATCTTGTCTACCTTTCCTGCCCCCACCGCATTTTTTCTGACTACGTCCCTGTTGTCTTTAGAGTCTAAATCCATGAACTTTTTTTTTTCCATTTGCATAATGAACCCTCAAGATAAGAACCAATAAAACGGTGTCATTCTACAGAGACATTAAAAATTATCATACAAACTAAGTGATCGGAGTTATTCTCAATAAAAGGGCACAGTTTTGTCGTCTGCCGTGGCCACTAATTTACCTGTATATGCCACTGATTACCACATTGAGACATAACACTTGAAACCTATGGGCAGGGAGGGGGCCATGCCCTCCTTAGTTCTCGAAAAAAATATGCATTTCCATAGTGACTTACGAACTGGTATAAAATAGATGAAGTTCACACTAAAATATAGTGTCTTTCTGGGTCAGGACTCCTGACTTGCCCCCCAGCCCTCCCGCTTACAACCTTGAATAAGACAAAAAACTCTGTTGATTGGTTGGCTTACAGCAATTGGCATTAACAGGGTAACTCTTGATGAGGAGGCTTATCTCCCTTCCAAAAAGTAGTTACCCCTTCTAGTAAACCAGATATAGAATAGGCTATAAATATTTCGCTTCCCCAAAATTATTAACTTACAAAACAACCTTTAGACACATTTTAACAATTAAATAAATTTACTTAATATATTTTTCTCTCTCTATATATATATACATACCACGACAGCGTCGGTTTGAAGCTACAGACCCAGTCTACTCCCTCCCCCTTTTTCGCGGAATCGCAAATGTGTCTCTGCAACACTTATCAAAAGTCTTGTCGCGTCAAGGTTTATCCAATCTGAACTTCCTGACTACCGATTGCTTACCTTAGCCTGCGTTTCACTGCCTGCGTAGTCTGCTGACTGGAAAACAACCTTGCCAGTAAAGCACGTTGATACGGCTCTCTGTAGGCTCATGCGCATATTACTATTCGAATTACTATTATTATTTGAATTATTACTACTATTATTATTCGAATAGTAATCACGATTTCACTATTTGAATAGTATTCGAGATTTAACTAGTCGAATTGCATTCGAGATTTCGAATGCCCCGTGTGAATTCGAACGCTATGCGCTGGGCGTTCGAAGGATTTTTCAGAAGCAGTTATCTGATTCATCAGATAACTGATTGGACTTGAATCTTGGACTTGATTAACTTGATTCAGAATCAGTTACCTGAATCAGTTATCTCAATAATCCATTAATTGGAATTGTTCCATTCATTCTGCCCATCACAACCAGCCACCTTATTCTTTCGTAAAATTCTAAATTACAGGTAAATTTTGTTGAAGTAAATCCTTATTCTCTTACCCAAAGGGATATATATTTCGGGTCTCTTTTTCCCATGGAGACGATATTTTGATTAAAATGGCGATTCGTGATTATTGAATATTTTTTACGCATGACAATTTGTGTCCATTGATCGAATTAAAGAATCTAAATGATTTTAGGCGGCTGAAAATCGCGAAAGCATGCTAATCATGATTTTTTAAAAATATTTTTTAATATTTAGGATTTGACATTTAAATCAGCTGACTGACATGCTTTAACTTTTCCCGATTTTCTTAACCCTTTGAGGCGCAACCCTTTCCCAATGCTGAAAAAAGGGCAGCTGTTACCATCACTCGACTTAACTACCAGCAAGATGGCGGACGATCGAAATGTTCATCGCGTGCCACAGATCTAGAGACCCTTTTTTGACGCAGCTGGCTGTGCGACACAGTGTCAGTGCTGTTAAAAATAATCGTGGCCATTTTTTTACGGGTAATGACGTGCTAAAAAGTAAAGGATTCTCGTGGAGCTATGTCACCCGCAACTATCTTTATAGAAATCAAATCTATTCTTCGTGACTGGCAACAGTCAAAACGTCAGAGTTTGGTGTTCCCAGAGCGGGAACACTACGCGTTAAAGGGTTAAGGAGCCGCCTACGTGCGGAGCATTTTTTTAATGCAAAATTTTAGCGTGTTTCATGCATTTTTATTTGAAAAGTCATAAAACATGGCAGAAATAATTTATTTTACAAAAGTTTCATCACTTAGTAAAAAAATTGCATTTTTGAAGAAAAATTTAGCGAAATGCCATACATAAGGCAACTGCTATACACTGCATTCTTCTCAATATTAAGTAACTTCCTTCTCACAGTATGCTCCTATGACACTTTGCTGTGTTTTGTGCCAAAAGTCTGATTGTATTTTAAAAATTCAGTGAAATAGGGCCAATTATGTACAAAAACGTTGAAATTTTTGAGAAAAAAATCAATTTTTTGTCTAAAAGTACCTGTAAATTTATTTATTTCATACGTATAACTTAACTTTTGCTACAAGACACACTTTGATATCAATACAATTTATATGTAGAGTTTCACTAAGCTATCTTTAAAACTGTTAGAGTAGTTACTGTTATCGTGACGCACGGTAACAAAAAACACAATTTGCCAGAAAACGCATTTAACCCATTCGTGCCTGGATATTTTTGTGACTTTCTTCGATTTTTGCTAACACCAGCAGTAATGGATAAATTTCTGATGTCAACTTTTTGAACAAGGGATGATTTCCTTTAAAATCATTATGTATAAAAATTGAAATGTCAACATCCTATTTGGCCATATTAAAATATTTTGTGGAATTGAGGTTCAATACTCGCGAATAAAGGCTAGGAAAAATAAATAACGTTTTCGACTGATAGCGAAAATGCCGTCCCAAAAAAGGGACGCTAGGCATAAATGGGTTAACCCTTTGAGGTGCAACCCTTTCCCAATGCTGAAAAAAGGGCAGCCGTTGCCATCGCTCGACTTAACTACCAGCAAGATGGCGGACAATCGAAACGTTCATCGCGTGCCACAGATCTAGAGACCCCTTTTCTAGATCTAGAGACCCCAATTTATCTAGCTGTTCTCGCGTTCTTCCATTTTTCAGCAGATGTCAGTGCTGTTAAAAATAATCGTGACGATTTTTTTAACGGGAAATGACGTGCTAAAACGTAAAGGATACCCGTGCAGATATGTCACCCGCAACTATTTTTATAGAAATCAAATCTATTCTTCGCGACTGGCAACAGTCAAAACGTCAGAGTTGGGTGTTCCCAGAGTGGGATCACTGCGCTTTAAAGGGTTAAAGATTTTATTTTAGCGTCGATGTTCAACTGGAAGGGACATTCAAACAGCTGTATCCTCCTTTCTATTTATCGTAGAAACAAAAGTAAAACAGTTTTGGAATCCTAAGAATATGCTATTTCAAATAAAACAAAAATCGTTTTTATTTTCGCAAAAATGGCTTTTTAGACCTAGACAAATACCTTAATGCAAGTCCAGTAAAAACAAAGAAATTCCAAAAATCCCAAAGACGCCGCTATTGCGGGTGGTCTAGCACTATTCAATGCCTTCCCATAATGCATAGCAGTCGGGCAAGCTTTTTTGTCTGCCGGATTTAAATCTCACCACAAAAGAGCTACTATTCACCGTCCTGCCCTTAAGATGGGAGGCTCAGCGCGAATTCTTTAAATAAACCACAGAAACTTCTCTACTGTTTTTCCACGAAAGAAAGCAAAGAAAACGCAGACGTTTACACCCGACAGATAGACAGACGTATTACACCCCACATTATTATTAAGTTTGACAACCTTGCAGTTTTTATCGAATTCCCTTGAACAGGCAGCGCCGAATTTCGGAAATTTTTGCTTTTGTCTCAACATCTTCAACCCACACTGCAAAATGCTTACAGCAGACTTTACTGAGATAGTTTTCTTTAGTCGCTAAAAATAAATTTTCATGAATAGATAAATTAATTATTCTGAACTTTGAAACTTTCAATCCACCGTCTGTGGGTTTAAAAAATAACATGGTAAAATCATTTCGTAATCAAAAATAGGGATGGACGCGAGACGACTTTTTGCGAGACGAGACAGAGATTTACAGCTTTTTTGCGAGACGAGACAAGCATTTTTAACATTATGATATAGGGATTTTTGCGAGACGAGACAAAGCTTTTCGTCTGTTTTGCGAGACGCGAGACGCCAATTTTTCGTCTCGCGTCCATCCCTAATCAAAAATCACTTCGAAAATTATTTCATTAAATTACCCATGATTACCAAAACAAAGAAATTTTGTTAAACTAATTTGGTTCGTTTCAACCAAATACACCATTCAATCCTTTAACGGTAGCATTATTTTCACGAAAACGGTCATAAAAATGCCAAATTTTTTTAGTCTAGAAATTTGTATAAAAATAAGTGTATGTACACTATATATATTCAGTTTAATGTTTTGGGCACTTTTTGGGGAAAAAAAAAAAAAAAAAAAAAAAAAAAGTTATAATTTCTAGGAAAAGAGTGAGAGAGAAAGCCAATGTTCGTAGGGATGGACGCGAGACGACTTTTTTGCGAGACGAGACAGAGATTTACAGCTTTTTTGCGAGACGAGACACACATTTTTAACATTACGATATAGGGATTTTTGCGAGACGAGACAAGCTTTTAGGCTATTTTGCGAGACGCTTTTTTTTCGTCTCGCGCCCATCCCTAAATGTTCGGGGTTATTGTGACTGAATGTGTGTTTTTTAGTGAGAACAGAATCATTAAAAATATATGTTTGAAACACCGAAGGAGAATTTTACAAAACTTACTTCGTAAAATAAATATTTGTAAAGTTTTCTCTGAACATCAGTAAAAAAGGCGAGCTAAGACTGAAAAATGCCTATCACAAATACATATATTGGAGTACTGCTACACTCTGATTTAAAAAATAAACTATCTCCGAATGAAGTTAAAAATAGTCTGGTACTGTCATCTGTTGTGTAAAATGATATATAAAATAAATCCGTGCATAAGAATGGAAATGCTCTTTATCTTTCGGGCACATCACTTTTGAACACTAGTACCCGAAAATATCACGGGCACGAGAAATAGAAGGACAAAGCTTAGTCCGGGACTTTGACGGGAGCGAAAAGGAAGGGGTTAACAAAACTTTTCTTTATACAGGGATGTGCCAGCTGAAATTAATTTGTGGATCAAGAAAAACGACATTTTTGGAGCAATTTGGAGCAAGTAAAACAGAATAGTGGAGCGATTTGGAGCAAGAAAAAGTCACTTTTGGAACATAAGAATGTCAATTTTGAAATACAAAATTTATTTTTGGAGGGTAAGGGAAAAGTCATTAAAGAATGCCAATCAAAAAAATGAAAATTATAGGCTAGAGTTTTTAAGAACCTCAAGGAGGTTCTTAAAAACTCTCAGCTTATGACAAAAACCATTTTTTTTTTTTGGGTGGGGAGGGGGGAGTCAGAATCTTATGAAATAAATAAAAAATACAGTTATTTTATACATTGTTATACAAAATATCTATTTTAAATCAAAAATGCAATATTTACTAAACTATATTAACTACCATCAGCAGCTAATAAAAAATTTGGTAACAAAAAATTACAAATTTATATAAAATTAAATTTAAAACAGAGGTCAATTTTTACTCTTAAGGCATTGGAGGTTTAAACAAAGGGATGCCAAAGAAAAAATATTCATTTTTAAGATTGATAGAGAGAGATTGAAATTAGAATGCTTAGAATGTGTGATGACTTTTGTAAAAATTCGAGAGATTTACAAACGTTTAAACATATATGAATATGAATAATTAAAAATGTAGCAGTTTTGCTGAATTTGGAGCAAAAATGTCCAAAAACGATCTTTTTGTAGCAGATTGGCACATCAGGATTGATTTGGCACAATTTGGAGCAATTGGAGCAGCTGGCACATCCCTGTTTATATTAACCAAAGTGTTTGGTTCAATTAAAAAAATGTTTTGTTGTTGTTGTCGTGTCCATGGATAGACGATGGAAAGAGGGGTGCCAGTGCCCCCGAGGGGTTTGGACTTCTACTTGTTGGTTCCTAATTTTGAACCGATTTCAGATGAGGGACCCACCACCACCTGAAATCGGCACCCCCAGAGGTATCGTTTAACAACTTGGAGGACATTGGAGCCAAGACGGATTTTAGGTGCACCAGCTCCCATTGGCGTACACAGTTCCACAGCGGACGAGCCGAGAGGGAGATGACCCTCCCAAGCACTGGCCAAGCCGGATGCTGCTTCACTTGTCGTGTACTTATGGGAACGGAGTTTAGCGCCCAGACCACTGCGGGACAAATGTTTTGTTCAAATGACCAAATAATTATAACAAAACTATTTTGTTAATTTAACAAAAAATTTTGTTAGCGCTATTCCAACCGGATAATCTTGTTGTTTCTAACAAAATGTTTTGTTGGTTCAAAAAAAGTATTTTTTTTGCCCAGTATAGAACAGTTTGAATTTCTTTGAAAAATCATTCAAAAGTTGCATGATTTGTAAAAGAAGAACAGTTAACCCTTTAACGAGCAGTGTTCCCGCTCTGGGAACATCAAACTCTGATGTTCTAACTGTTGCCATTCACGAAGAATAGATTGGATTTCTATAAAAATAGTTGTGGGTAACATAGCTCCACGAGAATCCTTTACTTTTTAGCATGTCATTTCCCGTTTAAAAAAAATTGTCACGATTCTTTTTAACAGAACTGGCATCTGCTGAAAAATGGAAGAATGAGAAAACAGCTGGACAGATTGCCCAATGCTGAAAAAAAGGGCAGCCGTTGCCATGGCTCGACTTAACTACCAGCAAGATGGCGGACGATCGAAACGTTCATCGCGTGCCACAGATCTAGAGACCCTTTTTTTACGCAGCTGGCTGTCAAAAAAGGGTCACTAGATCTGTAGCAAAAAGGGTCTCTGGATCTGTGGCACGCGATGAACGTTTCGATCGTCCGCCATCTTGCTGGTAGTTAAGTCGAGCGATGGCAACGGCTGCCCTTTTTTCAGTATTGGGAAAGGGTTGCACCTGAAAGGGTTAAGGGGACAGTGGACGTTACAAATTTTTTTTTTTTTTGCCAAAAATTATGAAGCGCTATTTCAACCGGATAATCTTGTTGTTTTAACAAAATGTTTTGCTGATTCAAAGAATTTTTTTTTTTTTTCTAGTATAAAACAGTTTGAATTTCTTTGAAAAACCATTCAAAAGTTGCATGGTTTGTAAAAGAAGAACAGCTTAAAAAGTTAAATTGAAAAGGGAGGGGCCGAAATAAAAAGCACTTAGTTCCAGGCTTTACTCTTCGCGTAGATGACGAAAGAATACCAACGGCAGATCCTAAAGTCGTCATAGGGCGTAATTGAGTGGTTTTTCGCGGGTATCAATGCGTGAAATTCCATACTCGGAGGAGATATTAGTTTCCATTCCATTCCAGCAGCGGAAGCTACCCACCACACACGTACAAGGGCGGAGGAGAGGCCGAGGAAATAAAGAATCTGATTACGGTTTTCTGCAAGTATCAAGTAGTCCCGAGAGTTAGGACCCGGATGAAGAGAAATTTTGATACCGATAGAGATAAAATGCTGCTCGCCAACAGCCAGTGAAAGAACAGTCGGTTAAATGCAGAAGTTTGTTTAAAAAATCTGAAACACTTTCGTCTTTTAAACCCTTTGAGGCGCAACCCTTTCCCAATGCTGAAAAAAGGGACAGCCGTTGTCATCGCTCGATTTAACTACCAGCAAGATGGCAGACGATCGAAACGTTCATCGCGTGCCACAGATCTAGAGACCCTTTTTTTTGGCACAGCCAGCTGCATAAAAAAAGGGTCTCTAGATTTTTGGCACGCGATGAACGTTTCGATCGTCCGCCACCTTGCAGGTAGTTCAGTTGAGCGATGGCAACGGCTGCCCTTTTTTCAGCATTGGGCAATCTATCCAGCTGTTCTCACATTCTTTCATTTTCCAGCAGTTGTCAGTGCTGTTAAAAATAATAGTGACCATTTTTTTACGGGAAATGACGCGGGCTAAAAAAGTAAAGGATACTCGTGGAGCTGTGTCACCCGCCACTATTTTTATAGAAATCCAATCTATTCTTCGTGACTGGGAACAGTCAAAACGTCAGAGGTGGTTGTTCCCAGATCGGGAACGCTGCGCGTTAAACGGTTAAACCTGCAAGGCACCTGCTGCACTATGTGGAACAAATTTAATTATTCCTGTATGTCTATAAAATACTAGTATAGACATCTGTCGGTTGCTGAGAGTATTTATACTGTTGCAGAACACTCTGCTTGTTTCCTGGATCCGTTGTTCTAAAGTCCAGTAGGTGTAGAAAGTTCTAGTAAAGAGTCCACTTGTCAGGATGGAATACAAACTTTATTTCTTCTAGACCTTCGTCGAACAATCAGCTGTACAAAATTCACAGGCACAATCAGCCAGTAATGTGCTTTTAACAGTCAGCTCAGTACTGAAGCTTTCACAAATGCTGCAATTCTCGCGCAAAATAAAACACTTCCACAGGCAAAATTCCGTGGAAATATACAAGGGATATCGTACACAATCCCTTAAGACACAGCAATGAAGAATTTACACACAGCACTTAAAAATCAGCTTCGAAAAGCAAGAGGAAACGCCGCTTCTATAGCGTCAATACAAACCGTAACACAGCAAACTCACTCGACGGGAGTTCAATCCACACTGAACTGGGGCCTGTGACATGCTTGTATTAGGTGGTGCAGAAGCTATAAGAAGCTTCCAGAAGAATGTATCTCTCGAAGATTCCACATAAAACGGGAATTTTGATTACGTCTCAGAAGAGAAATATTAGGCTGTTATGCATGGTAATGCAGAAAAACCAACTTACAAGCCCCATTGGGAAAATCACGCCCAGTGACCAAAATGTCACCAAGCTTGGCGACTTTTGGGAAATATCGCCGAATTTGCGCCAAAAATAAGTCCTCTAAAGTGAGTTTACCGAAGGCCTAGAACCCATATTTCTCGAGATTTCTAGAAAATGCTATGTATAGAAGCCAATACGGAAACCCAAAACTCCGTATCTCGCGTTCTAGTTAACCGATTTTGATGCAACAAAAAGTAAAATTTAACTAGCTGACGCGTAGAAAACGAATTTTAAACTATTTTAAACCCCAGAACAGCAGGTTACCCCGAAAATTCGTAACACTTCGTAGATAGCAACGATATAATTCAGGTTGTTGCGTGCAGATGTACTTATACTGTTCATATTATAAGCAAAATTGACTGAAATTTAAACGGTAATCACAAGAAAGGGGAACACGGCACATTCATGGATTATGATGCCTGTTCTAAACAGTATTTAATATGGTGAAGTATAGTTGGAATATGCTTGGCGAAGATTGTAAAACAGTTTTAGTGGGCAATTTTAATATAGATTTCGATTCCAAAGCTGTGTTTTATGGAATAAGAAAGCAAAACACTGCTCACTCATGGATTAGGATGCCCGTTCCAAACAGTGTTTAAATGGTAAGTATAGTTGGAATATGCCTGGTGAAGATTGTAAAACACTTTCAGTAGGCGATTTTAACACTACAAGGCACCTGGTATACTATGTGGAGCAACCACTTTAAATTATTTCTCTACGTCGATAAAATACTAGTACAGACATCTGTCGGTTTTTAAGAGTATTTATACATAGATAGCAACGGTATAATTCAGGCTGTTGCTTGTAGATGTACTTGCTGTTCATATTTTTGATTTAAAACTGAATACTCATTTTTGATTCCAAAACTGATTTAAAATTTAGACAGTCATACGGGACATTGTTAAACGCGGAAAAGTGACTTAGATCAAAATATTTATTGCTTTATATCTCGGTAAATTTTGGTCGTAAAAGGGCAGAATTTTTATTTATTTATTTATTTATTGTGAATCAAATTGTATAAAGAAAAAATTTCTAAATATAACTGATAGGACGGGGGGACCGTATAAAAATTTAAATTCCGTAATTTTTATAGGTATTGATTTGTTGATTGTTTTTGGTGTAATAGATTATATCATGTAAAGCATTTTTGCTACTGGAACTATGTGTCTCTGACGAACGGTTTAGGAAATAGCCGTTGGGCACCGTTAGCACTGGACACCCCGCTTTTAACAGATGAAAATGTTTCAGATTCAAGAGCACTAGACTGCTATTATAGTTTTAAACCTGGAAATTTTTTAGTCTTATTTTTAATTTTTTTTTTTTTTTTTTTTTTTTTTTTTTACTGGCTTTTGTGGATGGAAAACTCAGCTTCGATTAATTGCGTAAGAAAAAAAGAGAAAAAAGAAAAGAAAGGAAAGAAATAAGCAATGCATGACATAAAAAATAGAAGATAAAATAAAATGAATATTTTTAAAACTGTCTGATCTTCATTGATTCTGCAGAAAAACCCCACCTTTTACTTAAGACACTAAAACCAAACAAAAAAAAAAAAGCACAAATCTGCTTTTTCGCGGTTTTCGAGAATAAATTACAGGCCACTTCACAAATCTCAGACTAAAACCGTCACACCCCTGAAAATAAAGCCATATAAAGGAACGTTCGAAACTACCGCAGAAATGGCTTCTCAGAAATCGGTCATCGCAACCCTGCATTTATGAACACAAAAAAGAAACTGGCAAACTACGAGAAGAGACCTTTTTGTTTATTTTAAAACACGCCAAGACGGAAGACCCAAATGAAACTGAAGAAATGTCCTGATAACAGATTTAAAAGCCATTTTCCATTACGCCGGGTTGAGTTACTTCCATGCTGCTGCCTGAAAGTATCGTTTTTATTCTGTGTTTCTCTACTTAATAAGACTTCTGGGGTTCTCTAATCTCGAGGTGGCTTGGAAATGGTTGATCTGTTTGTTTATATCTATACATATTTTTTTTTCTGTGAACTTTGTTTACATTTTAAGTTTTTCAGCGGGTTATGCTTATGTCTCTCCAGTTTCAAATATTTGAAGGGATGGAAAAAAATGTGTCAGGATCCATTAGGAGCAACGAACCCAATGCTGGAGATAATGTGTTAACGAAATTAACCTAAAGAATAAACTCAACTGCTTTCTGTTCATACTACTTTACGGGTTGGATACTTGGAGATTTTTGCGGATGTTACCGTGTTTACTCGCGTAATAGTCGCACATTTTTTTGCCAATTTTTCATTGTGAAAGTCTAAGTGCGACTATTATGCGGTACGAAATATTAGGTTGTAACGAAAGTTTCCCGCCACCGCAAACATCGGAAGCACACAGTTCGCGTTGGCGTATTTGCTCATATTTTGTGAAATGATTTTTGGCATTTGAAAGAAAGAGACTTGCTTTATGACACTGTGTTGTGAAATCTGTAAAAAATATTGTTATCATTAAGAACAAGGTGTCTCAAATGGAACTATCACTCTAGAGGATTAGAACCATCCTTTACTTCCAGTTGTGTTGCAAAAAGTCAGCTACAGAATATCAACGAATTATGAGTACAGCTTTAAGTACTATTGTTGTATCATGTGACACGGTACAGGTTTGGTACTGAAAGTTCAAAAACAGGTATCTAAGGAGTTAGAAGTTAGTTTTTCAGGCAGATATGGCGGAAAACTTTCGTTACAACCTGATATATTACATATACTGTGCACTCTAATGCTAGAACATTACTACTAGAAAAAAAAAAAAAAAAACATTGTAATAAATAAGTAATTTACCAAATATTTCCAGATTATGCGCTGTTTGTTAAATACACGATTTTCGTCAGTTGCACAGAAAATAAACGCATATTTCTCTTTATAGTAATATTTTTATAGACATAAAATTCACGAATTGTGAAAATTTTGACAAAAAATAATACATAATTCATAATGAATCACTTTTATTGAAGGTTTTAGTAGCGCTGTAGTTCTGGAAAGAGCTGATAATTTTCTATTTTCTTAGTGAAGGTCAAATACACGACTGCGACATTCATGCGAGAAAAATATTTTTAGATTTTTTCTTCTTCAAAACGGGGGTGCGACGATTATATGCGAGGGCGACTATTAAGCGAGTAAACACGGTATTTCATGTTAGTGACATAAGGTGCTGAATGGTTTCAGGGATTTTAGCATTTTTTGTAGCTAGTATAATAGCTAATAAAAAAAAATTGCTTACAAATAAAAATATTTTGCGTAAAAGTACAGATTATATTTACAAGACAGCGTGCCACCTAATAGCGAAATTTCATTCTTTGGTGATTCTTAGTTGATTAGAGCGAGAGCATAATAGATAGTCATTTCGCATTACGGTTCTCGTTGACACTTATTAACACCTTGCCTGTGACGTCCGAACTGAGTTCGGGCAAAGCAAATGTTCCAATTTTGGAATGTCCGACCTGAGTTAATTAACAAAATTAAAGAGAAAAGAAAATTTTCCATTTTTGCACGTTTTTTTTCTCAAATATATTCCACAGGAAAGGATTTAAGTAGTCAAAGACGGCGAATGGAATCTCAAATTTTACCTTTGATCAGTCCCGAAGACTCGCAAATGTGGAAAGTCAGTGCTACCTTTCTGTTTAAGTATAACTATTACAGATAAAGTGGTAAAAGACCAGTTACAGAACTGTAAAATCTTCTCAACGTAACATAATGACGACGTGAGCTGCCATGTTCAAGGCTTCAAAATATCAGGTTGTAACGAAAGTTTTCCGCCAGATCTGCTTGAAAAACTAACTCCTTAGATAACTGTTTTTGAACTTTCGGTACCAAACCTGCACAGTGTTACGTGATACAACAACAGTATTTAAAGTTCTACTCATATTTCGTTGATATTCTGTAGCTGACTTTTTGCAACACAACTGGAAGTAAATGATGATTCTAATCCTCTAGAGTGATAGTTCCATTTGAGACACCTTGTACTGCTAGTACTTAATGATAACTATACTTTTTACAGATTTCACAACATAGTGTTATAAAGTAAGTCTCTTTCTTTCAGATGCCAAAAATCGTTTGACAAAATAGGAGCAAATACGCCAACGCGAACTGTGTACTGACGATGTTTACGGTGGCGGGAAACTTTCGTTACAACCTAATAATTCATGTTTTCTTCGAACAAAACGATGATCCATAAGAAAAAACAAAATAAATGAATAAATAAAGTAATCTCAACTCATCATTTTACGTAACATTATAGGAACCCTAGTTTCAATAAAGAAAAATGATACCGTAAAAAATAAATAGACGTTCCATCAGCATGATGCCATTTTAAAAATAAAATTCCCCTGTCACAAGCACATCGCACACACACCAAGCGTTCTACAGACAGGCTTGCGATGAAAAATTCGGGGTACAAAAGAATACAAAAAAATAAAGTAACAAATGTTGGTCTTTACAAAAATGTAGCAAATTTCTATGGGGTCCACGGGAAAGCATAATAATCGAGAAAGGACGGCTTTGTCAGATGCCTGTAACTGTAACCTTTCAGGGGAACAACAAAACAGAAAAGAACTTTATAGAGCGGCTAGGAGGCAAAACAGCTGTTCAGTGCCATAAGGATAGGGAAATGTTTATCAACAAATGCTGGGGTTGGTTTTCGCTCTTGCTTTTGCTGTAATGTAAACTTTTTTTATCTAATGGCGTTGCCAAAAAAAAAAAAAAAGAAAACAGAAAAGAAACAAGTGCCTTGGAGAAAATTACGATGAGAGTGTTAATAGGAAAACACACTATAATTTCAAAATATTATACAGCAAAACCTCGCTATAACCATACTCGATACAACGATAAATCTCTCTATAACGATAAAATTTTAAGGTCCCGTGGTATTTACATACAATATAATCTCTCCTCGATATAACGATAAATCCCTCTACAACGATCATTTTATTGGGTCCCTTAAATATCGTTGTATCGAGGTTTTACTGTTCTATGAATTATAGTATAAACCGGCATTCAAGTTCTTAATCATTTTTCACGATAAATAAATAGTTTGGCATAGCTCATGAGTCAGCGGCACCCACAAGCTCACAAGATTAAGAAAGAAGGGGGATCCCAGATCCTTGTCCACAGTTTTTGAGATTCTAACTAAGCAGCAAGCCTGGGATGGCGAATATTTAGAACTGATCAATAATGGATAACTTATGATGGCGCCCACCGCCCTCCCAATTCCTCAGCATACATACAGATTTTCATTCTTCAACAATGAACATTACAATGAACACCGAGTAGCCTTTTCTATGAAATAATGTTATATTTAAGTTTGAACAAATATTTTAAGCGAAAATATATATTTTTTAGACTTTTAGAGTAAAAACAAGAATACGGGGTCGATCCATGAATCCTTTTCAGGGTCCCATTTTTATGAAAATTCCTTAAAGTAATGAAATTCACAAAATTAAGGAATTTTCATTTTGTGAATTTCAACACTTTTGTGAATGTCACAGTTTTGTGAATTTCAGCACTTATTTTTGCTAATTTTTATAATAATTTTTAATGAAAGTCACTTTAAAAAAAAATAATTGATAATAAAAGATTATAATGTAGGGTAAAATGCGAATGAAGGGCCGTTTTAATCAATTGTATTTTCGTGAAGGGGCCGCTTTTTAATCGATTTGCATTTTAATCGATTGCATTTTTGTGAATAGGGATGGACGCGAGAGGGAAAATTGGTGTCTCGCAAAACAGCCTAAAAGCTTTGTCTCGTCTCGCAAAATCCCTATATTGTAAGGTTAAAAATGTCTGTCTCGTCTCGCAAAAAATCGTCTCGCGTCCATCTCTATTTGCGAAGGGGCGGCAAAACGGACCCAATTTTCGTCTGCATCGACTCCTGGAATAAGTTGGAGGATTTTTAAAATATGCCTTATCACGTCCACCTTATCACTTGCTAGGAAGTTTTTCTTGCGACCCCCCCCCCTGACCCCCGCAACCGCTCTGCTCCCCAATGGTTGGAAACCGCTAGTCTAAATTACCAGAAATATATCACGTCCCTTAAACCGACAAAAAAAATCATGAGCAGATAAAACACACAAGAGATTATTCTCGGAAATAGCTTTCCTTTCGGGCCTCGCGTATTTTTATTTTTCCCACGAATAATAAACCAGTCATCGTAACCGGTAGTTAACGGTCCGACCTCGACCAGGTCGCGATTTACATCACAACGCATAAGACAGGTAAAAAAAGAACACGGTGAAGAGAGATAGAAAATGACTGGCTTCGATAGGGAGATATTCCAGCAAAATCGTCTGCCATAAACATCAGTCTGGAAACACGGTGGTAGAACATCGCCTTTTTTTTTTAAATATATTTTTACGACTACTAATAAAAAATAGAATAAATGGTGGAGGGTTCAAACTCCAAGAACCTTTATCAGGTGTTTTTCACTCACAGAGCCAGCCAGCATGTCTGCAGTCATTTTACACCTGCGTGGGTGTTAAATAGCTTCGAGGTTGCGAATATTAATGCAAATTATACACACATGATGAGGGGGATTAAATGAATTTTACACGTTTGGTTCCAAGGCGGCGTACAAAGGGCGCAGAGGGTCTGCCTGACCAATTCTAAATTCACGTCATAGCCAAATAAATTAGGGTGCCGTGTTCGTGAACATTACACTTCAGTGTTTGAGCTACAGAAAAAATTGCTTCATGTTGGAGGTTGGTGGCAACCAAAAATATATCCGTAAAATCCTGGAAATAAAAAAAAATTTATCACAAGCAATCCAAAGTTTCTCGTGGCAACGATTTGATGAAAACTTTTTTAAACAGTCTGCCGGTGGCCCTCCATTGCATCAACAACAAAGTATACCGCAATTTCGAACTCATCAAATCTATTACAGCCCACGAAAAACTTGGTAATTGCCGAAACAATTTCAGCCGAAAAGCACTTTAATAGCCAATCAGAATATTGCAAAGCTCCGATGATACGTAATGATACGCAATTAAGATTTCGCGAACGAGATTAACCGGCCCAGGGAAGGAAAAAAGAATTATTATTATTATCTTTTTTTAAATAGAGGCAGGCTTATCGCTTTAGCGGGTCCTTGCCTATAATTCGATAATGGGCCCGACCGATGTTTAGAAATCTACGTTAAGAGTTAGAGATAAGAACCAATTAAAGTTGTAACCGTTTAGCTCTGATTTGCATGGTCTTTTGATGAAGTTGCAAATGGGTTACAGTTTTGTTCGAGGTAATTATTCCCGTTGGATAAAAATTAGCTTTTTCTAAACTCTCATACAAGTTTTCCAATTAAAAATGAGTTTCAGCGCTGATGCCCCCTAGCGTGGAGGGTGAATAATTTCGAGATAGACAGTCCGGGGGACGCTTAGCATTGCGGGCAAAGGGGGGCACTTGCCTCCCCCTGGATTTTTGTATGGCGTTTTTTTTATCCCTTCTTTTTTTGTTCTTTCCTAATGGTAACCATATGCAAAAGTAATCTTTGACCTCTCCTTGGAAATATTATGCCGACGCCCAAGGTTATTAGGATTTTAGCGGAGCTGCTCTAAGTGGCCTTTTAGCAACTGAGTAGCAGTGAATTATAGTTACCATGGCCAAATTTTTAAAGATGGAATTAGGAAAAATTATCGCAGTATACCCAACTCTGCAATGAAAATTGGAGCATTTGATAAATTCGATGATTTTTCTCAAATAATTACAAAAAACCTATACCGTACCACCATCTTTTTTTATTCTTTATAAAATGGCCAGATCAGCGGCCTACTGTAGGCTTGACCGCTACGAAAAACAGATGATGGTCATTTCCTTATGGGGACACCTATTTGGCAGACCAACTTTGTCTCCATAAATGGATACCTAATTTTGAACCCATTCCAGATGAGAGACTTTGCACCTGGATCTGCAAGGAACATAAAGGACAATATAGCCACGAACAGGTTTTACGTGCACCAGGTCCCTTTAACGTCCACGGCTCCACGGCAGTTCAACCGAGAGAGGTTTTCACCCTCTCAATCACTGGCCAAGCTGGGGCTGCTTCACTTCCCGTGTTGGTAATATAGTGGATAAAAAAAATAATAATAATAAATGTTGGTAAAAACTGATATTTGACTGAGCATTTATCGACCCCCCCCCCCCTCCTAAAAAAAGTCTTCGCAATAGCCCTGAGTACATTTATGCGTTGCAAGTGCCCAGTGGCGCACCCAGTATTTTAGTTTAGGAGGGGCTGGGCTACAAATACTGCTGAACTCGGTTATAGTAACCTCAATTATAGTTACAACTCTCTTATAACGTCAAAATATTCTGTGCCAGTCGACGTGCCCGTAGAACACAACCCCACGAGCAATGTAACTCATTTTAGAATCAAATAATTATTTGATCTTTTCAGTGATGCTGTAACCAAGTTTAACTGTGTTTCATGCTCTAACTGTAAGTTTTTATGTAAAAACTAACAGTTTGTCACGTTTTTATTTAAAAAACATCTTTTTTGGTAAAAAGTATTTTAGAAATAATTTGAAGACAATTTTTAAAAAGAAAACATTTAACTCATTAGTGACAATTTTCAATACTTTTCACTTCTAATTTCCCACCTTTAGGGGAGGCTTCAGCCCCTATAGTCCCCTCCGTGGGTGCGCCTATGCAAGTGCCTGTTAGAAATATGAAGAAAATAATGTCATTATGGCACTTTGACATTTTTTAAGTGAACTGCCTACCTTTGGAACACTTTTTTGTTGAATAATACAAAATTTATAAAGAAAAGATATTTTTACTAAGAATGCAAAAAATCAGTGGCGTAGCCAGAAATTTTTCATGGAGGGGAGGGGGGGGGTTACGACTACTGCATCTCACACATATGTATACGTGCTTGTGATAAGGGAGTGAGAAATATACATTTTGCGTGGCAAAAAAAATCCTCATGGGGGGTGACTCCCTATCCCCCCCCCTTGGCTACGCCACTGCAATACATAATCATGAAAACGGGGAGGATTACAATATTTTCTTAACATTTCAAGAAACGGGGAATTTTGACTATAAATTATGCAAAATTTTATGCTTACGATAGCAGCTCTAAAACCATTCCTATTATTTTAATCACAATTTCCTTTATACAGCATACTCTTGTGACACTTATCTGTGCAATGAATTAAAAGTTTAAAATTTTTTTAAATATGCTAATAATGCTGAATGGAAAACCAAGTAATTTTCATCAAAAAATCATTAAAAAATTATATGCATGAGCCTAAAAAAAAATGAGCAATTTTTTATAGAAAGCTTGGATTTTAGTTCAAAACACAACTTGACGTATGTCAAAGAGTGCAAAAAAAAAATTAAATTCAATATCTATAGTAGTTTTTGAGTTATCACTGTGTATGAAAATCACCGAAAAACAAATTCTTCAGAAATCGCAATTAAATATTCATCGTTTGAATCGCTTTTCATCGCTTCCAGTGCACTCTTTTGTTTGTAACTCGGCTTCTAATTATTGTAATGACAAAAATAAACTATTTTTTGAAAACTTAAAAACTGCTCTTTAAAATTACAATAAAAGTGCAAAAAACATTTTTTCTAGCTGGTCATTTTAGGATAGACAGTCCCCTTAAAGTTGGTGGTGCCCTACAGCGGGCACTATATTAAATGCAATGCGATAAAATTTTGTAGCATTTCAGCTAAGCTTTTGTCTTCGGCTGTAAGTACATGTAAACAGGGTTGAATTATTATCAGCATCATTGAGTAAGTGAAAATAACATTCTCTGCGTTCTTTTGAATTTTTCATTTTGTCGCTACATTATGTGCAAAAAGTTTTGTATTTTTTTAAAGATCTTATACCCCTCCCTCCCATGGTTTTAAGCCAAATGGTTTTTTACTCAAAAAAAAAACAAGTTTTTTTTTTTTAAAGAATAATTTAAAATTGCGAATACTACAGATAGAATACGTTCCGATATAATTTAAAATAATCCTTATAAGTATCAACAATAAGTTTTTATATCAATCTAATAGATACCTTATTGTTTTGGCCCCTGGTTGTTATTAAAAATATCTATTGCAAGTTCAGTTTTTTTTTTACCGACAAAGGTCGTACTTTTGTTTCAAATAATGAAATGATCGACTTCAAGTTCAAATCTAGACCATTTTGCGAAATTTCTGATATTAGAAACGTTGGTCCATATATTTGCGCAAATTAACAAAATTAAAACAAATGAAACCTTTTTCAAGCGAGAAATTGGAGAAATAATTACGAAACTTGGAGAGCTTATTAAAATTTCCTGCGTTAGATTTACAGTCAGAAATAGTTTATTAAAGTGTAATTTAACAATGGAAAGAAAGACATACCTGCTATATTATTGCAATTTATATATTTTTTTTAATAACTGATAAAAATGCACATCAATTATATTACTGCATTCATATGTCATAATTGTGTCATAATTATTAACCTCTAGATTATCAGGAAAAAAAATGGTATACAAAATTTCATTATACAGTTTTATTAACACTTTAATAATGTAGCTAATTTTTAATTTTTTTTTTTTTTTTTTTCAGAAACGCTCTCACTAGTGTAAAATTGATGGTACCGACCGTTTACAAATAAAAAGTTACCGGAGAGTGAATCCATAAAGTTTGAGAACCACTGGTATATAACACGTTGGAGAGAGCAGCAAGTAGCAATGGTGTACCCCAGGGAGGAGGGTGTTAAACCCCCACCCCCTCCCCTAAAATCTGACACTGGAAGCTTCGACTCATTCACAAGCATTGTTTTTTTTTTTTTTTTTTTTTTTACTTAAAGTATAAGTTTATATAACTAAAAATTTTAATTATAAAGGAAGTGTGGATTATATTACAATTTATTTCCACTATTTAACTTTCTAGTTAATTTATGTAATTATCAATGCTAGGAGGAACCCCTACCCGCCCCCTCCAAAAAAAAGGGGGGGGGGACAAAACTGGGTGCGCTGATAGCAAATAGTAAAAGTTTTGCAATGAAGGTACGTTTAATAATTACGCCACTGGTACACTGGTACTGCTCCATCAGCAGTCCTTTGAATGCTACACTGATGAGAGAGAACAGGTTAAACTAAGGTTCAAGGTTTAACTCTCAAAATACTCGACAATTTTTTTAAACATATGCTCAAGGGCAGAGGCGATCATCCCTCCCTCCCCTCTAGTTTGAATACACCTCTGCTGGGGATAATGAGTAAGGGCCTTACTCATTAAATGCTTTCAGGCGAATGATCTCAAACACGCATGTTAAATCAACAGGCGTAGCGTCGGGTCAGGGCGGGGGATACATAAGCAAGTGTAACCCCCCCAAAAACGTACCCGGGGGTGTGGTCCAAGGGGTCCGTACCCCTCCGAAATTTGAGTTTTTGTTAACAAAAAATAATGATGAAGTCTTTTTGTGAAAAAATCCGCCTTTTTCACCGTTTGGACTCCCTCCGAAATTTTTGGACCCTCCCCGAAATTTTTTTCAGGGTACGTCCCTGCCCCCCCTCCAACTAATTTGGTGTGTTTTGCGTTATGGCAAGCTTACACGAGGGACATCTGGGAGGGATGCCTTGTTCGAGGGACTTTTTAAGGGGTTCCAAAGCGTATTGACGTTCATCCCCCTCCTCCCCTCCAACTTGGTCTAAAAATCTTTTTATTTAAAGCATTTGTCCCTAAATCAGGGCCGTACCCAGGAAAAAATTTCGGGGGGGGGGGGGACCAAGAGGTGAAAAAGGCTACATTTTTTCACAAAATGGCTTCATTTTTATTGTTTTGTTAACAAAATTTTAAATTTCGAGCAGGGGGGGGGGAGACCGGACACCCTGGTCGTCCCCCCCCCCCTTGGGTTACGGCCTGGCCCTAAATATAAGAAAAATGTCCCTTTTCACATCTTGATTTCATGAAATTTTAGGATTCAAAATACGGGATTTTGAATGGTCTATATTGGTTTTATATGAGGTTTTGATATGTTCTGCTGGCCGGATGAAAATCTGTGGTGGGCACATCGGGCCCGCGGGACGGAGGTGCCCTAGCGAAATAAGTTTTTTTATTATTATTATTCATTATGTTAAAAGATTAATGGGGGAAAAAATACTGGTACTTACAGTATCGTTGTCTCCTCCGGTACATCGGGGACAGTATCCAGTTGCAGGAACATGCACCTGACCGTCGTCCGAAAACAGAGGCATCTCGCCGGACATTGCCCGCGCACGGCACCGACCACTGTCAACAACGCCCAAGCAAGGGCCCACAAGGACTTTCGGGTCCCCATCGGTAACAAAAGAACAAAAAATAAAAGTTTGGAAATTTTCACTCGCAGACGAAAATAGCCTTTTTTATATATTTATTTATTTCCCCCGGCTTTGTGTCCCCGTTCACTCAACTCGACTCGTCTCGTCCGCGACTTATCGCCGACAAACTTTTACTCTTTTGATGTGTTGCTGCAGCAAGCAGGGAAGCTGGGGATGAGAGAGACGGGAGCGATTTTGCACCGCCAAATGATCGCCAATGAAGCGAGGAAAGGGGGGCTAAGGCGCGCGTTTTTTTTTTTTTTTTTAACTCGCCTGACTCTTGCAGGTCTATCATTCGCTTTTAAAAAAATGTCACTATTAAAGCTCTTAAGGTTGTTTCACTTCAAAATCGTGCAACTTTTGACCAGCTTAAAAAAATGGCTAGAGACACAGAAAATTTTAGAATGTCTCTTTACAAGTAACACTGTGAACTGACATTGAGAATGAACTTTTAAGAGTTAGAGACGAGACGGGCTCTGGCAGGATCGGGAGGAATTTCTCCTTTATTGCACATATTCCTTTTAAACAGATTTCAAAAAGTGGTTTATGGGAGAAATAAACTAATTATTATTATTGGATAAACTTGAACATGAAGAATTAGAAAGTGCATTAAGACTTTGCTATTATATTTATCTTTCATTTGCACAAATTGCAAAATTTATGATATTCTGCCAGTGAAGTCATTGACTTTAATTTATCTATTAGCTGAAAGCTCTGGCTCGGGCTCCGGCTTAAATATTGTCGCTCGGTCTCGGGCTTTAAAAAATGATCCGAAATTCATCGCTAATAGGAGTTACGAAATTGTCAGAAAAAGATGCTTAACATACGGAATTTTCCGATATTCCCAAATTCTCCACCCATTTTTAAAAGCAATTTTTGCGCTGGTAATTTTTTTTTTCTTCTGGAAGTTGCTTCAGACATACAGACAAATTTACTGTTAGTGTCAGTCGTCAGTCTATAGTGCATAGGTTGAAGGCTTAATTTTTTTTCGAGTGTGACGACGATCGCTCCCCATTTAGAACAAACACCCTTAATTTCTAACCAAATAAAAAAGTGCAGAAACCAGTGATGGACCAAGAAAAGTTTCCAAGCGAGGGGCGAGAACTAACATAGTGTCAGAGATGGGTCTCCCTTTTTTTATTTTTACTTTTTACCTGTTCATTTTTACTTTCCGAACATGTACCATGTAAGGAAAGTATTGTAATCATGAAAAAATTCGACTTCGAGATTTTGGTGTATTGACACGTTTTGAGGTCTTCTGAATTCATTTATGCTATTTTTACGAGATATATGTATGTATGTGTGTGTGTGTGTGTGTGTGTGTGTGTGTGTGTGAGTGAACACGATAGCTCCTGAACGGGGCATGCGATTGAGCTCAAATTGGGTATGTATTTTATAAACCACCGTCGCAAGACCTGTATTGATTTGGGTGTGTATAGGACTTATAGTTTTTCTACAGGGCTACGTCAAAGATTTCTTTTACATTATGGCTTATGGGGGGAAATTCTGGAAAGTGCGCTAGCGTTTAAACGGTTCATTCGATTGAGCTCAAATTGGGTATACATGTTATAAACCACCATCGCAAGACCGGTATTGATTTTGGTGTGTATAGGACTCATAGTTTTTCTACAGGGCTACGACAAAGATTTCTTTTACATTATGGCCTATGGGGAGAAATTCTTGAAAGTGCGCTAGCGTTTAAACGGTACATTCGATTGAGCTTCAATTTGGTATATATATTTGAATGATTCATCGATTAAAATTTATTTAAATTCTTGGTAATGATCTTAATCGTAAGTGTTCGGAAAGTCGAGTGGAGTCACTCCAGATTTTTAATTTTGTGAAACCAGTTTCAGTGCACTAACGCTACCGTACTTCAAATGTAAAATTAATTTAAAATTTTGTAAAATTACGCACAAAAGAAGGCACTCTAAAAATGATCGTTTTGGGTGGAATAGAAGATCTATCCTTCTTCAATTACAAAAAGTTCCATCATCCGCACAACCAGAAAAATTAAAACATCCAAATAATAGCTGCACACATGTGGTCAAGTATCTATAAAACCAGCCCTAAATGACGTCAGTGGCGGATCTAGAGGTGGGAGGAGCGCACTTGACTTCCCTTGACGAAAGTTTAGACTATAGAAGATTGACTTTTTTTTTATAATTCTAACGGATTTACAAAAAAACAGGAGACAGAAAAACTTGTGCCAACCCCAGATTTTGTTTTTTTTTTTCTGGATAGGCCACTGATTATTGAACTGTTCACCTAGCTATGTCACCCGCAACTATTTTGATAGAAATCAAATCTATTCTTCGTGACTGACAACAATCAAAACGTCAGAGTTTGGTATTCAAAGAGCGGGAACACTGCGCTGTAAAGGGTTAAAAAAATTATAGGGCTAAAGAAATATTTTATTTATTTTTCTTTCTTGAGGGTCGTTTTAAATACCGGCAAGATGGCGGTCGATCGTGTCAGCAGAAGCTGTGTCGAAAATAGTCTCTAGATCTCTGGCATGCGATGGGCGATTCGATCGACCGCCATCTTGCTGGTAGTTAAATCGAGCAATGGCAACGGCTGGCGTTTTTTACTTTCCGAACATGTACCATGTAAGGAAAGTATTGTAATCATGAAAAAATTCGAATTCGAGATTTTGGTGTATTGACACGTTTTGAGGTCTTCTGAATTCATTTATGCTATTTCTACGAGATGTATGTATGTATGTGTGTTTGTGTGTATGTGAGTGAACACGATAGCTCCTGAACAGGGCATGCGATTGAGCTCAAATTGGCTATATATGTTATAAACCACCGTCGCAAGACCGGTATTGATTTTGGTGTGTATAGGACTTACAATTTTTCTACAGGGCTACGACAAAGATTTCTTTTACATTATGGCCTATGGAGGAAAATTCTGGAAAGTTCGCTAGCGTTTAAACGGTACATTCGATTGTGCTCAAATTGGGTATACATGTTATAAACCACCGTCGCAAGACCTGTATTGATTTTGATGTGTATAGGACTTACAGTTTTTCTACAGGGATAAAATAAAGATTTCTTTTACATTATGGCCTATGGGGAGAAATTCTTGAAAGTGCGATAGCGTTTAAGCGGTACATTCGATCGAGCTTCAATTTGGTATATATGTTTGAATTATTCATCGATTAAAATTTATTTAAAGGCTTGGTAATGATCTTAATCGTAAGTGTTCGGAAAGTCGAGTGGAGTCACTCCAGATTTTTTGTAAACGGTTGCGCTTCAAAGGATTAAAGACCTATTCACGTCGAAAAAGAACACTTCTTTGTAAGTCAGCAGCCATTCTCCCCCCCTCCCCTGGCTGATTAACTTATTCATATGTTGCATCTACAGAAACTATCCCATATCCTTTTAAGGTCAAAATTTGTTTGACCTGGATCGAAATCAAGTTATACCACGAATTGCAAATGAAAAAAACAGGGAACTCTTATTTGTAAAAGAGCAGATCGACATAACAGGGCCGTATCGGTCAAGAGAAAATAACACACTGACGTCGTGCTTTGTGTTAAATCACGATTTTAATGTGTTTGCATTGATTTAGGAGGAAGAGAGATGCATGGAATCTTCGACACGCCCATCCCTTAGGAGAGACGATGTATGAACGTTGTTCCATCTCAGGAAAACAATACAATTTTTATCAACACTTTTCGGCTTCCATTTGCCTGAGAGAAGGGCTCACCCCGAACGGGGTTCGGGCTCGTGAGAAATTTCTCCTTTATTGAACACGCTCCTTGTAAACAGATTTTATAAAGCGATTCATGGGAGAAATAAACTTATTATTGTTACTTGATAAACTTGAATATAAAGAATTAGTGCATTTTCAGAGTTTGCTATTATAATTGTCTTTCATTGGCACAAAATTAGCATACTCTGTCAATGAAGTCATTGACTTTTATTTATCTATCAGCTGAAATCTCGGGCTCGGGCTCGAATTAATCCTCTGGCTTTAAAAAATGAGCCCAAACTCATCTCTATCTAATTTATTTGCCAGCAGACTTATTTGCTCTGATTTATTTGCTAGCCACCGCCGAGCGGACTTTCGGAACTACAGATTTAACGTGCACGTACACCGAATGTACATGGTGGTCTTTAGTGGTATCGAACCCGCAACCCTCAGGTTACTTTTTTTTTTTTTTTTTTTGACCAAAAATTATGAATTTTTGTATATATATGCTTCGAAGTATGACAAAATTAAATACTTAAAAAAAACTCACAAATATTCCTTTTTTGAAATTTAAATTTAAAAAAAGGAATTTTTTAAAAATGTCTCTTGTGCGCCAATTTTTATTTTTTCCTACCTTCAAAAATGTATTCCGAACAAATTGTCTTATTAATTTAGAGATTCGTTGAAAAGTAAAATTTCAGGAAGTATCTTTATACATTAGCACTGAATTTTCACAAAATTTTCATTTTTTTTATAAACTTATATTGAATTTTTATAATCTTAATGACACCAAAATTAAACGGGAGAAAGTTATTTTGTATGTGTCTGGAGTCTCTGTATGACTTTTATAAGATTTCTCTTGTTGTCGCAAGGGACATTTTTAAGACACAGAACTGCGAAAATATGCATTGTGCACCAAAGACATTTTTTCGGACATTAAAGGGTCATTTATGAGAATTTTAAACTCTTCCCCGTGTTCAAATATCTATGTATACCTATTTCATAGCGATCAGTTGCACAGTCAAGAAGTGATACACTGCAGCGCGATCTAGTGGTTAATTAAAGTAATGATTTGCTACAGTGCCGTCAAGTGGCGAGTTATAGCAAAATGGATAACGCCAAATATTCTCATTGTTCAAATAGCTATGTATACTGATTTTCATAGCGACCGTTTGAATGGTCAAGAATTTGGCCTGCTGCAGCGTCATCTAGTGGCAGTTAAAATAATAATGCATTGCAGTGCCATCTAGTGGTGAGTAACATCAAAAGGAACGCACGTTAGAATATATTCTTCGTGCTGAAATGTGTAAGTATAAGAAATTTTATGCCGATCAGTCGGAACGGTATAGAAGTTGATGCGTTGCAGCGCCATTTAGCGGCAAGTTACAGCAAAATGGATACTGAAAAATATTCTCCGTGTTCTAATATCCGCGTGTACCAAATTTCATCGAAATCGGTTGGACGATATTCGCATAGTAAACGGCTAAACGGAATAGAATTCGACGTTCTGCTGCGCCACCTGGTGGCAAGTTAGAGGAAAACGGATAGCATAAAAAGCTTCTCCATGATAAAAGACTTAGGTGAACCAAATTTCATGGTGCAACGGTGCTCAACGGTGCTGGAGTTTTTCAACCTCATACACATACCAACATTCATTTTTATCTATAACCAGTGTCATTATATATCCCAGTCTCAAATAAAATCCAGTTTCAAATCTAAGCCTCGCCAAAGTGCCAACATACGCCATTTTGCAAGCGTTTTTTCAGGAAATCATTCGAAGCATTGACTTAGCAGCAATAATATATGGGAAATGGTTCGCACCGCGAAAAAGTAAAGCAAGCCTTTATTTGAAAATGGAATCCCTTAATACAGCCGAATTTTTTAAAATTATCAACTATAACGTGTTTTATTCATCGTTACTCCGATGTACTAAATGAGAAGATTTCAATTTTCTGAAATTTGGCGGAATTCCCCCAACTTAAATCAATGTACTCATTTGCGAGAATTCTGGAGATAGATCGATTGAAATCCCTTAATAACTGCATTATTTCTTCACGGATCATTAAAATTTAACGCTGTATTCTAATAAAACCTTTGCACTTGTTTTCAAAAATCTATTTCCTTAAGCTCTCAATAAATTGCGCCAAGCCGAAATCTGTGCAAACCGCTAGAACTCACTTTCTCAAAATCGGCATTTGAGCCATTTTATTTTTTCGCCAAACTAAAATAATTTACCTATTAGCCTCGGAAATCTTCAATTCTTATTGTTTTGCGTATAAAGCATTTCATTCCTGCTCCGATTTCCCATGCACACGATATTATAATAAAAAATAATAATCTTACAAATATAAACTAACAAAAAAAAAAATCTTTATTATTCTTTTATTTTTACTTTGAGAATTTAAAACATTTTATTCGGCAAAATCGCCACACATGGCAACCACGATCCTTATTTCACACTTTTTTCACTACAGGGGTTACAATTACGGAAAGCTTTTTGCGTGGAGAACATAAAAAATCTCTTAAATTCCGGGAACGGGTGGACTTTCAAAGTTTTAAAGTGGACTATGATTTATTCTATATTATTTTACATATCTGTGCAAAATTTCAGGCTGATAGGTCCTTTTTGTGATTTGTATACAATCAAATCCACAAACAAACAAACAAACAGAATTTCATTTTATTCATAGGAATGGAGTTCTGATCTCTGTTATGAATTTAATAAGATTTCTTCTTGGTCGAAATGGACATTTTTAAGACACAGAACTGCGAAAAATTCATGTGCACAAAAGACATTTTTTCGGACATTAAAGGGTCATTTATGATACTTACATTTTTGAAACCTTATAACGTTTTACTAATTAAGTTAGAGACTATCGGTTTTTCCGTCTCAGACACAGTAAAAATCATAGAATATTAATACATTAAAGTAAAAATTGCGATTTTTGGCGGATTTTTCGTAATGACATAGCTCACCATTCAAAACGGCTGTGCGGCACAGCCAGCTGCGTCAAAAAAGTTTCTTTAGATCTGTGGCACGCGATGAACGTTTTTATCGTCCGCCCTCTTGCTGGTAGTTAAGTCGAGCGATGGCAACGGCTGCCCTTTTTCCAGCATTGGGAAAGGGTTGCGCCTCAAAGACCGTGTTGAGTTAGTATACTTTAAAGTCGCCCAGGCGGTGTAGTGGCTGAAGAACCATTCTATCACGTCTTGGGTCGGGTTCGAATCCCGGCTTGGGCATGGATGTCAACTTGTCCATCCCTTCACTGGGTGTAACGCTGGCCGCCCGATGGGAGCCCCCCTAATAAAATAGCCGCAATAACCCTCGGGCAGCTGCAGCGGACAATGCCTGATCGGCAAATACCCGCCCGTCGCCAGGCTCTGATTAATTAAAATCAGATTATGCAATGTAAAGTATGAAATGAAGAAAAGTTCAGATGCGTCTAAAATGCACTATCTCATGGAAAATGTTTTTTTTTTCCCCTCCTTTGGATTTTTTACTTTGCTTCTATTTTTAACTTATAACATGGTAGGAAGATACTAACATGAATATTATCTTACATAGGTGTAGAATTCTATGGACCCATAGAGTTCGAGCGCCTCCAATAATTTACACTTATATATAGTAAGTCATAGCTGCCAACTACTACGGAATATAATTAACCACTTTTTGTAAGCAGTATATTTTTTAATTTTTTTTTTTTTTCAAAATAGTAACCAGTTCGCGCGCGCAGCACAGAAATTTTACTATATTTTAAGCCGAAAAATCATGTAGAAAAAGTGGTTAATTCTATTCCGTAGTAGTTGGCAGCTATGAGTAAGTTATATATACGTGAATCAATGGCGTAGCCAGAAATTTTTCATGGGGGTGGGGGGGTTACGACTTCTGCAACTCCCATATATGTATACGGGTGTATGATAAGGGAGTGAAGAATATACATTTTGTATAGCAAAAAATTCCTCATGTGGAGGGGGGTTTATGACCCCCTACCCCCCTCCTTGGCTACGCCACTGACGTGAATATATGTGGTTGAGGGGCCCGGCCCCCCCAATAATTTTGAAAACTTTACGCTTATGCTTCAAATTTACCGTAGGCCACATATTCAGGAGAAAATTTCCATCTAGTATCGCCCCCTAAATCCGGGGACAATTGCCTTCCCTGTCTCCGCCCCGCCCTCTCGGCGGGTCTTGTTGAAATCATCATCTTACAGCAACAGTCTTACAATTATTTTCAATGTGCTCTGCTGCATAAGTTAGCAGCATTCTTTCCGTCTCCCTGAAAACATCAACAAAAATGCAAAATGGCGATTTAAAAAAAAAAAAAAAAATTCCATTAAAATTGAACTCACGCGCAATAATAATAGCCCACAATACTAAACGCTCCAATCACCGATCAATACGACCCTAATGAATTCGTTGCGTAAACGTCACACGCACACAAACACTGACTCATAAAAACAATACATAGACTTGTCTGGTTGGATTCGAAGGTTTACGTATTTACACCCTTTTACGGACCTATCCCAAGGGTGCATCATCGTGCGAAAGAGGAAAGACCTTGGCGATCGATGTTTTATTCATGTATTCATTCGGCGAAATCATTTATACAAAAATGCTTACTGGTAAAATAAAAATAAGAAAAACCATTTTATTAATGTCCCATAATTACACTGGGTTAGCCACTTCATGAATGTGCTAATAGTAACTCGGCTATACCTAAACTGGTTTAACCCATTAACGCGCAGTGTTCCCACTCCGGGAACACCAAACTCTGACGTTTTGACTGTTGCCAGTCACGAAGAAGAGATTGGATTTCTATAAAAATAGTTGCGGGTGACATTGCTCCACGAGAATCCTTTACTTTTTAGCACGTCCTTTCCCGTAAAAAAAGGGTCACGATTACTTTTAACAGCACTGACATCTTCTGAAAAAAGGAAGAATGCGAGAACAGCTGGATAGATTGCCCCATGCTGAAAAAAGGACAGCCGTTGCCATCGCTCGACTTAACGACCAGCAAGAGGGCGAACGATCGAAATGTTCATCGAGTGCCACAGATCTAGAGTGCCGCAGATCTGTGCTAGCACAGCCAGCTGTCGTCAAAAAAGGGTCTCTAGATCTGTGGCACGCGATGAACGTTTCGATCGTCCGCCCTCTTGCTGGTAGTTAAGTCGTGCGATGGCAACGGCTGCCCTTTTTCAGCATTGGGAAAGGGTTGCGCCTCAAAGGGTTAACCCTTCTACGCGCGATGGTTGAACGACATTATTTCAGCACTTTCACAGCTGGTCGCAAAAACATAGGGTTGAGAGGTCCCAATGCTGATAAAGTGAAGCAGTTGTCATCGATCCAGTTAACTACCAATAAGATGGCGGTCGATCGAATCACCCATCTGGCGCCACAGAGCTGAAGAAGTTTTCTGACACAGCTCCGCGCAGCTGATCGGTGGGCTATTCCATCAACCGCAGTGCAGCCAGCTGTGTCAGAAAACTTCTTTAGCTCTGTGGCGTCGGATGCGCGATTCGATCGACCGCAGCACAGCCAGCTGTCTCAGAAAACTTCTAGAGCTGTGTGGCGGAAGATGGGCTATTCGATCGACCGCAGTGAAGCCAGCTGTGTCAGAAAACTTCTTTAGCTCTGTGCCGTCAGGTGGGCGATACGATCGGCCGCAGTGCAGCCAGCTGTGTCAGAAAACTTCTTTAGCTCTGTGGCGTCGGATGCGCGATTCGATCGACCGCAGCACAGCCAGCTGTCTCAGAAAACTTCTAGAGCTGTGTGGCGGAAGATGGGCTATTCGATCGACCGCAGTGAAGCCAGCTGTGTCAGAAAACTTCTTTAGCTCTGTGCCGTCAGGTGGGCGATACGATCGGCCGCAGTGCAGCCAGCTGTGTCAGAAAACTTCTTTAGCTCTGTGGCGTCGGATGCGCGATTCGATCGACCGCAGCACAGCCAGCTGTCTCAGAAAACTTCTAGAGCTGTGTGGCGGAAGATGGGCTATTCGATCGACCGCAGTGAAGCCAGCTGTGTCAGAAAACTTCTTTAGCTCTGTGCCGTCAGGTGGGCGATACGATCGGCCGCAGTGCAGCCAGCTGTGTCAGAAAACTTCTAGAGCTGTGTGGCGCCAGATGGGAGAATCGATAGACCGCAGCGCAGCCAGCTGTGTCAGTAAACTTCTCGAGCTCTGTGACGCCAGATGGGCGATGCGATGGACCGCCATGTTGTTGATAGTTAAATGGATCGACGGCAACGGCTGCACTTTTTCAGCGTTGGACAGTTTATCCAGCTGGCCTTCTATATATTGATGCGAAAATGCTTGCGCTCGTGTATCAATAAATTTTTACATAAATTCTGGGTTTCGGAAAATTGGGGGAGGGGGCCAAAAAGTATACTTTGGCCCCTCACTTCAAAATCTGAGGGGGTCAAGTGCACTCTCTGCCTCCCCGCTGTTTATTGAAGAACAGAGAAGTTCATAAATACGGACAAAACCACAAAATAGGCAAGCCTATAGAGTGGTTTGGTTATAGGCACACTTCAAGTGTCCCCAGAACCTATAAGCGCCCCCTTCTCTTAGCAACAACACCATAGAATACGATAAATAGTGTGTTGATAGATTTATAAGGGCAGCGATTTTATTAAAACATAAGGATCACAGTGATTATAGTATGTATTGAAAGGAAGTGTCTCCAGAATCCATGGGCGCCCTCTGCCATAATCAACCGCAGTATTGGGAAATAGGGGATGGTAATGATAATAATTGAAGGACAGAAGGGGCACATAAATCCGGTAACACTTAAGGTGCCATTTGCTCCAGCAACGTAAGGATTGCGACGATAGTAGTATGTTTCAAGATCAAGAAGTTGTTGTTGTGAGATTACGGCCAATTATATACATGTGGGATCTACGCCGAGGGGTGGGATGCCCTCCCACGAAGGTCTTCCTAAGGGGTCCTAACCCGTATTTATACGCTAAGTTTCGGAAGAAACCACGGAAAATTCCGAATGGTTAGGTCGACGGACGCGACCTGGTTTTGAACCAGGCACCTTCCGTCTCCCAGTTCACAGCGCTAGGCGCTCGGCCATGGGTATTACTCAGAGCCTAATCATAGGTAGACGGGGCCCCGGGGCAATAGGTTATTTTGGAGCCCCTATACTATCACAAGCTTAACATTTTTTTGTTTGCTGTTGCATTTTCCCGACATAAAAATAAAACAATTTTAAAGAATGCTAAAATTGAATTCAAAATTACCTATGTATTTATACTTATTTAGAACAAGACTAGTATTTAAAAGTGACTTGAATGTTTTTTTAGTCCGTTTGTGTTATTAGCGCATGGGTGCGCTCATTCAAGGATTGGCAATTACGAGGCACGGGAGCAAAGTTTCTCACACCAGAAAATTTTCTTAGTATACCTTAAAGTTCAAATTTTTTTTCCTTATATCGTGTATTCTTTATATCGTTTGAATCGTGAAATAAAAAATCTGGGGTGACTCCACTCGACTTTCCGAACACTTACGATTAAGATCATTACCAAGCATTTAAATAAATTTTAATCGATGAATAATTCAAACATATATACCAAATTGAAGCTCAATCGAATGGACCGTTTAAACGCTAGCGCACTTTCAAGAATGTCTCCCCATAGGCCATAATGTAAAAGAAATCTTGGTCGTAGCCCTGTAGAAAAACTATAAGTCCTATACACATCAAATTCAATATCGGTCTTATGATGGTGATTTATAACATGTATACTAAATTTGAGCTCAATCGAAAGTACCGTTTAAACGCTAGCGTACTTTCAAGAATTTTCCCCCATAGACCATAATGTAAAAGAAATCTTTGTCGCAGCCCTGTAGAAAAACTATAAGTCCTATACACACCAAAATCAATACCGGTCTTGCGACGGTAGTTTATAACATATATACGCAATTTGAGCACAATCGAATGCCCCGTTCAGGAGCTATCGTGTTCACTCACATACACACACACACACACACACACATCTCGTAAAAATAGCATCAATCAATTCAGAAGACCTCAAAACGTGTCAATACACCAAAATCTCGAATTCGAATTTTTTCATGATTACAATACTTTCCTTACATGGTACATGTTCAGAAAGTAAACATGTTAACTAATGGATATTTTGTGATAAGCGTATATATAGGGCCATACCATACGTTTTCAAAAGCTCCTAACTTCTTGTTTATTGATCCATGAATAAGTCTTAAAAACCATTGAATTAGAACAGAAAATAAATCTGTAAGTCCATTTATTGTTAAAAATTATGCTATAGATATTACAAAGGAAATTGAGTTGCAAAAAAAATTACTATTGCAGTATATATGAATATGTAATAAATCATGATAACAATAAATGGGGAGATTTGGGGGCCCATATTTTTCCGGTGCCTCGGGGTTATTGCCCCGACTGCTCGTGTGATAATCAGGCTCTGGTCGGACTTGCAGATCAGGAAGATCGAACCTGATGTATCTCATTTTTAAGGCCGGCGTTCAGTTAAGTGCGTTTAAGTACGCTATAATGGGAACCCAATTATTTTTCAGAATCTTGAAGACGCACTGCGGAGAAAAGTGCCCCCACTGAGCGGTGGGCGTGCTTTTGTGATTTCACGCGTTATCCTTTGGCGGTGGTCATTAAAAGTCAATAAATTCTTCGACCCTGCACTGTATCCCCCCCTAGTACAATGCCTTGACCATTAAAAAAAAACCCCGCTGCGTCCGGAAAAAAACGCAACTGAACGCCGGCCTTTAGGATTCCAACAAGATTTCAATCGCGTGTTAAAGGTTACGGGGTGACTGCGGAGTCCAGCCAACGCTCAGAGTTCAGAACAATAACTGTGACCGTTGAAGGACAGGGCTCTTTATAAACTTATTAAACAATATATCAACTTGCCCCTGCCCCCCCCCCAGAAGAGAGTCCCTGCCTGCGCCTCTGGCCTGAAGTTTTCGTCGGTTCTCTCTAGATGTAATGTGAATACGCGTTAGACCTCCTTAAAAAGTCCTCCAACCAAGGCACCCCCCCCATCCTTGGCAGATAGCCGTTGCGTAAATTTGCCATAATGCAACACACACACACACCCTAAATTTTTCTGTCCGGCTACTGTCTTGAAATAACTAGCTCCCCCCCCCAAACCCCTATAAATATAGTGCTGCCATCTTAAAGCGTATTTTAATACTTTAAACTGTTGCTACCAAGGAAAAAATGGGCAATAAATAACAGGGCCGGCCCAAGGGGGGTGCGAATGTAGGCGATCGCCTAAGGCCCCGCGCTTATACAGGCCCCGCTCCTGGGCCATTTTATTGCTATCTCATAAGACATGATAGAGAACAGGCCCCGCTCTTGCGCTTCGCCTGGGGCCCCGCCCGCCCCTCGGGCCGACTCTGTCAATAATAAAATGTATTGCTCACCCATGCCTCTAAGAATTGACTAAATAAACAGTTCATATGTAAAGCTCAAAGGAAAAATTATTAAAGCTGTAGGAGAATCAACCAAAAATTAATCAATATCATTTTATTGGAGGAACTCTTTTACCCAGAAAAAAAGGAACAAAAATTCTAATTAAGGTTTAAACTGTAGATGGCAGCACTAAAAAATTAAACAATTGCAACATTTTCAGTAGCTCTTTTGGAAAAAATATTTTTTTTCTCTCAATGTAGTAATTAAAAAGAGAAAAGAAATCTCACTAACTTTTGAGGAAAAAAATGTACTGAAGTATCGTGTACAGTAATATGAATTTTAGCAGAATTAATGCATTGCAATAAACGTCCTACATTCATATTTTCATAAATAAAAGTCGTTTGTTTTTTTAGAATTTGAAATTTAACATTTTAAAGCAATTTTTGTTAAACCTTTTTACTTTCCGAACATGTACCATGTAAGGAAAGTATTGTCATCATGAAAAAATTCGACTTCGAGATTTTGGTGTTTTTACACGTTTTGAGGGCTTCTGAATCCATTTATGCTATTTTTACGAGATGTATGTATGTATGTGTGTATGTATGTGTGTGTGTGTGTATGTGTGTTTGTGTGTATGTGAGTGAACACGATAGCTCCTGAACGGAGCATTCGATTGAGCTCAAATTGGATATATAGGTCATAAACCACCGTCGCAAGACCGGTATTGATTTTGGTGTATAGGACTTATAGTTTTTCTACAGGGCTACGACAAAGATTTCTTTTGCATTATGGCCTATGGGGGGAATTTCTTGAAAGTGCGCTAGCGTTTAAACGATACATTCGATTGAGCTCAAATTCGGTATACATGTTATAAACCACCATCCTAAGACCGGTATTGATTTTGGTGTGTATAGGACTTATAGTTCTCCTACAGGGCTACGACAAAACTTTCTTTTATGTTATGACATAATGGCATATGGGGAGAAATTCTTGAAAGTGCGCAAGCGTTTAAACGGTGCATTCGATTGAGTTTTAATTTGGTATATATGTTTGAATTATTCATCGATTAAAATTTATTTAAGTGCTTGGTAATGATCTTAATCGTAAGTGTTCGGAAAGTCGAGTGGAGTCACTCCAGATTTTTTTGTTTTTCGCAAACGACATATTTTTTTATGGAGCTTTGTATTTTACTTGACATTTCACGTTACTTAATTCATATGATATGATGACTTAATTTTCACCAAAAATTTATTAAAGAAATGTATACTTAGTGCTGCAAATAGGGTCCTCACCATGGCACAGTGGTTATATCACTGAAATTGGTAGAAGGTACCGGGTTCGGATCCCATCGCGCGGTCGTCGATCTAACGGTCTGGAGTTTTGGTAGGTTTTCTCCAGATGTAACGTGAATACGTGTTAGAACCCCTTAGAGAGTCCTCCTACCAAGGCATCCCTCATATTAGGCAGATACCCCTCGCGCAGGTTTGCCTTAATCACACACAAACAAACAGCTGCAAATAGGGATTACATCACTCAGTTCAAACCTTAATTTTTGTGCTCTACTCACCCATAGCATATGCCCCGTTTGCAACCAGCCACACATCCAGAAAAATAATTTGGGAGGGGGAGGGGGGGGGAGGTAGGGGCGGATCCAGTAATTACTCAAGGAAGGGGGCGATTTTGCACCTGAAATGGGGGGGGTTGATTGCGCAAAGTCATTTTTTAATTAATTAATATAATCAATTATACAAATTAATGTAATTAATTATTTTATTGATAAAATCTATATATGAGCGATGATTAAAAAGGACAGGGAGTAGTAACCGCAATACACCCTTAGAAAAAGGCTACATAATTTTCATTATACTTTCATAATATATTTTAACAGATTATAACAGATTTTTGGACTTCGCCCAGGAGGGGGCGATCGCCCCCCCCCTTTCGATCCGCGCCTGGGGGAGGGTCCAAACGTAAAAAGGCTGACTTTTTCACAAAAAGGCTATATCATTATCATTTTAGTGACAAAAATGAAAATTTGGGGGGGGGGGGTTCCGGACCCCCTGAACCCCCCTAAATACGTCCTAGTTTGCAACAGCCTTTGGCTGTCGACTCCACTGGTTGGAAATCCCCTCACCTCATTGAGGTCTTGCTTACTCTTATTTCATTGGCGTAAAATGGCATTAACATTGGGGGGAGGGGGCAAAATGTTTCCTGTTGTAGAAAAATATTTTCAAATAGGTAATATCTGAATTTCCTTGAATTTTTTTTTTTTTTTTGGGGGGGGGATTGCCCCTAGTAGATTACGCCTATACCTTTACTTCTTTAGTTCAATATTGCGACAATATTTAATTTCATACTCTTGTTATTGCAGAATAAATACTGTTCCAACAGAATGTAAAATACAATGCAAAATCTATTTTCTTTTTAGTATAAATACACGTATATATTATTTAATGAAATGAATATTTAATCGTTTAAAATGAATTACGAGTTTTGCATATTAACATTAACACACATAAAAAGAAAATTAAGAGTTCTCAGATCAATTCACCCTCCCCTCTAGGCAGATGGCCCTTGCTTAGCTTTTCCCTAATACAACAAACAAACAAACAAAAATAAACGCAGCAAGACGATCGTTTTTACAAATGAAAGTTTGTTTGTTTTGGATATGGCAAGCGTGCACGAGGGGATCTGCCTACGGGCGGATGAGGGGGGCATGGGCGCCGGCAGCATAGGGCAAGGGGGGGGGCAAAAAATGGAAAAAATGAAGCGGGACTTTTGTATGCAGTGTTTTCCCTTGCTTTTTTGCTCTTTCCAACATGGTAACCATACGTTATAGTCTTTGCCCCCCCCCCCCCTTGAGTAGTCTTTGCCCCCCCGGGAAATATTCTGCCGGCGCCCATGGAGGGGGGATGCCTTGGTCGGTGGACTTTTTAAGGAGTTCTAACGCGTATTCAATTTATATCTCGAGAAAACCGACCAATACTCCAGAACGTTAAGATCGTCAGCCACGCCAGGCCCGAAAGCGGAACCTTCACACATCAATAAAAACTCTACCATGCAACTGAAGGTTGGTGAACCATTTGTAACACTCAAAACGATCGTCTTGCATTTAGCAAGACGCATGTTATTTTAGAAAGTTTAAAATTAATTTCACCTTTTATTAACACCAGGTTTTTTTTTGTTTTTGTTGGAGGGAGGGTGTTCTTGTTTTTTAATCGTTTTCCGAGGTCGAATTTTGTTTCGATACGATACTAAAATTCTGGCGTTTTTATTTTCTCTTTATAGATTTTCGCACGCACAGGAGAGATCAATGAACCAACTCGGTTAAGTATTCGCAATCACGAAAGAAAATGGGGAAAAATCGACTGTGCATTTCTCTGCCCCCAGCATTTAAATCACCTCAATGGCAATAGCTTAGAAAAGACCATGGGCATGGGCATTTGAAACGCCTTCTCCTCTGCTGCGGCAAAGAATCCACTGCGCATGTGCAGATTGTCGGGATGCTCCGGAAGTCAAAAATTTAATCTTCTGCGCCACGGAGTTAGACCATCAGAGGGACCACTCCCATTAACTGCTTGTTAAGATTTCCGTTCTCCAAACTTCCCCTCAAACATGTAAACATTGGAAATCCAGTGATGTGCAGCGCCTCTAGCGGTTTATGAGTAAAACACTTCCAGCGTTGACTGTCAAGCCAGTTTTACAGGTTTTGGTTGTTAACAAGAGATGTGTAGCGCCATCTGTTCATAAGACTTTGGTTATCGAACCTTGTAAGCGGAGTGAGAACTCCTGAAGTCTAAAGCCGTGCTTTGCGCTCATTCGTCGTGTAGATTTCTGAGTACGTTAACGTTAGGTACTGCTTTTGATTCAGGGCAGGTGACATCGACAAAATTTCAACAACTTAAACACTAGGTAAATATAATTTTTTTTTAAATTGCCTTGCTTTCAGCTGTAACGTTATCATAAAGCCTTTGATGAAATTATATGTAAGCTTTATTGCGGTAGGTTTTTAAGCTACCTGCATGAATAAACGGAGCAGGAGGGTGTGTGTGCTTTTATGGAACGCCGATTTTATCTCTGTATTTTTAAAAATAAAATCAGTTGTGCAGAAACGAAAACTGGTAGCTTCAACAAGCAATTGTTTTCTTCCATTTACAACTCTTTAGGAGAATTTTTAAAAATTACGTTTTTTTTTTTTCTTTCAGTAAAAAAATCGAAATGAATTTTAATAATGCCATTATCTTCTGTGTTAAATCTTCGTATGTATTATTCTGAAAGATAGAAACAATTAGAAATATTTGAAGAAGAGGATTTACGGGACTTAAAAAACAGGTGCACCTTAACGAATCGTCATATTTGGGCAAGAAAATTTACCTGCCCTACCCACCTAAAAAGGCGGTTTCTTCGATTCCTCCTACTCAATGGCCGCTATTTTCTGGGTGTTTTGCCATTTCTTTTAAAATTAAAACCATGTTTATATAGCATCTTAACCAAAACACGAAAGTGATGGTCATTAGTTATTGGTCGATAGCGTCACGTCGCCTTTTTACAAAAATAGTATCAATCGGTTTTTTTCCCTAATTAATGTCTGCCAAATTTTTTTTAATGTATTATTTATAGTCGATTTCCACGATTTCCGATTGAAATTAAAATAATTAATGTTCGAATAATTTGCTAAAAAGGGTTTGGGCCCCCCTCCCTTTTATTGACAATTTTTGATTTTTTATTAAATGTTCTTACAAATTTTTAGATTCTGTTATTTCCCAACATTTGTAGAATCTTCCCGTATTTCTAATTTGTAATGATTGTAGTTATAGAAGAACACTATTACACTGTGTTAGTGAAAAGTTACATCATATCTGATGAAATAATAAACATACCTACACTGCCAAAAGACTAGAAATTGAATGTTTGATTCTGTGAGCAATTCACATAAAGGTAAAAGAGAGCACAGGCATTTTGATCCGATTTGCTTGCATCACATCTGTACTTAAATTTTTGTTACTAGCATTTCCCTATCTCCATAAAAGCAGGACATAGAAAACTTTATAGTCTGCAGCTCTCTGCTGCCACTTAACTTTTTATATTTTAAAATTAAATAGCATGTTGCCATTTCACTGTTTTCTGTGAATGAACTTCATCATGAGTTCATAACCATAGAGTTGCAAAGTAAATTTTTACTATGTGTTTTATCTATCATGGTATAATGATTTAAATCAATTGATTAAAAAAAAAATTTTTTTTTTCCTTTAAATCAGGGATGTTTAACCTTTGGCTCATGGGCCATTATTTGCTTGAAAAAGGGAATGAAAATCCATCAATTCAATTTTTGAAGATAGAAATCAATCGTGAAAATTTAATTAAATTTCATATTTCTTTTCAATTGCATAAACATGGCACCAGAAAATGTTGTTATAATTTAATAACTGACTTTATGTGCCATAATATTTTCAAGATGTTTTATTTGATAATTGGGTATTTCCACAATAAGTTAGATTGGTCATAACTGCACAAAAAATTGAGTTAGATGAACAGCTTTTCATTTTTTTTAAACAATGGAATATGAAAGTATTTACAAAAAAAATTCACCTAATGAAATTTTTGTCTTTTTTTTTTTTTTTTTTTTTACTTGGTGTGGACATGATGTAATGCTCACAGTACTGTGGAATCATGCATTTGCCTTTCCCATGTGTGCCATCATATTTTCACGAACTTTGATTTGCAAAGAAACCTATACATACATATTTGGGACTGTTGTTACATCCATTAATCTTTAATATATTGTTTTTAAGACTATATTACTTGAAACTTAATGTTAAAGCATTACTAGTTGAATGATCCTTGCTTGAATCGCCACATTGAAATTTCTGAGGCCATTAGCTGAAAGAGGTTGTGCATAATATTATTATTGCATGTAAAACATTTCTGTAAAGTTTTATTTCCAAAATCTTCACTTTTAAAATTGTAAATTAAGTCAGTGTATAATGTCAATTTTGCTATGCTTCTAAAATCATCCACTTGGGAAAGAATTATAATACCAAAATATTGTATTTATAGATTTATATTATTAACGGGTCAATCCGGGAATTTTTTCCAAGGTCCAACTTTTGTGAATTTTCGTACCAATTTTTTTTTTAAAAGTCCCTTTTTTGTTAAAATAATTGATAAAACTGATTAAAATATAGGGTAATAAAATGCTAATAAAGGGTCGTTTAATCGATTGTAATTTTGTGAAGGGGCCACAAAACAGACCAAATTTTTTTTTTTTGCATCGCTGCCTGATTAAGAACTAGATATTTACCATTTGCCTATACTCTTTAGTTAAACTTCTTTTTTAAAAATCTGATCTAATTGTTTTTGAAAAATCTGACCACATTTGAAAAAAATCTGATTTAAATTAAAAAAAAAAAAAAAATTGATTTTTTTACACCCTGTGATGTATTCTTTACATATTCCTATTTCTAGTATGGCTTTTGATTTAATTTACTATTTGGTGGTTAAAATTTTACTTCTAAATACACGGGTGCCAAGTTTTCAAAATTATTGAGATGTTTGAGGCATCAGCTAGTTGCCAGCCAATAAGAACAAATCTGATATCTGCAGTGCAGACATGCAATCACAAACACACATAAACACGCACATATAATCATTACTATTTAACAATATTATGATCGTAGTTATTTATTTTTTTTGTATTATGTAGCAGGACAAAAGCTTTATTTGCATAAATGTTTAGTCAGGTCTTTTTTTTTTTTTTTTTTTTTTTTTTAATGTAGGAGAGGGAACTTTAGAAGAAACTGCATGACTAGCTATTTTCATTGCTGTTTACTGTCAAGCCCTTTTAAAACTGTCTAACCATGTAGATCTTTGCATATCCCTACATTTACATTGATGGATCCAAAGGCAGGAGCTTATGACAGTGGCGCACATAAGGGGCGGTCCAGGGGGTCTGGACCCCACCCGAAGGAGCTATCAACTTTGCTTTGCTAAATCATCCTGTAGTTTTTAACATTTTAATATATTATCAGACTTTATCAGATTCTTATTTTTAACTGTTAAGATATGTAAATAAAAACATAATTCAAAAACATGCAACATTGAAGAGCAGAGAAACCTTTATAAAAGGTGGTCACGAAAAAAAAAAGTTCCATATTTTTTCAGGTGGTTGGTATCACAGCTTTATGAGCTTGTCCCCCCTCCAAGGGAAAGTTGTGTGTGCGCCACTAGCTTATGATATCCACCCCACCCCCCCAAACAGATTAACTAAGTTTATATTATAGAAGAATGATTTATTTTCTAAAGGCCACATAAATTTGTTAGTAAAAGGGGATAGAAAAAATTGCAATTCCTTCAGAATTCTTTTTGGTAGGGATGCACCGAATACCAAATATTCGGTTAAAATTCTAACCGAATATTCGGCCGAATACTTAGTTAAAATTTATTCAACTTATTAAACTTTGATTGCAATGATTAATTTAATTAGTTTTTTCTTAAACAATATTTCATATGAAAAAACACTCAAAATACTGGTGTTAAATGATAAAATAAATAAAAACTTTGTGGGAAAAAAAAAAAAAAAAAAAAAAAAAAAAAAAAACAGTTACCTCTGCTCAGTAAGACGGAAAGGCTTGTCTGATGGAGAGCGAAAGAATTTTTGGTCGAAACAATCGTTACACCTTATAAGTATCTTTTATGAGTTTTTTTTTTTTTTTTTTTTTTTTTCTTCACAAAGTTTCTATTTATTTTAATATTTCATATGGTGTAAAACTTCAAAAATTAAAATGCTGCAAAATTTACTATCCAAGTGTGTTTCCTTCATATATTATTAATAACTTTTTAAATATTAGTGAAATGCTGCTAATTTTTTTACCTGCATATTTTACTAAAAAGATTAGCAGTTAATTGACTTTACATATTTATGAACACCTAATGTTATGAGTTTCTTTTTTTTTTCTGGTTACTGTTTCAAATTTAAATCAGTTAGTAATAACAAGGTTAATGTAATGTGTCATAAGATTTAAGAAAAATTGAAAGGCAACAAAATTCAAATTTAACATCTGAGTGTTTTTTCTTACATTAAAACTAATTTCATTGTGATATTAGTTTTTTGTGTGATTATGGAACGCTATGTTAGGGCTATCTGCCAAGGATGGCCTTGATAGGACTTTCTAAGGGTTTGTAATGCTTATTCACATGTGATATTAGTAAGAAACAACTTGAATCAATTTAGTACTATGGTATTATACTGTATCTTTAATTCATGCTATAGAAAAAATATGTATTTGTTTACCAATTGGTAAATGCGTCAATTTGTTTACTATTCAGTTGCCGAATATTTAAGTATTCGGCCGAACCGAATATTCGGTTTGTCTGCCGAATAGGCAGTATACCGAATACCAACCGAATATTTGGTGCATCCCTACTTTTCAGCATCCACCACTGTATATTTATAAATTATTTTTGCATATTTAGTCACATGCATTGCTATGGCATAGGCCTGTAGTGTACCTAGATAAAATTTAAACAAGTTGTTCTGATTTTTGTCTTTTTTTTTTTTTTAATCTCAATAGATTTCCATAAAAGTTCAGCCAAGCCATGCGTGAATGCATCAGTATCCATGTAGGACAGGCGGGTGTACAAATCGGCAATGCCTGCTGGGAATTATACTGCCTGGAACACGGCATCCAGCCCGATGGCCGAATGGCGGCCGATGCCGTTTACGACGCAACAGACGATTCCTTCAGCACTTTCTTCAGTGACACAGGAAACAGGCAGTACGTTCCCCGAGCAGTCTTTGTCGACTTGGAACCGACAGTCATCGATGAAATCCGCACAGGCGTCTACAGGCATTTGTTCCATCCTGAGCAGATGATCACTGGTAAAGAAGATGCTGCCAACAACTATGCCAGGGGCCATTACACCATTGGCAAGGAGATCATCGATTTGGTTTTGGACCGCACCAGGCTGCTGGCCGAGCGCTGTACGGGCTTGCAGGGGTTTCTCATTTTCCACAGCTTTGGAGGGGGAACCGGATCTGGCTTTACGTCTTTATTGATGGAGAGGCTGTCCGTTGATTACGGCAAAAAGTCCAAGCTTGAGTTTGCCATCTACCCAGCACCTCAGGTACACTTTTCATCTAAATCAATGGGAAAATAATACTAACAGTGTTCTCAATAGGGTTTAGAAAATAAAGAATTCCTGTTTCTTAAAAAATTTGAAAGGGTTTTCTATCACAACAAGTAATTCATATATAATATGTCAATTCCTACTTAGGTCAACAAAGAAAAGTTTTATTTTAGTTAGTTTTTATTAAATTTAATTAATTACATTGAATTATGAATTAACATTTAAAAAAACTAATATTTGAATTTGATTTTAAAGAATAAAAAGTATTTTATTAACGACTGAAAATTTGAATAAGATATATAAATATATATTTATAGGGAAAGTAAAAACTAAAAGTAGGAATTGGGGGGGGGGGGGGGGGGAGAAGATGCACAGATAGATGTTACAATAGTTCTAAATACAAAATTTCAGCATTCTACGGTTAAGTTTTAGTTACACGAAATAATTTTTGGTGCCAAATTTGGTCATATTTTGGCATAACTTGTCGAGGTCAACAACAAATGGCAAGGTTTTGGGCATGGACCAAACAATGACTGACTGTCGCCAAGTTTGACGATATTTCGCCAAGGACAAAGACAAATGGCGATATTGGGGCATGGGCCAGATGACTGACTATTGCCAAATTTGGTGTTATTTTGGCACTTGCCAAGGTCGATGACAAATGACAAGATTTTGGGCATGGACCAAACAATGACCGGCTACAGATGTAATATATTGAAGATGCCTATGGACATTAATGTATTGAAATTCTTTTGGGTGGTCCTGTAAATGCACTCTCCAGTAGATTGGAACTAAAAATTGAGATGCGCAACTAGATGTTACAACAATCTTATACAAGAAATTTCAACATTCTACGAGTAATAGTTTTTGAGATTTGAGAGTAAAATGCATACACATATACAAAAGTCGCCAAGCTTGTCGACTTTTGGTGTAATTCTTGAGGGAGGCATGTGACCGTTGTCGGTCCTTACCTAAGTATAGGGTTGAACGGCATTGTCGGAATTTCCTTTTCATGTGACTTGATCACATCAATGCTCTGCTCCAACAGTAAAGTCACTTGTTTCTTTTACAAATCTCTTTTCCAACCTACAAGATTTGTATGTGATGCGCACGTGTACTTACTAGAGATGAGTTCGGGCTCATTTTTTGAAGCCCGAGGACTTTTAATCCGAGCCCGAGCAATATTATTTAAACCGGAGCCCGAGCCCGAAATTTCAGCTAAAGAAAAAAAAATTCAATTACTTCATTGATAGCATACAATAAATTTTGCCGTTTATGCAAATTAAAGACAAATATAGTTGCAAACTCTCAATGCACTTTTTAATTCTTTATATCCATGTTCATCAAATAATGTCGGATCTCATGACTAACTAAGTAATATAAGCCGCCGTTCTGAAATACCCAAAGAGCTTCACGCACCTTCTAGGCGCCCGTGCACAGTGGCGGATCCAGAAATTCTCTTTTGGGAGGGGCTAAAGTTTGAAAAAGGCTTATTTCACCCAAACAAAATATGCAATAAAGCAAAATTTTAGTCTTAACAAATGTAAAAACTTTTGGGAGGGGCTAAGTGATTAAAAAAGATCACTTAACATATTCAAAGTGCATAATGAAGCAGAATGTTACCCTTTAGCAACCCCTTTTTTTGGGGGGGGGGGAGGCTGAAGCCCCGTAGCCCCTCCCCTGAATCTGCTAATGCGCCGTGGTGCCCCTATTTTTTTATAAGTACTTTTATATTCCTCATGAAGGACTTTTTAAAATCTGTTTCAAGGAGTATGTTCAATAAAGAAGAAATTTTTCACGAGTCCGAGCCCGAATGCAGTTGTGAATTACAGAGTTCGGGCTCGGGCTGAGCCCGTCTCATCTCTAGTACTTACATCTGCTGCCCATTTGCAGCAGAGCAACTAGTTTGGGATGTAGTTTTTGTTTACTTCTGTGAAAAATGCAAGAAAATTTTCAGGTAGGGAACTGGGACCGGTTGCTTATAGAGGGTTGTGTGGTCTCTTCTAGAGAATCTTTTAACATTAAATAAGGTTAAAAATTGGTGCCTTAAAAAAACAGATTGTAGGAGGGGAGGGGCCGGGGGGTCTCTCACAGAAGTTTCACTGTAATTATTCAGTTTCTCTAATTAAATGTTTATATGTCTAATTAAATTTTCTTAAGGTTATCTATAAGAATACAATTTCTTCCACTTTGGAGGCAACTTGCCAACCTTGAATATACACGTAACTTTTGAACTTAGAGAGAATTGTAGCATTTAATCAAAATATTTAAATGCTCTAATTTTAAGTTAAAAAGTTTCAAAAGTTAATGTATATCTATTTTTCACGAGTTTAGAATCTATTTTATATTTTCTATTTGTGTAATTCTTTACTCTGATAATTTTACAAGTAATATAATTAGTTAAATCATAAGTTTAACTACTAAATATTAATCTTATTATTAAACTTATGAATTATGATATGATTTGATTAACTTATGTTTGAAATATCATAAATTATTTTATCATTAATATAAAAACTATTAAATACCTATTTAAGTAAATCTTTAATTTTTTTTTCTACTATATTCACAAATTAGTTTATCATGTTTTGAAATTATTTATAAATTTGCAAAACAAATGAAAGTCAAAAATTGTCATTTGAGTTAATCCAATTTCACCAACTAAAGCGAATGTCTCATATTTTTCACTTTTAGGTATCGACTGCAGTTGTAGAACCTTACAATTCAATTCTTACCACACATACCACCTTAGAACACTCAGACTGTGCATTTATGGTTGATAATGAAGCTATATTTGACCTCTGCACTCGGAACTTGGACATAGAAAGGCCAACTTACACAAATCTCAATCGCCTGATTGGTCAGGTAGTTTCTTCAATAACTGCATCGTTGAGATTTGACGGAGCGCTCAATGTGGACTTGACAGAATTTCAGACCAATCTCGTTCCATATCCTAGGATTCATTTCCCCTTAGTGTCTTACGCGCCTGTGATGTCGGCCGAAAAAGCATATCATGAGATGCTGAAAGTTGGTGAGATCACCAACTCCTGTTTCGAACCCTCCAATCAGATGGTGAAGTGCGACACCAGGCATGGGAAGTACATGGCATGCTGCCTTTTGTACAGAGGTGACGTCGTCCCGAAAGATGTGAATGCCGCAATCGTATCGATCAAAACGAAAAGATCCATCCAGTTCGTCGATTGGTGTCCTACTGGTTTTAAGGTAAGAAATGATTGATGAATATTTATTTTCAGATTTCTAAAATAAATCTAATCAATACAATGTCACATCTCTCGGTGTTCCTGTGCAGGGTTTCTACAGACCTGGAAAGTCAGGGAAATGAGTTTTGGTCAGGGATTTGGGAAAAAAGTCAAGGAAATTAGCAGAAATTGAAGAAATATCAGGGAAATGCAAGAAAAATTGAATTTTGCGGTAAAATCAAGAAAATATTTGCCGTTTGAACCTCAGTATAGAAATTGTTTTATTTTCATTTTCTCATTCAACCTTATAAAAGATTTTAAAATGTGTTCTTTATGAGCATATTTTGTGCAGTTGAAATATGCTTAGATTTATCTTAAATTATTATCAAGCATGGTTTTTGTTAGAATCCAGTGATGTCCAATAAGATTCTTGTATATATTAATTTTATTATTATTATTTGTAAAAAAAAAAAGGGGGGGGCAAAATATATAAAAAATTATTAATTAAAGGATGCAATGTTAAAAATAGAATTGCAAAATTCAGGAAAGCATGCTAGATAAAGTCAGGGAAGAGCGCGATAGATGTGAGGGAAGCAAAAGCTGTGAAATCTGTAGAAACCCTGCTGTGGTTCCTTAACTATACATCTGCTGATGTTCCTAAAGTGAACCATTATAAGTTTTCCAGATCTTTTTTCCACTCATCATCATCAGGGATGTATGCAGAAAGCAGTTTCGGATGGGGTCCAAACAGTGGAAATGGCAGAATTTTTCACCAAAAAAATCTTCATTGTTATTTTGTGAATTAAAATCAAAATTTTGGAAGGAGTCTGGATCCCATGGATCCTCCCCTTGAATATGACCTTGATCATCCTTGTATTCTTATGCATAATCCTTGGCAGATTGGCATAGTTAGCACTTTGAAATATTTCATCTCACTGTGGCAAATATCCAAGCTGTATCATTATTCCCACTGTAATAAAATAGCAGGGTTTGGCAATTTTTCTCCAATTATAGACGATATTCTCAAGCTGAGTTCAGTTTTAGAATTTTTTTTTTTTTTTTTTTTTTTTGTACCAAACTTGGTAGTAAATTACCAAAAGTGGTAAAGCTTGGTGACTGACATACTATAACCAGCGCTGTTATGGCAACCCTTTAAGCAACAGTTTAAAAACGTGTTTTTTCTGATTTTCAGCATAATAATCAGTGTGTCAGTGATGTCATTGAAGTCATTTTTACAGAGGTGACGTCGTAAAACATCAGTTTGTCAGTGAAGTCATTTTTTTTTTTTTTTAAATCTTTGATTTAAATTAGGGATACATAACCTCTGCCCCCTAGGCCATTATAGGCTCATGAAATCTGTTCCATTCATATGCCAACCCAGTTGCATATTGAAAAACACAAATCAGAATTCATCATTTCAATTGTTAAGAAAAGGAATTAATTGTCAAAATTTGTTTCAGATTTATTTTTAATTGCCATAAAATGGGACAAAAAATTTTCAGATATAATTTAATAATTGACTTTTATAATATGTGCTATCCTATTTTAAAGAACTTTTATTTGATAATTCTTCCATAGTATTGTGAACATATATGTCATGTCTGCAATAAGTTTACTTGCTCATACTACTCAAAAAAAGGGAATAATGCCTTAAGCGAGGGGCAGGTTTAGTTGGCGACTTTGTTGTCAGACCTAAACATGTCTAGTTATATAAGAAAAAATAAACCCAAAACTACAATACACTTATCTAAGCATCTTATTAAAATATTTGTAGACATATTTAAATGCAATTAAATACAAAATGAACATAAACAAAGCACTAGCTCTGGGCTGTAGGTACATTAAAAAATTAATAAAATAAAACCTTCAAAAGAGGCAAAATACTAAAATATGTTTCTGTAGAAAAACACTCAAATAAACAGAATTTGGTGATATTTTGCCAAAAGCCAACAAACTTGAGATAGATTGCGAAATTTTGGGGATAGCCAAAGTAGTCATTGACCACAGATTTTCAGTGAATTGAATGTATCCATACATTTTAATGTATTTAAAGTAATTAATAATAATTAATAATGTATTTAAAGTAATTAATAATCCTGTAAATAAATTACCCAGACAATTTCAGTTAAAAAAGAGATGCACAGTTAGATGATACAATAGTTCTAATTACAAAATTTCAACATTCTACGATTAAGTTTTAGTTATGTGAAACACAGAATTATATTTGCTGATATTTCGGCAAAACTCGCCAAGGTCGATGACAAATGGTGAGATTTTGGGCATGGACCAAACAATGACTATTACCAAATCTGGCAATATTTTGGCAAAACTTGCCAAAGTCGAAACAAATAGCAAAATTGTGGACATGGACCAAATGACTGACTATTGCCAATATTTCGGCAAAACTCACCAAGATCGGCACCAAATGGCTAGATTTGGGCATGGACCAAACAATGACACTACAAATGTAATATATTGAAGATGTCCATAGACATTAATGTATTGAAATTCTTTTAGGTGGTCCTGTCAATAAACTCTCCAGTAGATTGAGACCAAAAATAGAGATGCACAATTGGATATTACAACAATCTTATATATGAAATTTCAACATTCTAGGACTAATAGTTTTTGAGAGTTAAATACATACACACGTACTCTGAAAGTCGCCAAGCTTGGCGACTTTGGCATAATTTTTTAGGCAGGCATGTGACCGTGGTCAGACCATTACCTAACTATAGGGTAGGACGGTATTGTGTGGGGTTTAAATAGATGAATGTCACTAAAACTGCCATTGACCGTAATGTGTTGGAAGTCTTTTGAGTGTTCCTGTAGCAGAACTACAAATGATACTTTTTTTCGATGGGGAATTTCATTTTGTAACCCTTAACAGCACATATCACTTTGAATTTCTGCCCATAGAGCGTAATGTATTTAAAATCTTTTAGGTGGCCCTGTAGATAAACTATCCAGTCAAATGAGACCGAAAGGAGAGGTGCGCAATGTTACAACAATCCTAAATATAAGTTTCAACATTCTATGACCAATAGTTTTTGAGATATGCAAATCACATATGTACGTACATACAAACGGCATGAAAAAACTGGTAAAAATAGACTCACAGTCGGTAAAATGGGTTGCACACGCATTTATATGAACGTGCATGTTAAAGTGAGATGCCGCGAAAAAATTCTTTAAAGTAAATTTAGAGAAATTTTTCAGGATTACTTTACTTCCTAAAAAAAAGCAGAATTTTAAAATATAGTGTATGTGGGAGACTCTGATAATATAGACCAGTGGTTCCCAACCAGGGGGTCGCGACCCCCAAGTGGGTCGCCATGCCTTTTCTAGGGGGTCGCCGCAGACCGATTTTGTAGGAAATGAATGGTGAAATATCTCCACGGTTCTCTGCCACGAGACACGCTTTCTCCCTTTTCTCTTTGTAAAGTAAAAATCCTTTTTCTCATCAGGGCGCTTGTATCAAATCTACGAAAACTGACGCCATAAAGTGTATCTAGGAGTGTTAACAAATTTTGAAAACGTGTGACTAAGGCAGAAGTAGCGGAAATAAAAATTACAGTTAATTTATGGTGAGAAATTATTAACTACCTTGAAGCTCTTAAATATGAAATTCAAAGATATATCCCAGAGCTCACAAGAGGCGGCAGTAGTGCGAAATCCACTTCACACATCTTTAGATGTCGCCGATCTTCCTGATGAAGAGCAGGACGAATTTTTGAATTTGCAAAATGACTCCTCAGCACGTGATTTATACCAAGAAAAATCTTTAATTCAATTTTGGTGTGCTACGAGTTACTCATATCCGATAATTTCTAAGCTTTCGCTTCAAATGTTAGTGCCATTTGCATCCACTTGCATGCGTGAAGTTGAATTTAAAACTCTTTTGCAGATTAAGACAAGGGCCAGTAATAAATTAGATGTTGAAGATGCGGTTGGCTTTGACCAATATTCAGCCAAGGATAACATAACTTGTCAGCCAAATACGACCTCAGTCATCCTAATAATAATCAGTACGGAATAAAAAGATAATTATTTTAAAATCCCAAGATATATATTTTTCATTCTTTTTTTTTTTTTTTTTTTTTTTTTTTTTTGTCTTATTGGTCAAACATAGAAGTGGGGGGGGGGTCGCGAACATTTTAGAAAAGCTGAAAGAGGTCGCGATTAAAGACAGGTTGGGAACTACTGATATAGACGAACACATGAATAGCATTCACAAAAAATTTTCAAAGTTTGCAGACAGCTTTGATAATAAATCATGATTATTATATTTGATTTTACAAAATGATCAGTCAATATCAATATAAACTTTACTTTAAAAGTATTACAGGGTTTTCATTCAGGAAAAAAAGTGAGAATTTCTTACTATAAATGTGTTGGGTAAATACCCATTGGGTAAGGTATTTATAAATGTGCACTTAACCATGCCCCGAGTAAACACCCAATATCAGTGTATTTATGAATTTTAGCTATTCGATTTTTCTTTGAGATTTATTTTTGTCATTTTTAAAGAAAATTTCTAATTTTTGAGCATTCAGTTAGCACAGACCAACTGTTAAAACCTCCGGGCAGTGGTCATTCTCGAGGTAGCAAGCCAAACCACATCAAACTAAAAGGCTGCAATCATTCGAAACCATTAAAAGAAGTTTACAAATGGAAGAAAATGTGCCCGACTCCATTTTCAGCACACTTTTAAAATGTGAATAATTTTATAAAAATATAACATCACGGAATGCAAAGCAATGTAAAAAAAAAAAAAACAAATTTTTTCAAATTAATTATAAGTAACGCTACATATTTTAGTCTCTAAATTCGAGAGTTGTCTTTATTTTTGAACATTTCATATGTACTCATTTAATTTTAATTGGAAGTCATTGTTAGATACCTATAAACATCAAATTAACTAAAAGTTTGTAATATTCACTGAAATAACTACAAAAATCTCTGTACTGTGAAATTTTCTCTGCAGCAAATTTTTTAACTGGAACCAAGCAAATTTGTTACAGGGAGATTCTACTGTGTATAGCAATTTAGTATAAATTTGAAATCTGAAAGTATTTCAGATATTTATTATGTACAGTTGAGCGCCTAAAATCCGCACACCTTTTCTGATGGAAATAATGAAATTCATAGTCATCCACCAGTGATCAAATTGTTGAAAAGTGTCTTGAATCCAGATAAATATGATTCTGATGATGATGATGATGAAAACTTGGGTAATAATAATAATAAAATCCATTTGATAGAAGTTAGGAGCAGAATACCTTAAATTTTTAGAACAGCAAAGTTCTGTAACAAAACAAGAATTAATGATAATATACAGTTTGCAAAAATAAATAAATAAAAGAAAGAAAGAAACTGAAAGTAGGAAAAATAATTTTTAAAAACAAATCACCATGGAACATGCTTTCAAAATTAGAAAAGGGAATTTCGAAACCATTTGCTTTGCTAGTCTTCGTGCGATTTTTTTTCTTCTTTTTTCTCCTATGCTTTTGTATTTAATGTGAAAACATACTTTTGACTGTTTTTATTTCATTGTAATTATATTCTACTTTTTTTTAAAATCAGAAATGTAATAATTTATCTTTTATGGCCCGAAATCTGCAAAATCCTAAAATCCGCACAAGGCATGGTCCCAAGCTGTGCGGATTTCTGGCTCTGTACTGTATTTAATTATGCTCATTTACTTTACAGGTAGGAATAAATTACCAACCTCCTACTGCAGTCCCTGGCGGAGACCTTTCCAAAGTGCCACGTGCCGTGTGCATGCTGTCCAACACAACTGCCATTGCAGAGGCGTGGTCGCGCCTAGACTACAAATTTGACTTGATGTATGCCAAACGGGCATTCGTGCACTGGTACGTCGGAGAGGGAATGGAAGAGGGAGAATTCTCGGAAGCCCGAGAAGATATGGCTGCTCTCGAAAAAGATTACGAGGAGGTTGGATTAGATTCTACCGAAACATACGAAGATGAAGGAGGAGAAGAGTATTGATTATAAAATATGCTGTAATTCTATTCAAAATTTGCTTAATGACTTTGCTATGCATACTTGAACTGGTTAAAACTTATTTCCAAAATCTGTCCACTTATAGGTTCCACTTAGCTGTAGTGATTTATAATTTTTCCGCGATAGACATAATTCTTTCTTTTGCCTTGAATACTCCAGAGCAGTATTCGTACAAGTGCTTTAAAAGCCTTTGAAAACAGTACATTAGTTTTCAAAATCTTTAAAAGTGCTTGGATTTTTCCTCTGTAAAAATTGTTTTGTTCAGTAGATTTTATTTTTGCCTCTCCTTCCTCAATTGTTTTTGGCAAGATGGCAGGAGTGTCAAAAAAAAAGTTGACGTGTCATTGTATTGCATATTCGATTCAGAAATTGGAATTGGTGTAAAATGTCAGTAAAGAACTTATGTTAATAATGCTTACCTGACATTGTTGGAAAAGTATTAAAATGCTCACTGATTTATATTAATTCACAAAGATAAATCACTTTTTTAAATGTTCACATGGAAAGCAAATTTTATGTGTTGATCATAATTAATGCAAATCATTGCTTAAGAAAATTTGCACTGAAAATGTTGGTTGTTTATTTGTGCTCTGTTTCTTAACTTTTTTAACTAAAGTTCTTTTAAAAAATTTAATTAAAATAATTCTTTTAATAAAAAAGTATATGTATTTTTTTAATATTTGAAATAATCTACTAAAAATATAAATGGTAACTTTTTAGGAATAATCATGTAATTTAAAATTTAGGTAACTTTATTTGAAACACATAGAATGAATTTTGAAACTGAACTGCCATTTCAACTGTTGCTTTTTCAAGAGAGATGTACAAACCAACTTAGGCTACTACTGGCTGATTTTGTACTTCTCTTCTGACGAAGAAAATTCATTTTAATGTGATTTTAATTATCCAGTTTGTAATTGTTTGAAGTGATTTTATTTCCATAAAAGATAGCTATATATATATCTATATATTTGTGTTTTCAAATTATATGCATCTGTTTTTTCAAAGTTTGGCACTCTAAGCTCACTAATGTATACCCCGAGCTTGAAATGTCTGTTCTTGTGTATTGAATGTAATGTAAATCCTTGTATTGCAGCTTGTTTCTGTGAAGACGTTAAGACTGAAGTCTATTTTCAATTAAATAAAATACTTTTTTATTTTTAAAAATAATGGAAATTTATTGAATTGGGTAGTAGCTCTGCTAGATTTTTCCCTTAGCTTTGGATTTTTAGGATGAAAATAAAGAAACTTCAATTCTGCACACAAAAAGAGCTACAACAGTTTTATTTAATTCTGTAGAGAGCTTATGGAAGAAGTTACTTGTGTGTCAAAATTCATACTGTGATCTTTTGTTCCGAACTCCCAAAAGTGGTTGGAAAGAAATTAACCTGCATGAAATTTTTATGGCATGTAGAGATAAAAATAATTATAAAAGATTTCTTAAATAATCTCCGAACTAAGTAAACTTTAAAATGTAATATTTTTAAATGTCTTTTGTAATTTTTTTATAGATTGAAGCACACATAATTGAATTGATTTGTTAAGATATGAAAATTCTACTTCAACACTAGACTTGAGGCATATAATTTGTTGAAGAAAATATATGCAAAAGAAGCCAGGGTTACCCCTGTTGTAATTCGAGAGACAAAAATTGAGAAAACTCTTGTTGGAAGTTATATTTTTAACTATAATCCTTTTTTATAATTAAAAATCATTAAAATGTGATATTTTAATTTTTATAATTAACTATTTTTTAATTATAAAAATATTTGAGTGGGAATTAATTTAATTTGGATCTTCCAGCCAAATTAAAACTGTTAAATGTGTAAATGTTGCTTTTTCAGAAATTAGAATTATGTGATATTTATGATTTATGAAAATATTTCAGCAAAATAAAAGTTAATAAAGAAATGCACAGTGTAAATTATGAATTTTATTACTTTGTTAAAAGGTGTAATAACTAAATTTGCTAATTTTTCTTATATTTACTTTTTATAATTAGTCTTCCAATAATTTTATTTGATTTTTCATGCAAAATTTTTTCGTTTTTAACTTTATGTGCATAAGTCAGTGTGCTGAGCATTTTCTGAAGTCTGTCGTTAATTAATAAGATAAAAATTTACTGAATTTTTTTAAAAAGTACATTTTGTTTCAACCAAGGCTTTGAACTGGAACCAAGCTAAGTAGAAAGCTCATTCTGAATGAAAAAACTAATGTTTTTGTGATAAAATTTATTAATTTGTGTGCATACATCTGCTCATTTGTCACGAATTTTCAAGGAAATTCAGAATTAATGTTTTTCTTATAAATGATTCCCCACCCACCTTATTTTTATCTCAGGAAAGATTCATTGTAACTTTTTATAGCTTCATTGTTGTATGTTTAATGTCCTCCTCCTCAGTTCCTCGTATCACATATGATATGAATAATCACATTGGCTTCAATTAATGAATGCTTAAAAAAAATTTAATAAAATAATTTTTAACTCATGTGAAAGTGAAATTTCTGCACAAATGTTTTCACTCACAAATGGAGAATCAGCATTGCATATTGCTCTCTACACATTTTCTTTTTGTTTTTCAGTTACACGCACACACAACAAATATGGGAATGCAAGTACAAATATCTATGTTTAATTTGAGAATAACTTTTGCTTTTTCCACATCACATTGGTAAAAAAACTAGGCAGTCTACATTTATAGGAAGTTTCAGTACTTCATACTGAAACAAACATAGAGGAATTGGTTTTTGTTCAAAAAATTATTTGAAAGTACATACTTTTCTTTTTGTTCTTAAATGTAATCTTTATTTATTGTTTGAGATATCAAAAATCACATATAATATCTTATTCAGGGGTATATTTCAATCGTACGGTGAAAATATCCCATCCAATCAAGCTATGAAGTAAAATATTTTTACTTTTCTGATAAATCCACAATTTGATCATTAAGAATAATGTTAGAAGAAGAATTAATATATAATACACAGAATCAAAGCAAATATTGCCTAATTTTATTTACAATTGCGGTACTAGATATTTTTCAAACTTACTTTAGATTTGATTTCATGTTATCCTTATATATGAAATTGTTAATTTTTATACAAAGCATTAAAGAATCTTCTTGTACGTTAAAAGGAAATAATAATCTTTCTTATAATCCAATTTTAGTAAAATGGATTATAAAAAAGAGTTTGGTTTAAAGCCCTGTTTTCAGCATTTCTGAAATTTAATAGAAATCGAATGATAAATAACCGATATTGCACTATGAACATTGGTGTTCACTGTCTGTTGGCACATTATCGATAGAAACGGAAGAGTCATCGTCATCAGTGTCTACTCGAGCTGTTATTTCTATGATAATGTCTTCATCACAAAATTCTTTGTCTACGTTTTATGTAGTCACTAAATTCTGATTCATCTTGAAACAGTTTGAAGATCAGTTGTCGAATTTCTAAGTAACAGTAAAATTAGAGATAAATGAGGTGAGAAAAAAATACTGTTGAATTATATTATGTCAGTTTGGGACTTTAAAAAAACATTGATATAAGCAGAATATTAATATATTGAGTCGACTGTATATTCGAGATATCAAACTTATTTCAGATCTGAGGAGGATATAAGAAGAAAAAAATTTGAAGTGGTTTGGCCTCTATTTACATAGAGAAACTGACATAAAACCAGTGTTTTAATACAGGAATCCTTTTATTGGTGTAGTTAATCGATCCTTAAAATGAATCACACAATTTAAAAGCAGTTTATCAAATTTTTACATTGTCATTAAAAAATAAAATTTTGTTGCATATTTGAAAAATATTGCAAAAATGTGTTGTGCATTACTCAAAACTGCTCTGTAATTAAGGGTTTCCTGAATTTTAGTAAAATGGGTTATAAGAAAGAGTTTGGTTTAAAGCCCTGTTTTCAGCATTCCTAAAATTTAATATAAGTTTAGCACCTATTTTAAAGTTGAGAGCTCACTGTAAAGAATTTATTTTTAAGAAAAATGCTTATGCATAGTATATTTGTATATTTAGATTTCCTGGAGAGTAAACATGATCAAATATTTTAATATGTATTTAATATTTGCTCAAATAAAATCTGGGAGAAATTAAGGAATTCTTTGTTGCCCTTTCACAAGCCAGTATAATCAACAATGATGAAAGATCAAATGGCCTTTCTTTTTTATCACCATGTAATTTAGTATATAATGAATGTTTCCTTTTAATTTGTTGGAAACAACTTTAATATAAAATTTGTAAATAGTAAAAATTTTAATGAAATGAGTATAAAATTGTTTAGTGTTATGTTGCAGTTTGCTTATGCAAACTGTGATTTGTTAATTTGAGTATTTCCATAATAATGGTGCCAAATTATTTAATATCTTGTGGAAGGTGAAAATCTAGTTTTTCAGAAAACTTAAATGGTTTTTCTTAAGACTTTTTTTTTTTCCCTCTACAAAAGATGGTCATTTCATGGAGACTCGGGTGATTCTGTCAATTAAATAGAACTAAAACCTCGTGTTATATGATAAGGGAAATTACCTTACTGTAATCATAAATGTTTAATCTCAATTTTTTCTCCGCCTAGAGTTACTGACAAGATATATAACATTCATTTTCTGAACTCTGAATATTTCTTTGTAAACTAGGAATACATTTAGGTGAACAATTTTAAATTATTAACCCTTGTTAATAATTTAAAATGTATGCCTACTGTTTGCTAAACCAGTAGTTTCTTTCACTCCAGTTAAATGTTTTTCCTACTAGCCCCCCCCCCCCCCCAAAAAAAAAAAAAAAAGTGTACAACTGCTGTATCTGCCCTATCTTAGCACTTTTTTGGTGATCAAATATGGTTTCCGACAAGTTTGAATACTGGGAAAAATGAAATTGCATAAAAATGTTTTAAATAAAAGATTAACCTAATATTTTATATGCAATTTTAATGATTGGCAAATTTTGTTTTTGGATTTTTTAATGACATTTGCATGTTTGTGTACATATACGGTTTTTTTTTTTTTTAAATAAGGTGTATGAACTTTTATCTTGCCTAACTTTGATTTAGTAGAATTTCAGCTAATATTAACTTCATGAGGTCTGCAGTAGAATCGTGTGCCATTTATTTGAAATTATTTTGGTCACCCATAAAAAATTTCACTACACACACACCAAAAAAAAAAAAAAATGTGTTGCAATGATAAATAAATTTACAAATGTTTACTAAATGTTGCCATTATTTCGGAATGAAAATAGGAATAGATGTTTAAATCTGCAAAACTGTACCTGTGTGTTTTTATAGATGTGCTATTTTCTCATGGTGTAACAATTTTAATCATCATTAGTTGTACAGCTATCTACAATTTTTTTAGTGTGAGGGACTACTGAATTCTTTATTTTACTAGCTCACTTGAAAAATTGATTGCCTTGTGTAAGTGGGCAACTGAAAATTTTGACCCCTGCATGAAGTGATTGTCTCCTTAATTCGCCCTTTTTTTAAATCCACTTAACATAAACTACAAAACATTATCAAAGGATGGCCAAAATTATTAATAATGAAGGCTTATTCACTAAATCAAAGTAAAACTGATAGAACCGTTTAGCTGTAAAAGTATTCAATTTTCAGAAAATGCGTCATGTCAATAGCTATGCAGCCAAAAGGAAAAAATAAATTCCCCGTGAGTTATATTGACCTCCTTTTTTCTCTTTGATTTTTTTTCATATCACCGTATGTTCTCTCCTTAAGAGTGTAGTGACAGAGAAAACAGCTGTGGATTGTTCTTTTTTATTACATATTAAATAGCTTAAAGAAGGTTAGTTGACAGCGCAGGGTGTCTACCCTCCGGAAAGTCTGGAAAAAGCCGGGAAATTGGAAAATGGGTCTGTAAAACGTTGGGTAATGGGTCCGGAAAATTCACCAAAAGAATCAAATTTTTTTTTTTGTGTCCTTTTTTTTTTACCCTTTCTCTCTAATTGTCAGACTGGAAACCGAAAGCAACTGCAACGTATTTTTTGGACTGCGAAAGCATCAAGCGATGTGTTTGTATAAGGAGGGAAAAATGGGGGCTCGTCAATTGTGACAGGAGGGTAAAGGCAAATTAGCTTACTTGGTAACTTATGGCTTAGGACCGTATTTCCAAGAACAGTTAGTTAATTCTATCAGAAATTGCGATTACTTCAGTTTCTCAATGGATGAAAGCTTAATCCTGTATACTTCAGTTAAAATTGATTTCAAGAAGTTGTACAAAATATGCAAATATAAAGACAAGGGAGAGGGCATTGTGCAATTTCCCAAAGTAAAATGCATTGGTCAGGAATTTTTTTCCCAGGACCTCCCAAAAGTCAGGAAATTGACTTTCAGAAATTTGGTAGACACCCTGCAGTGCTTTTCACCATTCAATAACTATTTACTAAGGTGATGTATCTTGTATTTAGGATCCTGTGGATATCTAAGGTGAGCCTCCAAATTTACAGGATTAATAGCATTAATAAGAACCTTCAAATTACAGCCAAACCTTTAAACTAAGATTTTTTTTACTTTTTCTCCCACGAAGAACATACACTAAGAATTTGCCTCTGTCGCTTGGCTACAATCTTTTATTGAGTTTTCTCCTGTTGTAGGACAGTACACATTAAAGAGGAAACTTTACATGCAGTGTTTTCAAATAGTTGAAAATAATGTTAGCCAAAATGTTCCTTAGCTTTTTTTTTTTTTTAATCTAATGGCCATTTTAAAAATTGTAAGCACAAATTTATTAGTCTTTGCAAAGTTCTGCTAATCCAAATAATTCTCACATATTCTAGTAAAAATTAAAGTATTTTAGAATTGAAAATGCAAGCCAAATTTGCAGTTTTGATGTATGTTGTGGTGGCTAAACCAGCAGCTGGTGGTGTTGATGTGCCTATTTAGAAATGCTGTTACTCCATTTATGCTGGAAAATCCATCTCAAGTAAGGAAATTAATTTTCTATGATATGGAAAACATCTGGACACTTTCCTTCAAACAGGGTGCCATGGATTTCTTAAGGCTGTTCTTTTTGGAAATCGTGCAATTTTTGAACAGCTTTTTAAAGTATTCAATTGTACTAGACTCGAAAAAATTTTGAAAGTCTCTTTACAAGTTGTACTGTGAATTGGTATAAACAATGAACCTATAGGAGTTACAAAACATTCAGGACAAAATGCTAAATATATGGAATTTTGTAATGTTCACCTAAACAGGTAACACTTTGACTGATTTTTTAAAGAAATTTTTGTGTTTATGATTTTTTATTTTATTGTTTTTGAAAACTGCGTGAGAAAGTGGGTTGAAAATGAATGCTAGTTTATAATGCAGTTAGTGAAGAAGCATTTTTGAATTTTTTTTTTTTAGTATTCTCATCGTTAGTTTGTTTTTAAAGCTGTTCAAGAATCCTGCGATGGCTGCTGCTTTTCAGAAGAAACTACTTTAAGCTCAGAATGAAATATTAAAGAAATTATTCAAAATTAGTTTGATATTCTGACATATTTATCAATAGTAAAGTTGCTAAGCAATTTACTGGCCTTAAAAATCTATTGAAATTACCTTAAAAAGCCCTTGAATTTTATTACCTGATTAGAGTGGAAACTTTGTCAAATTATGGTGAGGTAAATATTTAGCATTGGTCGCACCAGAGAAGTATATTTACTTTCAAAAGAAATGATTACGATGAGTTTTTTTGTTTAGTATGCGTTAATATAAATAATCATATTTGAATATACAGAAAATGATAATCTGTAAGGATATTTCCCTCTGTCCGTTAAAAGTAGGTATTCATTTTTGTGAATGATTTGTTAAGTGCTGAACTACTCTTTAAAAAAAAAAAGTGCAAGTGGTGTGCACAATTATAGTTTTTTCTTTATTTTCCTTTTATTATCTTAAAATATTCTGGTAATATCATAATTCATTATCTCGTTTGGCTTATTGAGTATTAATGTATAATTTATTCCTGAAAACAGGAATAGTTTAATACTATTTTGTGAAAAGAAAAATCATTTTTTTTTAATTTAAACTATTCTTAAGAAAATGGTTTAATGAATGCTTATTTAATCATTTTAAAAGCTCATGAGGAAAATTTAAAATGCTCAATGAAAATAATTGCAAGTAGTTTTCCAATATATATATATATATATATATATATATGCATAAAGACTTGGCGTAGTGAACTAATTTATAATTAATCTAGTCATTTAATTAGTCTAGTCACTGCCACAGCTACAGAAACTAAGTATTAATTCATTACAAGGTAATATAAGGAGTATGTATTTCGTATTTTAGTTTGTGTTTATTCAAGTGTTATATTTGTTATTGTTGTATTTGTATATTCATATATATATAAATATACTAATTTTACTTTTATTCTATTAGCTATTTTTATCTTTTTAAAACAACTTATTTTATATTTATGTCAGCTTGTTCGTCAAGTTAATGTAGACAAAATTATATTACAGTATTCAATAAAATTTAAAGATTTTATGGAATGTTGCATCAATATTTGTATATTTTGTTATGGTCACTGGTTTTCTAATACGGAGTTATACGATACATGTTCATCTTAATCTAGTTTAATTTTAATGCAACTTGGTATTTGAATTTATGAAATGAAACATTATTGATTATAAAAAAAATTTCACGTTAGAGAGTAAAGAAATGTCAATTAAAATTGGCAAACTGAAATGAGCTTAGCTCTGTGAATTTATTTACAGCCCAGGTTAATTAGTTGCTTTTTTTTTAAACTTAATGGTCATTATTTACTCTAAAGTTGTATTGAAAAACCATACTAATGCATTGTTACATTGATATAAAATTATTTGTTTTTATATCATCAGTCTTTTTCAAACTGATAACATGCAAAACATTGAGTAAATCTTGATGTGTAAGGCTAAATTGAAATTGGTGTATTGTTGTTATTTTAAGCAATTATAGATGTAAGATACATCCACAAATTTACTATGTTATATTGACATGCAACATATAGTATCCAAAGTTACCTTCTAAGGAAAGTTTCTTTTCCAGTTTTTGAATCATCAGACAACAAAATTTTTGATGAGTTTTAAATATCCTTATCAATTTCAGCTATCAATATTTTTTTTTTTTTTTAAGTTAGCACTACACAAGAATTTTTTTTCGATGTAATTTTAAGGTAGAGTGGTAAATTTGGTAATTAACTGAGTTTTGTGGAATTTTAAAACCGCAAGATAGATGTATACATCAGTGCAGTGTATTTGTGTGAAGTTAACGATAGTTCACATTTATCATAGGTTATTTTCATAAAACCAAAAAATTACTGTTACAAATTAAATATGTCAATATTTGATTTTGAGATTCAAGAAAGAAAACTTTATGTAATCTTTAAAGTTTTTAAGCCTTATATATGAAACAATATATGCAGTTAAGTATTAAACTCTGAAATGTGTTTGCAATATGAATTTAAACTGAAAATAAATACATTTAATCTAATCAGCTATATTAAATTGTTCATTAATGCTAAATATACCTGTGAAAACTTAATTGAATTTGTAGAAACATTTTCTCAATTGAAATGTTTTCTTTCTAGATGTATTTTTGTGCACAAACATCTGTTAAAAAATATTGAAACTTTATTTGACAAAATTGATGTATGGTAACCTTCTGAGTATTAATACTTCATTGATATTATGCTAACATATATCTGGCTGTTTCTTTCTGTAAATAATTTCAACTGTTGAAAGAAACAGCTATAATGATATGGACTGTGAGCAAGCAGGTCAGAATGAGTTAAACTGTAACTAAAATTACACTGACATAATGTTGTAAAATGTATTTTAGGTTGTTAGTCTTATATTTTAAAATATTCAATGTCTAGGAATCAAAATGATTTATTATTGTATAAAATGACAACTTTTTAATATACATTTTGATTAATTTTACTTTTGTTATTTTATGTTTACGTAAACTTGCAGTATGTATAATTTTTTTTTTACTTTTGTTTTTCTAGGAATGGTGTGATTTTAGTTAGTTCAATTAACAATAATACATAAATTAAGTGAAAAAAATATTAGACTGACACGTAAATGTTTCGGGTGATGGAAAAGACAGAATATTTGAAGCAACTTTATTTTTCTTGGGTTAAGCTTTGTAAATTTAAGTATACTTTAATATTATATAATTTGTGACAATGATTTATAGCTTTATGATATGTTTTTGTCTGCATTAGGCACCTGCATATTTTATTATATTGAAGCTGTAACTTTTTATGGTTATTGTTACACTTTAATAGACTAATAAAATTGTTGAAAACTTTCCTTATTTTGTCATCTTTCTCAGTTTTCTAATGAAGTGTAACACTAATTCTTAATTTTCAAATACTTTTATGGGTATCAGTAGACACTGTAAAGCAACTTGATTACTAATGTGAGAATTTTACTCCCAATTAGCAGATGTAAATGTTAGAGCTTAATCCCTTGTACCCTTTTCATTAAACACTTCCTTGGGTTTTACGTACTTAGTGACATAATAGATCACAGAGAAGAAAGAAGAAAAAAAAAATTCTTGAAATTCGTGTTAGGAGGACCAGAATGCAATGTCTTTTTTATTATATTAAATTCAAAGAAATTTTTATGCAGTCTTTAATTACAAGCGACCTGTGTTTGATCATAGGATTAATATCTTTTACATTTTAAACAAAGAATTTTACAAATACTAGCTGCGTACCCGTTCTCCGCACGGTACGAACGAAAATTTTTCTTACATGTATAATTCGAATTGATTCCAGTGATATGGAATCTAAAAATAAGCAAAATAATTAGACTCATGGCTGTTACTCATTAGTTATTGGTAAAGTTAGTATAAGTACTGACCTGAGACCATTGTAATATTATGACACAAAAAACTATGTTGGTGTCATTCGCAATCAGAAAAAGAAAAGCTTGACGGTTCCTAAAAATTTCTAACTTTTAAAATGTCACATTCCTACATCATACTCTTTTTTAGGTTTAAGTTATACCGTTAATACCTCTTAGATACAACATGATGTGGAGAACAGTTTTATTTTATAATTAAAAAGCTGTGTACCCGCTATTCGAAAGGCAAGAAGAGAAAATTTTCCTAAAATGTGATCATAACTACTTGTGACAAAACATATTCTCTAAGAAAAAAAAAAGTTCAGGTACAGTCTTTTCTGTGGAAACTACCGCGGGATATATTAACGCGACTTAAAATTATTTAATGCTTAGTTAGCTGTGATGTAAGACGGCTGTTGAAAAACTAATGGAAACGAATAGTTTCACGAAGTATTTATTCAGTATATTGTGCTTTGATTAGTATTGCCGTAATATCTACTAACTATTAATTATACCATCTTTTACTGATACCAATATATTTTCGTTTTTCCATCTTTAATGCTTAATTTAAAGAAACGGTTTAGATATTTGCTACGAATGTAGTCTTTTATTGTTTGGCGATTCTTTGCAATTTACCCATTAGCAAAAACATTAATCGCTTCACTTTATCGTTGTCACTAAAACAGCTCTCCATACATTTTCATGCATAATTCTTGTCAGACTGACGTATTTAGCACTGCAAAATATTTCTTGCGATTCGAAAACTGTCCCGTTTAGAAACTCAATCGAAAATAATGCTGGGTAATTCATTGTTGTAAAAACAGCATTCAATTCTTTTTCTGGCAACGTAATATAAAAAATGGAATTATTTCGTACGTGCCGTATGTTTTGCTTGTGACTCCGTTATTCTGATTGAGTTTCGAAAGGGGTTTTAAACTCGTTCCATCAAAATGACGTATGAATTTCGCATGTGAAAATTCAGTTATTTTAAAGTAATTTTATTTATTTTTTTCAACTGGCAGCTATTCAGTTTTAGTTATTATGACGGCTAAATTTGCAAGCTTAATATCAAACGAAATCTTGAAGCACCTGCTTTTGTATTCAAAATCCTTCTTTACATAAAAATTCGTAAAAAATCTCCTAATTTATATTTTTTCCTCGTTCTTCTTTTAAAAGTGGGCGAATTGTATGCTCCGTCTTTTGCGAAATATAAAAACAGTTAGGACGGATAGAATTCAAGATGCAGCAGTTTTAAAAATATTTTACGAAAGTCAGCGTCAAATTTAATTTTATTTGAAAAATTCCCAAAAATCTGAAAAATATGTTACACAGTCCGAACAAACAATTTTTAAAAGAAAATTTTCTCCTCTATCCAATGATGTAAATTTCGTTTTCTTGCGAGTGTAATTACCGGCGTTATTACGTATTAAGCGAGAAAAATCGCTAAAAATAGGACAAAACATGAAATAAAACATTTTCTAAATCGAATTTCGAAAAAATCGCTCCGAGGCGTGTTAGGATCTGTCCTAGTGAAGCCGTATGCAAAATTTGGTAGGTCTGCGACCAACCGTCTCGGCGCAATGCGATCCAGAGACGCGCGCAAAAAGATCGGTGGTCACAAACTTGCCTACAAACCTACATAGCTACATACAATGTTTACTCTCGGATTTTATTATATAAGATTTTTTTCTTTCGAGAAAGATGGTCACCGTATCCATTTTTTTACAGTTATCTCCTTTGAGGATGAATATCTTGTTTTCTTTGAGATAGACAGATATGCCAAGTCTCAGCCTCAGGATTTTGGCCTGGTCCCAGCCTTTTTTACCTTATTTTGGGACTGGATTTTTCTTCATTTTCCAAGGTTTTTAAGAGTTTATTAAGAAACTGATTTTCTCAAAATTTAAAATGTTCATTATTTATTTAGGAATTTTAAAGCTCTATAAGATAATTAAACCTTTTTTTATTATTATTATGAATTTAGTATTATTTCAAGTGTTATTAATTTTTAGTAGTGAATACTTTCTCATATGCATTTTGACAAATGTTTTATATTTTTTCATATTTCTTTAGACAAATTTTAAAATTTGCTTAGATTACACAACTCAAGTCATGCAATAACGCTAAATTTATATGAACATGCATGATATTAATGACGAAAAAATAATCATGTATTGATTGTGCATGCATTTTATTCTGAAATTATATGCATAAAAAAATCTCAGACTTTTTGACTTATGGAAAGTTGGCATGTCTGACAGAGAACTGTAAAAAGAACATTTTGACTCCCACAGGTTACAATTTTTGAAAAATGCTGACTAATCTAGTACATGCATGCCAAATTTTGTAGTTTTAACTAGGAATTTTGTAGATTCAGTAGTTATAGCTAGGAAATATTGACATTCGAAAGAATCATTATTAATAATTTTGTGTAATTGTAAAAGCTTGACAAGTGATTTATAAAACTAACTTAGTATTGTCAAGAATTGGGTTCTTTTTCAAACAAAATCTCATAAAATTAAACTGTTTAGATTTTGAAGTTAGAATGAGAAGTCCATGCACCTCAGGGCAGAAGAGCTTAAAAAGATCTGCATCATTTGTTCTATGCATTAAATATAGCAACTGTACTGCTAACTGTGCTGCTTTGGGTACCCCTAGGTGGATACCACTTGTGTAGGTAAGCCTTAACACAATACACATGACAACTGTACTTCTGACTTAAAATGTTGTTACTAATTTTAAAAAAGGACCTTTGAAAATTTTTGATTTCATACATTGTGCACTGGACATACTTTTTAAATTGAAAAAGTAACACAGTGAATTGCTTGTGTGGTTCGAAACCAAGAGTCAAACAAGGAAGAATGAATTTTTGAAAGCCAGCAATTAATAACTTAATTTTTTATTTAAATCTACTTAACTTTTTTTTTGTTGTTGTTGTTAATTATGCCCGCCTAGATTCTTTCAAGCATAAAGCACCTTACAATCCAATGTACATAAGAAACTGGTGCAGTATGCAGGTCATGAAAAAGTTTGAAGAAAGGACAGTTTGTAGAGCAGGACAAAAGAGAAATGATTCCATATCATTTGAACAGAAGTGCAAAGAACACAATTTAGAGAGTCAGCAAGGTAAAATCTAAAAAGGTAGGCCTGTAAATAATCATCTCCTGTTTCAATCTTACACAAGTCGCACCAATAACTTTTGGCACAGAGGTACATATCTGTCTATTCCACAGGGAAGACCATTTTCTTCCCAGTGGCCACATCCCTGTAAAGACGGAATCCAGCTTTATGGAGCCTTCTCTAATACTAACCTAAAAGTCTGGTAAGAAAAATTGCACAGGTACTAGATATCTTGGACAGTGTCACATGAAATGTGTGTAAATGAATACATCTTTATGAGATATTTTTTTTAATACTATGGGCCAAGACCCCTAGACTTGCTATGCTTGCTTATTGTATGATGCATTTGGCCCCTAATAAGGAGTATTTGTTAAAAAGGCATACTTTCAACAGAAAAAATCCAAACGCTGGATCAGATAGAATATTACCGAGCACCACATTGCCTGGTTCTTGCATGTTCTTTGGAACATAAAAATTTAAACTTTACACTGTAAGCTGCTACAAATAAGCTAAACCTAACTGGCTTTACTATAATCTGCATTTTAATTATTTTTCGTTTTCAAGATACTGGGTGCTAACACACATTTTGGAAAACGTGGTTTAGATTCACCCTGCTTGGAGAGAGAGTCTTATCGCCAGATCATACCTGTACCCGATGACGAAATGGCACTTTTTTAAATCGGCTACAATTAGTTATTCTGTTTTGGAAAAATGAATAATCGGTAATTCTACTCTCCTGTTTCTAAGAGAACTTACTATTTGAAAATTGTTCACTTTGTGGTAACACACTTTAACTCATTTATTTCACATACTTTTTAATCTGATGTAAAATTGGTGTAGCTCTACTTCATATTTGTCAATTCCCACATGATTCTACATATTTGAAATGTCTTTGTTGCAAAGGCATGAATGATTTTATGCTGTCAAAAATTGCCAAGCCTGGCAACCATTTTGCTTATTTTTTCAGTTTTTATTAATATCTTTTAAATATCTTTAAACTTAAGTGAGCTTATCAGCTTCCCAGGAGTTTTTCAAATTCATGGACACCTTTGTCGAAACTCAAATCCCCATGGTTTCAGAAGAGATAGCAGAGCAAGCTTCTGACAGCGGCAGGGATCATTACTTTTTTTTTAGAATAGAGAGCATTAAAATGCAATTTTTTTTTATTTTTTTTTTTTTTTTTTGATATCTTGATTTGATTTTCATACAAGGAAACTTATCTTCTTTTAGTGTGCTTTTTTTTATTAAATAGTATTGCACAGCAGTAGCATAGTAAGAGGGGGGGGGGGGGATTTCTTGGACACCACTCGCAGAAGGTTGCTATATACATCATCACATAAGACAAAAAAAGATTTGACAAGCAATAAAAGGAAATTAATGCCAAAAGGTCTTGCCCCAGGCGACAGTTCTGCTCACTATACCTCTGTTGTGCAGAGCATATCCCCAATATAAAAAAAGAATCTGGTGTATTTGAGTGTACTATGAAACCGTCATATAACAATACTGAAGGAACCTTTAAAAAAAAAAACTATTGTTATAGCATGCAAGTTGACTATTTGGACATTAAAGGGTTTTTCTAATTACCAAAATGAAGTGTTTTGACCGTGAAGAGGGAATAACACTTTCAGTCTTCAATGGACATGACTTGTACGATTGACATTGGAGAAGTTTGGATGATGAATTTATTTTGTAAAATGAAATTAAACACATGCATGTAACATTGCAACTACCTTTCTTGGATTTTTAGTGTATTATATTTGTCTTACAATTTGAAATACTTAAAAAATTCATTTAAAAATTTTACCAGCAATATGCATAAAAGGTACACATAAAAATTGTATTCAGTTATAGCATTACAAAAAAGAAAAAAAAAAGTACCTTTTCTTCATACCTAATATTTTTTGCTATGCCATAACAGATTAAAGCCTTTAGCACATTAAAAATTTTGAAGCACTACATGTCTGAAAGTGTTTACCAACTTTTTCCACTCACATTCTCCAATCTTTTGTTACTGTACATATTTTGAACGTAAGTAGTGTTCTTTTAAAAAAAAAAAAAAAAAAAAAAAAAATGTATACATCATAGGTGCCAACCTGCTAGGAAAAAAAAAGGGGGGGGGATAGGGGACAGCACACATCATATGAATCATGATATTTTGCTGGTATCTGGGCTCATACATATTTCAAAAAGAAAGAAACCAAGAAGTATTCAAGACAAAATGATTTTCGAGGACTTAAAATACAAAGATCAATAAGTATGTATTATGGGAAAAGTGCTTTTATATTCGATGCATCAACAAAAATGTTTTATTTTTAAAATAAATGTGCACCACTTTATGGTGAGTTGGAAACAATGCTTTACTGGTGTGCTAGAGAACTTTTAAGGCAGTGAGACATGGGTAACTTTTTTTTTGTAGTATTTTACTTTATCATTGTTCTTTTATCCCTTTTGTATTTGTTCATGCCTCACCATTGGAAATTCAAAAAAATTAAAATCTGAAATACTTTTTTTTTAAATAATAATCATAAAAGCAGAATAAAATCATGCAAAATATATCTAATGTAAATCCATTCCATTTTTAAATCACAGAATTAGTACCAATATTACTTAGTTTTGTTTACAAAATGTCAAATGCATTTAAAAAAAATTAATTTATAAAAATAAATAGAAATAAGCATTAGTGCACTTCGTAACTGTATTAGAGATATGAATAAACAAATACTTAAAGGGGAAATATTCATTTATCTAAATACAAAAAGATTGAAATTGAGTTGGCAGTTATGAAAAATCAGAACAATACAGCCAAAAATTGTACAGAGTGGCCATAATTAAACTGCAAGTGTTCAAGGGGTGCTGGAGAGAAAACTACCAGGGACAGTGGCGGCCCATGGTCAAAACTGTTAGTGCAGCCGGAAGCATATGAGCCCCCCTTCCTCCGGACAGGAATGGAAAATCTTTGTTACTGAATTCGAAAGCTGGCGGATTAAGCCCTCACGGAGGGAAAAAAAAAAAAAAAAAAAGAAATTACATAAAAAATGTAAGAGATCCTATTTTACTTCCATAAAATGGACATAAATTTCAAGCAGCCACTCTTATCCTCAAAATTGCATTAATCCATGTCTGATTTGAAGTTTCCTTACAATTTTCTTTTGTAACGATAACTTGAGAAGAAAAGAAGAAGAAGAAAAAAAAAGAAAACTTACTTATTTTTTATCAAAAAAATAATATAAAAAAAAATATTTTTTATAAAAAAAAAATGTCAAATCAATCCTCCTTTCTTTTAAACTTGCGAATCAGTCAGTGATGCCCTCAAAAAAAGGCGTTGTTTTAATTCAGATATCCATAATTTTAAAAGCTCTTTAAAATTTCTCATGTTTAAAGAATTTTCTCGCTCGCCATGTCCTCTAAATGCTAGTTCTTGCTTACTTAAAAACAATACTGCTTTGATGGGTAATTGTCCATTCATAAGCGTCTATTCAGGTTTACCTTCTTGATAAATTCAGCAATATAAAGTCGAGAGTTTGCCGAACATATATTCTCCTTACCCCCTCCCTCACTTCTTGAGCCAATCAGTGGGTCGAATTCACCACGCTCTTTCAAGTGCTGCCGACGTTTTAAAATCTTTGATGAGCTGAGTCTTAGCTGCGTATCACCATTATAGCCTATGCCGGAGGGACTGCTTACGTAATCGTTGTCATGGCAATGGTGCTGCCAATTTTCTTATCAGCGCTCTGGGCTGAACCAAAGATTTTCCCAATTGAATTGCGGGAAGATTAACGTGCTTTTTTTCTGAATGAACGATCCGGCCACAATACGTTTTTTTTTTTTTTTTTTAGATTTTTTTTAATTTACCGTAGGAATTCCATAATTCTAAATCTGAATTTAGGAAAATTAGTAGAATAAGTTATTTTAAAGTATGTGCTGATAATTTCAAGTGCAGCCCGGCTGTACTTGCTGTATCCCACAAGCCGCCACTGACCAGGGATATTCCAGTGAAACTTGGTATCTATACGTTTCAGAACATGTGTAAGTCAAATATGCAATTGAAAAAATCACCAGTTTCATCCGATAGATGGCGCTATATCGTGTTTCAATGTTTATGGGCATCATATATGCAAATTTTAAGCCCATCAAACAGTGTAAAAACAAAACCACATTGAGTAATAGTCAATCATGACTCTGAATAAGAAGGAACGTGCATTGTTAGTGAAGATATTTATCAGAATGGTATTAATTATTCAGCTACTCTGAAAGAATACCGGCGTATGAAACGATTAAGAAGAGGTCAATGAGAATAAATAATGGTTTAATTGTTTTCCAAAGCATCTTTATGAATTATTTAATTTGTGATCTTAATTTATGTCAATTTTTGATTACATGCTACTGTAAAAATTTAATGACTGAAGCGAATTGTATGGAATTTTGATAAACTGTAAAGGATGTTTTATATTGTTTATATGCCTCTTAGAATGTCACTATGCTCTGTCTATTGGTTTTGGAAGTTTCATATGCCACCAGTGAGCTTTGAAATACAGTACATCGCCATCTATCGGGTGAAAATGACTATTTTTTTTTCTTTGCATATTTGACTTGTGCATGTTCTGAAATGTGCAGATACCAAATTTCACTGGAATATTCTCGGTAGTTTTCTCTCCAGCACCCCTCGAACACTTGCAGTTTAACTATGGCCACCCTGTATTTCCATAGCAAGGATTGAAAATTGGAATGAATACAATTATATCGGAATGGTTGGCAGCTATGGTATATGCACATAAAACTCAAAAAATTTATATAAGTGTGGTAAAAAGTGAATATGCTGCAGACAGATTCGAAATACATTGAGTAAAAAGGAATTTTGTGGGGACTAAAGAAAATATTGTGAAGGCAGGTTTATCGTAATACACAGGTTTCACCGTATGCCATACATATACTAGTATTCTTAAAAGCACCCTAAAACAAATTCAAGACCAAGTAATAAATATGAGCTTGTTTCACTGAAATAAGGGCAGGCCATAACTGCCAGTAAAAGCTTTAATAAAATACAGATATAATTACGATCACAGGCAACAATGAAAACTATAATTACACAAAATTGTGATAAAAATCTGAGGTATAGGTAAAACAATAAATGTATAATTGCGTTTAAAAACAGTTGCAAGAGCAAAAGAAAATTCAACTAAGGCACAGCGGGAATTGTGCAAATGGACGGACTAGAAAACAAATTCAACTTATTTCCACGGAGCTCTTTTCAGCATCTTGGTTTTTTCGTCGACTGTGGGTTTGAAGTGCATTTGTTCTGTGTTTTTAATACAATTAGCATGTGCTTGTGATAGTTTAGAACTTTTCGAGCTGACTGATGTCAGGTGCCGATTTGAGGAACTGCAGGAGCTCTCTTTTCTCGACAGAGTGGATGAACAAGACGATGCAGCAGTGGTTTCTAAACAGTTTCTGTGACTATATCTGACTGGCTTGCCCATCATCGATTGAGATGAAGAACGGGAAGAAATACTACTGCCTGCAAATGGACAATATTGGAATGCAATGAGATTTATATGTTGGGTTGTCTGGAAAGTTTGTGCTAAAAGTCTTGGGAGGTGGCCTTAGAACAGATCAATGTATCGAAATGATTAAAAGCAAAATAAATGTGTACATATTGTATAAGACAGTACTTCAAGCATATTTTGAAAAAAAATTTGATTTTGGATACATTTTCCTTCAAAATCAGCATGAATTTTTCAGACAGCCCAATATGTATTTATATTAGGTGTACCAGAAATATCATTTTTTTTTTTTTTTTTTTACATTAAATTCAAACAACTTTTTAACATGTTTTTAGTGACAAAACAGATGTGCCTGAAAAATGAATATGTTTTGAAGCAAGAATTTCATAAATACAGTCGTGTGCAAAAGTTTAAGACCACACATAGAAAAATCAGATTTAATCGAATTCTGCAACAAAAACATCTGTTACAAATGAACAAAATAGACTTACAAGGTTATCGAAGTATAGTCAGTATTTTATCAGACCTCTATTTTTTATCACTGCTGCAAACGTTTTAGACATGCTATAAACAAAAGATGGGCAGTAAGCTTGAGAAATCTGTACCACACATGCTACAAAACACTGCTTCAACAAGTTTTGTAGCACTGGATGTAGCTTCTCTGCTACTTTATTTTTCACAATACACCACAGATTCTCTATGGAGTTCAAATCTGGGCTCTTACCTGGCCAATCAAGCACGGATTTGAGTAGCCATCAGATAGTCCTTAACAATCCTTGCTCAGAGACATGGAGCCCCATCCTGCATGAAAGTTGAACATCTGTGAACATCCTTGTGAAGCTTCAACTTGTCATACAACAAATTAAGGTAACAACTTCTGTTTATCGTAGTTTTAGATGCCAGGACATACAGAGCAGCAGTACCAGACGTAGGCATTGCACCCCGTATCATCTGTCTTGGAGGGTATTTCACTGTTGGAATCATATATCTGTCATCATATCTTTTTTGAAATGGTGGCAAATACATTTAGCACATGCAGAAAATTGCTGCTCATGGAAAAATAACACTATACTGTCCTTCACGTTTAATCCAATTCTGATACTGTCTAGTGAAAGTCACTCAAGTATGAAAAAGAAATGACTAAGTCGAGGTTTCCTTGCAGGTTTATAGGACAATAAACCAAAATTTTTAGTCAAACATCCTGAAATAGTACTCGAACTGAAGGTGGTACCCTTTGCAGCCAGAGCAGCTGTAATTTTATTGGAGAAGGTTGTTGTAGATCGAGTGACCATCCTTCTTCTTACATGATCATCACGTGCATTGGTTTTACAAGGGCGACGGCTTCTCTTAAGATCTGTATAATTTTCCAAAATTTTGTATTTACTGATACATTGATGCACACCTGTCTTGCTGACATTTAACTTAAAAAACTGATTTCGCATTCAAAAACCAACTTCATGAAGGGCCACTATTTTTGCCCGTTTTTCAATAGTAAGTGAAGGTTTTTCACCCATTACAACAATAATGTAAGGACACTGTGTACGCAAAATCCAGTAACGAACTGCTGATAAACGAGACAGGCATGTTTATTCATAGCAGTAGAAAGCTTCTGATGCAATCACGAGCGAAAATGATGCAATCTGTTAAAATACAAGAAAATGGCTACTGGTCTTAAACTTTGCACATGACTATAGCTGTATTTTCTTTCTTTCTTTCAAGAAAACTGCGTGAAAAAGGGAGGATGACTACTCTCTTTGAAGATAGAATTTCAAAATGTCCTGAAATTCATTTTTTGGTAGTCATGTGTTTTACATTTAACAGCAAGAATTTTATGGACAGAGGTGAGGAATTCCTGAAAAATCTTATCAGACAGAGGTATTTTACTACTTGCCAAGAGACCTATAATTTATGATATGATAACAGCATGCAAGGACAGGATAACAAAAATTATATATTTTAAGTACTGATAAGTATTTCTTAAATCTAGGAAACCTACTCATGTACGGCAAGCGTAATTCCCCCACACCTGTTTATGGATATCTCTTTTTTGATTTGGGACAAAGAGGTATATGTGAAAAGAGCATGATTCTGGCCCATCTGTAGTCATCCTCCCTTGTACCTTCCCCATATATTCCAAATTTTGGAAAATCTTCTCTTATTGAACCCCTGTTACAAACCTCGCATAAATGGCAATTTTTGTATTATTAACATATTAAGTTTAATACAAATTATAGCTCAATAAGAAAATATTACCTTAATTCAAATTTGCTTCCTTACGTTAGATGAAAAGAAAAGTAAAAATATTTCAATTTAGTACTAAAAAATTTTTTTAAAGTAATATTAAAAATAAAGTAGACAAGTACATACCTCTATTACTATATACATAATGTTCAATAGCAGCTACATGTGCCATATGTTAAGAAAATATTCAATATAAATTAATAAAATATTCATTACTTCACCTAATTGCACTGGTTCAAACTATAGTAGGTATACTTTGATTTTGTATAAAACTTACTTACAAAACTTAGATTACTTAATTCAGACCTGTCAGAAAATTAGCATTTCAAATTAAAAATCAATCTTGTATAAAACTTTTTAAAATAATATTACAAATGACAAGTAAAGTACATATTTTCAAATAAGTAAATCCCCAGATCTCAATAGCATCCATAAACCAAAGATTGTCAAGAAATTTTTAGATTCCTATAACCCCCCCCCCCTCCCCCACTATGTGAATTTTGGAGGGGGTGGGGATAAATAAATAAATATATCTTCACAAATTCAACACAGGAATTTTCACTTTGTGTGTGTGAGTGAGAGTGAGCATGTGTGTGTGTGTGTGTAAAACTATATACAAAAACAAAAGGAGATATTGGGAGATAAATGTTGATTTTCACTTTTCCATAAGATAATTTTTTTTAATTTAAAATTTTTAAGAAATAAACATTAATTGAAGCCAATGTGATACATGGGAACTGAAAAGATTATAGGAAAGTAAGCTCTATTCTTTTTTAAACATACATGAGTAAGCTGACTGGCTTATAAAGGGAACAACTACCCAAAATTAAAAAGAATTTCTGATACCAAAGGGGATTATCACTAGAGTACTTGTCACTTCTGGGGAAAGGGGGGCAAATAGTTGAGCGACCACATATCATGTCACCGAATATCATTTCATTTACTTCAGTTGTTGCATGATGCACGAACAGAGATTTATGCATTTCGAAGCAATTTTCTCAAAATCCAATCAAATTTTTTAAAAATTCCATACCTATATTTAATGTTGAGTGACCACCTATCATGTCACCGAATATAATTTCATTTACTTCAGTTGTTGCATGATGCACGAACAGAGATTTATGCATTTCGTTGCAATTTTCTCAAAGTCCAATCAAATTTTTAAAAAATTCCACACCTATATTTCATGTTGAGTGACCACCTATCATGTCACCCAATATCGTTTCATTCGCTTTAGTCATTATTATGTGATGCGTAAACAAAGATTTATGCAGCTTGAAATAATTTTCTCGAAATCTAATCAATTTTTTTTTTTTTTATTCAACGCCTTTAAGTTGAGTGATCACCTATCATGTCACCCAATATCATTTCACTTACTTCAACCATTTTTGCGCGATGCACAAGCAAAAAAAAGCTTCATGGACAGAATGACATACTTTTTTTTAAGGGTTGTACTGGATTCCCAAGTGCTTGAAACTGATACAGATCGCAATTTTTTTTTTATTTTAAGTGATTTACAGACAAAAGTCTAATTTTATTATTTGTATAGGTATATCAGGGTGTCTACCGGTTAGGAAAGTCTGGAAAATGCCAGGGAAATGGGTCAGGAAAGTCTAGAAAAAGACTGGAAAATGCAAAATGGATTAGGAAAATTTTAAAGAATTAATTTTTCTCCGGTGCTTGTCCGCTTGGTGCATTTAAAATCTTAAGTATTATGAAAAGTTTTTGGCTAGCTTTTTTTATTTTCCCAGACTCCGAAGTGAAAAATGCTGATAAAGGCAATTTATGTTCGGATAGAATGAATGATTCAGAATATTTGTGGGGTATGTGATGCTCATACCTGTTTTACATTCTGTAGTAGGGTGTTTCTTGGGACAGAAGGCTATAAAGCTATCGAACTTTTTTAATTGGAAGCAATGGCGGATCCAGAAATTTTTTTTGGGAGGGGCTAAATTTTTTAAAAAGCTTATTTCACCCAATTAAAATGTACTATAAATCAAAATTTTAGTCTAAACCAATGTATTAGGCTTTTGTGAGGGACTAAGTAATAAAATATGATCATTTTAGCTATTTAAAGTGTATAATAAAGCAGAGTGTTACCCTTGAGCAATCTCTTTTGGGGGGGGCTGAAGCCCCCTAGCCCCTCCCCTGGATCCGCTACTGATTGGAAGTATGTTTCGATCACTTACGGTTTAAAAAATAATCGCCTTAACATCTGCTTTGAATCACCCGGTATAGGTTTAAGACATTTATTCCCTATGAACAAATCTAAAATGAATTCAATATAAATAAAAAAGGATATCATCGTGAGTAAAATATTCCTTTCCACAGATTTTCTGAGTATGAGATGCTGCACCATGAGTAAGCATATGCACAGGGGATAGGCCTTGACTAGATGATGTGAGACCATGAGGGCAAATATCCAAAGCAAGTTTTAAACCTATTAAAAAGGGGAATTTATACCATTAAATAATAATAGAGGAAGCATGGAAAAATATTAACAATTTAAATTATAAAAAATGCATAAACTAAGTATAAAAAGGCAGACTTTCATTTTTTTTTTACTGCACCAAATAAATAAAAAAATCTGATGTGTCCAACACATGACTTCCTTGCACGTCTATTAGATCAAAAATATTTTCGACGCACTTCCTCTAAACTTATTTCTTTGAAAGAGATAAAATATCAATAATAGTAAGATTTAGCGATTTCTAGCCAAATATTTCGATATCGCCAAGCTGAGTTCAATTTGAAAGATTTCCTTCTGACACTTTATTTGGCGATATTTCACCAAAAGCCGACAAACTTGAGATAGTCTGCGAGATTTTGGGGATAGCCAAAGTAGTCATTGACCACAGACTTTCAATGAATTGAATGCATTCATACACCTCAATGTATTTAAAGTCATTTGGCAAACACTGTAAATAAATTCTCAGTCGGTTGCTGTTAAAAAAGATATTGAAAACATTTAGATATTATAATAGTTCTAAATACAAAAGTTCAAAATTCTACGGGTTAAAGTTTTACAGTTATACAAAATACGAAATAATTTTTGGCGATATTTTGGCGAAACTCGACAATTTCGACGACATTTGGCGAGATTTTAAGCATGAACCAAACAATGACAGATTATCGCCAATTATGGCAATATTTCACCAAAACTCGCCAAGAACGATGACAAATGGCGATACTTTGGGCATGGACCAAATAACTGAATATCGCCAAATTTGGCGATATTTCGCCAAAACTCGCCAAGGCCGAGGACAGACGGCGAGATTTTGGGCATGTACCAAACAATGACCGTCTACAGTTGTATTATATTGAAGATGTCCATAGACATTAAAGTAATGAAATTCTTTTCGGTGGTTCTGTAAATAACTCTCCAGTAGATTGGAACCAAAAATCGAGATGCACAACTAGATGTTACAACAATCTTATATATGAAATTTCATAATATTTTTTGAGATTTGAGAGTTAAATATGCACACACGTACACCAAAAGTCGCCAAGCTTGGCGACTTTTGGATAGTTCTTGAGGGAGTCACGTGACCGTGGTTGGACCATTACCTAACTTATGTGGTAGGACTGCATTGTGCTTAAAATGGATGAATTCCCCTATAATTGCCATTGACCGTAATGTATTGAAAATCTTTTGATTGTTCCTGTAGCTGAACTATAAATGATAAAGACACTTTTTTTAATGGAGAAATTCATTTTCTAACTCATTACAGCATATATCACTTCTGAGGCGTTTGAAATAGCCCAATACCTCTAAAAAACGCTTTGATGAATTTCGGCCCATAGAGCGTAATGTATTTCGAATCTTTTGGGCGGTTCTGTAGATAAACTATCCAGTCGAATGGAACCGAAAGGGGAGGTGCACAACTAGATGTTACAAATATCCAAAATATGAAGTTTCGACATTCTACGCCTAATAGCTTTTGAGTTAGGCGAGTTTAATGAATTTCGGCCCATAGAGCGTAATGTATTTCGAATATTTTGGGCGGTCCTGTACATAAACTATCCATTCGATTGTCACCAAAAGGGGAGGTGCACAACTAGATCATAGAACAATCCTAAATATCAAATCTCAACATTCTACGACCAATAGTTTTTGAGATATGCGAGTTACATACATACGTACGTACAGACGGCATGGAAAAACTGGCCACAATAGACTCGCCGCTGGTCCAAATGAGTTGCAAACGCATTAATATGATCGTGCATGATAGCCTACGATGAGATGCATCGAAAAAAAATTTTTAATTAAATTTAGAGGTAGTCAAAATCGGTTTTTTTGTCGAAATTTGGCCCCCAAAATTTTTCGGGATCACATTACTTCCTTATACTACGTACAAGGAAGTAAAAAACTGTACACACAAAAACCAATGTATATTTTGACAATTACAGAGTAGCAAAGCCTGTAAGATGTCTAAGTTTATTTTATTCAGCAGTTCCCAAAAGGTAGGGCAGAGCCATTTTAAGGGGGTGGGGGGCATAAAAAAGGCAAGTCATAATACATATTTTAGAAAATCATCTTTAATCTTATTTTCCCCTTTAATCTGATTCCAACCCATCCATTTTCACTTAAAATATTTATTCAAACTTCGACCAATAACATTATTTTGTAGAAAAGGTGATTCAATGTTCATTGTTGAAGAATAAAAAAACTGTATATAAAGTGTTATTCTTCAGGAAAAAACACTAAAGGCTTTCAGCCCCTCAAACAAACAAATTCGTGGCTTCAATGTGAAAATATTCATTTTGAAGTATGTTAAATGTATGAGAAAGAGAAATTGGGGGCATCATAAAATTAGGCACTGAAGGAACATGGAATTAAAATTAGTACCGGGACTTGTTAATGGTAACAGTGGCCCTGAAAGCAATTGAAAGATAATATGTCTCTTATTTTTATTAGAATAATGAATGTACTCCTGTACGAACCGTCCTTGTTTCACAGAAGATAAATCTGACAAATTTCTTCACCCCAAAAGATCGTTAAAGTAAAATGTGAGATGTTAATGTAATGCATTTTTATTAAATGTGATTCTTGAATTATTGCATTAGTTTCTTCAATATGTATGAAATTACCCATACTGGAAAGTGCTGTTTTTTGTTTTTAGTACAATATTTAGATATTTTCAGAAAATCTTTTCAAATACAATTGGTGCAGATTAATCAGAATTTCAGATTAGTGGGCCTGTACTGTATTTTCATTACTAAATTTCACACATATATTGCCTTATAAATCATTTCTTTACAGACTAAAATAAACTGATTCATTTCAAACAGCATTTAAGCTGTACTTCTTTAATAAGTGCATAGTTCCAAGCATAGATTTGTTTTAACTCATTAGAAAAAAAAAACAGTAAACAATAATAATAATTTAATCAGTTATATTTTTTTCCAGCTTCTATGCCTCCCCTAAATGTTAAATCTACTAATAATTCTGGAAAGGAAGTGATCTATAAAATTATTATACAGGACTTTTTTCATAAAATTAATTTAATTACAAATATTATAGGTTATTGTTATCTTTGTAATAAAGAAAGTTGCAATTAGAAGTTCTATAATTAATAAACAAAAGTAAAATAAATAGTAATAATAATATTGTACATAATCAAATAAAAATGATAAAAACAATCTGGGATTCATAACCAAAAACCCGTTTGGGTTTGTTTTCCCCAGTAGGCACCTAGAACCTTAGTTAAAATTATAATCATATTACCAGTAAACACAGGGAGGATTTACTAAAAAAGAGCAACTTTGTATTGGAAAAAAAGGACATTTTTTCTGACATCACACAACATTTTCTTTACTGCTAGTGTTCTTTTGAAAGAGTATTTTACTTATTTCCTCATATATAATACACACAGAATTGCAGAACAAACAACATGGTACAAAATGTATTGTGTGTCAAACATACAGCTTACTCCACATTGAAAATTTCTAACAGAACTATATTTCCCCTATATCATTTTTGAAAGCATTACAATTTGATAAGTAAATGCTTGAAAATGTGGGAAACATATTTTTCTTCAAAAAAGGACATTTCAAACCAGCACTGAAGAAAAAAAAAGGGGAGGCACTTTAGTAATAAGATAAAAGAGCAGGGTACTTAAGCATTAATAAAAATGCGGGTAGGGTACACTTGGATATATCCAAAGCATTGCATAATAATTATACATGTTAAGTTGGAAGGGAAACTGAAGCTTTAAATTGATATGACAACAATGAAATATTTTTTAAAAATTCTATTAATGGCAAAATCATACCTCCAGTGAGCAGATACACATTCTCATAACCACGCTCCACGAGAGTCGTAGCCACACGTGTTGCTATTGCTTCATCATCATCGTACAAGATTATTATTCCAGTGGGACTATTTTTCTTTGATAAGAGTCAAGACATATCATGATATAAAGAGGACACTTTTTATAAAGCAGAAATTTTAAATATTTTACAGAAAGGGTTGGTTACTAACTATTATTTTCAAATTCCCCAATTTTTTATGCTGCCTTACCACTCAAGTCAAAAAGGGATGCAAACTTCCATAGAATCACTTTGCCTTACCTTACAACCAAATTTCTTCCATCATTGTAAGAGTGATAATCAACTATGTTAAAAACATCCAAAGTATAGATGCTATGGGGAAAATATCATATACACAAATATATATCCAGTCTCATTCTCAACCTTATCCTTATGGACCCCCACACACACACAACAAAAAAAAATCTTTTATACAAATTCCAGAATTTCAACTAGACATGACTTTCTCTAGTGCCACCTCCACTGTATTAGTGATTCTGGTGTGTCCGACTGTTCCTTGTCTTCCACAAGGGAAACATGAATTTTAACTATCAGACAAACTGTGGCCTCCCTGACTAACATTCCAAATTTCTCCATTCCTGATAACCGATATGTGAAGGCTATTTTGTAATGGATTTCATAGAGGGGAAATGGTTCATAGAATATATTTTCCAAAGTAGGAGGTTGTGTGTGTGTGTGTGGGGGGGGGGATGTTATTCCATGTCAGAATATAGTCTCAAACAGGCCATCATTTGCAAATTTCTGGACATTACAGGAAGCAAGACAAATATGTCCCTCACAAGTCTGAGAGTTAATCTTTCAGATAAACTAGGAAATAAGTGGAATAAAAAAAAACTCAGTAATTTGATTCAGAGTACTTGTGCAATCAGTATGCACAAGTACTTGGAGAGTTTGAATAAATCACAACTTAACTGTTTTTTGTTAAGTCAACATTAATGATAAGTTAAATCAAAACTATTTTAAGTAAAATGTAATAATGAAAAAGAAAATTATGTGAAGAAAATGTGAATGTTGGAAAACAGTGATAGATTTAAAGATCAGCAAAATATAAAATGTCATGAAGAAAAAAAAAAAAAAGTCAAATACTATGTTATCAATAAAATAAACTACTCAAAAAGGCTAGCACTGAAGATAAACTTTTATACAGTTTTAAGGGGTACAAAAGCTCTTTATTCACATTAGAATTAAAAACGCCATTGTTCATTTCTTGTAATTTTGATTTGAAATGGAGATATTTTACAGTGGAGCCTCAATAATTCAACACATCAGAGATGAAATATGTTGATTTAAGTAAAATAGAATCTCAATTATAAAAGCCACAAAAAAAGCACACACACACCCCTTCTTTTTCCCCCCATTCTGTCCAGATAATAAAGCTGCTAAATTTTTACATCTGTTTCAACGCTACATTCTTTTTTTTTAATTTTGAAGAACTGATGGCTTTACATCAAGGTGTTCTTGAAAACTTAAGCAAAGAAGCATTTACCATTTCACTAATAAAAATCTATTGACAGTGTCTTCAAACAATTTAATTAAAATTAATAAAGAGCTTTAGAAAATAATCCACATAACTAAAAAATATCACAATACATTGTTTCGGCTGGGAATTTTGTACCATTAAAAATGAATAAGGGAGACCGGGCTAGAAAATGCAGTTTTTAGTTATTGATTTTAATTAATTTTTCTATTTAAGTTTTTTAGCAAAATTGAACTATACCTTTAAAGCACAGATATTTAACTATAAATATCAGGAGTTCTGTGTTTGTAATGCATATAGTTTATTTTTAATGGATGAGTAAATTAATAGAAAAAAAAAATTACACCAACTTACCCTGCCATGGGATAAGCTGTCATATGCTTTATAAATAGTTAAACGGAACTCAAATAAGACACACATTTAAGAGAAATTAGTTGTATTTTTACCAGCAAGTTTAAACAAAGGAATTATCTATTTCTGCACAATGTAAACTAGTTCTGTGCTTTAACTGCTGATGATTTATGTAAATTGCATTTTTGTTTACTAGGGGATAAGGCCCCTAGACTCGCTACGCTCGCTTTTCGTATGAGGCATTCAGCTCCTAATAAGGCTTATTCGTAAAAAAGGCATCATTTCAATAAACAAATCCCAAAGGGTGGATCAGATAGAATGTTACCCAGCTACACATTGCTTGGTTCTTGCATGTTTCTTGGAACATAAAAATTTAAGCTTCACACTATTTTTAATTATGTGAAACCCATGGAACACCTTGCGTATTAGCCAATTATGGCAATTTTTCCTAACTTGGCAATTTGCGTGGGTGTATAGTTAATAATTATCTCAAACACAGTACTGCATATGTTTTCTTTAATAAAAACTATGGAACAGCTAGGACAGCCTGCCACCCATGGCGACTTTTCATTATTTGGCGATTTACACATGCTCACAACCTATAATTACTACTCATGTAAGGTTCTCGGAAAAACGTTATCCATATTTTCATATGCATAATCCTTTGAAGATTGGTATATTTAGCACCACGAATTATCATCTCACCACGCTGGCAAATATTCAAACTGTACTATAACTGCTATAGTGGCATAGTTAACGCCACCTAATATTTCTACTGGTAGCAAATACTCCAGCTGGGCCGAACCAGCTTTAAAATAATCTGCCTTTTAATTATTTTTCATTTTCAAGATATTGGGTTCTAAAATTTTTGAACTTGCAGTTTAGATTCACCCTGCTTGAAAAGATATCATTTTGCCGGATCGTACCTAATGCCAAGATGGCACTTTTAAAATCAGTTAGAATTAGTTATTTTGTTTTGGAAAAACAAATAATCGCTAATTCTAAACTCCTGTTGTGTAGCACACTTTGAGTTATTTATTTCATATACTTTTTTAATTTGGCGTAGAATGGGTGTCATTCTACTGCATGTTTGTCAATTTCACGCGATTCTACATACTTGGATTGCTTTGTTGCAAAGGAATGAATGATTTTATGCCAAATCTGGCAACCATTATGTTTATTTTTTCAGTTTTTTATCTTCTAAAATAATTCGATTTTCAAAATTTATGTCAGCTTATCGGCTTCCCCAGAATTTTCTGAATCTGTGGACACCTTTGTCAAAACTCAAATCTCCACAGTTTCTGAGGAGATAGCAAAACAAGCTATTGACAGTGGCCGTTACTTTTTTTTAGAATAGAGATATTATTTTTGTTCATATTTAATAAAATAAACTCAATTGTAGTCAACTAATCAGTTTTCCATAATACCGACTATAAAAAAATTCTTAAACATTTGTTTATTTTAATAAACAGACTGCACCTTGCCTAAAGAGGAAGGAAATAGTTGTTCCATAGACAAAGTTACAATATTTGCTCGGTGAATACATTTTCTAAGTTAATTTTGTACCATTTGTAACATATTTGCCTAACATAGCCAAAATATAAATTTTAAAAATAGCACAAATACTCAAATCTAAGTAACAAGCTGAATCATAAATAGGTTAAATATGTTGTAAAAACATTCACAGTAGAATAACTTGAATAAATAGGGTAGGCACAACTACTCATTATACTCAGGGGTTGATCAAAATATTTATAATTTTAAAGAAAATAACTAGTTCCCAAATTTTTCTAAAATTAAAATAAATTATTACAGATAGTTAATCAGAAAAATTATGCAGAAAAATTATTTTTCAATTTAATACTTCAAATATTTTTTTAAAATATATACAGAGACAAATTAAATAACAATAAAAGGATACATAAAACTTCATATCTTCAATTTCATAACCAATCGAGCGGGCTAACATTGCAGAGGGATAATGCTTGGCTAGATAAATAAAATAAATTTATTAGTACACATACATCGTATTAAAACAAAAGTTCACAACAGATATGGGTATTGTTGCAATAACATCAATAAAGTCAAGAGAAAACTATGCAATTAGCAAATGCATATTAAATTTTTATCCTATCTATAACAAGAAAGAATGTTTAGAAAGCTTTCTATATATACACATGATTATCACCCATTTTTCTGAAACAAAATCAAAGACTTCACAAAAACTTTCTAATGATGAAATGAAAGTTTTCAAGGATATCATTCAGTGTAAATCTAATATACATTTTTAAAACTATCGATACTTCTAGCAATTAAGTGCTGTAAAATTTATTTTGCAGATATAAATATTTCCTAATTCCTTTATTTTAATTGATTTTTAACATGCATATTTAATGCATATATATAAATATTTCCTAATTCCTTTATTTTAATTGATTTTTAACATACATATTTAATGCATAAAGTACAGTTTATTTTAATCCAGTGAAATATATAAAAGATTATGTACATTCTGGTTTAAAATTTAAAAAACTTCATGTGGACACCACATAACTTCCTTGCATGTTCATTAAATTATGCACATCTTTAAAGCATTTCATTCAACTCTTTTCATTTGAAATGTGAGATGCAATACTTCAATAACATTAAGGTTTGAAGATTTCTTGCGAAATATAGCAAATTCCTCCAAGCTGGATTCAGTTTTGGAAATGTTTTTTGACACCAAATTTGGCAATATTTCCTCAAAAGTTGTCAAGCTTGGTGACAGCTGGTGGTTTCAGGCATCCCAAAACAATAATTGTCTATATTAAAAATCTTTTGGGTGACTTTGTCAATAAATTACACAGTTGATTGCAATCAAAAAGGGAGGCACACAACTATAAATGCTAGAACAGTGCTGAATACAATATTTCAACTTTCTATGGCTAATCGTTTTTGAGTTATGTGATATGCATACATAAGTACATATGTCAGGGCAAAATTATTCAAAATGGATTGTATGTGTATACATCCATACAGATGTAATACAATAACTTGTAAAAGTAAGTTAGGTTTGGTCAAAAATATGAGTACCAAAATTTTTTGTGACTAGAATACTTCTTTTACTTTGTAGAAAGTAAAAATGATCACCACCTGATTACTTCCAAGTTCTTAATAAAATTTAAGGGCTTTCAAAGACTAAGAGTATACATATTTATTTATAATTATTATAATGCGATATGGAGAACTATCTGTGGGCACTATTGTTTCAATTTAGAAGAAAGTGCATGGGCACATTAGCATAAAATATGCATTTCATAGTGTGAAGAGCAAGCCTGTACTGTTTGGAAATAAGCTTACTAGTATTCTAAAGCACTAATGGGTTGAAATTTTCTAAAAAGTGAAGGCAATTTTCTGAGGTACTTTAACTCTTTGAGGCACAACCCTTTCCCAATGCTGATAAAAGGGCAGCCGTTGCCATTGCTCGACTTAACTACCAGCAAGATGGCGGACGATCGAAACGGTCATCGCGTGCCACAGATCAAGAGACCCTTTTTTGATGCAGCTGGCTGTGCGGCCGTCAGCCAGCTGTCGTCAAAAAAGGGTATCTAGATCTGTGGCATGCGATGAATGTTTCGATCGTCCTCCATCTTGCTGGTAGTTAAGTCGAGCGATGGCAAAGGGCTGCCCTTTTTTCAGCATAGGGAAATCTAACCGGCTGTTCTTGAATTCTTCCATTTTCCAGCAGATGTTAGTGCTGTTAAAAATAATTATCACCATTTTTTTACGGGGAAAATGTACGTGCTAAAAAGGAAAGGATTCTCGTGGAGCTATGTCACCCGCAACTATTTTTATAGAAATCAAATCTATTCTTCGTGACTGGCAACAGTCAAAACATCAGAGTTTGGTGTTCCCAGAGCGGGAACGCTGCGCGTTAAAGGGTTAATGCAGTGGAGTAGTCCTAAGGAAAAAAGTGAGGGGATGCTCACTTTTAGAAGTTAACCAGTGTTAATTAGTTTAATCATTCCTAAAAACAATAAATTAAATAATACTTTTTTAATTAAAAATTAGGTGAGTGCTATTAGTAATTACCTTTTGGTATAATTTAATTGTTGAAAGTAAAAACAAAGTCATTTTGTTCAACAACAGCATAAGAAAAACTCCATTTTTTTCATCTACTATTGTCAACAACTAATGTCAAGTTCTCAGGGATTTTCTTTTAGATTTGTACAGAACCTCTGGCTAGCCCAGTTATCTCCAGTTTTTGTTCCTTTAAGACTTAAATCCTTTTGGCAGTCAAAGACTAGGTATACAGTAAAGGCTCATTTTTGCAAACACTTGGGATTTTATGAACTGTTCGGGTGGTCCCAAATACACTTCCTTAGACAATTTTGCAAGTTATTTTTATGAGCTATTTAAGTCGACCCTGCGGATTTGTAAAAATGAGCATTGACCATATCAAAAGAACACATGTATTGTATCTCTATAGATTTGAACCTTAAGACTACTTTTAGCTAAGACTTTACTATGATGTAAACATGTCAATTTTTCCTGAAAATAAAAGTGGGGGGAGGGAGAACATATAAGCTGAAATGGAAAAATAGGGAGATTGCATCCTCCCCTCGATTGTCACCAATGCTCTAACACTAATTCAGGGTTTCTACAGATTTCACAGCTTTTACTTCCCTGACATCTATCATGCTCTTCCCTGACATCTATCATGTTCTTCCCTGACTTTATCTATTGTGCTTTCCCGAATTTTGCATTTCTATTTTTAACATTACATCCTTTAATTAATATTTTGCCCCTTTTTTTTACAAATAATAATAAAATTAATAAGTACAAGAATCTTATTTGACATCACTGGATTCTAACAAAAATCATGTTTGATAATAATTTAGGATAAAATTAAGCATATTTCAACTGCACAAGATATGCTCATAAAGAACACATTTTAAAATTATTTATAAGGTTCATTGAGAAAATGAAAATAAAACAAAATCTATACTTAGGTTCAAACAGCAAATATTTTCTTGATTTTACCGCAAAATTCAATTTTTCTTGCATTCTCTAACCTTTCTTCAATTTCTGCTAATTTCCCTGACTTTTTTCCCAAATCCCTGACTTTCCCTGTCTAAAACTCATTTCCCTGACTTTCCAGGTCTGTAGAAACTCTGAAATTATACAAGAAAATAAGTAGTCAAATAGACATACCTGTAATAATATGGCACTGAGCAAATGCGTCTCTATCCCTCACATCTAACAAGAGGTATGGCAAGAATTTGGCTGGCTTGACCGTAGCTGATTGTATCTTCTTTTTACTGCTTGCAAGATCAAGTTCACCGACACCCATCAAAACACTGAAGGATATACACTTTTGTCATTTATTTTCTCTCATGTGAAATGCAGTTTTAAAGTATGTAGATTTCATAATTTGGAATTAAAGAAATAAAATAAAACACTAATTGTTAAAATATTTTTAAAAAACTGATGCTAAGACAAAATGAGAAAAAAGACTGAAACACTTTCACATTTTATGTATGCATTAATGCATCGGCCGTATTTATCTTTCTTGATTCATTATGTTGGAAAGTGTATCTTATTTTTTTTAAATGAAGAATTTATCATTCAAATAAATAGTTATCTAAATGCCTATACTTAAAATAACTATTTATAATGTTAAAGAAAGAGAGAAAGAACAAGAGAGCGGTGGTTTATTTAAAAATTTCAATTTATTGAGCGTTATTTATTTCAAATGTAAAATTTCATATCTGTACAGTGAAAATTGGGTGAATTAGCATTTGAAGACACTATCGATATTTAAATGAATAAAACTAAATGCAATTTGAAAAGATAGTATAGAATATGATATAAATTCTTTAATATTTAATTTAAAATATAACGACAAAAGAACAATGATAAGAATTAAACTTTTGTTTAGATATTTTGAAATAAATTAATTCAAATAAAGAAAGTAAGACAAAATTTATGCATTTCTCTGTGATGTTTAGTATACATATTTTATAATCTCTATTTTTAATTAATAGAGAATAATTAAATAATAATATAATTAATTTAATCAATTAATTATTATTTTCTCTTTTCGTTTTGGCTTCCCCTTACCACTACTTTGATTTTAAAAAACTGTAATAACATTTATTACTTATTATTTTAAGGAGGCAATAGTTTTTTTTTTTTTTGTTTTTTTTTTTTGTATATCTTAAAATGTTCATCTCATGAAAACATCATTTCAAGATTTAAGATTTTGCAAAATAAACTGATGCCTTATTCTTTATATTAATCCGATTATCAATTTACTGAAACCTACCCTATTGTCATTTTTTTTTTATATATAATTAAGGAGGGAGAGGGAGGAGGTTTTTTTTTTTTTTTTTTTTTTTGTTATTACATTTAGTACATGTTTCTGTTCTAAACATAGAGTTTGCATTCTATTTTTCAGTCAAAAAATCTTAGCTTTACATGCCATTCCATAGTAGGATCTCATTTTAGTTTACTTTCAATCATGAATTTCTGATGCTCTGCAGTATCTTTTAAATTTTTCAATAGTGTCTAAATTAAATTTTAATAAACTGTAATTATAGTGACACTGTCTTTGTCCTTTGTTTTAGTTAAATATATTTTGTGTCATCAATGAGGATTTCTCTTCCCATTTGAAATGTACATATTGCACTATTTTCCATGTAAATGGGTCATTCCTAAAAAGTTATGCATACCTATCAACAAATAAAAGCATTTATCAGGTGCAACTTGAGAAAATTTCCAGAGTTTCGAAAGCTTTTCAGGTGTAGGCCATGATGTAATTTTTAAAAGGTTGTAACTTAACTATTCACAATAAAAGTATTTAAAAATTAACCAAACAGTGCATCAATAATTAAATATTATAATAATAATTAACATTCAAATATTAATGATTAATTGTGTGACATATTTGTACTAGGGCCTTAAAAATCGAATTCAATTCATCTTATTTATTTCAAACGCTAAGAAAAGTGGATCAATGTAATTAATATAAAGTACATAATGAGTATTGAAGTTACTCATAATTTAAACATTGTATAACTATGGATCCTTTTTTCCCTGCAAGATAATCACGTTCTTTTGGATTTTACATGCATTTCTGTCTAATAATTATTATTACTATTATTAAGTTCAACTCCGATTCGGCTATTTTCAAGAAAAAATATCATGCTGTGCAAAGTGTCCGGAGTATATTTATAGAGTTGCTCAGGAAGAACTTGAGCAGTTGACAGGTATGAAAATGTTTCAAAATCAAGCCCTTTCTAATTTATGAAATGGATATTTCTTTGTTTTTGTTATGAATACATTGATAAACACTGATTTCATAAAACCTAGTATCATGGAGTCTAACAGACTAACATTTAAAAAATAATAAATAGCCCTTTTTTTTTTAATTAAAATAAAATCATGGCTTAATTTGCATAGGAGCTCAACAGAACTCAGTTCCTACACTTCATTTTTTAAGGTGAATTTTCACATATTAGATAAAATCCAGCAGATCTTATGAATACTTGCACTCAAAATCCCACCAAACTCAAAATTTCCCCCTTTTCAAATACAAACTGATTTTAGAGGACAGATCAATCAGGACTCGTTTTGCCTCAAACTGGTCTGAGACCAACAGATTTTGGGCCTTGTTTAGATTTCTTCATGCTGATTTCAGACTATTTCATTTCATTTGTGTTCTGGGAAATAATTAAAACATGTCCAATACTATTACAAGGAAAAATCTTTGAATTATCATTATTTTAATAGAATGTACTACCGACTCCTGTATTGCAGGGGTCGCGGAGGTTTAAAGTATGATATGAACTGAATATGAACATGAGCTTGAGTGATTCAAGGGCTCTGGCACTTTTCTTTGCTAGAAATTAAGGCCTGGGTAAAATGTATACAGTCGAATAACGAAAAGGACATTAACTAATTAATTCTTTGAACAGTTGTATTCAGTTAAATGTTACAAGACATTTATGATGCTTGTTACATGCCAAATAATGTGTGTACAAACTGAGCTGTTAATTTTTTATATTTAATGTCTGGTAAAGTGGACATTTGTCATCTTTTATTGAACTAAACATAAGTCATTAACTATTTTTTCAGTCAAGACACTTTTTTAGAATGAACTTAACACTTGTTTAGAATGAAAATTATAACTTTTTTTTTTTTTGAGAATCATACAATTTTTTTTTTCTCCTCCAACCTTAACAGCTTTTTCTTTTTTTTTTTGTGTGTGTGTGTTTATAATATTAATTAATTTTTATTTTAAGCCCATTAGCATTTTAACTTGTACTTTTCGCAATGTATGACTTACATGTAACAATCGTACTGGCCACCATCCCATCATAGTACCAGACTAGAGCAGCTTTGTAATACATGCTGCTCTAGTCTGGTATTATGATGGGGTACACTTTAAATAAATGTTTTGTACACTTTAAATAAATTCAAATTAAAGTTTTAAATGGTTTAATGTCACCTTAAATATTTCACAACTTAAGAGAAACTCATTGTGTTTACATGGTTTCTACAATTTACAAAATAAATTTCTCTTCCGCATTGTTCCTCTTTGACATTGTTCTTAAACAAAATGTTTCGAAATATGATTTGTAAATTCTTAATGTCAAGTTTGTTATAATCCAAAATAAGCACTATAGGTACTTGTTTTTACACTTTTATAAACAACATTTTGAAGAAAGCCTAAACAAAGCATTCCTTTACTTACTTAGCAATGCTTCTTCTTTCTGACAACTCTGTGGCTTTAGGTACATCTGTATTGCTAGGTTGATTAACTATAAAAGAGAACAAAAATAATTCAAATGTAAACCCTTTTAATAGTTTTGAGAAGTACAAAAGGCACAACTGCACCAGGATATAAAATCACTCTTTTTATTCCACTGAACAAACCTGAATTTCTCTAAGCAGAATGAAGAGATATAAGAATTCTACCTGACAGTTGATCTGTTTTGTACTTAAAGCCTTCATTTAGAACTCTGCCTTTAAAATTGTTCAAGTTTTAAAACAAAATTGGATTTTCAGATGAATTTATGCCAACTTAAAAAAAATGGGAATGTAGTATGTTCAATGCTATTATATATTTATTTAAGTATGTACAGTGATAATTTTTTACCACAAGAACCAATTATTTTTTTAATTGGAAAAGAGATAGCTTAGGGGTGGTCTCATCAATTTGGACATGTTCTAATGATATTATTATTCAGACAACTGAAAAGAAAACACATTTTAAACCATATCCTAAAGAAACAAAAACCCTACACAAAATCTGGTCTTTAAAAGATGAAATAATTAAAGCTTTGTAAAAACTTAAAATAAGCTTCATAACTACTGAACGATAAGTACTCTTTATGTGTGTTACTTTACAAAGTTTTTTTTTTACTTCATTTTCTAAAGAGCTGTTGATAGTGCCAGTATATCAAAAGTCACCAAAGTTGACCACTTTTGGCTATTTATCGCCAAATTTGACACTGAAAAATAAGTCCTCAAAACTGAACCTAGCTGCGCGATTTTTTCTATATTTAAGTATCAAAAAACAATGTATCCTTGTATAATATGACTTTTTTTTTTTTTTTCTAGGAAACGTTTCTGATAACCCCTCACCTAAAACTGGAGTTAAATGAATAAACCTAATAAAGAGCTTTGTAAACTCACACTTTTTTTCATTTTTTACTGGCGTGGAAGGGAGAACTTTTAATAGCTGAAGTTGGGTGGATCCTTTGTACCAACTGAAACAATCCAAACTATTTTGAACATGTTACTTAAAAATTTTTTTTTAATTAATTTTATCCATTTTAATCAATGTTTGTTTTCACTCCAAACAGTGAGATTAATGCCAATAACTATCCCCAGCTACTAAAATTTGCTAATTTTTTTTTTTTTTTAGACATTTTTTTTAAACAACAGACAGCCATTTGCTTTAATATACTGCCATAAACTTCAAGCTAATCTGAGCTGTTAAGAGTTTCAGCCGTCAGAGTGATTAACATCAATTTGCTGCTGTCGACAGGGTAATAACATGGCAGATAATTCTCATAACATTGTCTTATGAATGAATTGTTCATCCAGAACAGAAATACAGTCGAACCTCAATTTAATGTACTTTGATTTAACGAATTTTTTTTTTTTTTTTTGTCCCGACAAAAAGGGTGCTAAAATGCTCTGATTTAACAAATTTTTAGATTTGATTCAACGAACAACAATTGCTGAAATGAAATTCGCACATAAAACTAAAAGTTTGAAATTTTAGCACACAAAATTTTGAATCTTTCACACCCTAATTAAAGTGAGTAATACAAATTTTTTTTTTCTTATTTCTCCTAACGAAGCAAGTACCTACGTAGACAGCGATACAGAAACAGTCATTTACAATTACGCCATGGATAACCATGATCAATTGGCTGGATGTGAAGATGTTCCTAGTCATCGAAATTTTACAGAATATGTGTCTTGCGATGTACAGCTAAGTACCTGCGATAGCGAACAGAAAGAGAAAGACAATTCTGAAAGCAGCGAACATGACAAAGAAACATAAATTGAATTTTAAAAAGTGACATTCCAAGAAGCAGTTTGCAGCTTGAACGCTTAAAAAAAAATTATTTTGTCTCACGTGGTTGATGATGATGTTCTTATGAAGTTAGAAAATATAGACAAAGAACTTTGGAAAGTCAAAACAAAGCACTATCAAAGATTTCTTTCCAAAGTGCCAATAAGTATGTATGTATTATGTATTAAGAGCAAGTAACATTAAAGAATTTAGATTAGTTTAAAGTTGATCACCTAACGTGTAAGTTATAATTTTTAAGCTCGTAGTAAACAATAATCATTCTTTTTTTCATATCTATACCTAAGGGTATTTTGCTTTGATATTTTTATACCATACTCTTCACAAAAATGGATATTCGATTTTACAAATTGCTTCGATTTAACGAACGGATTTGTGGGTCTCAATCAATTCATTAAATCGAGGTTCGACTGTAGCAAAAAGAAATGCATAGAAGAGTTTGTTGAAAACAATATTTAAATAATCAATCATTTTACACTTACCCATGTCACTTTCATTAGTAGTTGCTTCTTCTACACATGCAAGGGCCTTAAAAAATTTAAATTGAAGAAACATTAAGAAAAGAAAATCTACTAAGTAATGTTTTTATCTTATGTTAGAGTTCTTGGCTACTAAACACAATAACAGATTTCTTTAAAAAATAATTTTTGAAAACTAATGTCTAAATTATTTTTGTAGAGAATAAATAAAAGGTATGTAGCATAAACTCACAAAATCAATGACAATGTAAAAAGTTTTTAAAAGTAGCAGTAGCAATGTTCCAAAAGAAACCATATGTACAATTCAAGCAACATACAAAATTGGAACACTTTACATATTTTATCTATGCACTAGAGTGAAGTTTCAAGGAAAATTGCAAAAGAATTGAAAACATATTTTATTCAGAAAAAAGCTTTATTCTGCCACAAAATGCTAAAATTTTTTAATCTTCATCAACATTTTTTATCAAGTGTTTTGTCTAAAAAAAAAAAAAAAAAGAAAAAGAAAATCACAACACCATTTTTAGAAAGTGATCTTTTAAAAATCCACTCAAATTGAATTTTAGAATATCGATTTTTAATTATTCATGTCTCAAATCACAGGTCCTTAAACTTATTACAACCACTGACCACTTAATTTTATCTAGCACACCTCATTTTTTACTTAGTAGCCTTTTTTAAATTACCATATGTTGCAAATCTTAAAAAATGGTTATTGGAAATATAATTTTTAAACATGCACTAACAAAACTAAATGCCAAATACCCAATTTTCAACAAGATTCAACAGCACTTAATTTTAGTTTTCAATACACTATGATTTTAGTGGCACTATGATCAGTGGAGAACGATTTCAGTTCATAAGGCAATTTTAAGTCAGATTTTTACAGATAGAATTCGTCTCTTGTCACCCTCTAAATTACCTTAATACCCCCTAATCTTTCCGAAGTCTTCTACTGAACCATGAAAGCTTCCAGCCACACAGGGAAGTGCGATCATCCACTTTGAGAAAGATTATCTTAAATAAAGATTCAATTTTTTGACAGCCCGTTTGAGAAAGTGTTTGTAAAGATTTTATAAACTAAAAATTGTAAAATATTTTAAAAATCACTATGCTACTGTCACAGAATTTAAAAACACATTTTTTAATGCTCAAAGTTATAATAATTCTGTAGTAATAAAAACCAATTAAAATAACTTTGTATTAAGTAAAAGAAAATAAAAATTATTATCTAGTTTACATTATTACAAAAAAGCTTTACTTAACCCCTTAGCTGTTTTGCCCGTGTCCCGTACGGGCACCGTTTTTCCCCCCCCATTTTGATTTGCCCGTACGCCGCACGTGCAGTTTCTCTTCTTCGATACTTCAACTGTTTTGCCCGTATTTTTTCATTTGATTCTTAATTTTAGTTTTTTCTAATAGATGGCAATAGTTGTCCAGGAACTATATACATGAAAAACCAGTTTTATTGAGTTTTTTTCCTACGGTTCTAGATTCTTTTGGCGGGTTTCAGCCAGTTTGCATGTGTATTTCAACGGAGATTATCGCTAGATTTTAGTCTAAAATATCTGTTTCTTTTATACTTTTACCTAATAATTTAAATTATGCACTTACAGTTTTAGTTTTTATCGAATATATTTTTATTCATATTCTGTGAAATGGCAGATTTACGGCGGCTTTTGGATTCTGACTCTGATATGGAAGCAGATTATGAATCTGATACGTCAATGATCGATTCTGACAGTTGCAATAAGTTTTCTTACCTCTAAAACACGTTTCTCTGTGTTCATTTTCTCCATAGGAAAAGCCAACTTTCAAGAACTTGCCTGTAAAACAGGTTAACCTGTGTTGCTCTTCTGCTTCGAAAAAAGCCGACTTTCAGGGAAAATGCCCTTATTTTATCTCGTATAAAAAATTGTTCCACAACACTTTAATTTTCATTTTATACAAATTTTACTTTAAGTTACAGCCTTATAGATTCAAAAACTTTCATTTTGAACAATAAAAAAAATTGACATTTTTTGAAACATATTTGTGAAAAAAAGTAAACAGCTAAGGGGTTAAATCATGTCTATTGCATAAAAGTATTTAGAGGAAACTTAATAAAATCAGAACTGGGATAAAAATAAAATTTAAGATTTTTAAAAAATCAAAAACGTAACACAATCCTCAGATTTATTACATTTATGGTAGCATATACATATAATTAAAACACTTATTTATTACAAAACTTAATTTTAAAAAAAAAAGTGGCATATATTATTTATTTGAATAAACATAAAATATGAAAAAAAAAAAAACTCACTTATTTAATTTTTATAACAAGACCTAAAATTAAAAATTGTACATACATACCAACTTTATAAATGCAGAAACCTTAATTCTTTTAAAAACTTCATCCTTTTTGTAGATACAATCTGAATACAAACATCAAAGTGATATATTAGGCTCTCAAAAATATGTGAAGTGCATATGAGAATTAAGTAGAAATAAAGAAGAATGTTGTTTTGAGAAAAGTATTTAAAAAGAAAAAGCATGACAAACGTTTATAGCATAATACAGTAGAGACAGAGAAATCCACACAGATTGGGACCATGGCTTGTGCGGATTTTGGGCCATAAAAGATAAGTCATTACATTTCTGACTTAAAAAAAAGTAGAAAACAATCCCAGTGAAATAAAAACACAGTCAAAAGTATTTCAATTACATTTTCACATTAAATACAAAAGCGTAGGAAAAAAAAGAAAAAAATTACATGAAGACTAGCAAAGCAAATGGTTTCAAATTTTCCTTTTCTAATTTTACAATGAAATAAGAACACAGTCAAAAGTATTTCAATTACATTTTCACATTAAATACAAAAGCGTAGGGGAAAAAAAGAAAAAAATTACATGAAGACTAGCAAAGCAAATGGCTTCAAATTTTCTTTTTCTAATTTTACAATGAAATAAGAACACAGTCAAAAGTATTTCAATTACATTTTCACATTAAATACAAAAGCGTAGGGGAAAAAAGGAAAAAATTGCATGAAGACTAGCAAAGCAAATGGTTTCAAATTTTCCTTTTTCTAATTTTGAAAGCATGTTCTATGGTGATTGGTTTTAAAATATTTTTTTCTACTTTCAGCTACTTTCTTTCTTTGGGACTATATTCCGTATCCGGTGCTTGTTTACATATCAATGTTTGTGTTTATGTTTCATTTGGTGATCATTCTGGGGCCATTGTGGGCAATGCACAGTAGGAGTGAAGTAACCTGCCGGTGATATTTTTTACTGCCAACCATAAAAAAAATATGTACCGTCAGCTCCTTTATGGTCAGTTTGGGAATTTGAAATTGTTTCATGTTATGGATGGAAGGAAATGAAATATGTTTGTTATTCTATGAAAAGAAAAGAAAGTGTGTGTGCGTTTGTTAGAAATAGGGTGTAAATATAAAGCTAAATAAAAGAAAGCAGGTTGGTTTTACGTTATCAGCCGGTGTGTGTGTCTGTTAGAAATATGGTGTGAATATAAAGCTAAATAAAAGAAAGGATGTTGGTGTTACGTTATAAGCCGGTGGGTGTTAGGGACATTTCTGAGCGGTTAATTAAAAAAAATAAAGGTAAGTGCTTTTTCTTAAACGAATTTTTGAAATGTTTAAGGTTTTTAATGTGAATTTTAAATTGATATTTGATGTTTTTGTAAGTGCTATTTATGTGCTATTCTAATCATACTGACTTTATATGAGGTGTACAACTAGGTTGTTTAATCCACCAATGTTCTTTTATGTTGAAAACGGGCCAGTGTTTGCCCAGTTTACATTAGCTGTACAACTAGGTTGCTTAATCCACCGTAGTTTTTTTAGTTAAAAACGGTCCACTGTTTGCTCATTTTCAATATTGCCTGTTACTGAATTTGCAGACATTTTTTAGGTTAAACATGGACGGTGTATTTTGTTTTAATGTTTTTGTTAGTGGAATATGTGTGCAGTTTTAGTGTGTTAAAATACTTTGCTGATCGTGCAAAATGGTTGGTGACAGTTGCTGGGGTTGGCAATTGCCAAGCTCCAGCGACTGTTGCCATGTTTACATGGGGTGCACACCGTCTTGTATGATTTTACCTTTCTTTGCTTTTTCTTTCTTTTCTCCATTTATTTTTGAAAATTGTATGTTATCGTTAATTCTCGTTTTGTTACAGAACTTTGCTGTTCTAAGAATTTAAGGTAATCTTCTCTTAACTTTAAACTTTTATCAAATAGATTTTATTATTATAATTATTATTACCCAAGTTTTCAACATCATCATCAGAATCATATTTATATGGATTCAAGACACTTTTCAACAGTTTCATCACTGGCAGATGACTGTGAATTTCATTATTTATACCAGAGAAGGTGTGCAGATTTCGGATGCTTGCAGAGTTTAGGTCGGTGGATTTTTGGAACTTGACTGTATATATTTTTGTTAATATTTAGAATAAAAAAGAATCCTTTTGTTTTTTTAAGGTAATTAAAGTTAAGAGTAAATTATAGAGTAATGTAATTATGATATAAATTTATTCTAGCAACAAATCCACAGAAAACAACACAAGTTACAAAGTATAAGGCTGTGGAGTATCAAATCCACAAGGCAAACTGATAGAAAAACACAGCACGCAGCAACTCAAAACAAACTTGAATTTGGCACTCAAAGAACTAACCTGTTTCTAATTACGTCATATATGATACCAAGTTTCACAAACCACTACAAAAAAATCGCTAATGTGGCAATCAATTCAAGCTTAAAAAATGGTGCCAATTTATCAAATAATCCTCTTTTAAGGTTTATAGAAAATACAAATCTTTGGAATATGTCTTTAAATCTAATGCTGCTAAAAATAATATTTTACAGTCCTGGTGAATATACTTACTCTTCTGTTTTTCTTTAAGCTCGTCAATATGTTTTCGAACATTTTTCCCTAAAAAATAAAATGCATAAATCATTTTAAACTTTTATTAAACCTTTAATAGTTCAAAATTAACATACGGACTATATTCCGTATACGGTGCCTTGTTTACATGTCAATGGTTTGTTTACAAATCATTGGCGAACAATCTGACGCGAGAGTGAGCGATGCACCGCCAACTGCCGGTGGTAGTTGTGACTGGCAACCATAAAGAATACGTGTTTCGTCAGGTTTGGGAATTTGAAATTGTTTGCGTTATTGATGGAAGGGAATGAAATGTGTTATGTTAATATAAGAAAAGAATTTGTGGGTGCTTGTTAGAAATATAGTACGTTATAAGCCGGTGGGTGTTGGGGACATTTCTGAGCGGTTATTTACCAAAAAAATAGAGGTAAGTGTTCTTTTTTAACGAATCTTTCGATGTTTAAGGTTTTTAATGTGAATTTTAAATTGATATTTGAAGTGTTTATGTTTTCGTAAGTGCTATTTACGTGCTATTCTAATCATACTGACTTTATAAGAGGTGTACAACTAGGTTGTTTAATCCACCGATGTTTTTTTGAGTTGAAAACGGGCCAGTGTTTGCCCAGTTTACATTAGCTGTACAACTAGGTTGCTTAGTTCACTGTTGTTGTTTTTTTTTAGTTAAAAACGGTCCACTGGTTGCGTAGTTTACATAGCTGTACAACTAGGTTGCTGAATCCACTGAAGTTTTTTTAGTTAAAAACGGGCCACTGGTTGCCTAGTTTAGATAGCTGTACAGCTAGGTTGCTGAATCCACTGAGGTTTTTTTAGTTAAAAACGGGCCACTGGTTGCCTAGTTTAGATAGCTGTACAGCTAGGTTGCTGAATCCACTGAGGTTTTTTTAGTTAAAACCGGGCCACTGGTTGCCTAGTTTAGATAGCTGTACAGCTAGGTTGCTGAATCCACTGAGGTTTTTTTAGTTAAAAACGGACCACTGGTTGCCTAGTTTAGATAGCTGTACAACTAGGTTGCTGAATCCACTGAGGTTTTTTTAGTTAAAAACAGACCACTGGTTGCCTAGTTTAGATAGCTGTACAACTAGGTTGCTGAATCCACTGGGGTTTTTTTAGTTAAAAACGGACCACTGGTTGCCTAGAATGACTAGTAAACATGGCGACAGTCGCTGGAGCTTGGTGGTCGCCAAGCTCCAGCGACTGTCGCCATGTTTACATGGGGTGGGCACCGGCTTGTATGATTTTACCTAACATACAAATGCAGAACATGGTATGAGGAACAATTCAATGATTTTTTTCTAAGGAACAACCTATTCCCACCAATGACAACTTTTCATTTTCAAGTGATTCTTTGATAATTTATGCATGTACATAATCAATAACCCTTTCCCATTAAATTTCTGGCTGATCATCCTGCGATTTTCACGGGTAACTCAAATGTAACAATCTGCATCCTGCGATTTTTGCAGGCAGGTGTTTTTCTTCCTTTATTGAGGAGAGCATCCCGCGTTTTTGCAATTCAACCAGTGAAATAAATTAGATACAGTGTTAGACGTTTAATTTAGGTTTTGACCAACAGATATCGTTAGTCGTCCACTAAATTGCGGCATTTGAAGGTAGTACTCGGTATTTATGCTCAAACTTCACTTGTTTGCCGCCTTTTCTAATCAGAAATGGCTGCTAGAAATTGTTCAGCAATTGATAGAGTGTATATTCCGGATGGTTTATGAGATTCTGAAAGAGATTTTAGTTTTGATAGTGACTTAGATTTTTTGGACTGCTCCACAGACGACGATGAATCTGAACATGATTCAATAAACCAGCAAAGTCTTAGGCAGTGGTGCATTTTCTTATATTAATTAATAAATGGAAATTAACTGTAATTCAATTGAAATGTTATTTTATTTTATTTTTTATGTAATAACATCTGAAATTGGTCTCATGATAAAAATCTATATAAAAATCCTTTCTAGAAAGAAAAAAATGCATATTTCAATTCTCCAATGTATATAGATTTGAAATATATATTAAAAAAAAATACACAATTTTTGAAGCGATTTTGGTTCACAAATTGAGCAGTCAGGGGATTAAGGATGCCATTAAAACACACACTTCATATATTCTTCTACACAATACTTGGCACATTGATGTATATTTAGCACTGCAAAATATTTCATCTCGTCATGACAAATATTTATGCTGTATCTTTTCTGGTGACATGTTTTGTGCATAATGATGCAATGAGTCACTGATGCAGGCACATGCCAACAAGGGAACACTTACCCCTCACATTTTCTCTAGTGAGGGGGCAAAAAATTTGTAATGAGTAATATTCTCAAAAAAAAGTTGATGAACTATCAACCTATTTTTTATTAACTCTTAAAAGTTAGGCATCTAAAATCTTGGTGCCAGATCAATGGCCAACAAGCATACTATATATAACCATATACAGATGTGTTCGGCTCTGTTTGTATGTACACAAATTTATCTTTTCTATGCTTCTGTTTTATTTCTACCAAACTGTCACAACTTTGTACTGATAATGGTCATTTTGTTGATTGTCCGTGCATCGCACTAGATCCTAAGACTATGTTTAACATTTCCTCACCACTTCTATGTGATGTAAAAATTATGTTCTTACTGTAGTAAAATTTTAAACATTTCCCACAGGAAAAATAGAAAGTCTTTAATCATTTCATCATATACATCGATATTAACATGATTTATTGCTAAACCATACATCATTCGTTTCAGTAAATATTAAAAATATTGATATTTTAAAAAGTGGAAAAATGCATTTTAAATCTTGTATCCTTGACATTCCCTCCCCCCCCCCAAATTAAACACAACAGCTTCTCCTCCCCTCCCCAAATCAATCGGCTTGCTCCTTCAGAAAAAATTACCTTTCGGTACCTCTGGGGCAGGGCAGGTTTTGCCCTCTCTATATATGAGGCAAGGGGGATGATCTATGTAATTCCTGAATTTCTGTTAGGTCATTTTTAATAGCTCGGTATTACATTTAGTTAAGAGAATTTAAATAAAAGCAACTTCATATACAAAAACGTACCAGTATCAATAGCAGGTTTTACATGTTTATACTTCGGATTTTCTGGAACCTTCTTATTCAATACCTGCAATAATAATATGCAAACGATAATTAATTCATGACTTCATGCATGCATTCAATCAACAAGATACAAAACAATAGGGTAAGAAAGTGCCAAAAACATATCATTATCATGCACGAAAACAATTTAGTTATACCTTGTCGTTAGGAACATAATTGCCGAAATTTAAGGCTTTTTGTTTGGAGTACATATCACACAAAACATATTGCAGGTTTCAGATGTTGATGTTGATATTTAAATTTAAAAAGCCGAAATACGATACATCTATAATACCAACAAGCTGGAAAACCTACAAAGTTTTTATTGTACCCATTACTGTACTGCCATCTAGAGGTTAGATTATTTAAAACTTAAGTATTGTACGTTTGTAAAACGGTACTGAAAGAAACGAACAGCCAACAAGCGGCCAAGCGTCAGGAAATAGATTGCAAACGCAGCCTACATGTTTGTTTATTTTTGATCTACAAGCAGTCGATCGAACATTTTTGTTTTTTCATCTATTAATTAATTAATCTTACGATTGATAATTATGCCTAAAGTTGTATCTCGAAGTATAGTATGCTCCGATACTAAAGATCAAGAAGAATATAATGAGGACAAACCTCTTAATGTTTATTATTGCCTCTGTGGTAACATGGCTTTAATTTTGGGTTAGTGGTGTTCTTTTATTAATGCATGTTTAATATTTATTATAAGAGCTTCAGTGGTGTCTATAAGCATACCTTTTTGCCTGAATATTCACTAAGATTATATTTTCAATCTGTGACTGTGTAAGGAAATTTTAAGTATTTTTTCGTTATGAGGGGCACCAGTGCTAATGTAGCAAGTGCTTTTTTTTCTTTACTTTAATCAATGTAACAGCACAAAAGTTAGAAACCTTTTGTCTATTTCTTAGGTTTATATTTTGGACTGTATTTTTAACTATGCTTACTTAGAATGAATATGAAATTATATTTTAGCTTTGCAAACGAGTGTTGCTTTGTTAAGTAAAAAGTACGTAATACGTTTATAAAAATGAATTAAGTACAACATTCAGTAATTAAGTACTAAATTAATTTGAGTAAAAGTTTGAAGCTTTTTAAATATCTTAAGATGTAAAGATGTAACTCTGAAAATATTACTCAAATGCACTGAACCTTTTTTTGAGGTGTGTAGACTATGAACATATACCAGGTATAAATTAAGTATAAGACTAGCTGCAAGTTTTTATTGTGCTTTGCAATGGCTTGATGAGTAACTATATTTTCTGCAATTTTTTTTTTTTTTAAACAGCTTGGGTATTTGCATAACTTGGTAACTTTTTGTTCTTTAGCAACAAGTATGCATGTAATTCAGAATCCTTTCCCATTAACCCCTTCGGCCTTTAATAGAGCAGATAAAAAATCAATAAGCAGTTAGATGTGCTGTACTATATGTAAGTATCTTAACAATGAAATATTTATATTATAACATTCAGTCAATTACCAAACTAATTTTAAAATGTTCAAATAATAGGACAGGAGGTATAATTGAGCAAATGAAAAAAAAAAAAAATACAGTTATTTTGTTTGAAACCTTTTGAAACTGTGCGTAAAAACATGAAAATACTTCACACTTCTCGTGCATTTTGATTGCATGCATGCGTTCATACCAGTATATGATGCACCACTTCGATAATTAATTTCGGTACTTAAGTATTATCTCGGCGGTCATTCCTGCTGAACTATTTTTGCGTTAAATTTGCTGTCAAACTGTTGCCAATCATATTCTGAACCATCAATAATTTCATGTGTCCCGGCATTTATCTTGGCGTAAAAATGCTCATCTTGGCAGACCACTGGGATAATATGTAAGTACCTTAAATTAGTGCTGCAACGGATATCAATTTGGCTGGATATTCAGTTAACCGGCTGCTGTATGTTTTCTTTTTTTATATTTTCACTAGTTTTCTTAGATCATTGAGCTATTACTTTTTTCTTTAAATTTTCTCAGAAGTTTCAAATAATTTAATTCAAAAATCAGAAATCCTTTGGAAAAGTTTCCTTGAATTTAGTACCAGTTTTACTGCAGTTAAAGTCATACAAATAACAATGTCATGGATGTTCTCCCTCAACATTTAGATAAATCTTAAAACGTCGCCTCCCCCCCCCCCCCCCCCAGCAAAGGCTAACTTACGGTGGCGCCCCCTCCCCCCTCATATTTTTCAGCATACATTCAGTTTTTATTCTTTAACAATGAACATTTAGACAAATTTTCTACAAAATATTGTTATCACTAAAGTCTTTGGTTTGTCTCGTGCCCCCCCCCCCCCTGCAAATACTCTGCGCCCCCTTTGGGGGTCATGCTCCACAGGTTGAGAAACGCTGTCTTAAAAGATCAGTTCTTTAAAGAAAGAGATCTCCCTTCAACTATTAGAAAATCAATGTAACAAATTTCCTAACTTTATCAAAATTGGGGGTGGGGGGCATTTTGTTACCAGCCAGCAGTACTACAGCAAGTACACTATTCTCATAAGCAGGTCAATTTATGGTGGGTAAAAAGGTAACCGAATTCTTACAAAGATGGAAAAACAGTGTTTTTGTACAATAACTTTTTCCAGTAGTAATAATTTACTCCTATCTTAAAGAAAGATAGAAGTACTTAATTTTTTTTTTCCTTTTCTATACATGATAAAAATACATTCTAAAAAGTATTGAAAACAAAATATTTTCACAAAACTTTGTTTCTTCGCATTTTTTATTATTACTGTTTTTAGAATTTATTCACTTATGTTTTGTATTTGTGTTAGTTCTCTGTATATAATTTTAGGCCGGATGTACTGCTGGATATTTGTAATATCTGGCTACTGCCAATTATCCAGCACATTGGCCAGATAGGCCGGATGCAGTATGTTTACCGGATATCCGTTGCATTCCTACCTTAAATTCAATAAAACTATCAAATATTATACTTCAAAACATTAAAATTAAAAATCTACCCCAAAGTAAAGGAAATTATTCTTCAGTAATCACCATAAGGTTAAATAAATACCATAGCATCACTAACAAGATAAGCAGCATAGAACTGAAGTAGGGTTGCTACACTGTTCTGCTCTGTCATTAAAATATATTTATTGTCGACTGCCACTGTGTATCAATATTTATCCTAGAGTACTATCAGCTTAGCTAGGATTTATGCTGAAGGGGCGGGGCACGGCTACCTCAACTAAAAGGCTATGGCACTTCTCCCGCTCTTAGCTAATGACGTCACAGCAGCAGTGCGGGTTTATCTGGACTTCCACGAAAGAACATTACATGTATACAAAATGCAATATTGCGTCTATTAAGTTTTAATTAAATATACATATTTTGCGTCTATATTTTACTAAGGATCAAATATAAGTGTAAAACAGTAACAATACGTGGGATTCATACGAAATATACCGCTTTAAAAATACTTAGAAAAACTTTCGCAAAACTTTATAAGATGAATTTGGAATTTTTTAAATTACTCTAATTGAGTAGAACCAAATAATTTAAATTTCAGCATTTTAATCACAGATAAATAAGTGTTTGACTGTAGGGAAAAATTGAAGAACATACAAAATATTAAAAAATATTCGTATACTACAAAGGAATGCAAGAAATATTTTTGAAGATATATAATGTTTTAATAGCTATATTGAAAAACTCTTAAAATTCAAATATTGAAATACTAAGACACTTAAATTGAAATGCAAATATGTTATTACTAATAGTTACTTTTATGTTTATGTATTATGCTTCAAGGCATAAAAGATGAAATAAATCAGGAAAAAACACAAAATTTTTTGCTGTGATGTCTTTCAATAAATCAACACATCAAGGGTACTTTTATTTCAGTAAACTCATGCTTTCTGACGAAAGACGTAAATCTTATTTTTATTTTTTTTTCAAATGTAATATGGAATTAATATAGTATGAAATTAATAACAATTTTCAAAAGAAAATTTTAACAATATTTTTAAGAATTACAGAAAATAACTTTAATAGTGACATTTAAAATAAATTAAACTGGATTTCTATTCTCCTTCTGCTAAATAATAGAACAGGCTAATGAGTCCCCCAGAACTTAACCATAATCAAAGTATATGTAGTTCTGTATTATCACAAGATTGTGAGGGTATCACCCTTGCCAAAGGGGCTCATTGTTGCTCAATTTGCTCTAAATTTTTTTACTTTTCTTTCTGAATTTTTTTTCAAATCCTGATTTTTTATTTTAAGGTAATTACTTAACAAAATATTTGAAGATCTGGATAGAGCATCTTTAACCAGCTCAATACTCTTTTTTCCACACACACAAATATCATCACCATTAACAATGTCATCTTTAATTAATTTAAGCTCTGTTAATTTCATAAGCAATAAGTTGTGACCTATTTCAGATTTTAAAAATTTTGCTTCATTTAAAGGTGATGTCAACAAATTTAATATTATGAAAGAAAAAGATACAACCTGTGTTAAAAAATCAGATGGATAAGTTAAGCTTCCTCTGTCTAATGCTGTTATAAGTTCATAGAATGAATCATCTTCTATATCCATAATTTGATTAGGGGTAATGAGTGCAATACAAAAAGAACAAATTACCGTATTTTCCGGTAATAACGCCGCGGCGTTAAACTATATTTTTCTTTTTCGGAAGCAAAAATGCGGCCAATAACTGGGTGCGGCTTGTAAGTAGTTCCAAAGTTACAGCTGATCATTTAACCCCCCCTCCAAAAAAAAAACCAAACTTAAATCTGGTTAAGGAACAAAATAATCCATGATCTTTTTCCGTTCCTATAAAAGTCTGGCATGGCGAAAACCCATCACGGTGTTTACGTATAGTAACATTTTTCAGAATCAAAAAACATTACTTTGATCGGGCATCGCATCGCATCAAAGCGCTAAACCTTACCTATAGGCGTCTAATTATACTCTATGTTCCAAATCTTTTTCAGCATTACAAAATATGCATATTCGCGTCTGGCAACAACTCAAATTAATTTTACTTCACGTTCTTCGTTCGATTTTATTCATTTTATTAGTGTTCTTGCTCCGATACTGATTATTTTCCGTTATGTTTTCGAACAATTCTAAGCGGCGAAGTTATACAGCAAAGTTTAAATTAAACGCTATCTCATTAGCAAAAGTGAACGGCAATAGACAAGTAGCACGAGAGCTGAATGTGGATGAAAAACGTGGCGAAAGCAGGAAGAAATACTGTTGAAAATGCCGAGAGAGAAACGAGCTTAACGTCGCGGACCGAAAGCACAGTGGCCAGATTTGGAAAAAGAGCTTTGTGACTGGATTGAGAATCAAAGGGAAAATGGTCGATCTTTATCAACTGTTTTAATAAGAATAAAAGCGAAGCAGATGGCGGCAGAGAATGGTCTGGCCGATTTTAGAGGTGGACCATCATGGTGCAACCGATTTTTTAAAAGAAATAATCTGACCATGAGAGCCCGGACAAGTGTTGGCCAGAAATTGCCCGAAGACTGGGAAGAGAAGAAAACTTCGTTTTTAAAGTTTGTGAAAGAAGAGATTAAAAACTATGCACTGAAGCCATCGGAGATAGGGAATATGGATGAGGTCCCCATATCGTTCGACATGCCTGCATCTCACTCAGCAGATTTTGTTCGTGTGAAGTCTGTCCCTATCGTTACAACAGGGAATGAGAAAAACAGTTTTACCGTGGTGCTTTCATGTTTATCCTCAGGTCATAAATTGCCTCCGATTGTTATTTTTAAGAGGAAAACAATTCCTAAAGAAAATTTCTCTTAGGGAATAGTAGTGCTCGCAAATCAAAAAGGCTGGATGAACCTGGACGTTATGCAGGAATGGGCAGAAAAATGTTGGAGTAAAAGACCGAATTTCATTTTTCAAAAAAAATTGTCTACTGATCATGGACTCGATGAAAACGCACCTTTCAAACGAAACGAAAAAATTTCTAGGATCAGAGAAAACAAGACTGGCAGTAGTACCTGGTGGGTTGACTAAAATATTGTAACCTCTGGATTTGTGTATAAATCGGGCATTTAAAGCTCGCATGCGTCATCACTGGGATCGTGGATGTCGGCAGAAAATCATACGTTTACAAAAGGAGGCCGGATCCGTAAAGCAACTTATACCGAAGTTTGCCAGTGGATCTTGGACTCCTGGAATAAAATTCCGAATGGTATGGTAGAGAGAGCCTTTCAAAAAGCCGAAATTACCGATTTTTCACAAAATAGCACTAATGGGATTCCTGCAATTTCTAGTGTGTCTTCCGATGATGAAAATGGTTCAGATGTTGATGAACTTTTGCCATCTGAACACTTAAAAATGTTCCAGACTGACACTGAGGACGAGGATTTTGACGGATTTTCTGAAGTAGAAAACAGTCTGTAGTATATATATATATATATATATATATATATATATATGCATGTGTATATTCTAAAAAAGATAAATAAATTGTACTAAAAATGACGTATTGACAAACATCGTAAATTTATATATTACATGGTAAGTTATTTTAATTATAATTGTTTAATTTTATGTGTACTACTTTATAGTATTACCTAAAATAACACATCTAAACTTGATACGCTTGATTCTATAATACTTTTTAAAAAGTGCGGCGTTATTCTCGGTGCGGCGTTAAACTAGTTCTATAAATAGAAATAATTATCTATTTGCGGCGTTATACACGGTGCGGCGTTATTACCGGAAAATACGGTAGTTTTCTCTTTATCTTGAAAGATATATATCCAGCTATATACACAATGGCTTTAATAGCATTATCATCGTAATTAATTAAATCGATTGTGTCATTTGATATATCCCCAAAATTATTTAGAATGGCGTTGGTTTCTATATTCTCTTGTTGAACTGAAACCTCTGTATCAATCAATTTTTTTAGGTCAATACTTTCTCCACCAATTTTAATTGTTGAGAACAATCTAAGCTTTTTCTCGGATTCCAAAATTTGTTGATAAGATATGTGATAATTACCTCCCGACATTTGTCTGTATTGGCTAAATCGTTGTTCAAGTAAATCACTTTGAAATTTGCCAGGTAATACATACTTGAAAGGACACATATCTGTTTGCAATAAATATTGAATTATTTGTATCATCGCACTTGTAGTTTGTAATAAGGCTGTGAATGTTTCTTTTGTGAAACCAGATAAACTATCTGTATTTCTCCATACATGAAGCCATTTACAAAAATCTTCCAAAAATTTTAACCGTTCATCATTACAAGAAGTAAAAGGCAATTGCCAACTATCATTAAGTCTTATACCTTTGCTTGCAGATTTTACATTAAAAATTTTCCACCATTTAACGAAAAGTTCTATAAAATCTGAAGTCTTCTGTTTTAGTGACCAGTCTGTATTAGAAGCACAGCCGTTGTTTAAAACGCAAAGCAGCCACATTTGTTTCATCAAATATTTTTAGAGCAAGTGTTACGTTTTTGTCTTTCGATATTAGATGGATAAAGTGCTTTTAATGTTAGTTTGTAAGCACATTTAGCTAAACTTTGGTTTTCTGAGGCATACAAAGAGCGAAGAACTTTAAAAGATGCAGTAGCAGTTTCTGACACATTTTCAAAGTCAGGAAAAGTAAAAGAAACTAAATCATCTTTCTTATTTATCCAGTTATTTTCGCACTGATTTTATAATGTGAACTGGGTCTAAAATAAAAAAACAAAGGTCTTTTCAGGACATGCAGGGTTGGGAACGGATATATCAAAATTTTTTTCCATCAAAGAAAAAGCTTGAAAAACTTTTCCTATTTAGTTAAAATTTTTTTTATTTGGGAATACCTTATTCCCCCGTACACGATATATATTTTCGGTTACACACATAACCATCTTCAGTCGTTTCTGGAGCTCTCACTAATGGCGGCTTCTTTTTATATCTTCGTCGTTCTTCTTCTTGAAAGTTCGATGCATGACGTCGTCCCATGATTGGTCGATTGTATGAAGCGTATCGTTGATGCTGCTCTCAGTCGTCAATATTTCTAAGCTCTCACGAATGTAGGCATATATACTATTTTTAAAGTTGGCTATTTTTTTTAATATTTTTAAAATCAATGGTAATGGGCTCTTTCAAAGCAAGACGGGCTAGGGCGGTACTTTGTTTTCTGGAGGTTAATGTCTTTAAAAATGTTCGTTTTTTTCGTTCTTTAATTTTCCTTTTTGTAACGCCGATGTAGCAATTTTCTTTATTAGTATCGTTTGACATAAAATTAATTTTATAGATCCCTGCGGTTTTTGATGGGGTTGATTGGGTCTTTTTCCGATCTAATGCGCTGAAAGATTGTTTTATTAGGTTTAATTGGAATACGGAAGTTCTTTTTACTGGCGATATTAGAAAGTTTATTGGCTATCCCTCGGCTATAGGGGATAGCGGTAGTAAAAACGTGGTTTTACCTTTTTTGACGGTTGTCTATAACATTTTAATTTTACGTTGCCTAGCTTTGAAAACTTTGTCGAAAATTTCTCGAGGGTAGTGGGCGTCTTGACATTGTTTCTTTATGAAAGCAATTTCTTTTTGAAGGAGGTCGTCGTTAGAAACACACTTTTGAAAGCGCGGTCGATATAGGAACGAATAGCAGCAATTTTTATAGTTGAACATTTCAACCTATATCGACCTATATCAACCTATATCATTTTTTTGTTCCTATATCGACCGCGCTTTCAAAGTGTGTTTCTAACGACGACCTCCTTCAAAAAGAAATTGCTTTCATAAAGAAACAATGTCAAGACGCCCACTACCCTCGAGAAATTTTTCGACAAAGTTTTTCAAAGCTAGGCAACGTAAAAATTAAATGTTATAGACAACCGTCAAAAAGATAAACCACGTTTTTACTACCGCTATCCCCTATAGCCGAGGGATAGCCAATAAACTTTCTAATATCGCCAGTAAAAAGAACTTCCGTATTCCAATTAAACCTAATAAAACAATCTTTCAGCGCATTAGATCGGAAAAAGACCCAATCAACCCCATCGAAACCGCAGGGATCTATAAAATTAATTTTATGTCAAACGATACTAATAAAGAAAATTGCTACATCGGCGTTACAAAAAGGAAAATTAAAGAACGAAAAAACGAACATTTTAAAGACATTAACCTCCAGAAACAAAGTACCGCCCTAGCCCGTCTTGCTTTGAAAGAGCCCATTACCATTGATTTTAAAAATATTAAAAAAATAGCCAACTTTAAAAATAGTATATATGCCTACATTCGTGAGAGCTTAGAAATATTGACGACTGAGGGCAGCATCAACGATACGCTTCATACAATCGACCAATCATGGGACGACGTCATGCATCGAACTTTCAAGAAGAAGAACGACGAAGATATAAAAAGAAGCCGCCATTAGTGAGAGCTCCAGAAACGACTGAAGATGGTTATGTGTGTAACCGAAATATATATCGTGTACGGGGGAATAAGGTATTCCCAAATAAAAAAATTTTAACTAATTAATCCGCCGTATTAAATAATGTTTTATGTGTCTTTACTTTCCTATTTATTGAATTATTATCTGTTATAAGAGCAAACACTTTTATACCCAGATTTTCAAGTGATATTATTGTTTTAAAAACAATTTCATATAAGGCCTCTGCATTAATCGTTGTCACAGGTATAAATCTTACAACATCTCGATAAGATGATAACAGACTGGATATTAATAATGTATGAACAGACGTAGCTTTCTGACAAATATCTGTTTCTGATCCTCCAGTGACACTTCCTCCTTTGCATGTAAACATTGGATTAATATGAATTTCATCCATTTGTAAAACAACAAGTTTCTCATGTTCTTTTAAGTGTGCTAAATTTATTTGAATATATTCTAACGAGTTTGTACGAATATCATTCATCGATCTTTGATTGATCACTTTTTGTAAATTCCTAAAATGGGGAATATTAATTAAATCATAATCATATATTTGTTTATATGCTGATGAGGACTGCATAAATAATTTCAAACACCATAACAGTGTTTGATTACTGTATCTAAAGGCATTCTTTTTTTGAATAAGTAACTGTAACTGCTCAATTATAAATGTAATTTTTCTCATCTTGTTATCGGAAATTAATTCTTCTTGAACTATATATTTCAGAGTGTCGCACACATTATTAAGGAGATATTTCAGAGTATCGCTGCTCTCAGGAGAATCTGAAATGGTTTTAAGCTCATCTAAGCTGCTGTTTATCTGGGAGAAAGAATTTAAAATGGAAATATTATTGAATGTAGAAAGGCGAACAATCATGTCATTATTATAAGCAGTAGCAGAAAGTTGTGTATCTATTTTCAATGAAGCTTTTATTCTGGGTATAGGAGTATCGACGATTTGAGAAATTAAAAGATAATTTTCTGAAAATGTAACTTGCCAATTTTGTTCTTCGAACAATTTTATTTTCATTCGCAACATATCTTTTAGCTGATCAAAAGTTTCAAATGTATTTTCTTTAAGAAAAATTTCATGTGCTTTTTTACTTTCATTAATAGCCATATTCAACAAACGCTCTTCTTGGTCGTCTAAATTTTTTCGCTGCTTCGGAGGTTCATGCGATAAATATTTAGGGCAATTTGGGAAAATAATTGGCACTGCTCCTTCCTTTAATTTTGGACGTTCCCTTTTGCATGTCAGAATAGTCCCATCATCTTTTTTGATGCTCTCAATACGAATTATATCATTTGGATCAAAATGTTTTTCACAAACTACGGCACATTTTCCTGGATTATAATCTTTCCTGGGAATATTTTTTAACCATTTTGCTCTTAAAATGGGGTCCTTTGGAAACGAGAAACATGATACTCTTTCTTTGCTACTCCGATAATTCGACGTGCAGTTAGTAACAACACACATATTAGGCATTTTGAAAATTGAGTCTTACCTCCAAATGGTATCCAAAACTGCACAATTCTTGTAAAAAAATAGCAAAATATAAACGTAAAATAATAATATTTAACGAAAATCAAGACTTTAGCGACCACGTGGATAAAAGCATGCTCCTATCAACTCTAGCACCTAGCAGGTACTAACAGGTGCGTAAGTCAGCAGGTTCTTCCTTCCCTAGCACTGCTATCGTGACGTCACAAATACCGCGCCAGAGCCCTATTGTCCGAGATAGCCGTGGGCGGGGAAGGGGCAGGATCATGAGAAAATACATTTGAGTTCTACTGCTCCCAACACACACACATTTATTTAGGGATGCACCGAATATTCGGTATACTGCCTATTCAGCAGACAAACAGAATATTCGGTTCGGCCGAATACTTAAATATTTGGCAGATCGCCCTAGGGCCAGATAGGCCAGATTGCCCTAGCGTAACATTGCCACAATCACACCAAAAATTAATATCAGATTAAAATTAGTTTCAATGTACAAGAAAACACTCAGATGCTAAATTTAAATTTTGTTGCTTTTCAATTTTTCTTAAATCTTATGACACATTGCATTAACCTTGCTATTACTAACTCATTCCCTACTAGCAATTTGCCCGGGCCATCATCGGCTGGCTACGTGGCGGGTGGTAGCCCGAGCAAAATTGCTAGTAGGGTTTAAATTTAAAACAGTAACCAGAAAAAAATGCCTTCATAACTTTAAGTGTTCATAAAAATATGTAAAGTCAATTAACTGCTAATTTTTTAAAATAAAATATGCAGGTAAAAAAAATTACCAGCATTTCATTAATATTTAAAAAAGTTATTATAATGCATAAAGAAAGTACTTGAATATTAAATTTTGCAGCATTTTAAGAAGATTTACACGATATGAAGTTTTACACCATATGAAATATGAAATTTGTTTAAGAACAAATTAATCATTAAAATCAGGGTTGGACGGTATTTACCGGTTTTTACTACGATTTTTACCGTCTTTGGAAAAACATGTTTTTACCAGGGTTTTTACAGCCTTTCAGATAAACTTATTAGTTTGACTATTTTTTGTCACTTTTTTGAAGATTTATCTCTCCACCAATAGTTGAGAGGTTCTGCTCTCGAAACTGGATGGTGGGAGGTGCCAGGTTCATACCCCGGTCGTGCATGTTGATCTAGCTGTTCAGAGTTTTCCGTGTTTTTTTTTTTCAGAAACTGCGCATAAATACTGGCTAGGATCCCTTAGAAATAGGAAGGTATTCCCCTATAGGACTGGGACCCTAGTGCAGTCAATCGGCCTTCATCCACAAGCAAACAATGAAGATTATCTGCTATTTTTTCATTTTCTCAGGGATAAAAGTTCAGGACATTTAATATCACTATTTCCATTTCCATATAACAATATTCACCTAATTCAGTGTATGATTTGGTAAGTAAAAGAATGCTATACGAAAATAGTTCATTTTAATTTTAAGGAATATAATAAACACAGAAAACTTTCATCCATGTTTTCATCTTACAAGAATTCAAATTTATCGATAATGTACATTTATCATTATGAAACTTATTAAAACTATATTATTATGAGAAGGCTCATTACAGTATTTATTACAGTTATGTAATGCAGGCTAGTTTAATAATTTTTACTTAAAGGAAAATTGTAAATATACTTTTATTACACATAACTTATCTTAATCATTTTAATGAAAACCAAATGCTTACAAATATTATTTATTACATAATGTAGTTTGGATCATCAGATGTCCTGATGATGGTATATCCACATCAATTACATGAAAATACAGTTTTATAAATAGCTTTAATATACAGTTTATGACTCAGGGAGTTTATTGTATCATTAGGTTTTTACCGGTAAAAACCTAGTTTTTACCATGCCCTGGTAAAAACCAGTTTTTACCGGTAAAAAGCCAACCCTGATTGCAATCAAAATTTAATAACGGTTAAATAAGTTTTAACCAAGTATTCGGTATTCGGCCGAATATTCAGTTAGAATTTTAACCGAATATTCGTTATTTGACAAAATATGGTATTCAATGCATCCCTACATTTATTAACTACTTGCTTCATTTTAGGGGGGCTGCCTCCCCCTGGCTACGCCTGTGTAGAGTACTGAACAAAAAAAGCCAACTGAATATTGTTCATCCCTATTAAAAATTTTAATTACTTGGTGTTTTATGTTTTATTCAGAGTGGTTTGATCTATCATTTTCATTCTAGACTGTGCAATTGAAAGATTACCAGTTAGACCCAGAGATGGAGCTAGAGTTATAGATGGAGCAAAGCATGCTCATAAGTTGACCTGTGAACAAGATGAAACAGTTTACTTAAAAAGGTAATGATACTTACAAGTGTAGTCTTTAAAAAGCAATAAACATAAATGACACATCAAGTATTTTAAGATTTTCAAATTTAGAGAATCAGGCCAAAATATTTTAATTAAAATAGTTAACTAATTAAACTACAAGCATAATAATTATCACATACTAGATGTGAGTAATTTAATGTTTGCCATTTTTTCCCATTTTTAGCATATTTTTTCCAGTTTTTGCCATTGTCCTGATAAAAGTACCTTTTCCTGGCAAATTGCCCAACCCTGATACAGTTATATTACAAAGTACTTGAAAAAAAGTTCTTTTAGCAGCCATTATATTTACTCCCACAGCAGAGTTTTTGTATTGGTGTACATGTAAAATATTATTTGTCTGTTCTTAAGTTTAAATTAGTTTTTCATTAAATTTTTTTTTTAATCCTTCTTTATACCATACAGTGTTTAAGCTATTACATTTTAATCTAATAAGTGATATTGTAGAATTAAACTAAAATTGATAAAATTCCCTTAGTTTAAAATTAATGATCTTTATCGTTTTCAGAGAGGAAGGTGTAGAAAAACAGCATAGGAAAAAGTGTAAAAAGTAAGTTTTAAAAAGTTTGTTTTTATGTAATTAATTGATTAATTTAGGATCTAAATCTGAACAATTTTAGTCAAGCTTGATCCTGAAGTTCAAGCTTGTTGATGAATCCAAATTAACTGTTTCATTGCTGTAATATTTTAAGCATATTAACTGCAAATATTTTGGTGATGTTAACTACATCACTAAAGGGCTTTGTAATCTTTTATATTCATTCTTACCAGAGCAGTTTTTCACCCAATTCATTTTAATTTGAGATTCTCTTTGGTAAAAAACATGGCAATAAATCACCAAATTGGCCATCCTTGACAACTTTTTGACATTGTCATTACTGGTAACCCTTTAGGCAATAGGATTTTTTTTTTTTTTTTTTTTTTTTTTTTTTTGTGTGTGTGTGTGTGTGTGTGTGTGTGACCAAATTAATATAGGATTGGGTGGATGGTATATTTCTTTAAATGGTGAATCCAAATTAACTGGCTTATTGCTCTAATATTATAAGCTGTGTGTACACCAAATAACTGCAGATATTTTGGTGATGTTAACTACATTACTAAAGGCTTTGTTATCTTTATATTCACTCTTACCATAGCAGTTTTTCTGACAAATTCATTTTATTTTGAGAAAAAGGCAATCTTCAAATGTTTGTATCTTCCTGAGATTAAATAACTACTGGACTGATTAAGTACTGTTTTTTGCAAAATAATCCTGTATTCCAAGTTACATGCCAAGATAAAACAGTTGTCTACAAAATATGACAGATAAGTAATACCAAAACTTAAACCTAAAATGACAAAATTCCATTCTGAAATAAGGCATTTTGAAAGTGAATAGATTTGTTTGCATAATGTTTTTTAGAATTTTATTTTTTTAAATAGCAAGTAACACTGACTTAGTTTTTGTGTCATGCATAATATATATAAGTTTGTATCTGTAGCATAGAGTTTATGTCATGAGTTAAAGAATATAAGATTTTTTGTGATTTCACAACAATGGAATTAATTTCAACTATGAGTAAGAAAAATATTTGATTTTTTCAATGCAAAAAAGTGGGTATGCAGCTAGTTTATTAAATAACTGATTATTCAGGCTAAATTTTCATTATGCATATACTTTTATTGTTTCCAGATGTGGATTGACACTATATTATCAGCATGAACCAGATAGCAACATTACCTTCATTTTCAAAGGTGCAGTTTGTAAAGTGAGTGACGGGCCCACACAAACCAGTGTATATTCTCATGTTCCTGAACCCAAGAAGGTAACTAGACATCTACAACTTTCAACTTACAATTCAAGTATTTTGATGAGCTCAGTGATCGCAATAAAGGCTCTAAATGCGTATATTTCACACCTTAGAAATTCAGAATACGCCTTAAGAATTTCGGAATGTATCTTTTTATGCATTGCTTTTCCATATAAAATTAGGTATATTTTGATAAATAATTATGATTTGCTGATTTTAAATTTGGAAAATCCAATGATTGTACTTGTTTTTGTTGAACTGACATTTATGTACTTAGATGTATAATCAGTTATTATGTATATGTTGAATGCAATTTAATTATATATTTGTAAATTTAGTGTAATTGTTCGTTCTTTTCCTTTGGAAAAGAAAATACTCCTTCGAAAAAAGTTGAGGACTATTTTTGCTCTTCCGAAAAAATCCTAGATCGATCACTGGATGGGCCAGAATTATTTTATTTCATAGCCATAAGTTGACTTAAAAATTGCTTGGAGCTCTTTTTTTACTAATTTCAACAAATGATTAGCTATAGATTATTGAAATTTTGCGTTTAAGCCTGTTGTAACATCTAGTTGTTCAACTTATTTTTTAGTTGCAATGGACTGGGTGTTTAGTTGACTGGGTAATAAATTGACAGGGACACCTTAAAGACTTAATACATTAAAATCTATGAATAACCATTATTTTAGTCATGCCTGAAATTGCACCAACAGCTTGGCAACTTTTGGTAAAAAATTTCCAGATTTGTTGACAAAAATTAGTTACCAGAACTTAGCTTTGCAATATCTTCTATATTTACTGAGAAATCACCAGACCCACTGTATTAAGGGGGTATTACACAGAGAGCAACTTGATTGGTCAACCTGTTCCTAGAATTTTCCCCTATTACCTAGGGGCATTATGAAGCCCAATTTTTTTTATTCCAAAGAAGAAAGGTTGTTTAAATTCCAGCTAATTATTGTCCTTCTTTTTATGTCATAATTAAGATGGCAGACTATGGTAATCCTCGAAGAAAAAAAAATCTAAAAGAATGAAATTGGGCAGATCAGCATTCAAGCAAGATCACTGAAGTATTCTCCAATAGAATCAGGGTCACTACTCGAGCTTGTTATTGTCACTTTCTGACAAATAAGCTATGGCAAGTGAGGCATAATGCTGCTTTAAACAGCTACTATGCATTCATTTGGGGTTCTGTTCCAATGGAGTGCTGTTTCTTTACTTTTACAAATTTCATATTCAGGGACTAACTGTAACACTTTTTTGCCCATATTTATTTCTCTAAACTGAATTTTTTGGCCTATTTCTGCATGTGCCCAGGGCACGAGCCCCAAGTGCCGATGTGATTATCAGGGCCTGTTCATATTTTATAATACTGCATTGCATTCTTAATGATTTATACTATTTTTTGAGTTAATATTTTATTTTGTTAATTTTTACTTTTGGTTAAAAAACATTGTTTCCAGAGCTTAATTCCAGTTATTTACATGCAAAATAGTAATACATTTATGCAATATATATTGTTATTTTTGTTTTAAAATAGGTCTTTGTTGAGTCTCACTTGGCATTTTTTTCAAATCCAAGCCAATAGATTTCGGGTTTACATTATCGCTACAAAATTGTCAGAAGAAGAATTACTTCTAGTTAATTTTTAAGTGTCCTGCTTTTTAGTTGAAATGAATTTCATATAAAACACTTCATTGAAAATTGCTAGTAACAAAATTGAAATAGAATTCGGATTGTAAAACAGAGTTTCCAAATTGGCTTCTTTTTAAAGCCATATTCATCAAAGGAGGTTTGTTAAATTGGCTTTTTTAAAGCCGAATTTGATGGGTTTGGCCTTAAAGAAAAGCTAGTCTGGCAACATTGCTTTGATGCCTTACTTCTGTAATGTATTTCATGTAATATTAAAATAGTCAATACAGGTTTGCCAACTGCTCCATGTTTCACAGAGTTTCTCCGCAATATCAGTAAAACTCTGCAACTCCGCTAAATAAGTGTTCTGCTCCGCATTTCTTGTTGATCCATGAACGCTTTCATTCAAGTTTGGTACGGTATGATACGATGCAGTGCATTCCGAAATTTTTCCTTCTTGCAATACATGCTCGCTTCTCTTCTGCTGAGGATTTTTTTTTGTTTTTCCTTTTCTTCTATAGCCACGAATGCGTATTTCAAGTGAAAGGGGAGACAGGAGGGGGAAGCTTTCTTGTTGTGAACATGAAATTCCTGTCTCTAATCTGTGTGTGCTGCGCCTGCACATAGTATTTGGACTGTGAATTAGTCACAGTCTCTGGGCTGTGAATTAGTTAGTCGTTGTGTGGCTATCACTGTCTTATCTTCGTTAAAATGTCGCTTTTGAAAAGAAAACATTGGCAGTATTTTAAACACAAGAATTTGAATTATTATGGCAGGTGTTGAAAAAGTCCCGCAAGTCAGAAAATCATCCATTTTGTGCTGTGCGTAGCACAGATTTTCCAATTTCTAGTGGGGGTGGGATGGAAGAGATTGCCAACACCACTTGGAAACTGCGAAGCATGTATCGAATTCAAAATTAAAATAAGGTAGTTGGACTTTAGATACATGCTGGAACAGCTTTAGTATTAGTCCGTATAGCAATTTTTTGGGTTGGTGAGTTTGCCTTACCGGTGCCAATCGTAAACAATATGGCAGATCGGATGGTGCTGGTTTTCGAATTAATTGACGATCCTCACACATTAACTTTGCTATAATTTATTTTAATGGCTTTCAAATATTTTTATGAAAAAAAAAAATTAGAACAGATTACAAGCTTACATGTACATATAAAGCTTTGGTTTGATAAAATTTGATTACTTTTTATGTGAGAGAGGGCTATGCCCCCCTCAAACTCCCCTTTCACTTTTTAATAAAATAAATTTAATAATGCAGACAAATATTCTAAAGACAATACCTCATAAAAATAACATAAATAAAAAATACTTTAAAATATATATTTTAGCATTCGGACAAAAGCATGCATAAGCAAAAGCAAAGTACTAGTTTAAATCATAACAAATGAAAACAAACAATGCTTCAAATGTTAATAGTTTTATCAACAATCATGGGGTTAATATAACATCTGAAAGGTGTTAAAAACTTTCAAAGTAAGTGTTTTGTTGTGATTCTGTGTTATAGGTGTATATATGTAGATTAAAATTAGCTTGTTAATAATATTCAATGTGTGTTTTGGTTAAATTTAAATTATAAAAACATGATGCACATAAGTGGTTGTTTTTTAGTGATTTCTGCGACCATTATTGAATTGCTCCGCAAAAATGCAAAATGCTTCTTCAAATCCCTACAGGTGCTCCTCAAACTGTTCCTCCTAGATTGGCAACCCTGTCACTATCTAAAAATTTTCATTTGACCTTAAAAATAAGCCCAACTGAAACCCTCTTGCAAAAGGTTGAGAATGAATCATCACAGCCAAGTTTGTTCGCTGTTGAAACCTTGCATTCTCATCACTAGTAGAAAAAATTGTTTCTGCTAGATGAGGCAACTAAATTGCTCAAAATCCAGCCGTGTAGTAACTACTTAATATCTCACTTTCAAGTGAAAAAGTTTAAATAAGTGAATCAAAATTAATTATGTATAATTTAATAGACACATATAAGGAAATCATATTGGTTTCCACATCAGTCCAAAAAACTGAAATTGTTGTACTATTTAAAAGTTGTTTTTAGGATTTCCTTAATGCTATTTTTGAAAAAGAACAGAAAAGGTGTTTTATACACATACTATAAAACAAATTAACATGTTAGGAACTAAAACTTTTCTATAATATCTTTTCGCAACCTGTAATTTTTACAGTAAAAAACAGTAAAATGATGCCCCATGTAAGTCATTAAACTTTCTGAAAATTTTTTCGACGATGCAATATTTTACTAAATGTGTCTACTTTTAAGAATTAAAATAATAATAATAATAATTTGATTATTTCATCTTCTACCTCCAAAAAAATGTCAATATATTTTGAGCTAAACTTTGGAAGAAAGTGCTACTTTTTTGGCTACTAAATTTATTTATTTTTTAAGTATGCTATTTCAGTAACTTCTTTTATGTTTTAAGGCTACTAATGCTACTATATTTGCCCCCTGACAATGGTGTACACCCTGTGTATCTGATTAAAACTATTAAATTTACTAAATGCATTGCTTCATTTATAAGTCTGTTAAATTTTTATTTAAAACTTTTTTTTCAATTTTTTAAAAAATCATCACTTTAAAACATTTATGCAATTTTTCTTCTTTTTAGATAATGGTTACAAAACACACGAAAAATATGGGAAAATTTAGTTCTGTTACAGTTTCCACAATTGATGAGGAGGAGGAAGAAATCGAGGCGGTAAGTTTAACACTGAAACTTTGCAGTAATTTCCTTGTTCCTTTTCACCTTCCATTATTAACAAAGGATTATCTTTCTATAACATTCCCATGTAAAGTGGAGAAAAAATTTATCCCAACATCATTGTAAGTTATAATATTACTCCATTAGAAAACTAACTGGAATTTCTTTTACGGCAGTCAAAAAGGATACATGATAAATAAAAAATTTCATGAGATTGATAAACAATTTCAATGAGATTGATAAACTCTGCCACAAAATTTGTCATACTGAAAATTTATGTCATATCAGAATAAATTTTCAGTTTGTCCAATTCTAAATAGCTCCTTGAGATTACACAGTTTGACATATTTTACAATATTAAAATAAATTAACTGTTTTCTTCTGTTGAACGATGATGGGTTTAAATATTTAAATTGAGGTTTCCACTTTAATTGTTTTTATTTTTAATCACAAGTGTAACCTTTTACTTGTTGTAGTTATGTAATGGCAATAGTAGATTATGAATTTTAAAAATATGAATGGTTTATTTTAAGATTTGTTATTATAATATGGATTGAAGCACAATATACCATGTTAATAAACATTTTATGTATATTAAATTAAAATTGTTTATTATATTTGTCCATTTTTCAATCGGTGTCTAACAACTAATTAAACAATAAATAATCCAGTGTTAATATATCCCTTGGTAGTTTCAACAAAAGAGAATACCTCAAAGATTTTTTTTTCTTAATATTTGTTTTATATTTACAGAGAGAAGTAGCAGATTCTTATGCAAATAATGCTAGAATTATAGAAAAACAACTGGAAAGAAAAGGCATGCATAAAAGGAAGTCTCTTGAACAGGTAATATTTATATATAAAAATCTTCTGTTCGTGTGTATGTGACGGAACTCCTCCTAAACAGCTGGACGGATTTTTATGAAATTTTGTGTGCATGGTTAAATTGATTCGAGAATGGTTTAGATTCACAATGGATCCGGTAGGCAGCACTGAAATTGCGTTACGACGAAATAGCGCGTTATCAAACGCCAAATTGCTTCATTATTGCTAATTTATCACCAACAACAATGAAGCAATTTGACGCATTTTCAATTTTCCCATACACGAAAGATATCCTACAGTTATACATTTGGCCGTGCCTGTTTATTTCACTAAACAGATTGCTCTACAATGAGCATTAACTGCCCCCAAAAGTACACTAGCTGAGAGTATAAAACTATGCAGCCTAAACTGAAAAATGACCATTTAAATTGCCATGTTTCTCTCTGAGTTCTCTCTCATAAGATGATTTACACCTTTTAAACGAAATTCAGAGTCGTGTGCATTTGAAAAACGTGAAACAGGGTGGAAATTATGTCAGTTTTACGCCACATTAAAAGCACGAGGAAGAACTATGCATAAATGTGTTTCTTAATGTTCATAAATTTCCAAGAGTCATGTGCATTTGAAAAATATGAAACGAAAGAAATTATGTCAGTTTTACACGTTCCTGGACCGAGATCCGAGATCCTTCAAATATTTGCGAAAAGTCTTGATACTTTATACGACATTTTCTTCCATGCGTGTCTTGAGTTACATTTATTGGAAAATAATAATCATTGGGATCTGACGTTTGCAGGCGCAGTACTGAGCTCATCTCCACAGCAAATTCATCAATTATTTTAAGTAATATTAACAACGTGTTTTCCGCCTGAAGCATCTGCTCTATGGGACAAATATAAAGACTCAATGAGTGGGGATATTTTGTGAATATGGGGAATGTATATAATCAAATCAACGTATCAATTGCGGCACAGCAAGGCAGATTCTTTTTTTTTAATGCTCCAGGAATGTTCTACCAGGTAGCACTGGTAGAACATTCCTCATCTCTCTGATACTTGCGCACATTCGATCACAAAATTATATTGCATTGGCAATTGCTTCATTAGCATTGCAGCAACCTTACTTGATGGCGGACGGACTGCGCATTCAGCACTTAAATTACCTTTGAATATTCATACAAATCTCGATGCAATGTGTAACATAAAGAAGCATTCAGGCATGGCTGAAGTTTTGAGAAAAAGCAAAATTATTATCTGGGATGAATGTACAATGGCCCATAAGCATTCGCTTGAAGCTCTCTACAGGTCCCTGAAAGATATGAAAAATAATACTAGGCTTTTCGGTGGTGCTCTACTGCTGCTGTCTGGTGATTTTAGACAAACATCAACCGTCATTCCACATGCGACATATGCAGACAAAATAAACGCATGTTTGAAAGAATCTTATCCATGGCGAAGTGTCAGTAAATTATGCCTTACCATTAATATACGTGTTCAACTTCAAAATGATCCATTAGCGTCGGAATTCTCTGAACAATAGCTAGACATTGGCAATGGTAAAATTCGATTGTATGAAAATATACAATCCATTCAATTCCCAGAAAATTTTTGCATCATGGTCGCTACCAAAGATGAGTTGATAAAAAGTATCTTTCCAGATTTACGACATAATTATACTAATCATGCATGCCTATGTGAGCGAGCTATTTTAGCCGCAAAAAATTTAGATGTTGAAGTCATTAATTGCAAAATACAACAGTCATTGCCTGGTAATGAAATTATTTTCAAATCGATTGACACTGTTGTTGATCCTGATGAAGTTGTTAACTATCCTGTAGAGTTTTTAAATTCACTGGATTTACCTGGAATGCCACCACATAACTTACGATTGAAGATTGTCTCACCTATGATTTTGCTTCGAAATTTGAATACGCCAAAATTGTGTAATGGCATGCGATTGGTCATAATATAAATCATGGGCAACATTCTTGAAGCCACTATTTTGAGTGGAAAATTGCAAGATATCCGTGGTAGAAGTTGTACTTCTACCACGGATTCCAATGATTATTTCAGATTCACCTATACCATTCAAACGTTTACGATTTCCAATCTGCTTGGCATTTGTTATGACTATTAATAAGTAACAAGGTCAAACAATGACGATTTGTGGCTTAAATTTTGAAAATCCGTGCTTTTCTCACAGCCAACTAGCGTGTTCCAGGGTTGGAAAACCATCGAATTTGTTTATTTATACCCCTTAAGGATTAACCGAAATATTGTACATCCAATGGCATTCCTATAAATAAAGTTTTTGTGCATTAAAAAATATGCCTGTTATAAAATAGTTTGAGTTCCAATTTTTTCATCTTTAATTAAAACAAGTTTAAGTTTTTATTCAACACAGCCTCTACATTTAACTTCGCTCATAATATACACATACTCGCACGCTATCGATTGGTCAAATTGTGATAACTGTACATGTAATGACGTTAGATATTGTAATAACTTTTTAATAAACATTTTCATCAAAGCGGTCCAGATTGTTAAAGCTTGAAATTTTCCAATTTAGGACGTGTGTGCAGGACAGCGTCTGTCGGGTCCGCTAGTTATTTTATAAAGCTCAAAACAAAAGGGTAGCAGTTTGTACATTGAAAGTAATCTTATGCAGACCAGTTATTTAGCAGAAAAGTACCCTTAATGGAAGTATTTTCGAGCATAATACTTGTGATTTTGGGAAAAAAATGTTTTAGACCCTATTGAATCTTTTTATCATAAATGAACATTTGTTGACAAATTTTATTGGTATAGTGAAACTTCTCAGGGGTGACCACCCTCTGTTCCACAAAAAATTGGTTGTGAATAGAGGTGGTCATTCAAAGAAATATAAACATTTGATAGCCAAAAAAACACACACACACACAAAACTTTGTTTTGTTATGTATGAAACTGTTTACTAATACATAAGTAATTATACAAACATATTTTTTAAATTTACTAAAATATTTAGAAATTCTGGATTGTGTCATTCCTTTTTGACTTTCCGAGAGCACTTCCCTCTCTATTTTATTTCTGACATCTGACAAAAGACCATTTATCCTGATATTCTTCATGTATTCTGAATTTACCATAATGAAATGTATTTGTTTTTTGGGTTTCCCACAACAAAAATTACTACTTACTTCCTCTCCAACAGTAACCACTTATTTTAGTATGCTGCTCCAACACTAAAATCACTCATTTCAAGATTTGTACATGATGTTTACGTGTACTTTGTATGTGTGCTGTTGATTTGCAGTAGAGCGACTGTTTTGGATTATGGTATTTGTTTACTTTATTTCCGGAAAAATGCAAGAAAAATTTCGGGCAGGGAGCCGGCACCAGTCGCTTATAGAGGGTTTTATGGTCTTTTCTAGAGGACCATTTAACATAAAGTAGATAGTGTAAAAAATCAGTGCTTTAAAAAATGGGTCATTGGAGGAGGGGGTCGCTTAATGGAGGTGGCCGCTCATAGAAGTTTTGCTGTACTTTCATATTATACCATCGACTATACCGAATTAACCTTAATCATTTTTTAACACGCTTTTATTAGTTTCACCTGTATGTTTGTTTGTAACCGACTCCTTTGAACTCGATTTTGACCCACTTTAAACGGTCAGATTTAATTTAAACTTTGTAGACTTATCAAGGACCGATGACAATACAATAATTCGATAGGTGTATCCCATTATCCTGATTAGGATCGTCAGGATTAGTCATTTTCTTAGAGATCCTTTGCGTGAGAGCGAGAGAGATGGAGCAAGCGTGCAGTCTACGCATGCATACCATTTCGGCACTCGGCTCAGCGCAGTGGAGTAGAACCTCTCTCTATTGGTAACTGTATTCAATGGTATGTTTGGGTAGTGACGTTTTTGCAATCCAGATGGCATATCTAAAAATTTTACCTCAATATTGTATATTATTCTTTTTTAGTGCAACATAAAATTTGTTAAGTAAATAAAATTATGTTGTTGAAGACATGGTAACAATTGCAAATTAAAATCACTGATGTTTTTATCATGCATTTATGTAGTCAGCAAATTATTAAGACTTAAAACACTTTTACAGAAGTTTTGCAAAATGCTAGGGACATAGTTTAGCAATTAGTTCAGATGCACTTCAGTTTGAAGTGGTAGAGCATTGCAGTTTTGAATTTACAATATTACGCATACGTCTACAGTTAAAAAATTAAGTGGTTTAAGAACTTTTAAGGTAGTTTCTATGTTTTAAAATATGTTATTTATAAAAGAGCTGCAGAGTTATAAAGACACTGTGGCATCGTAATTTTGTGTATGTGACAAGAGCCATTGAGTATAGTGAAATATTTTGCACTAATACTCCTTGAATCCTTCTGGTTCAAGCATAATTTATCAATTGATAAATAAACAGAACTTTGAAGTATGCCTAGATGTGTAAAAAAAACTAAAAAACATGCTTCAATGATAAATTGAACTAACTAAAAAGTGTAAAATAATTCTTAATATAGAAATAAACTAATGAACAAAAAAATAGCATTATTGTGAAATAAGCGTGGGATGCTCCATATATCAGTTCTTGAGAATATTTGATTTGTAAATTAGTATAAAAATAATACAAAAAATATAGCACAAAGCACCTCACACTTTTTTCACAATAATACTATTTTTCGTTCATTAATTTATTTCTATATTAAGAATTAATTTTCAATTTTTAGTTAGTTCAATTTATCACTAAAGCATATTTTTTAGTTTTTTAAAACAATATTTATCTAAATGAAGCAGTATGAGCTGGCGAAATTAAAAAGTGTTGTTGTATTAAATAAGTAAACAGCTATCGAATATAATGAAATAAGGCTATCATTACTAGCAACTTGGAGGAATTTGTGTAATTGTTTAGCATTATTAGCACTTAATTGCCCATGTTGATGAGGGAAGGAGGGAATTGTTGGCATAATTGGTCAAGGCACCTTGTTCCCGGACACATAATTACAATTTTTTAACTCAAAATGTGTCCTGAAAATCAGTGTTCGCTTTTTTTGGGGGGCTGAAGGTATAACTTCAACCTCTAATACACAATAACTTATTTTGTTGTATAAAGTGTTATCCTTAACAATAGATATTTTATTTCTTTTCTGTCTGATTCAAGAATTTTTCCTAAATTCTAGCCTGGCAAATCACAGTTCTTATAAGTCATGAAATGTGATTGTTGCATAGCTGTGGGCTGAAATTCAAGAGAATATGTTAATAATTATTAATTGTAGAAATAGATATTTGTAGATTAAAAATACATTTCCATAATAAAAATTAAATACAATTTTAAAAATTCCACTAAAAAAATTATTTCAAACTTGTCTTGAAATGTACTGGTCTTTGTTCCATATTTATTTTTATTTTGTTATAAATGTAAATGGAATCACATTTAAAATTTTGTATATTTACTTCTAGGGTGGTTTCGTTGAAGCTGAACTGAAGAAAAAGCCAAGGGGCACTCTGATAGACAAGTAAAGATGTCACTATAGACATCCAACTTATTATGTAAATAAACTTGTAAATAAAATTATTTTTTAAATGTTTTTACTTGGTTGATAGCTGAAATAGCATTTTGAGTTCAAATAACATATTTGTACCTACTTGATCAGTAGTATGAATTCTCTGTAATTGCTAACAAAACTGGACTGAAATGTAGATAAGTATGGAAATTCTATGGAAATCTGGCTATTTATTTTTTCTGCTTTGGGAAATCTTTCATTGATTGATAGCTAAATTTTAAGCTTCTATTATGCTGTCGTGCAAGCAAGAGCTAAATTTAAATATGGGTCATCCTCCAAAAAGAAGAAAAAAAAAATAGCCATGTCTTTTTTTTTTTTTTTTAAACCTCAATGAAATTGGGGGTTTTTTTGTGCTTTTTTTTATAGATACATTGATAAACGCAGATGTCTATTCATGAAACACTTTGTCAAGGAGCACAATAAACTAATATTTGTAAAATAATAACCCCTCTTAAAAATCAAAGTAAAATGTGTTGTCTGGTAACAGAGTGAACATTTATTTAAAAAAAAAAACTACTGTTAGAATGTAAAATTACAGTGGCCTCTTACTTATACCCCTTTCAGTTATACGCGAATTTTGGAAGGTCCCGTCACGAGGAATAGGAAAATAATTATACATGTCTCTCACTTATAAGCGCCCCTTTGAATTGTCTCTGTTATATGCAAACATAAACAGCACAAATCCTGTCACACAGATGTACTTTTCTCTGCCGTCCTCGATGATACAGTGTTTAATGTTGGGAATGTTCATAAAAATATAATAACAAGTAAACTAAGACATTGACACTCTTTGATGAGTTTCGAGTGAATATGATGCAACTGATCTTACTGTCCCATCTTATGATACTTGTTTTAGGAGCCCTAGAAAAATGGAGACGTTGTCTGTAAAATTATGACTCAACTTCAAATGCAGTAATATATTTTAATGAGTTAGAAAAGATTATATTACAAATGCGGCCTAAACAAAAATAAACTATACTATTGATGATAATTTGATAAAGGAATGTTTGTACAATTAAAGTTTCTCCTATGTAAAATGAAATTATGTGTGCATTCTATTTTTGAATTGAACATTAAACTATGTTTTAAAATATAATATTACCCTTTTTAACTGAAAAGATACTATTAAGCATTTTTTTTTAATGCTTTGTCTCTCTTAATTTAGAAAGAGTTGGAAAATAGACCTTCTCAGTTATACGTCATTTTAAATAGGTCCCATAAAAAACACATATAAGTGAAAGATCACTGTAATAAAAACTTTGTATAATAACATAGATGGAATGTTTCTTATCGAGAAGATTATTATGCTGTAATGTCCAAAATGATCATCTTGTTGATAAGTGCCATTTATGGGTGTTATTATACTAAGCTTTTATTTTTTAATGTCTCGCAAGAGTGGACATTGGTTATATATATATATAAATAATCAATTGTGACATGCACTAGTTTCCTTAAGCTTTGCTAAACAAAATAATTTTCAAGCCAGTTTCACTTTTAACTCATACATGGGTCATTCTCAAAAAATGAAATGGATATTTTATTTGCTTTTTTTTTATCAATACAATGATAAATATTCATAAAACCTAGTATCAAGGAGTGCAGTACACTAACATTTGTAAAATAACAATTCCTCTTTTAAATATATATATACATCCCAGATAGTACATTTTGTCTTAACAGAAGGAACATTTACTTATTAATTATTTAATTGAACAGCTGATTAATTTAATTTTCATAGGACATTTATGATGTTTATCACACAAAAACTAATGTTAAAAATGAAATGTTTATTTAGACTTCAAGTGTTTCTTTTTTTAATTTAAAATCTGATAAGTGGGAGGACATCTGTGTGTTATCTTTTTTAAACTAAAAAATCAATTGCACCATTTACAGCCTGAAAATTGTACAATTTAGTTAAATTTTGCTCAATAAAATATTTTTCTATGTATTAATTAAAAGTTCCAGACAAACAAATTTTCTTAACACTTGTCTAGAATTGAAATTATGATATTTTTTAAGAATGACCTATATGTAAGCATTCCAAGGTAATTCAGGTTAAAAACTTACATTTTAACTTTAGCCAGTACTGGGCTATTTTTTAAATCAAGCCCTCTTAGCTGTGCAACCTAAGTAATGCATTTAAGTCCAAAGTAAGAACTTTTAATAGGAGAGCGTATTTCAGGGTAACTAAATTTTTTATGATGAAAGAACAATTTTTCTATGACTAAATTTTTTAAAGAGCATAAAGCTCTTAAAATCAGAGATGCTTAAGAAATGTATTCAAAGACTATATGCTGGCCTCGCCATTTTATGTAGGAAGATAAGTTATGCTGACAGCCGACAAATCCTTATGCAGAGATTATGATGAAATGATAGTAAAAATAAAATGCTTCTGTTCAGAAGGAAATTTCTATCAAGAAAGGCAGCGTAAAAAATTGAATACATGAGAAAGGGTACGAATAACACACTAACCATAAATAAAGAAAATCAATTTAAAATGATTGATCCCCTGTGCAACTTAATAAACAGGAAGAAGCAGTTTTGAACTGGAGTACTAAATTTATTTATGACTCAAATATTGACATGAAAGTTAAAATCGCTTGTATTGAATCTGCTATTTAACACTTGGAATATAAAGACCGAAATAACCCCTAATATTTTTAGCACAAAAAGAATTTGCAAACATCCTCAAACAGAAAAGTAAAGATGCTGAAGATAGGAAATGCCTTAGGAAACTAAAGAAAATCTGGTATTGTAGTGTGTGTGAGCTTGGACAAAATGGAGAATATTGTGATCATGAACAGAAAGGAATACTATACAAGAATGCTGGAAAGCTTTAGCTAATAATCCTACCAAGAAACTTCATAAAAAAGTAAGAGATTTGATTTAAAATGGTACCTAGCCTGATGATATAATCACTATTTTGAGAATACGGCAACAACAGTTTCTAGAATCTTCAGTAAATTTTAAAATTCCCCTTTCCTCCACCTTATAGTCAGTAAATGTAAAGGTCTAATCTAACCCCAGGAAAAATATTTAGAAAGCATTTTGCAACAGATTATCCCGACTTCTAATAACTCTCAACTGGATATTTTCTTAAGAAAATTAATGACTACAGACTTCAATAAAATAATCTTATGATGAGCTTTGACATCAAAAGTCTATACCCTTCAATCGATACCAATGAAATTTGGTATCAATTGAAATCAAACCGTATGAAATTGAATCTCCTCATTTTATAATAATGTCAAATTAAATATTACCATAAAGAATGCCCTCAATTTAATTTTATCAAACTCATACTATCAATCAAAAATTCTACAAACAGATGCAGGGTGTGATGATGGGATCTCCTATTTCTGGTCCGGTTCCTGATTGAAAATGAGATTACTGGAAATTATCATCACAAAATTTAACTAGTTAAAATTTGGTTGCATTATGTAGATGCCTTTTTGCAATATTCAGAAACAACAATATAACCTACTAAATGAAATTTATTCAATAGATAAGAATATTCAGTTTACTTATGAATTAGAAAGAGAAGGAATAATTTATTACCTAGATGTTAAAATAATTAGAAATAAATAGAGTGAAATAACAGTTATTTACAGAAAACCAACAAAAAAAGTCGATTTGGATTCCCTAACGAAATATACAATTACAGTTATTACATCTTATATCAATCGCATAATAAGAACATGCTGCAATAAAAACCTCCTAACTGAAAAAAATCAACTTAATACTTAACTAATACAAAGCAGATGGCACTACTCCTTTCAGACAGTTAAAAATATTTTTCACAAAACAATGAAAAATCTCAACACTATAGACAATGCACAAAAAAAATGAAACCTGCACACACTACATCAATCTAATTTAGATGGGGGCTTTGCCACAAAAATATCCAATTTTTCAGCTAAAAAAGGTATTCGCATTTTAATAAAACCAAATCTTTATGTATTTGAAAGAATACAATCAGACAAGGACTTTTTGAACCCTCAAGAATTCCTCAAGCTATATCATTATTCAACATTGCAAACTAGTAGGGTGTGCCAAATTCTTGCCAAATATAGAAGATGTTGCCAAGTAGAGTTCAGTTTAGGGAACAAATTTTTTGATGCCAAACTGGGCAATAAATTGCTAAAAGTGGCCAACAATGGTGACTTTTGACATTAAGACTAGTTACTGGCAACCCTTTAAGCAATTGTTTAAAAACACTTTTTTTTTCTCTCGTTTTAAGAACGATAATATCATCAGAGCATGACCAAAATAATTTGGAACACCTCTGAGCTATATCTTGTATCCAAAAAAAAAAAAAATATATATATAAAGAATTTTTAAAATCGGTCCATGTGGTAAAAAATTATGGCTGTACATACATAAAAATATATATATACGCATTGAAAATAGTACTTACTCCTTTTTTTTGAGGTTGGTAACACTGTTTTCATTGTCTGTAAGTAATAAAAGTAGCTATATAATATGCACCTTGCGTATACCACCTACTGGCATGTGTGCCATAGGTTCGCCATCACTGCCCTGGATCTTATTTTGTTATCTGATACATGGCCATAGGCGTAGAGTTATATGGGCCCGTGGGGCTCGTGCCCCCCCCCCAATAAATTGTGAATAGGGGCTGAGCCCACCCAATAATTTACCACTAAATACAGAAAACTAATTATACTAACATAAAAAAAAGTATTTCGCGCCATTACAAATGTTTAAAAAAACCTTTACTTGTACTATCAAAAATTTTCTTCTTTTGATTTCAATCGTGATTTAGTATTCATTGTGACGCCACGTAACACACAATATTACTATAAGCTGCCCTTGCCAGGCTCTGGTTAATTAAAATCAGATTATTCAATGTAAAGTATGAAATGAAGAAAAGTTCAGATGTGTCTAAAATGCACTATCTCATCGAAAATGTTTTTTTTTTTTTTTTTTCTCCTTTGCTTCTTTTTTTAACTTATAACATGGTAGGAAGATACTAACATGGATACTTACCTTACAGAGGTGTAGAATTCTATGGATCCATAGAGCTCGAGCGCCTCCAATAATTTACACTTAAGTCATAGCTGCCAACTACTACGGAATATAATTAACCACTTTTTGTAAACAGTATATTTTTTAATTATTTTTTTTTAATAGAAACCAGCTAGTGCGCACAGCACAAAAATTTTGCTATATTTTAAGCCAAAAAATCATGTAGAAAAAGTGGTTAATTATATTCCTTAGTAGTTGGCAGCTATGAGTAAGTTATATGTACGTGAATCCGTGGCGTAGCCAGAAATTTTTCTTGGGGGGGGGGGGGGGGGGTTACGACTTCTGCAACTCACATATATGTATACGGGTGTATAAGGGAGTGAAGAATATACATTTTGTTAGGCAAAAAATTCCTCATGGGGGGGTTATGACCCCCTAACACCCCCCCACTTGGCTACGCCACTGACGTGAATATATGAGGTTGTGGGGCCCGTCCCCCCCAATAATTTTGAAAACTTTACGCTTATGTACATGGCATAAAATATTTTGGACACACAGAGTAAAAACACATTCATTTGTTACAGATTTATATTTTTTTACAAAGTACATCATTAAGGTTAATTCAAATGTGTTTTATTTCATATATCTCTGTGTTACATCATGTATCTCTACTAAAAGCTCCTTTTCTTCTCACTGAGCATTATCTTCCGTGTTTTTCTCTTTTGCAGTCTCTGAATTAAGTTTCATTTTCCTGAACTCTTTGCTAGCTTCTTTGAGCAAAATATTTGTGAGTGAAGCACTGTTAGGTTTTGGCTTCTGGGGCATAGGAGGATAAGGATTTCCTGAAAATAAATAAATAAAACAAATAGGAAATATAATTTCCTAATACAGAATTACAACACTCATCAACTCTGCATTCGAGAAAGGACACCAGATTCTGTAAAAAAATCTCACTAAATGAAGGCCATTTCATTTATCTTTTACAGACCGAGTTCAGATCCAGGCATATTTTAAATTAGTTTTTTGCATATTTTGCCTTCTAATGCATTAGTTAAATCAATATTACTCATTTAAATAGGGAAAAAAAATTGTATCCCCGAATTTTCACTGCCTTTCCAATTGTTTTATGAGTAGTTTAAATAATAAGTGAAATATTAAGAATAAATGAAAGATTTATTTTTAAATTTAAGTAAAGATATGTATTAAGTTTGAAAGGGGCAGAGGATGTATCAAGATAGCTCCATAAAAATTTGGCTGTTTTTATGATTTTTTTTAAACAGTTTTCCACTAATGATAGAAATGCAAATTCTATTTTTTTATAAATCAAGTCATCTTTTAACTACACCTACCAATTTTTTCAACTCAATACTGATCAAACTTAATTTTTCAATAATTTTTAATTTGATGTTCCTAATTGGGAACATTGGCCAATCAAAGGTTAAGAAATCCAAAAAGCTATTTACTAATAGTTTATTCTTTTTTTAAGTAAAATCTGCACCTTATTCTTACAAGAGGGTATATACTTTTGACAAGTGTATCTCATGTAGTAAGACAAATATTTAAATGCAGAAAAAATATATAATTGATAAGAAATTTTTACCTTTTAATTCAAGGACACAATTCTGTTGAAAATAAAATGTGCTTCTAGCTAACTCAAAATTCATAGGCACTAAATGCTGAGCAGTATAAGTTGTTTTGTAATTTGCATAACGGGGTACAAGAACTTTGAATAATTTATGAATCAGCTGTTTATCCTAAAATATAAAAAGACAGGTTACAGTATTTAGATTATAGAAAATCTTTATAACATTTAAAGGTGGGCACTTGCTAATTAGGCATTTTCCCCTACAGAGGTCCAAATTACTTGCTTTTGATCTTACTAATGAAACAGATTTTTATTCATAGCTAAGAAGCATCCCAATTAAGTCGTGTTCTTATTTAAGAGAGAATGGTCTATTCATTTTGGAGCAACAATGGCACAGAAGACTTATAATACATCTTTTTGGGGGGCTCTCAATGGTGGATGGCCGAAGTGTGAAGGTCTCGGGTTCGGGTCTCATCACGCGGCTGTCGATCTAACGGTCTGGAGTTTTGGTAGGTTTTCGGCAGATGTAATGTAAATATGCGTTAGAACCCCTTAGAAAGTCCTCCTGCCAAGGCACCCCCCCTTGGCAGATCGCCCTAGTGTATCGTTGTCATAATCACACACAACCAACCTAAATGAACATAAAAGTAAAAAAAGTTATCTGAGCATAGAGAAATCAGAAGTTATTTCAATTATCAGCTGCTAAATACGTGTTTTAAAAAAAAAAATTATGGCCATCCAAAAAAATATTTTGGTGGATATTAATATCATTCAATCCTTTCCATTAAACTAGGCTCACCATATTTATTCAGGTCCAATATGGTGCATATTTGTAAAATTAATTAAACCATAACAGTTTACTAAAACATCAAACTACATCTATTCAGTTGCCTTTTCCACTGGAGACATGGCTTCTTTCAGAAATGGTTTGTTTATTTTAATTACATCATGAAATATGGTTTGTTTATTTTAACCCTTTAACGTGCAGTGATCCCGCTCTGGGATCACCAAACTCTGACGTATTGACTGTTGTCAGTCACGAAGAATAGATTGGATTTCTATAAAAATAGTTGCAGGTGACATGGCTCCACGAGAATCCTTTACTTTTTAGCACGTCATTTCCCATAAAAAAAAATGGTCACTATTCTTTTTAACGGCACTGACATCTGCTGAAAAATGGAAGAATGCGAAGAACAGCTGGATAGATTGCCCAATGCTGAAAAAAGGGAAGCCCTTGCCATCGCTCGACTTAACTACCGGCAAGATGGCATACGATCGAAACGTTCATCGCGTGCCACAGATCTAGAGACCCTTTTTTGACGCAGCTGGCTGTGTGCACACAGACAGCTGCATCAGCGATGGATTTCTGGCTGACGGATATCCATCGCTGGCTGGTCGCTCCAGTCAGCGACGGATATCTGGCTGATTTTTCAATATCCGAAATATCGTCGGATATCTGAATCATATCTACCGGATATCCGGCTATATTTGACTAAAGTTCTAAAGTTTAACTATAAGCACTGTGCAGTATCATTTGAAAAATATGTGCAATCAGTATATGGGATTTCTCTTACGGTATACACAAAAATAATGTAATATTACACTCTCACCCCACGTTTCTCATATTTTTAATTTGCTCCGGAAATCCAATAATTAACAAAAAACTCTGATTATTCTGTCTTCAAAATTTGATATTAGTTATTTATATTCATCATGATTTTCTGCAAGTTTCAATTGATTGTTAAAGTTAAGTCTACTTAAAATATGTACATTTAAAATGTATTTGTGAATCATTTATTAATGAAAATTATAACGTGGTATTTTACTAGTTTAAAAAGTGGTTTTAGTTACTACTACAGTATTGTGTATGATTTGAAACTCCATACATAAAGTACTTTGACTAATCTTTTTTTTTTTGTGTGTGTGTGTGTGTATGTTGGAATGTCGAAATCAAGAGAAAAAAAGTGAAATTGTCCTAAAATTTGGAAACTAAAGTTTGAAATGAATTTTTAATGGATTTGCACCCCCCCACTCCATTATTTTACGTTTATGGTGTCATATAAATTTTTGTACTGTAAAAGAACGCTCATATATTTTAGAAGCTAAACAATTAAACAGATTATTTTTGTTTTTTAACTGGTAGTTTAAAAAAATATAGTTTCGATTAAAGAAATTTAATGCATAACCTGAAAAATTCTGTTTTGTACCTGTAAAAAACTACAAAAGAAAGAACGATAATTTCATTATAATATTTTAAAAAGATTTACTTTTTATTTATCAATCTGTAAAAGTAATTTAATTTACAGTAAAACTAAAAATGACTTAATGTAAATTAATATTAAGTTATTAAAACAGAAAAAAGGCATTAAACCTACATTTGGGAAAAATTGACTCATCTGTAATAGGTATCTTATCAAAATAGATATCTTATTTTTAAATTAAAAAAAAAGTATGCATTTCTTCGTGAAAATAATCTGCAATTATACATACATTAGTAAATGTGTCATGGTTAAAATTTATTTGCTTCTGCCAGTAGTGCACACATAAAAAAAAATATTTTAACTTTTTATATTTTAAGTAGCATTTTTTATGTACATACATGTAAATATATTTAGTTTTTGTAAATTATTATTCAATTATTAAAAAATATTTTAATGATGTGTGAAGCATGTTTGCAATTTATTGTTCTGATGTCATTATATTTAAAAAAAAAACCACACTTGATAACTCAATACGAACTATATTCCGTATCCGGTGCTTTGTTTACATATCACTGTTTGTGTTTATGTTTCATTGGTGAACAATCTGGCGCCTGAGTGGACGATGCACCGCCGAAATGAAGTGCCCTGCCGGTGGTAGTTGTGACTGGCAACCATAAAGAATAAGTGTATCGTCAGTTAAGTAATTGGAAATTATTTCATTTTATTGATAGAAGGGAATGAAATATGTTATGTTAATATATGAAAAGAATTTGTGTGTGTTTGTTAGAAATATAGTGTGAATATAAAGCTAAATAAAAGAAAGCATGCTCGTGTTACGTTATAAGCCGGTGGTTGTTGGGGACATTCCTGAGCGGTTATTTAAAAAAAAAATAAAGGTAAGTGCTCTTTTTAATGAATCTTTGCCATATTTAAGGTTTTTAATGTGATTTCAGGGTTCGTGTTTACACAGATTTCTGAGTCATTTGCCCAAAATTTTGTTGACAGTGATGCAAAAAAGTACGCACATAATGGGTTTTGCATATGCAAAAACCCATATCTCTCAAGATAATGGGCCTTTGTGATCCACTTTTATCAGACATCAGCACGATCCCTGGAATTTTAAATTGATATTTGATGTGTTTATGTTTTCATAAGTGCTATTTACATGCTATTTTAATCATACTGACTTTATATGAGGTGTACAACTAGGTTGTTTAATCCACCAATGTTTTTTTTTTTTTTGTTTTTTTTTGAGTTGAAAATGGGCCAGTGTTTGTCCAGTTTACATTAGCTGTACAACTAGGTTGCTTAATCGACTGTTGTTTTTTTAGTTAAAAACGGTCCACTGGTTGCCTAGTTTACATAGCTGTACAACTAGGTTGCTTAATTCACTGAAGTTTTTTTAGTTAAAAACGGTCCACTGGTTGCCTAGTTTACATAGCTGTACAACTAGGTTGCTGAATTCACTGAATTTTTTTTAGTTAAAAACGGTCCACTTGTTGCCTAGTTTACATAGCTGTACAACTAGGTTGCTGAATCCACTGAAGTTTTCTTAGTTAAAAATGGTCTACTGGTTGCCTAGTTTACATAGCTGTACAACTAGGTTGCTGAATCCACTGAAGTTTTCTTAGTTAAAAATGGTCCACTGGTTGCCTAGTTTACAAAGCTGTACAATAGGTTGCTGAATCCACTGTAGTTTTTTTAGTTAAAAATGGTCCACTGTTTGCTCATTTTATATTTCCTGTTACTGAATTTGCAGACGTTCTTTTGGTTAAATATGGTATTTTGTTTTAATGATTTTGTTAGGGGAATATATGTGCAATTTTAATGTGTTAAAATACTTTGCTGATCGTGCAAAATGGTTGGCAACAGTTGCTGGAGCTTGGCGATTGCCAGTGTTTACGTGGGGTGCGCACCGGCTTGTATGATTTTACCCTAAATACATGTTTAGTGTCAGATATCCGTACCCGGCAACCAAAGGAGCTTCGAATATCCGTTATCTGGCAAAATCACTATCCGTTACATCCCTATTTTAAACAATAATAAATAGAACAAACACATAATGTTTAGTTTGTTTACTAGACAATAGTAATTTGTTTAACAAAATTTATACATTAAAAACACATAATAGCTGTACCCATATACATAACATATCTTGCATCTGTTTACATAACACAAAAAAGGGAAGAAAAAACATTAGCTACTAATAATATAATTACTCACCTCCAACCAAAAATCAGCTACTTGCATTGTAGGAAGATGCTTGTCTCCATGTCTAACAGCCTCAGAAATAAGCTGTAACATATATATTCTAGATTAATATTCAAAGACATAAAAAATTGAAATATAAACAAATTTTACGAGAAAGGAAATATTCCTCCAATTATTTCTAATGAAATAAAGTACTAAAAATAGATAAATTCGATTCATGGAATCAAGAAAAATGCAATATACGATTTATCGAAGGCTGCTGTTTTTCCTCATGTTCATTTGTATTTGTATTAAGGAATCAAACCCGCGACAATATTTGCCAAAGCTGATTTCAAAACAAGATAGGAACTTTCAAGTTAAAAGGGTATATATGCTATGGTAATATGCCACGAGCTTTTTTCGAGTAATTATGCATAATCAAACACTCTAAAAGAAAATCAGACTAACCCTTTCGGCATAACCCCGAGCTTCATCACATCTCGGTAAATTTACTTCGATTCTTTCGTATTTAAACAAGGCGCTGAGTACGGCTTTTATTTTACTGATTCTTCCAAGCGGTCCTTCTGGATTTTTAAGATTTCTATGTCTGCGTCTCACACTATATTGAAGGCGTGGAACTAATTTGTTTATTTCAGCCATTATGACGAAAATTAAAACTGTGTAAAAACTGTTTGGAAATCTGTGTTTATACTTAATAGGTTGGTTGGTTGGTTAATAACAGTAACTGTAGAATGAAGTCCTAATCTGTCCTCGAGTATTTCAACTTTCAGTCCTTTTTACGGTGTTCAAGCTCAATTTTTTATATAAATAAGCAGAAATACAACAACTAAACTCGGTTCTGGTCAGCTGTTTTTCCTTCTGTAAAATGTAAACAATTAAATTTTATATTCCTTTTACTTCTCTATTTAACTCTTTTGAACATAAATAACAAACAGAATATAATAACAAGAGGAAATATTGTTTGTGTTCAATTAATCGTTTAACAATAATACAAGACTGCATGTAACTTACAGTCATGAAGCAGGGTTATGGAAGAAACAACTTACAGGATATGTACAAATAAAAATAAGCCTTTTATTTTAACAATCTGCAATTCTAATTCTGACTATAAAGGTTATCAGTTCAAATCTTGTTATAAAATATTTTAATAAAGTAATGTTATTTTTCTTGTATGAGGCTCTATAACAAACTTAAGTTTTGGTGACAAACAGTGCTTGGTGTCGCCGACGGTTTTGCAATACCGCTCACCGATTCATCATTTTATGGATGTCAGTGAAAGTTGCAATATTCGGTAGATCTAAGCATATTCATACTAAATTTTAGCTAGCTTGTCGTTAATGTAAATGTATCTCTTTAATTTTAGATTTGTGTTTATATCCTTACATTTCACCAATTTCATTTTTTTTTTCCTAATAATAATGTTGGCTTTTTCTAGTGCATTTACCGATTTATACCATAAATGAAGTATCTGTTAATGACTCAAAACAATATTTTTTTATTCTGCTTTACTTCTAGTGAAATGTATTCCATAAATTGAAAAAGTGAATTAATTTTTTTAATGTTAATATGCTTTAAAATAATATAGGTTGATTCCTACTTTAACCCCCACTCTCGCCAAGCTAAAAAATTGCCGCACTTGGGCGAGCTTCATAGTCAAGGGTCTCTAGTAGTTATGCAAAAGTTTCAATGCTCAAAAAAAAAAAAAAAAACTATATGAAAACGAAGGTGAACAAATTAGTGAAAAAAGTACCATTTAAGGAATTGGAATACACGTAATTATTAAAACTACATTAATTGGCAACCCAATAAATAAATAAATAAAAAAGTAATGCTGTACTTACATGTTGTTCCGAACTGCCATTTTAATTTTAAATTACGTTTGCCACATAAATACAAAAAATCGTTATGGTAACTGCATATGTATAGTTATCACCACATTTTTAGATTAAATCCCTGAGTAAGTTGCAGGAACAGCTTTAGTATAAGTCCTTTTTGGCAATGTTTAGATTTGGCAACAAAATTTTGTCACCAAGGGAAGACTGGGGTTTACCAATTGGAAATTCTGATGCAACCCCACCTTTGCCGATAGTAAACAATGTCGCAAAAGTGCAAAAATCAGCTCTCTAAAAGGATTGAATTTTTAAATAAAGCCTTAAAATGAGATTTTTTGAACTTAAAAATTTAGCGATTATGCATTTTTAAAAATTTTAGAGAAAATAGTGCACATGCGCAAAACATCGGATTTAGAAAGTGATTTTTTTGAGTCAAATTTGACCAAACAACAGCACAAATATTGGAAGGGGAAGCTATCTGCCTGCGTTATTATGCAGTTACGGGAGTGTGGCACATGGACCCTGCTTCACATGACACTCCACCATGGGCGCTGGCAGCATAGGGCAAGGAGAGGTGATGCCCTCCCCCCACCTGGATTTTTGTATGCAGTGTTTTCCTTTGCTTTTTTGCTCTTTCCAACATGGTAACCATACATTGAAGTAGTCTTTGCCCCCCTGGGAAATATTCTGCCAGCGCCCATGCACTCCACAAAATGCATTAAAAACATTTACATCAAAAACTGTAAAATGCTTATACATCCACAGTGATTAACACAAAATTTTGATCACAAAAATGATAAAAATATTCATTGTGAGGGGGCAGCCCCTGACCCCACTTCTCTCAAAACCAAGGGACAAAGATTTATACACATAAAAACAGTATAAATGCAACAATAACAATATATCTGGACTAAAAATCCATAAACAAAATATGCAACAAAATGCTGTGCATCCCCAAGCTATGCCTATTATTAGAATAGGTACAAAATACCTTGCCCTGCATCAATCCTTGGTATCACAAAACAAAAATGTAAGAACCTGAAAAAAAATGCTGTGCTTCCCCAAGGTATGTCTATTATTGGAATAGGTCCAAAATAGAATACATTTACAAACCCAAAGTAACGACTTTCCATTGTGAACTACTAATTAAACATAAAACAAAAAACTACTGAATGTGCTAACACCCATAGGTCTGCGACTTCAACAGACCATAAACTTATGGATAAACGAATTATTAATAATAACGAATTAAGAATAATAACGAATGTAAAATAAAATAAATTAAAACAGCCTACCTCTCTTTCCCAGACCTCTAAACTGTGTGCATCATTGGAAAGATATTAGTAATCACAACACTATGAGTTAAATAACAGAGATGATTCTTGAGTAATATAGATTTAATTTACTATTCCTTCAAGACTAGCTCTTCTGTTCAGCGTTACATTGTAACTTAGATATACAGTATGGAACCTCTTATCCAGAAACCAGTTATCCAGGAAACCAGTTATCCAGAATCATTTTCCAATTGATTAAATTCCTATTTTTTCCAAAAGAAAAGCAAAAAATGATTTTTTAAAAATATTTCTTATGTTTTAGTTTTTTTATTTTGAGTACTACAACTAGAATTTATAAAGTAAGCAATCTGGTAAGGTATTTTATTTATTTTTTAGTGTGTGACTAAGTTTTCAAGAAGTTATCATATATTTACTACTTCCTCTCTAGATAATTATTATTTATCTTGATCATATTAAGATTTTTTTTTAATATTATTTTTCTAATATATTAACAACTAATGTTTAATTCTAATCAAAAATAGAGACTAACATTTATGCTACCAATCAAATCAGTAGGTGTCATGTTAATCCCCAACCAGTTATCCAGAATACACCCGGTCCCAACCATTCTGGATAACAGGTTCTATACTGTACAATCAAGAATAAAAAACAAGGCAGGGTTCACCCAATTTTGAATAACAAAGAGTTCCGAATGAATAATAAGAAAAAAAGTCCTTTACTGTTGTCACAGGTGTGACGACTCTATTACTGTCTTTTACAAGGCAGAGTAATTGACCACAGTTGAAGCTCTAAGTGCAGGGTAGTGAGGAGAAGAATGACAAAAGTTCATTTTTAAAAAAAATTTCATTTATTTTCAATTGAAGAGCACATTATGAAACTACAGTAGCTCAAAACTAAGCCCTTTTAAAGCATTTGCAGGGCAGATAAATATTAAGGAAAATTTACTGTAATTAAAAAACACTAGATAAAAAAAATTTAAAAGCATCTTATAACAAGTACATATTCACCGGTTTGACATAGCTTATACTCCTTAATTACGCTTTATGGCATGGCTGAAAGAAAACAAACATACTAAAGCTTACCAAGCTTATCAGCGCTACAACATCGGCAATGCTGCTGTATTTATACAGGCAAATGCCGGAAGGACAGAGCAGAGATGCCCCTTTTCAGATTACCGATTCACCAGAATCAAGTGGATGAATACAACGATTGGCCGAGGAACACCAACTATCGACAAAAGGCGTAAACTTCATTTCAAATGGAAATTTAGGCTAAAGGAGGTTGTGCTTTTGAGTATGCGATACGATTGATTTACGATTGTAATGCGATAATAATAACATGCGATTGTAATTACGACGTAATGCGATACGATTGTTTTATTAAAGGCTGAAAAATGAATTAATTTATATAAACATTTAATTGAACTTTGTAGTAAAGAGAAGAGGTAAGCAATTACTTCTAGGAGGTTTTATAAGGGGCAGGAATTTAACCTTGACTTTTGTCCTAACATTTACACAACCGCGAAATGGGATTGAGTTTTCCTCGCCGACAGGAAAGTCACGCCATCTGTCAAGGATTCAATTACCAAAAACCCTTTTTAAGTGTATTTTAATAACTTTTAGAGAATTCTATCAGAGAGAGAGAGGACAAGTTTTCTAGAAACAAAACATGTCTACAAGAAGAGTGTTTCTTAATTTCTTGAAGAGTTTTTCTACTCAATAAATATAATTTATGAATATTTTTCTAATTAGAAAAGTCCTTCAGTGCTCAAATAATCTGTCTTGCGACACTTTGTCTACAACGATAAATTGTCTATATACACTGGTGTACCCAAGGAGGGGTCTATGGGGCATATAAGCTGCAGAATGGCTTCTGGAATTTCAAATGCATCTAGAAGTGTTTTATCGCCAAAATCTGACATGTGAGTATAATATTTATTATTCATCAGTTATTATGTATTCATGTTTGAAAAAGATCAGATACTTAATAATTTTCATGAGATTCCCTGCATCATGACCAATTTGACGCACAAGTTGCTCTAAATTAGCCTGTGTGTGTGTGCTGTAGGGATACATACAATGGGTGTTAACACTACAGGGTCGGCCCAAAGGGGGTTCGAATGTAGGCAATCGCCTAAGGCCCCGCACTTATAGAGGCCTCACTCCTGGGCCATTTTATTGCTATCACATAAGACATGATAGAGAAGAGGCCCCGCTATTGCGCTTCGCCTGGGGCCCCGCACGCCCCTCGGGCCGCCTCTGAACACTAGCACATTGTGTTTTTATACTTTCAATTATAATGAGTGATCAAACTGATCACTCATTTTGAAAGGTTTTGTAAATTTATACAAATTTATTCATAATGAGTAGGTTTTTATATTGTATTTTCATAATAATAATCATTGAATGCCAAAACGCTGATCATTTACACTTTTTAAAATGGACAGTCTGATTCACTGCTTAGCGTAATTGAAGGTATAAAAAAAATGTCATAATGCCTATGAAATAATTTACTACATAGTTCTCAATAGAATATTTGCATTAATTCTGAGCAATAGTTACTTACAAATAAACACAAACAATATATATTGGTGAGCAGCCAAAATGACTGTTTGCCTGAAATATATATTTTTTTCCCATGCGCAGGCACTGCCCACAAACCTTTGCCATTACTAAGGCCCAAACTACTGGCCATTCTCTTATGGGGGTACCCAATAGGCAGACAGTGTTACCCACTATGAAGAAACGGACGATTTAACACCCAAGCTTAAGTCAGAAATCGAACTCAGGCCCAAGGCGTGATGGAATGGTTCTTAAGCCACTACACCACTTTGGTGGCCTTGCCTGAAAAGTTAGGTACACATTCAAATGATCACTTTAAATCTTGAAGCTCTAAGCCTTGTCTTGAAAAGTAACATTTTTGTGAACTTTTTCTATATAAAATTTAATAAAGTGTTATTTTTTATTAAGAAGTTTCAATTCGATTTTCTGTTAATTTTGTTTCTTTGCTATGATTTTGTATGCTTAGCAATACTGGTATCAGTAGCGAATTCAGGGGTGGTGCTAGCAGGCTTCAGCCCCCCCCCCCCAAAAAAAGAGATTGCTAGAGGGTAACATTCTGCTTTATTATACACTTTAAGTAGATAAAATGATCTTTTTTCATAACTCAGCCCCTCCCAAAAAGTTTTAGATTACTTTAGACTGAAATTTTGCTTTATTTTGTACACATTTTTTGGATGAAATAAGCTTTTTTCAAAATTTAGCCCCTCCCAAAAAAAAATTCTGGATCCACTACTGACTGGTATTTATTTTTTTCTCTTTAAAAGTATTTGAGGAAGCTCTAATAAAAACAAAATGTAGCTGAAAAAGGTCTTTCTTTTTCGAACTATGCCATTGTATTTTCAAGTCAACCCTATTCTGTAGAAAAAGCTGTTCTTGATTACCCCATGAACATTGCTAATTATTCCAAAGTCGGGTTATGGAGAATTTTTAGGAAGAATTGAATAACCATTGAAAAAAAAAATTTCTCAGAACCTGTAACAGCAAAGGGAGGCGTATAAAAAGTTTTGTAATGTCAGTTAACTAAGCTATAATACATTACTTCTGTTTTCATGCTCATCCCCACCCCCACCCCCTTGCAAATGCTCCGTGCTGCCCAAGGAGGGCCACACCCCACTGATAGATAACCACTGTTCTAGTATCTATGTTTCTACATAAAGGGCACTGGGCATTAAAGGACCCCAAATAGTTAATCTTAGAGCCTAAATTTTGAACAAAGTGAAAACATTGTTCAAATATTACCAACGTGAATATATATGTATGTAGCATTGGGACGCTACAGGAAAGTTGTGTTGTGGAACCGGAGGGGTGGCATGGAGTACTAGGCGAGGCGTTGACGGGCAGAGCAGGAGGAGGCGGCACGACTGGGTAAGGACTTTGGCTTAGAGCCCCCCCCGGCTGGCCGCGCCGGTGGATGGGAGAAATGAGACAGACTCCAACTGCGACTACATAATTTTATTGGACGACTGAGTACATCTTTCTTTGACAGTTGCGTCACACTAAAGTTCTGCTCCTGGGATGATGCATCCGCTTTTATCACCTTCCGAGGTCGTGTCACATGACTAAAAAGCATTGCAATTATTCGCCAAGAGCTAAATCTGGGCAGCGGTTTTCCAAGGTTTGTTATGACTTTTAAGATGCCTATGGGGCTGGCTGCCGGGACCCTCTACAAAATTACAAAGGAGTTGCAAGGGACCGTGTAGTAATTGCAGTTTTTCAACGCGGACTTCTTTGTTCCAACTGAATTAAACTGTGTAGTTCCAGAAATATGAGATTTTCATGGGCTTTTGACTTGTAATGTTACATGTATGTATGTATATATATATATATATAATATAAAATAGCTTAACTTACGTAATATGCAATCCCAAGTAAAACTTTAAGGGATAGCACATAATAACAAATATAATACGTAACCATGTAATAATAATTGATAATCCAGAGGCTATAAATATTTTAAAAACAGAGCAATCAAAGCTAAAAAGAAGTGGGAAAACAAGCCAGGTAAGATCACGTGGGCTTAAGCCTAACTTGACGAACCCAAGCAATAAAGTGGAGATGGAGTGGAAAATTGAAATGGAGTACTCCATTATCAAGTACCACCGTACTCACATTATATATACAATTTTTGTAATTGCCTGCTTTTTAGCTTCTATGATAAGGCTTGGACAAATCAAGCTAACATGAACTTTATTTTGGGGAGAAAATTAATCAAGAGACTCCAAATAGTTACTCTTATGAATCTGTAGAACCAACATTTTGAAGAGGACAACGTGAACCCTGGTTAAATATTATCAGTCCTTTTAAAAAATGTACAATTTTTGTAATTGCCTGCTCTTCAGCTTGTATAAGAAGGCTTAGGCAATAAACCAAGCTAGCATGAGTTTTATTTTAGTGAGTATTGCATCACAAAAGTCTTAGTAAAATTTTCAATTATTCTATGGATATTTTATTCTGTTTTGCACATAGTTCTTCAATTTAAGATAAAAATATTTTTTTGTTTAATCTATAACACACTCCTATTTTCAGCTATAAAGGCATGACTGTTGATACTAAAGAGCTTACTTTATCTGATACAGAATTTGAAAAGGCTTTAACAGGTATTTCTTAAATTTTCTACCCAGAGAATAATAAGTCTTCATATATCATCAGTATCAACTTTGTTTTGTTTTTAATTTTATCTTTACTATTGACCTATGGATACTTTTAATTAGTCTGTTTTTTCTCTTATATTTTAGATTCTTTGCAAGATTGGCTAACGTCTGATATTCGGGGTGTATGGTTCAAAGTGAACCTTGGTAACTCGTCTTACATACCAATTTTAGTAAAGGTATTGTTGTTATTATGATACTCTTGTCAAAACACTGTATTTTTCATATCTGGAAATCTGTGTTCACAAAAAATGAACTGCATAAATGATCCAAAATTTGGAAAAGTTTGAAATTCGGAATCGCAGATCTGGAAAATTCTGGATTTTGATTTTGTGTGTTGCTAGTACTTTGTGTATTTTTTAAACATCTTTCTTACTTCTCAATTACTAGATTAAACAGCACTTTTATAAAATTTTGAACCTTGTATTCAGATTTTTTTCTCTTTTTAGTTTACTCGTTTTTTTTTTTTTTTTTTTAATGTTTCAAGAATTATTGTGTGAAATTTTGTAGTTAATATAAAAATGGTGTACATTTTCCTTTTATTGTAATAAATCTCCAAAAGACATTTTTGTTTTCAGCATGGATTTTCATTTCATCATGCAAAGACATCATATGTGATGTTAACAAGATGGCTACCAGCTGATCAACCAAATTTGCTTCCACAGTATCCACATACTCATATAGGTAAGGTATGTTATATATTTTCAATAAGATTTATTTAGTTGTCATTGAAAATTAAGTATATCTGGAGGGAAGTGGCTAATCACTGACTCATAAGCTTAAACTCTTTGATTTTAATTAAAATGTGGCATTTCATTATATAAAAACTAGTGTACATTGCACATATTGCATGTTCAAAATTAATGTTGCAATGAAAATACGAAACATAGGGTGTTCTACAGATTTTGATGAAAAGTAGCAGCACTAATACTGACTAATATTTAGTTGGATTATTCAAAGGGCTTATTTATTGATTTAAAAGTACCTGTTAACCTTGTTAAAAAGAAAACTTTTAATAATGAATTTTCTTAAGAAATCAGTTCCCCAATCATATCTTCCCTTTTGCTGTTTTATTGGTTAACATGAATTTTTGTTAATACAAAAAGATTTTTGCTACCCTTTGACTTTGTCTTAACAAGATTTGACAGTATTTATTTAGTTATTTGAATAGTTTGTATGTTTTCTACTGTTTATTTCATTAGAGTTTGTTAATGAACTGCTTCCTATATTTTTAAAATATTACTTTGATTTTTTATGGGTGAAAATAATGCTAGAACACTAGGTATAATTTACATTTTTAATGTTTTTTATTTATTTTTCAAGGATATTGTTCCAAATAAATATGATAGAATCCTGTTACTTCAATCTAATTTAGACCATTCCCTGTTTTAGTGAAAAGCATTCAGATTATCTGGAAATTCGATATAACTAGAAAGCAATATAACATAAATAATAAATTAAAATGTATAAACTAAAATGTTCCAAAATTAAATGAATATCCCTAGACAGAAGGGTAGCCCTTAATCAGGGTGTCTACCATCATGCAAAGGTCACGAAAGTCACGGAAAAGTCAAGAATTGGAAAAAAGGTCACGAAAGTCAAGAAAAGGTCAAGAAATGAAGCACTAGGTCACGATTAGCGACTCAACTCCCTTTTTCCATTTCATTCAAATTCTTAGTTGGCGATTTTCGTAACTAAATTTTCTAAACTTTTGTGCATCATTTTTACGGTTTTGCTAATAAACGTAAAGTTTACCGCATAATTCTATCGATCTTTGTTGTAGAGATATTTAATTTTGAAATTAGGGCTTATTCGCTGATCACCCTTATATTAATAGTGTTAAATAAAAAAGTATAATTTTTCTTCATTCTCTCAGTATGATGCAGGGGTGCAGAAACTGTTTTTACTCTCAACATTTCCCTCAATCCATATGCAAATTTCCCCAAAATTTTATGATATGTTTATAGACTTGCATAAGTTCTGTATTACCATAAGTGTAAAAATATTTGCAATGTACAAGCTACATACATGTTTACTAAATAGCAATTAGCCCAAGTTAAGAGAAAGCAAAACTGCTGATCGCTGAAAAAGTTGAAAAAAATCGCCTTAAAAATAGGAATGGGAAAGAATAACTCGAAGAATTTTGTAATTCATTGTTAAAATCGAAATCAGTTGTATATTTTCTGCAAAATTTTCCCCAGAAAAATTTTCGGCTAAAATTTCCCCCTATCCTAGATCGCCGGATCGTACATATTCTGCATCCCTGAAACGAATGTATTTTTGATATTAGTGTTTCGTATTTGTTATGGTCAAGAAAAGGTCAAGAAAAAGTCAAGAAAAGGTCAAGAAATCAAGCTTACTTTATATGGTAGACACCCTGTTAATTGACACTTTTTATCATTTTTTTTAAATTTGTTATCAGTCTTGCCCTTTAAAATTGTTCATTTTGCATAAAAAATGCAGAAGGAAATATTTCAGAATTTTTTTATTTTAATTTAGAGGTGGCTCAAGTTGCTCAAAGGTTAGCGTTTATTTGTAATTAAAGACAAAAACAACAACCTCCCATCTCCTTTTTTAATTTCTTTATTTTTACTAGTCTTGCCCTCTAAAATTGTTGATTGTGTATAAAAGAAAATTGGAAAATTTTCAACAAAACTCTTTAAAATTTAGAGGTGGCTCAAGTGACTTGAAGTTTAAAGTTTGTAAAGATACAAACAATAAAAAACAAATCCAGGATTTGAGCAAATTCTTTAATAACAAAAATTAAAATTTGTTTTTGTTTATGGTGTAGTACTGTAGTAATTACTAAAATAACAAGAATCTAATCATGTTCTTCCATAGATAGGCCTCGACCTATTAGAGTCTGTTTTCAGCTATATGGATAAGCTCGTCTGTGCTTCTCAAGGACTTGCATTAAAAACTGTAGTTTGATGCAGTTACTACAAGTTTTTTATTTTATTTTTTTATAATTATTTAATTTTTTGTCATTATTTAACTTTCAAAATTTGGCATCTGGTACTTTTTCCTTATCTTTTGGCAACAGTATGAACATTCTTCACTCTGTCTTGAAGCCATGCGCTTCAAGCATGCCGAAAGCATGCTTCTTGCTTTCGGCATTCTTGCCTCCATTTTTGTTTTTTGATAAGAAGATAGCCCCGTAGTTACACATTTAGCTTTCTTTGTGCTAAGTAACTACACTGAAATCCTGTTATTTTGTTTTTATTTTGGTTGTTACTATTCGGTTCATGGAGCCTGATGAGTACAACCGATGCTTACTACTCATTGTTCTATTCCTTACAATTCCATTTCATTTTTCAATTTTACCTCTGTTTAGATTTTCTATTTATTGGATATATCTACTTATGCTAGATCATGCTATGCCACTGTTAAATATCATATATTATTTATTACAGGTGTTGCTGGTATGGTAATAAATGATAAAAGGCAAGTGTTAGCAATACAAGAAAAGTATCACAAGCCACCCCATGTGTATTGGAAGCTACCTGGAGGTTACAGTAATCCAGGTTTGTGGCTTCATTCTTATTTTCAGTTTACAGTGGAGGATGTATTTTCTCAAAAAAAAAATATTCATTTTAACAGGTACCAAGCATAAATAATTTGAAAATTATGACTAATAGTTAATAAAGCTCTGAAAATGAAACATTTCTGAGACTGTTTTGTGACTTAACCCTTTAACGCACAGTGATCCCGCTCTGAGAACACCAAATTCTGACGTTTTGACTGTTGCCAGTCCTGAAGAATAGATTGGATTTCTATGAAAATAGTTGCGGGTGACATAGCTCCACGAGAATCTTTTACTTTCTAGCACGTCATTTCCCGTAAAAAAATCGTCACGATTATTTTTAACAGCAAGGACATCTGCTGAAAAATGGAAGAACGGGAGAACAGCTGGATATATTGTCCTACGCTGAAAAAAGGGCAGCCGTTGCCATCGCTCGACTTAACGACCAGCAAGATGGCAGACGATCAAAACGTTCATCACGTGCCACAGATCTAGAGACCCTTTTTTTGATGCAGCTGGCTGTGCACACAGCCAGCTGTCGTCAAAAAAAGGGGTCTCTAGATCTGTGGCACGCGATGAACGTTTCGATCGTCTGCCTTCTCGCTGGTAGTCAAGTCGAGTGATGGCAACGGCTGCCCTTTTTTCAGCATTGGGAAAGGGTTGCGCCTCAAAGGGTTAACTGGCTTTTGAAATGATTCATTTTACCATTTATTTGAAAACTGTTTTATTTATTTATTTTTTTATTTATTTATTTATTTTAGGTGAAGATTTTCCCGACACTGCCAGGAGAGAAGTGTTTGAAGAAACTGGCATTGAAACTGAATTTCTGTCTGTTGTCTCTCTCCGTCATCACCATCAGCACATTTTTAATTGCAGCGACATATATGTTGTTTGTCATCTGCGTCCAATCACCGAAACTATCCAAACTAGTAAAGAAGAAATTGCTCAATGTCAGTGGATGGATGTAAGCAATGTAAATTTTGTTGTTGTTAATCCCAGATGGTCTAAGTCAGTATTTATGCAGGGATGCCACTTTTCTGCCGATCGGCAGATTTCCACTTTTTATGTTTAATTTATTTATTTATTAATCATTTTGCATCATCAGCAGAATTTTTCTAAAAAATTCCATGGTGTTTATGATTTTCCCTGTCTTCCCAGCAGTAATTAAGTATTCATTTCCAGCATCTCTCAATTTCAATCTTTTTCCATCTGTCTTGAAAATTAGTATTTTTCCTTTAGCATTTCGTTATTTAAATTTCCAATGCTGTAAGAATAAAAATTAACTCCTATTTCAAATTTAAATTATTTATTTCTAAGAAACCAGTAAAGGAAAAACTTCGCAAAATAGAGCAGGTTCAGACATAAATTAAAATGATGGGAAATAGTTAAAGTTGAAACAAAAAATATTTTGTCATTGAGAAATAAAATATTTATGAAAGCAAACAAAGACTAACTAAATGTTTTTCTCCATACATTACGTTTTTCTAAAATAAGCTCCACTTATTTGCGTGGGATTTCTTCTCTTTTCCACTATTTTTGTTTATTCACACACAGTTTCCTCTTTTTTGCTATTTTATGAGGGGCATCTCTGACGTTGTTATTTGATTATGCTATTTTATAATTATTAAAACTGCGTTGCGATGGTTAGAAATTCAGGTTAGATGCACTTAGTTGCAATATAAGAAAAAGACATTAAAATACTTAAAAACTATTTTATTGAAAAGGAACTATTAAAACAAACTTACTACCATGGCTTGTAGTGGCTCAGCAAAATTTAAAAAAAAAATGTCCTTTAAGGACAGTGATAAAAAGATGGAATGATTTAAAAATCATGCCGGCACAGAATTACACGTTGGCAAGAACAAAAACTTGGCTGTGAGATAAATAACGGCAATTGCAGAGCAACCCTAAAATTTAATCCAATAAGATTAAAATAACAGAATAACGAGCAAATAATTTTAAAGATGTCGCAGGGCAACAATAAAAAACTTAACAGCAGCAGGATGCCAAAGAAGGGAAAGGAAAAAGCTGTTGTTATTGCAAACGGACGTAATATAATCTATTTTTAGCCCAGAACATCTCCACAGGTCTGATGAGACAAATAAACAACTAAGAATAATGCATACAGGGAAAAAGCAAATATACAGATTAAAAGGCAAAGTGAGAGAAAAATGAGAATAGAAATGTACTTTAAAATTCTTGATTTTGGATAGATTACATTAAAGAAACACAAATTAAATGATTCTTAAAATTAGATATGTGATCTTCATCACAGTTTCCATGAACCAGCACTGGTCTGGAAGAATTCACTACTCGTCCACCTCTACTAAAGTTACTAAGAAACAACCAGTAGCAATATTTATTCTAACTAAAAATTATTTTTGTATAACACTTGATGTAAGCAATAAAATACATGCATATATGATGTTTATTACATTTGGCTGATGCTTAAATGCAAAATATTTTTACTCTACTGGTCCACAAAAGTAAAAATCTGGAGTGACTCCACTCGACTTTCCAAACACTTACAATTAAGATCATTAACAAGCATTTTAATAAATTTTAATCGATGAATTATTCAAACATATATACCAAACTGAAGCTCAATTGAATGCGCCGTTTAAACGCTAGCGCACTTTCAATAATTCCCCCCCATAGGCCATTATGTAAAAGAAATCTTTGTCGTAGCCCTGTAGAAAAACTATAAGTCCTATACACACCAAAATCAATACCGGTCTTGCGACGGTGGTTTATGACATATATACCCAATTTGAGCTCAATCGGATCTACCGTTTAAATGCTAGCGCACTTTCAAGAATTTCCTCCCATAGGCCATAATGTAAAAGAAATCTTTGTCGTAGCCCTGTAGAAAAACTATAAGTCCTATACACACCAAAATCAATACCGGTCTTGCGACGGTGGTTTATAACATATATACCCAATTTGAGCTCAATCGAATGCCTCGTTTAGGAGCTATCGTGTTCACTCACATACACACAAACACACATACACACATACATACATACATCTCGTAAAAATAGCATAAATGGATTCAGAAGCCCTCAAAACGTGTAAAAACACCAAAATCTCGAATTCGAATTTTTTCATGATTACAATACTTCCCTTACATGGTACATGTTCGGAAAGTAAAAAGGTGGGAAAACACTGGTCTAAATAAATACTACACTCTCTTCATAAAACTTGAAATATCCAGAATATCAAGAAACAAGGAAAGATCTCTCTAGATGTCATTTTTGGCAAAACTGAAAACAGTTAAGAATATGATAGGGAAATGCTTGGACAGCCCTACACCAGTAATAATCCAGCTACATCTTAAAGAGTCCCTGATGTGGTCACTAGCAAAGCATGAGAGAGCTGTTCGCACTTGGATTTGTTCAGACTTACACACAAAGCTTTTTTATGCAAAAAAGTGAGGAAAAAAAGTGCTCATGAATACTTTTAGTTTAACTAAAGAAAAATTACTTTTTAATGTTCAAATTTAATTTTCTTAAATTTCCTTTGTTAACCCTTTAACGTGCAGGGGTCCCGCTCTGGGAACACCAAACTCTGACGTTTTGACTGTTGCCAGTCACGAAGAATAGATTGGATTTCTATAAAAATAGTTGAGGGTGACAGAGCTCCACGAGAATCCTTTACTTTTTAGCACATCATTTCCCGTAAAAAATGATCACGATTATTTTTAACAGCACTGATATCTGCTGAAAAATGGAACAATGGGAGAACAGCTGGAATTGTCCAACGCTGAAAAAAGGGCAGCTGTTGTCATCGCTCGACTTAACTACCAGCAAGATGGCAGACGATCGAAACGTTCATTGCGTGCCACAGATCTAGAGACCCTTTTTTTTTGGCACAGCCAGCTGCATAAAAAAAAAAGGGTCTCTAGATCTGTGGCACGCGATGAACCTTTCGATCATCCTTCATCTTGCTGGTAGTTAAGTCGAGCGATGGCAACGGCTGCCCTTTTTTCAGCATTGGGAAAAGGTTGTGCCTCAAAGGGTTAAGTTCACATTTAGATATGCAAATGTCTAATTATGTTTTTCATTCCAGATTGAAACTTACAGAAGCCATCCACAAGTGACAACATTTAATAAATATGTAATGGATGCTTTTTTGGAGAGTGAGCAACTGAAATGTGCTATTAAATCGACGCCAGTAATGGCATTTACAAAAGACTCCTATCACAAAGTGTACACTGTACAAGCTACAGACACTTCTGAAAATGACATTTGAACATTTCCTAGCTAATCATTTGTATTAATGAGTACAAAAGCTATATATATATATATTGTTATTTGACTTGAAATTTTAAAATTTAAGCTGTGATTTCATTTTATATTATATATAATGGTTGTTTAATTTATATATAAATTTATTTTATGTAGTCTTCCGTACATATTGTTATACTCTTCATGTTATTTTAAAAAATATTTTTTATGCTGTTGTAGAAAAGACAAGTAATTGTAGAGTGTGTTTGTCACTTAGTAGCTATTACTTAAGGTTTTATTTATTTGGGGGGGGGGGGGAGTTAATAGCAGTTTAAAGTATAGTTAAATAAACTTTTTTTTATGTTAAATAAATATGATGTTTAATATCAATTTTAAAGGAAAATGATTCAAGTTTCTTTTAAACACCTAATTTTTTCTTTGAAAAGCATATAAATCTTATTTTTTAAGAGGAGAAAGGTGTCAAGAAACCAGTTATGCAAAAATATTTTAACATTATTCCAGAATTTATCTATATGATAGAGTGATTTATTAAATTATTTTATTTTTCTACTTTTTCACCTATTAAGAGACTATTTTGTTACATGCCAGTCATTGCATCCAACAGATTACTGTCAGTATGTATGAAACTGCTTACTGTTCTTTGTATTGTGTATGAATGTATAGATGAATTATTTAGCTCCTTAGGGAGGGGAATTCCTTTTGCCTCCCTCCAATAGCATTGCTGCTCGTAATAATCGAATGTGTTGATGAAATTGGGCAGTTTCATATGTACATTCAGATGGTACCACATCCTTTGCTGCAGGAAGGAGATGATTTTGCTACCTTCTCTCTTCATAAATTTAAACCTAATTGGTTAAATAGAATCGTTAAAAAGGCTATAACCTTAAAAAACTTTCTTGCATAATGTTAATAACAGGGACATAGCCTGCACCCTCCCAGCCTATCCCTGAAATTTGAATTTTCTGTTATTCATTAATTTGTGTATTTATGCTTTTTATAAAATTATCAGATTATGTTGTTTTCAGTACTTTGTTATTTTAAATAAATATACATACATGTATATGTATCTAAAGAGAAACACTGCCAAATGCAACAAAGTAGTAAAATTATTTAAACGGGACAGAGCCAATTTAAAAAAAAAATACACACACATAGCTGACAAATAATGATTAAATGCCAAGATTTCTCTAAAAGGGGTTGGCTGATTTATTCAATAATTTCTCGGTCCATAACATTACTTTTATTTAGTCTTAATTTTAAAAAAATTTTGCATATTTTTAATTATGTACCCCTGGGGTTTATTATCTTTTAGTTTGATTAAAACAGGGTTCGTACACTCCTTGAAAACTCTTTATAAGTCCTTGAAAATGAAAAGTGATTTTCAAGGTACTTATAAGTACTTGAGAACGGTAAATAGTTCTTGAAAACTCCTTTAGTTTTTCAGCCTACAAAAATTATCTTTTGTGCTAATTCTGAATAAGTTATTTGAAAAATCACTAATTGTTTACAGCACAGTTAGACATTTAGCTTGCTTTAACCTGGCAAATCTAGTGAACGATAAGCAAGGTTGCCTTAAAAAAATGAAACTTTTGTTTGGGAATGTTGATTAAGTGAGCCTTGTGGAGATTTCAGACTTCACATATTTTGTTAACTGTACTGTATGTGAAAATTTGTTCGAATTTTCAAATTTTAATATTAAAATCTCGTTTAGATTGCTTATTTATTGCATTAGAAAAAAATCTGTAGTGACTCCACTTGACTTTCCGAACACTTACAATTAAGATCATTACCAAGCATTTAAATAAATTTTAATCCATGAATCATTCAAACATACATACCAAATTAAAGCTCAATTTGATGTACCATTTAAACGCTAGTGCACTTTCAAGAATTTCTCCCCATAGGCCATAATGTAAAAGAAATCTTTGTCGTAGCCCTGTAGAAAAACTATAAGTCCTATACACATCAAAAACAATACCGGTCTTACGATGGTGGTTTATAACATGTATACCCAATTTGAGCTCCATCGAATGTACCGTTTAAACGCTAGCGCACTTTCCAGAATTTTCCCCCATAGGCCATAATGTAAACGAAATCTTTGTCATAGCCCTGTAGTAAAACTATAAGTCCTATACACATCAAAATCGATACTAGTTTTATGATGGTTGTTTATAACATGTATACCCAATTTGAGCTCAATCGAATACCCCGTTCAGGAGCGATCGTGTTCACTCACACACACACACACACACACACATGCATACATACATCTCGTAAAAATAGCATAAATGAATTCAGACCTCAAAACTTGTAAATGCACCAAAATCTCGAATTCGAATTTTTTCATGATTGCAATACTTTTCTTACATGGTACATGTTCGGAAAGTAAAAATGAATAATCCCTTCAGGACAGCGGCAGCAAACTAGAATTTTCAGATGAGAACTTCTAAAGCTTTACCAAGTGTGGATGATTTAAAATGTTATTTATCCACCAAAATCATGTTAATGGCAGCTTTTTTGAACTTGTATTTCATTTAGAAAAATGTGTAATCTCTTCTGCGAGTAATATGAGATATTTGTACAGAAAAAAAAAATTATGCATTTCATCTCCAAATAAGTGAAAATTTTCAATAAAATTGCTGTTTATTTCATTTGAATTGTTGAGTATAACTTTTAAATATGTATAACTTCACTAATCTTTGAAAATTCTTCTATAAAAAATTTTGTTTTGGTTACTGTAAAAATTGCCAGTATTGGTATAATGAATTTACGTTATAGGAAATGATTTCGCTAGTCTCTTGGACTTCATTTAGTATTCAACTGTAATTAAATTTTCAAAATTTGGGTCCATTTTGCAGCCCCTTCACAAAATACAACGGATTCCTACACAAAATAAAATTCAATAAAAAACATTAGCATTTTACCGTACATTTGGATTTGTTTTGTAAGTTATTTTAACAAAGAAGTGACTTTTACAAAAATTGATGTCAAAATTAGCAAAAATAGATGTTCAAATTCTCAAAAACTGGTATTAAAATTCACATAAATGGGACTCAAGAAAAAAATTCCTGGATCGACCACCGAATTTCTTTTCTTAAAAATAGAATTTATGAATTCTGATTCATGTTTTTTAATGTGCAGCTAGATTGGTGGATAAATGGAATAGGTGTCATGAGCCAATAATGGCCCTTGGACCAGAGCTTGTGTATCAATGATTTTTTTAAAAATCAATTGATGCTTCAATCCCTGCTACAAATCCTTACAACTTCAAAAATTCATTATTTTTTACTTATTTATTTATTTTTAATGAGCCATGAAAAGGTAATTTGTTGAAGATACTGAGTTACTATTAGTTTATTATTATTATTATTGTTGTTGTTGTTGTTTGCATATTTTAGATAACATATTGCAAAACTAGAGGCTTAAGCCTTGGCTACACATCATGAAAAAGTCCAATGTGTTTCTTAATTTATGAACACAAAATCAAAATAACTCAGATCACTCGAACTCAAATACTCAATTTCCTTGAGTATCTGAGTATCAAACTCCCACCAGGTCAGTGGATTGGACTAGATTGCTCAATTCCCTGGTCACTTCATGGACCAAGATTTTGTCCTGTGGCAGTATGTTAAAGATCGCCTGTACCTAACAGAGGTGCAGGACATCACTGACCTGAAACAAAGGATCATCAATTCCATCGCCACTGTTGATTACATTTTATTGCAGAGGATATGACTGGAAATCAAATATCGCCTTGATATGTTTCACACAACTAATAGTACATTTATAAAATCTTACTAATTGCTGTAAAAAACACCTAATAATTGTATCTTAAAATATTTTTCAAGTTTGTATTTGTTCAGTACCTAATCCAATAAATGCCTTTAATTGTAGACACTGTGGACATCTGGTATTTTAATCCCGTGTGTGCATTGTAATTTAAAAAAGACTTTGATTTTTTATGCATAAGTATTACATTAATAATGTGTCTGCATTCTAAAATCTAGATTTTTCTATTATCCAAATATAATGTTGAAGTATTTTTAAGAGAATTTAAGAGTAATGTGCAAGGTATGTCCATTTTTTTCATACTGTTTGAATAAAATAGCTGTTGTTTTTCTAATGTATAAAGGTTTGCAACTATTTATTTTATCGCAAAATTGCATTTTTATAATGGTAATTTTTATCTGGTTAATTTGCATTACGGGGGGGGGGGGGATTACACTGTCCAGGTAAGTTAACAAACAGTAAAATGAAAGTTCTGTTAGTAGAAAAACACACAAATTAAAATTAAATTATTTCAGATATCTGGCTTATAAACATACTATTATCATTAAGTTTGTAACTTTCTAATATTGTATTAAAAAAAACATAATTATTGAAATTTATCCTATCAAATGCGTAAAAATGGATTTAACAACTAAAAAAAAAAAAAAAAAAAAAACATTCATCATTTAATTATTTCCGAGTAGTGACTCTTTCATTGCTACAAAGAGAAGAATATTCTTTTGCTGCATATTCGCAAGGTTGCTCTAACCAGCCCTAACATATTGCCAAGGAAACTCCATCAAAATTTATTTTCTGAGGGAAACTCCATGTTAGGAACACATGTGATTTTGGAGATTTAGACGCTCATCATTCCTTAACCCTTTAACGCGCAGTGTTCCCGCTCCGGGAACACCAAGCTCTGACGTTTTGTTTGTTGCCAGTCACGAAGAATAGATTTGATTTCTATAAAAATAGTTGCGGATGACATAGCTCCACAAGAATCCTTTACTTTTTAGAACGTCATTTCCCATAAAAAAAATTGTCACTATTATTCTTAACAGCACTGACATCAGCTGAAAAATGGAAGAATACGAGGACAGCTGGATAGATTGCCCAATGCTGAGAAAAGGGCAGCCGTTGCCATCGCTCGTCTTAACTACCAACAAGATGGCAGGCGATCGAAACGTTCATCGCATGCCACAGACTAGAGACCTTTTTTTTGGCACAGCCAGCTGCGTCAAAAAAAAAAAGGGTCTCTAGATCTGTGGCACGCGATGCACGTTTCGATCGTCCTTCATCTTGAGGTAGTTAAGTCGAGTGATGGCAACGGCTGCCCTTTTTTCAGCACTGGAAAAGGGTTGCGCCTCAAAGGGTTAATCCTGTAGGCCAAGTGGAGATGCTGGGGGTGCACATACCCTCTAAGGTTGTTGAAATTTAACAAGTGGAAGCTAAATAAACTTTGTCCACATCTCTTGCTGGACTTAACAAATTAGACAAATATAAAAATGTACAATAGCAAACACATTACAACAGCAGACCTCACTATGGCAACATATTCAAATATTCACCCATACAAGTGAAAATACACATATTTAGGTTTTGCAGAAACAGATCCATACATACAAAGAAAAGAGAAAAAATTGCAATGAACTGTCATTCAGGCCCTGATTATTACATGGGCACGTGCCCTGGGCCAAATAATTGAGAAATAGGCCAAAAATTGAGTTTAGAGCAATGTATAGGGTACAAAAATTGCGCCAGCTATATATAGGGGCACAAAATTTGTAAAGTGCACTGGACACGAATGTGTTATAGTCAGGCCCTGATCTTATTACATGCTGTGGGTCTAATGACGTGGCGTCATGATCACTGGCCTAATTTCCTTTCCTATGAGAAGCAGTATTGTGCAATCAAGCATACTGTGGAAATGAGTTTTTTTGCTTTAAATATTAAAAAAGATTTCAGAGACACATTTGCCAACTTTTATGCTTTCATCGTAAAACATATGCTTTTTTAACAATTATAATTTTGAGCCAAAATCCCTTTTTTATAATTTTGAGTATATTTTGAAGTTGTTATTTTTTAAACAAATTTGGCAATTAAAATATATTACATAAAATTGCACCAATTAATATAGACTACATAAAAAACTGTGTACATTATTTCATCACATTTCTCAACTTTTTGTTTCATAGAGCTGATCAATTTGTGCAATGAACAGTTCAAATGTTCAAGAAAAATTGATTTTATTTATGTGCACAAATTAGGACGTTGAACCTGTACGACAGTATAGGTGACATTTGTGTACTCAATTGTAGATGCAGAGTCTGGAAGGGTTAATTACTTTCTTTTTAGAAACATATATTAAGTGTAATTTAAGTGTGTGTGTTATGTAAATACTGGGTGATTCAAAATAGATGTTAAGGCAATTATTTTTTAAAACCATAAATGATCGAAACATACTTCCAATTAGAAGTTTGTCACATTAAGAGCAGCTTTCAGATATGGGGCATTTCTTTTACTAGGGGTTGTATACATATTAAAATACGAAACTTAATTTTTATACGGTCCCTCCTTTCCTATCCTTTATATTTAGAAGAATGTTGCTCTTTGTCTAAGAAAATTAATAAAACAAATCCCGTGTCTCTAAGTGAAATAGCGAGAAAATTAATTTTGAAACTGATGACTTGCACCACTTTACCTACTGTGTTGGCATCAGTTTTCAGTCGAAAAAATCTACTTTAGGGGACCCACTATGAGCTGATGAAAGATAATTAAAAAAGGATACCATTGTTGGGAAAAGAAATTAAATGCGTTCAAACATGTGGAATTAACAGGTGCAGCTTTACCTAAAATGATCAGTACTGCTTTATGAAATTAGCGATAATGTAGTCTTTTAGGGGGGGGGGCATCCACTCATTACGTCACGCTTCTAGAGAAGGATTTTTAAAGTGTAAAAGAAAATGAACAAATAATGGCGTAGGTTACGATGATGTGGTAACTTTCACCAGAAAGGGCCAAACATGTTTTACAGAAAAATTCTAGCCAAATAAGATTTAAGGGGTCAATTGTGTCTATCCAGTGACTATTAGCATACATTAACATCAGCTGAAAAGTAATTACATTTTTCTCACTTTGGCGACATCCCCTTATTGCTTGGCGATGAATGCCAAAATTTTCAAATTGATATATCTCGGAAACTATTCCGCATAGAGACACAGGATTTGTTTTATTAATTTTCTTAGGCAAAAAACAACATTCTTCTAAATATAAACGGTAGGAAAGGAGGGACTGTATAAAAATTAAATTTCGTATTTTAATATGTATACAACCCCCAGTAAAAAAAATGCCATATCTGAAAGTTACTTTTAATTTGAGGAACTTTTCTAATTAGAAGTATGTTTCGATCACTTACGGTTTAAAAAATAATTGCCTTAACATCTATTTTGAATCACCCGGTATATCTTTAATATTTTATGTTATTTAAAATATGTAAATTAGTAAAACTCAAAAGTCTCTGATAGGTTTATTTGATGAAAAACATCAACCTTTTGATGCCGCCTGGGACAGCAGTCATCTTGTGCAATGCTTTAGACCAAAAATCGTCATTTGGGGCTACACCTGTCCAAGGGGTTCTTTCCCCACTCCAGCAGGTGTGCTTTTCTTTCCAGGGAGTTTTACTAAAGAACATTTCAATGAAATGGGTAAAAAATCTAGATTCTGCAAAATATCTTGCCACAGAGTAAATGCTTATTCTTATTAGGCAAGTTGGAGTGTATAGGCTGATTAATTTTTAGTTTTCACCAACTATGCGAAAAATTCCAGAGCTGGGATCCCAGCTCTGGAATTTAACTTGCCTAATAACTTGAAAGGTTAATGGAATCACTTTCTAAAAAAAAAAAAGCTTATCCTTATGTCGTCAAGAAAGCTCAGTGACCACTATAACAAACAAGTACCAATGCAGTTTCAATATTTCAGGTAGTACAAAAGGTCCAACTTAACACAGGCAGGAAAGTGAACAAAGTGTGAAGGAAAGGGTAAGAAAACCATCGAGAATAAAACTTGAAATAGGTTTTTATTTACATGTGTTATTTACAAAGTTATTTACTAATTTTAACTTTTGTAATTGAATATTCTTATTCATCAGTACTGATACATTACTGCAGGTCCAACATACTCAAGGATCACAAGTCTTTTTTTTTAATTCCCTCCTTTATTAAAACTAAGTTAAAATGGCAACAAAATTTCAGCTTTTGTTGATTTTTTTTTTAGATCTTAACTGTTTTGATTATTTTAAATATTATCTTTAAGTAAAACTTTTACAAAGGTTGGAATGTTGAGAAAAGTAGGACCACGGTGATCCCTGCATATTCACAAATAATTTTAAATAATACAATTATTGCCATAAAAATTAATGCACCAAAAAACAATTGTTAGAACAAAACGCAAGTACAGCGTCAATATAAGTAAGTGCTTATATATATATATATATATATACAAAATCGAATCCAACTGATCATTTATTGCAGAAAACTACAAATAAATGGAAGTTTTAGTACAATGTTAGGTCACCTCTAGTATGAAAACATGATGTGATATGGGTGGGTACAGAGGCATATAAGTCCTGTATGATTTCCTGTGGCATTTTGTATGACAGTTGCTGTAAATGTGCCTCTAATTTGACCGAATTCTTAGCTTGTCCAACTTGTTGTCCTAAGTGATTCCAGATATCAACAACCAAAATGATATTAATCCTGAAATCAGAAAAAGGATTATTGCCGCAAATCGCTGTTTCTTCGGTATAAGACCTTTTTTAAAATCCCATCTAATAAAGAGAAGAACGAAAATTCTGTTGCACAAGGTGTTAATAAGATCAGTTTTAACTTATGCCTCAGAAACATGGACTTTAACGACGATGGTGGAAAAAGCACTGTCAATCTTTGAAAGAAAGGTTCTAAGAACTATTTTTGGTGCTGTTTTAGAAAATAATACCTGGAGGAAAAGATATAACTTCGAAATCTATAAAATCTATAAAGATGATGACATTATTAAATACTTAAAACTGAGTAGAATGAAATGGGCAGGTCACCTTCTGAGAATGAGTGCTGAGAGAACTTCTCTTAAGGTCTTCAATGCCACTCCTTTCTGTAAAAGACCTAGAGGAAGACCTAAGAAAAGATGGAGGGACAGCCTGGATGAGGATTTTGCCAAACTGAAAGTGAGAAACGAGGTCCATTGCAGGGAAAAGGGTGGAATGGGGAAAGACTGGAATGGGAAGAAGGCCAAGGCCCACAAAGGGCTGTCGTGCCAATGTTGATGATGATGATGATTCCAGATATTCTCAATTGGTGACAAATCTGGGAATCGAGCAAACCAGGGAAGGGCGGTAGCGGAGGCAATCCTGTGACACTTTTGCTGTGTGTGGCCGAGCATTGTCCTGTCGAAAAATAACTCCTGGTAGTACATGTGGTTGCAGGGTGTCACGAACGTACCACTGTGCTGCCATAGTGCCATGGATCAATGGAGGCAGTGGTGTCTGGGTATCATTGACAGCACATGTAATGGGCACCAGGATAGCGAATGTCCAATGCCTTGCGACAGTATGGACAGACATCGGCCCATCATGAAGGTGCTGCCTGTGTCGGGATGTCGGGCAAAACATGCATTATTTCACAAGAGTTTCTAAAATGAATAACGTCGTCTCAGTTAACTCTGCAAGTCGATTTTTGTGTGTGAACTTTTTTTTTTTTTGCCCCAGATATATAGGTCTATAGTCAATAAAAAGACAATACAGATTGTTAAAAACTGCATATTTCATTTTTTTTCAAGTGCATTACATATATCATTAGCTTCATTCGTTTGTCTTTAAAGATATTCAAAAATTCTAAAGAGCCTCAGTTTTTTCCTTTAAAGAAAACCTGACATACACTGCACTGGCAATCTTTTACATACTTGATGCATTTAAGTTCTTAATCGAATTAAAACCTCCCCAGTCCTCATATATGACATTTATTCCAAAAATTAGATTGACTTTAACTAATACTCTTAGATAAGACTGTTTAATAAACAGGGGTGTTGTGGGGCCAGAATGATGTTCCGGTACTTTTTTGCGTGTTGGAACTCAAATGAGATTATTATTATTGTAGATCTAAATTTATATCCTGGAAAAAGAAAAAAATGATCATGTATAGTCTGCTCATGTTAACAATATTTCTGTTTCAAGCTTATTGATACCATAGTGGTTGAAATTCTCCCAGTGAACTGATAGCTGAGTCTAATTGATTAGGAATTCAATCCCCTGCTCCTTGCCCCCCCTTTTTTTTTTCTCTGGGTTTCAAGAAATGAAGCATCATCATTATGGATGCAAATAAGAAGGTACATAGAACTATTAGAGTCTTAGAATTTATGTCAATTGCAAGAAGAACACGGAGGTAGCATTACAGGCTAAGAAATTTATTACAGGCTACCTGACCAGCCAGTCGTGGATCCAGGGATGGGACTAGGGAGCTTCAGCCTCCCCAAGAGATTATTAAAGGATAGCATTCCGCTTTGTTATACACTTTGGATAGGTAAATGAATTTTTTTTTTAAATAAATTATCCTCACTTCAAAATTTTTACATAGGCTTAGTCTAAAATTTTGCATTATTGTACATTTTGTTTGGGTCAATTAAGCTTTTTTCAAAATTATACATAGCCTCCTTTATTGGTTACTAACATAAAATGCCGGCTTTTATAGATGGGTTGTTATAAACTTGTCCTCCTCCCACCCACGCGGAGTCATGCGTTTCTCGGGAAAAAATTACTACTACAACACTGTTAATATCTGAAATCGTGTGAAACATGAATTTTTATTTGTCTCGGAGACTGGCATCAAAGATTCGCGGGCCGGTATTTGAATTTTGTGGTGCGTAAAAATTCTTTCACGTGTTTAGTAAGTGTTTGTCATTATTTGGGAGCTAAATTGATTTTTTCACTAACAGGGATTAATGGGAAACTCGAACTATCGAGACTACTGTATTTGCGTTTTCATTTTCATCGTTTTCAATTCACACAAACACGTAGCCTGATTCATTCAGATCTAATGAATCAGGAAACGGTCAACTTGAAAGTGACGTCATATACGTTAGTTCATGATCCTGAAACATTCTTAAAATATAAATTTATTGATTATCAAAATTTTGAGTGTATTCTTCATTTAATTTTAACGTTGAGATACTTTTAATGTAGCATCATATTATACAGAATAATTTTCATAAGAGATAGCATGTTCTCTGAAGGAGTCTCATGTCATCAACCTCAACCAACCAACCAACCTGGTAAACACAAAACAGTAAGCTAATTATATGTGAGTGAACTTTTCAAACTTGTAACAAAAATTAGCATTTATTATTTGTTAAAAACTTTCGGGGGGAAAAGCCTGGCTATAAAAGCCAGTTTACGGTCTAGAATGAAAAAAAAAAAATGTCAAATAGCGTTTGTTGGTTGAAACATTCAGTTTGTCATATTAGAAAAAAAGTTATTAGGTGTTATTAAATGAATTGCGTTCACTTTTTCATGTTTCTCAAAGAGCATTAATCTTTGTTTACAAAAGTAAGTGTAGTTTATTCTGTCTTGTGCAATGCAGCTACTTATTATTTTTAAGTTACTCTTATCTACTGGTTACAAGTGTCAGCTAAAGTCAAGTCTCATCTTTCAACACTGCCCTGCCATACGAGCCAAGCTACTGTTAAAACGCACATTTGGTGTGAGAAGAATCCAATGTGAGATGACTACGGTCTCTAAGTTTCCTGCGACCAACTTCATTAATATGCATGAAGTTTTAAAAAATATCACTGATTTTCTTTACGTTTTTCTATTTGTTTGCATTACCAAATGAGCGATTTAACTGGTTACACTTCCGCGGAAGACATGAAAATAGTCTTCAGAGCATTTTTCAAGTGTTGAAGACAATCTGCCTGCAGAGGATTGTTCTGTTTCTGCGACAATGTCCGTGTGTCGCCCTGTTTCTGCCACGGAGCCTGTTAGTGGCCAGTTATATATCCACATCTTGTACATAGCCTGTTATTTATGTTGGTGGCCAATAAACCCTTACTTCAGGAGTGAAAAAGAGTCATTTATTAGTACCCATTGTTGAATGTAGGACAGTGTCAGCAGAAAAAAAGAGAGAAAGCAAAAGTTAAAATTTCCCATCTTTAAGGGTAATAATGTAAAAAAAAACTTTGTCCGTGAAAGGCTTAAAAGGGTCAAAATTGTTTTTTTAAGTTTGTTGGTACCAGACACTTGTAACATTAACCATTTCAGATACATTGCTAAATTTTATGGGTTCTTTTGCAATAACATTATAAAAACATAAGCTCATAAAAGTGGGTTCTGAAGTTCGCATCAAGTCATGAAAAATCTGGTTCCCTAAAACCAGTGGCAGATCTATGAGATAGGTTGAGGGGCTTCATCTTCCTCCCCCCAAAAGTTTTTTGAGTGCTTGTGTATTATACCGTCAATAGAGATGGCCAATGATTCGATGAGTCGAATCAGTGATTCGAATCTTGGTACTGAGTGGCTCAGTCTTTACACTCACACTCTACTGATTCGAATCTCAAGCCCTCAAGGGAAATACATTCCAAGTGCGAAGGGAAGAAAAACTTATTTTCCCTTTGTCGTTCCCAGGGATTTTCCCTTACTCTTTCAACTCTTTTCGACTCTTTACGACTCCTTTCGGCTCTTTTCGACTCTGAGTCGATAGATGATTTGAAACAGTAAATGAGTGGGTGTGGGTGAGTTGGTCACTGAGTTGGTGCAGCAACGAATCTTTACTGATTCAGTGTTTCGCTCTGTTTCGGTGATTGTATACTATCGTTGAGATTCGTTAGTTTTTCGAATCTTCTATCGACTCAGAGTCGAAAGGAGCCGAAAAGAGTTGAAAGGATGTTTCATTTAATTGGAGGGGTTTTTTCGAATCTTCTATCGACTCAGAGTCGAAAAGAGTTGAAAGGATGTTTCATTTAATTGAAGTTTTTTTTTTCGAATCTTTGGTGTTTCATTTCTTGGTTGGTGGTCGGATTTTAAAGTTTTATCTGTCTGTGGGTGTGGAGTGGGTCGAACATCGTTTGCTTTTGGCGGGGGGCCTAGGCGTTACTTCCTAAGGGCAAGAGGGGTCAATCTCCCCCCCGAAAAAAAAATTAAGAAAATCCCTCCTTCCAACTTGTCTGACTGATTTAATATTTGTTTAAAATTTAATGAAACATCCCTTTTCTACTTTTAACTTCAATATATGTCCCCCTGCCCCCACCCTCAAAAAAAAAACGGAACGTTAAGTTTACATGGTGGCGGATTTTCATGTGAAGGGAAATAGAATGAAATAAAGTTAGGATTGTGCTTGTCACTTTTAATGAAGGATACAGGGGCGGTATTAAGCGCTCTCACAAAAGGACTTTGTAGTAAGCAAAATAACATTTCGCTTTATTGCAGCAGATTTCGTTTTTTTTTTTTTTTTTTTTTACCTTGTTTTTCGTTTAAGGGGAATGGTTTTATTTTCTTTCGTAATTTAGAGAAATACAAAATAGGGCCTAAAGCAGTGGCGTAGCCAGGATTTTATTTCGGGGTGGGCTGGGTATCAAATTTAAAGAAAAAGTTCAATTGTAAGCTAAGTAAAGGGTCCCATTTTTCTGGGGGGGGCAGCAGCCCCTCAGTAGGACTGGGCCAAAAATCGACATATCGGTTTTATTTCAACATCAACTATCCGATATTCCCATTTTCATTTCAGTGAAATCTCGAATTCGATAAAGGGCAAAAATACAGGCCGGCCAGGGGCGTAGCCAGAATTTTTTTATGGGGGGGGGGTTATGACTACTGCAACTCATATATATGTATACGTGTGTATGATAATGTAGTGAAGAATATACATTTTGTATGGCAAAAAATTCCTCATGGGGGGTTATGACCCCCCTAACCCCCCCCCTTGGCTACGCCTTTGAGGCCGGCGATAAGAAAATCCTGAGATCAATACCAGCTTGTGATGCTTTTGCTACTGCTTTCTCTCGGAAAGCTTCTTCTTCTCTCATCGCAGAAAAAACAGCTCCATGGTTTATTAGTCTAATTACCATAATTAATTAACGTATATCTCGGAACCTATCCACCGGAGCGCGTTTTTATTGATTCTCGACCCCCCCTAGACTCAACACCCCACCGATACTTAAAATTTCGAATGCTTTGACACCAAACTTAACCTTTTAATCTTACAGGCCCAGGGGGTCATACGAAGCTCCCCTATATTTTCAATTTGGGCATTTTAAACACTAGCCTCCTCCGACGGCATCTCCAAAGTCTGGAAACCATCCCAGAGCCAATTTCTACATGTTTGCAGTCCTTTTAAGCCTCAATCATGGTTAATTAGTCTAATTACCATAATTAATTAACGTATATCTCTGAAACTATCCATCGGAGCGCGTTTTTATTGATTTGGGACCCCCATCGATACATAAAATTTCGAATACTTTGACACCAAACTTAACCTTTTAATCTTACAGGCCCAGGGGGTCATACGAAGCTCCCCTGTATTTTCATTTCGGGCAGTTTAAACACTCGTTTTACTGGAGCAAGGAGAGAGAGATGCTTACTGCCCGAGAACTCAGCGGAGAAGAAACCCGATGAATGGGTGAAGGGTGTTTAAATAGTACGGCTTTCGGCGCAGAGAGAGGGAAAATTTCTTTAGTTGTTTTATTGATTCAAGATTCGAATCACAGATTCGAATCATCGAAGTAGTGAGTGAGTCGAGATTCGAATCAGTAAAATGAGTCGAACCGCCCATCTCTAACCGTCAACATTTTTGCCAAAAATTTTTTTCACCTAGTTGGCATTGCTAAGGTTGGGTTACCTTAAAATACTTCTATTTAAAACAAAAAAGCTAGTATCTCTTAGTTTTTGTTTTTATGGCAACTCTGGTGGTGTGTAAATATTTGATCAGAAGTATTTTAAGGTAACCCGACCTTAGCGAGACCAACTAGGTGAAAAAACTGGGTTCAAATTAAATAAAGTCATTCATGTTTAACTTAAACACCAACATATTAATCTGAAATAGCACCTACATAAAGTACTAACATCGCGCCTCTAGTTAAATGAAATATGCAGTTTATAAAACACAAAAATTTTGGTATTGTAAACATAAACCTATTTAATAAATACTTAAATTCCGTCAAGACATACAAAACATTTTTTTAAAAATACACACACAATCATTTTAAAATAAGTACAACGCAAGCACAGTTCATCAAATGGCACATTGGCGGCCTACACATAACAGTTCCGCTTAATGCAAACTCCGCAGTTAATAACACTCACTTTTCATATTATTCAATGCTCAATTTTAAAAATCAACCGTACACACAAAAAATTATAAATTTTAAAAGAAACACTATTCTTTTTATCCATAGCAGAATATATAATCTCTTCACTTGGCATGTCGACGGTATAATACACAAGTACCGTTTTTTGCTTTAGGGCAACATTTTGTTTAGTGTTCATTTTTTAAATCAATTTTCTTTAATTAGCTTCCACCAAAAAAGGTGGGTAAAATAGGCTTTATAATGTGTCAGCACAATTCTTGATTACCCTAATATAACACGATGTGTTTTAACTGATCATTTCCTGTGAATAACCTGACTCACGCTAAATTCGAAGCCTAAATATAGGCTTTTTCTAATTATCTTGATGAAAAATTTCAGGGTTGCATTGTATTCGGGGCCGGGTTATATTTGGGCTAATACAGGAATACGTAATGTGTGAAATAATTAAAACTTTATTTTTAAAAAACCACACATAACAGGTATTTATCAGTCGATACATGTTTGGGCCAAAACATTTTCAGCCTTCGTAAGCAGGATTTGCATACAGAAGAGTAGGAACTAAAAATAAACAAAATCAGAGAGCAAGTTGCCTGCTGGAAGAAGGAAAAAAGGCAAGAAACCAAGGAGAATAAAAGAAAGGGGGAGAAGGAGGGTTGATAAAAGTAAAATATTTTCGTTTTCAAAAATTTTGTTTATTTTAACTTCCCTGTCTTCTGTATACAGAATTCTCCTGATAAAGGCTGAAAATATTTGGCCGAAATGAGACTGATAAGTGCCTGATCCTGTTATGTATATTATTATTTTTACAAAGCTTTAATTATTTCATATTTTAAACACCAATTTCTTTTTGTGTGTTTTTTGTAATTATGTAATGCAATTAATTTTATCTTTGAATTTCTTTCATGACATGAATCAGAGTTCCATTCAGCTTTGCCTGGTCATAATATTGGTCATGTATTTTTCAGATTCCCCTCACCTATGGATAATATGGAAGTAGCTGATTCAGAAAAACAAGGAATTTCCAACGAAAATGCCAAAGCTTCAGAAATGAATGATTCCATTGATCCTAAGTTCATTTGTAAAGTCTGCGAGAAAAGCTATCCTAACAAAGACTACTTATACGCCCACAGTCTGATACATAGGGAGCAAAAGCCGTATCAGTGCAACGTATGCCAAAAAAATTTCTCGCGACTCGATCACCTGCTGGCGCACGAACGAAGCCACACCGGCGAAAAACCCTACACCTGCCAGATATGCCTGAAGAAATTCACCCAGAGGAGCAACTTGCACACTCATCTTTACTCGCACACGGATCAGAAACCGTTCTCCTGCGAGATCTGCAAAAAGGGCTTTTACAAGAGAAGCGACCTGAAAAAGCACATCGAAACCCACCAGAAAAAAATGCCATACTCGTGCGAGACTTGCCACAAGCGATTCTCTCATAAAACCGCCTTGTACAAGCATCCCTGCACGGACCCGTCGCCGAGGAAACCGTACGAGTGCTACGTCTGCGATAAAGGCTTTCTGCAGAGCCGCCATCTGAGGGAGCATCTCCGCACTCACACGGGCGAAAAGCCCTTCACTTGTGCCATATGCAACAGAGGTTTCTCGCAGAAAAGTAACTTGTTCACGCATTTCTATGTACATACGGGCGAAAAGCCTTTTCAGTGCGAAATCTGTGATAAGGGGTTTTACAAGACGAATGACTTGAAGAAGCATACTCGTACTCACACCAAGGAACAGCCTTATTCGTGCAGCTTGTGCAGTAAACGCTTTTCTGAGAAAAGCAACTTGAACAGGCATCAGCTGCATGTTCATGCTGGAAGAACAGCTGAAAAGTACATTTCCGAAGAAACAATTGACCCACTAATAATACCCCTTGTAATTGCGGGACAAACATTGTGAATTGGTATAACTATTAACGATGTAACAGATAGTGATTTGGCTGAATACCAAACATTTGGCCAATAGCTCAGGCTGAATATTAAATTTTTTTTTAATTTCATTTTAATTGTAAATGAACTGTTACTTTTCAAATTTGTAATTAAATACTAAATAAAGACTAGTTAAACTTAATTTTTAATTATTTTTAGGTACTTAAAACACACAATAGTATATTATCTGTAAAACTAAAAAATGTTGATCATGAAAAAAAAAAATCTTTTACAAAGTTAAACACTAATGGCAGCATAATTATATTTTGAGATATTCATAATTTAATAACTATGCAAATATGGGGAAAACATATTTAGCAGCTTTACAAAATTATGTAACTAAGGATCTGAAAAGATTCTTCCTACCCCCACCCCATAAAGAAAAGTAGAAAAGGCTAGAAGTGTCACAAAGTAGAAAAGCCTGCACCTCAAAAGTCTCATTCAACCTACCAAATATTCAGAAAAAACAGCCCAATACCAAATAGTGGCCGAATATTTGTTACATCCCTAATACTTATTTGTTGTGATAAAGATTTTAAAAAATGCAGTGTTTAGCAGTTTTGGATAACTTTCTGTAAATTATAGAAAATAGAGTAAAACCTGTACATAATGATACTGTCTATAACAATAAACCTGCCTATAAAAACATTTTCTTTTGTCCTAACAAAATTCTTATTTCCTCAATGTATTTTGAACCTGTCTACAACAATATTCACTTTTTATGCACACCTGTTTAATGATAATTTTGAACTCTTATAAAAATACTTCTAATATGTATAACTCAATTTTGATCTATTTCAACATTACCTATGGTTCAAAATGTGCAATAATAAAGGATTGTACAATTGAGTGGAAAAAATTATTAAAACTTTTTAAAAATATTTATTCATTTTAATTCAAATGGTTGGCCTAAACATTTTCTCTAAAAAAACATTCTGTATTCCTTTTTTTTTTGGGGAGGGGATGCTACTCATAAACTTCATGAGTGATATACTGCTTTTAAGAGATGTGTTAGCAATGTAAGTAAAGTTGAAATTTTGAAAAAACCCAATCAGGCTTTTTTATGATTTTAACAATTAGGGAAGAAAATTTGAATTACAGTGAAACCTCCTTTAACGGTCAAATCCGAACAAGAAAAACCTCAAAGACTGGCCGCATATCAATGGTACCGAACTTGTTCCATAGGATTAATATTAGAGCTGACCTCTGAACAACGAATTCCGAACAGTAGCCACCTGTCGGCATCGCTAAAATATCTCGATGACCACATGTAGTCCAGTCAAATTAGACCAAAAAATAGGAGTGAAGTTACAAAAATTCACACCCAGCTGAAAGTGGGTAGGATTGTTCAAAACACCATCATAAATGAAATCTAAAAAGTCCTCATCGATCCGATACCTGGAAAAATATTTACACGGGGTCAAAGGTCAGATTGACGAAAATACCGTTTTGACTACCTCTAAATTTACTTTTAAGAATTTTTGAGATGCATCTCATCGTACGCTAGCATGCATGTTCATATAAATGCATATACAACCCATTTTGACTGACCGCGAGTCTATTTTGACCAGTTTTTGCATGCCGTCTGTATGTACGTTTGTATGTAACTCGCCTATCTCAAAAACTATTGGTCGTAGAATCTTGAAACTTTATATTTAGGATTGTTGTAACATCTAGTTGCACACCTTCCCTTTTGGCCCCGATCGACTGGATAGTTTATCTACAGAACCGCCCAAAAGAATCTAAATACATTATGCTCTATGGGCAGACATTCATTAAAGCGTATTTTAGAGGTATTAGGCTACTTCAAATGACTCACATGTGATATCTGTTGTTAAGAATTACAAAATGAATTTCTCCATCGAAAATAGTTTAGGTAATCATCCAACCATGGTCACGACGTGCTTCTCTCAAAAATTATACCGATTTGGTGTACGTGTGTATGTATTTAACTCCCATATCTCAAAAACTATTAGTAGTAGAATGTTGGAATTTCATGTATAAGATTGTTGTGACATCTAGTTCTGCATCTCTATTTTTGGTTCCAATTTATCGTAGAGTTTATTTACTGGACCACTCAAAAGAATTTTAATACATTAATGTCTACGGACATGCCGACCAGATTGCATGGTGGATAAAGCACCGTACTACGGTTTCGGGTTCAACTCCCGTCGGTCGGGGTTCGATCCCCGACTGGGCGTGGATATCATTGTGTCTGTCTCTTCATAGGAGGCAACGTTGTTCCACCTACTAGGTGCCCCCATAATAAAGTGACTAACAAATCCAGCCTTAGTAGTGGCCACTGCTTCCAAAGCAGAGGCCTGCCATTTGAAAAAAAAATGTCTATCATTTTCAATATATTACATCTGTAGTCAGTTACTACTGGTCCATGCCCTAATTCTCGCCATTTGTCATTCACTTTTAATTATTGAATGTTGAAATTTTGTATTTAGAAATATTGTAACATCTAACTGTGCATCTCTTTCTTGATTGCAATCAACTGGGTAATTTATTTACAGGATCTATCTTTTATTATTCAATAGTTTGAAGTTAAGCAGATCCGTGGAATAGGATTACCGGGGAAACCACATTAAAAAAAAAAGCGCAAAGTACACTACCTCAAATGTGGCGTGGAAACGTGTGCATATTTTGACGATTACAACTCTTCCAACTTTTTGAATCGTTATATCTCAAAAACGATGGCTCTTAGGAAAAAAAGTATTTAGACATTATTTATAGATAATTATCTGATCTACAATTTTTGTCTGAACTAATTTTATGATAAAACTTACCGTTTTGCTGAAAATCGTGTAAAACCCGTTTTTGTGAGCTTTGACCCAGAGTCAATTTTTTTCCAGGTGTCGGATCGATGAGGACTTTTCATATTTCACTTATGATGGTGTTTTGAACAATTCTACGAACTTTCAGCTGGGTGTGAATTTTTGTAACCTCAGATGTCTAAATTGACCGGACTAATGAGTGTGTTTTTATTTTTTATTTTCCCAACCCAACATGTGAACAATGTTTATTTGCCAAAAGGATGCACACAAAAGATAAGGTGGGCTAAGAAAATATTGCAAAAACTGTTGTAACCACCTTATGATTGATTACTGATTCCCTTAAAAATCTTGGGTTCGTACATGATGAAAAGGGAGAGTGCTTCCATCAAGATAACAAAATGATGGGAAAAGTGCTACCAAGGTCACTGGGAGAAATATCTGATGTCGCACCACTGCTGGAGCATCAAATGAAGTTGCCCTCTCCACCCCACACAAGCAGAAATTCTTGCCTAAATAGTACACTTGATTCAAGTCATTATGCATTTTTGCTTATTTCATGAGTATATCCTATTTGTAATATCAATTTATGCAGTTCCACGGTGAGTTTTTGCCTATGCTATAACTTCAAGTCATGTTATATGTATAAATATAAACCTGTATATTCTATGTAACCTTGTTCATTCATGAAAAAAATGAATTTTGAAAAAAATCTAGCTTTTGGAACAAAATTAATTTCAGATTTGAAATCAGCAAACCCGAATTAGGTAAGATCAAATACCTGTATAAATGCAACGTTATTCATCAATCAAAAAATATACACAGTTTTACTTAAACAATTTTTCTTATATACAATATAATTATTTTCAGAAGTAAATAGTAATTTATGAATTCTTTTGAAGCCTTTTACTTTATTTTTTTTTTTTATTTTTTTTTTTTTTAGAAACTGACTCCTTGTTTCTCAATTATTCCAATAGATGGCAGCACCCTGTTCAATACTTTACTTTTGACAGTACTAAAATGTTATATTTCATACACTATAATATTTTAAACACTTTGAAATTATGCTAGCACATTTAATGAAATTCATATGGCTTAACTGGTGCTAGAGATGTATGACAAAGGCATATGAAATATTTTTTATGGTAAGATAAGAAGTAACTGTGCAAAGTGGCTATGGTAAAACAGCTAAATGTACAGACATGTTAAAAAAGTTTGTTCTAAAATCATTAGTAATCATTTCGATTATCAAACTTTCTGGATGTGCCATGTATGTTACATGACCAGGGGTGTAACCAGAAGGGAGCAATGGGACTGAGCCCTTCCTAGTAGTCTCACAGCCCCCCCCCCCCCCCCAAGATTTTCTACCCATAAATATGAAAGTTTAGAAACGAGCATGTTTTATCGTGAAATTTAAAATCTTTAAAAAGAGGGTGAATGAAAAAATTATAAATGGAATGATAAATATTTTTAAAATACGGCATTTTGTGAAGCAAATACTCTAGGACAGTGGTTCCCAATCGATAGAAGGAAAGGGCGTGAGAAAACAGACAAAGAGCCAGGGGTAATATGCATGCTTAAAAAATCTTATTAGTTCTTATTTTTACTCCTAAACATTTCTATTTTTGCTTAAAATATTTATTCAAACTTTATCGATTACATAATTTTGTAGAAAAGGCGATTTAATACTCAATGAATGTTGATTATGTTTGCCACTGCTCTAGAAAAAAATGTACCAAATGAAAACTATTCTTCCCCCTTCCACCCCAACTAATATTTATATTTTGTCAGCCCTTACGAACTGCCTTACCTAGTATTTCTATCTTGATTACAGCCCTGAACACGAACATTTCACGGATAGATAGCTGAAATAGGATGAAATAATCTCAATAATATGAATTAGATTAATGGTTCTGGTTATTCAAACTATTTTCTAAATTCTAAAATAATTTACAAAGTGAAATGTTTAGTCACTTTTAAACAAAAAACACACCATTTTGGGGTAATTTTGACACTGCTAGCACATATAAACAATATTTTTAACATAATTGAAAAATGATTTCAATTTCAGTATACTCTGAATGTACTTAAACTTCAAGACAGCAAGCATTCATGAAACTCTCTCTCGAATTATAATGGAATATTTTTTAATGATTTTTGTGTGTAGGTAACTGAAAATTAAAAAAGATATATTTATATACACAGAGAAATGATTTTTAATAACTATCTAAAACATGTGCAACACACTTAACCAATATATATTTATTTTATTTACATGAAACTTTTTGATACAAGCATTCATTAATGTAAATTATTTATTTCAGGACCAGAGTTCTTAAAAAATAATAATTTAAAAAAATGATTTTGTAAATGATTGAAAGGTAAAATCATTTCAAAACAGAATCCAACTTTAAAAAATAAATTCAAACAACTACTTAGAAAATATGGTTGATAAAAGAATTTTTTACTTTGGCTTATACACAAAATTATATCTAATGAAAGAATAAATTCATACATGTCCATTCTAAATAGAAAAACTTAATAATTATTAAGAATATATTCATGCTTGCATATAACTTGGTCATTTGTAAAATTTTAAAAAACATAATGGCTGGAACAAGAAGTTTTAATTTTTTACTTTCCTTCTGGTTATTATTCTAATGAAAAATTAACTTATAGCTAAACGTTCAATGATGAATAAAACAATTGAAATTTATTTTCCATTCTGTTCAAATTATTGTAAGCAAAATTTTCTCATAAAAAAATAAACTTTGAAAGCTAAGTATTTTAATTTGAATTATTTTGTGCTTTAAAATTGCCATAAAGATCATCAATGAAATACAGCATTTTTTATTGATTCAATTAATCAATTTTTATTCTTAATTTTAATAACATATAGTATTTTATATTTATTCTTTTGAATTTTAGAAACATCTAATCATTTGTAAAATCATTAAAATGATATTATTTATTACTTAGTTTGAGAATATTCTCAAAAATACTATACAGTGAGTTTACTGTCAAAAAGGTTGCAATCTTAGAGAAAACTCTAAAAACCGAAATTTCATAGCACCAAAAACTAGATATTTTCTGATTAAAATTTGGTAGATATTTCTTTTTCATCAAAAATATTAATAGTTTGTTTATTATAAGAAAAAAGCATGATTTTTAAAAAATATTTTCTTTTCTATTATGTTAAATATTTACAAGAATGTTATAACTAGTATTCACATTTCATGTTTTGCAAGAGGTGCTGCACTCTACCTGCTTTTGTTGGAATGAATCCAAAACAAGCAGGGGTGTAGTGGGGCCAGAACGACATGGCGGTACTTTTTTGTGAGCCGGAATGGCATTCCGGAACCCAAATAAGATAAGATAATTATTTTGTTGTTGTGGATCTTTAAAAAAAAAAAGAGAAATTCTTTTATAGCCTGCTCCCACTAATACTATTCCTGTTCCAATTCTATGAATACCTTTATAGTTGAAATAATCCCAATGAACTGATAACTGAGTCTAGTCGATTAGAAATTCAATCCCCTTCCCTTTCTGCAGGGCCGTTTTTCCGCATAGGCACGCTAGACACATGCCTAGGGTGCAAAAAATTGTAGGGCGTAAAAAGAGAAAAAATTAAAATTATAGCAAATTACTGTCCTATCCTTACGCCTGTCAGTTGCCAGTCCGGGACACGGTGGATCCATAGGAGGTAGATAATGGATGCGTTGTGGGATTACAGCCAATTATCTACACGGAGGATCTAGGCCTATGGGTAGGGTGCCCTCCATGAGGGTCTTTCTAAGGGGTGAGGGTCCTTTCTAAGGGAGATTTTCCCTCTCTCGGGAGAGATTTTTTTTAGAAAGGGAGATTCTTAGATTCTCCCTTAGAACGGGAGAGATTTTTCCAAGGGGTCCGGGCCCTTTCTAAAGGAGAGATTTTCCCTTAAGAGTTAAGGGACCAAACCAAATTGGCAGGAAGGGTGCGTAACAATTTGAAGTGCCAAGGGAGCCGGGCAGGTTAAAAACGGCACTGCCTTTTCTGGTCTCTCTGAGTCTGAAGAAAATAAACATAACCACATGATAGATGCAAATAAGAAAATACATAGAACCACTAGATTCTCAGAATCAATGTCGATAACAAAAGGAACATAGATGTTAAGCGTGGTGGTAGCATTGCAGGCAATGAAATTTGTGAATTCCACCTGACCAGCCAGTGGCAGATCCAGGGTAAGGACTAAGAAGCTTCAGCCTCCCCAAGCGATTGTTAAAGGGTAACATTCTGCTTTATTAGACACCTTGGATAGGTAAAATGAACTTGTTTTAATAAGTTATCGTCTCCCAAAAAATTTTACATTGCTTTACACTAAAATTTTACTTAACTGTTCACTTTCTTTGGGTCAATCAGGATTTTTTCAAAATTATTCATGTATATTAACCAATAACATAGCACATGACATAAAAAGCGGGTTTTTATGATGAATTGTTATAAAATTGTTCCCCCCCCCCCACACGTAGAGTCGCATGTTCCTGGGGAAAAAATTGTAGCACTACAACACTGAAAACAAGGACCATGATCTGTTATTCTCAGACTCAGTTATGTTAATTTAAAAAAAAAAAAAGTGTCAATATGAATTGTGGCACATCCAGGATTTCAGTTTAGAGGATTTACAAATACAACTGAACTCGTTTATAGAGACAACTCTATAATGCCAGAACATTCTATATATTCCAGGGTTTGATGCAGATAAAAACTGAGTCCATTTTGCAGCCCTTCACAAAATTACAATTGATTAAAATGGTCCTTCATTAGCATTTTACCCTACATTTCAATCTGTTTTATCAATTATTTTAGCAGAAAAAGTCACTTGCATTAAAAATTGTTATGAAAATTCACAAAATGGGACCCTGGAAAAAATTCCTGGATCAACTCCTACATTCCTTCCTTGATAAAATAGAAGCAAACTGATAAAGTCACTCAGAGTCATAAATAACATTATAACTGTGCTCCATTGAATATGTGCTACTATCTGAAAGTATTTATTTAACAAGCAAAATGTTTCATGTAAAATCTTTGAAAATAATTAAGAGAATTTAGATAATATTTTAATTTGTCTATGCAATAACATTTCTCTATTTTAAAGAGATTTTCGCTTTTATTTCTCTACTTTTAGGTTGGAGGGGGGGGGGCTTTAGCCCCTATAGCTCCTTCCATGAGAGTGAATCAATATGAATAAGAAAACATCCATGAAGTGTTAAATCTTAACCCCAATAATTTCTACCTGCTAAGGGAGGGAAATTAAGGCAGAAATCATATTAAGGCAACAAGAAAGCCTTTATTAAAATTCTTAAAAAAACAAAAACATACAAAATTAGGAATTACAAGATTCAAAGCATTTTAATTTTATCACTTTAAGGAGACAGTATACTATTCCCAATTTGCCTAAATGTAGATTAACATAAAGCAAACAAACAATTCAAATTTAAATAAACTAACATTTTAATACAATGAAAGAGCCTTTTCTTTGCTATGCTTTAATACCAATTTATTGAAAGGGGGGAAAAAAAGTTTTGCATCTTTGCCCTTTCTTTCAACAGAAAGTTTTTTTTTTTTTTTTACAAATGTGTCCTGCCCTTTTGAAAAAGAATGCGAGTACTAGTTATAACATATGATTATAATCTTATTATCCAAAAATAATAGTTAGTTATTCAGTATTCTAATTTTTATAATAATTAAATATCATTAAGGTTTAATTAGGTAATTAAAAGTAGAATAAAGCACATCTCAACTCTTTTCTATTCTATTTCTTCTCTTTTTTTTTTTTATTCTAATTTTTACTCTACTGAATTTTCAGTTTGGTAGATTTTGATTTTATCAGCAGATAATTACAAACAGCTATATTCAACAGCTATATTAATTCTTTAATTTCATCATTTGATAATACAATATTTAAATTTAACTATTTCATTTTTGAAAACCTTTTAAATGATACACCCTTTTATAATAACTTGCACACTCAAAAAGTTCTTTTATTTAATTGGGGGAAGAGGGTGTTTATTCTCAAATTAATAAATAAAATATTAATTGCTGCTAATTAAATTATAATTCTAATATAATCATCATTTTAATTATAATTATTAGTTAAATAAATTTATAAATAAAACATATGAAAATAATGCAAATATAATACTGGCTAAATTATTGCACTCATTTGGACAAAAAATGTTGTTGTTATTGCCCTTTGGCAAACCATGTAGCGGTGCCAGATCTTCCATATAGGAAGGCAATGAGTAAAACGGAATGTCTTCCATTTTATTTTCCAGTGGGAGGAAGACTGCTTAGCTTGGAGTTTCCTAATTTTGAACCCATTCTAGGAGAAAGACCTAGCACCTCAACCGATACCCCCAGAGATATTGTTTGAACATGGAGACAGTTACGAACAGATTTTACACACACCAGCTCTCATTAGCATACACATTTCTACAGCCGCCCAGGCAAGAGATGCTTTCACCCTCCCAAGTACTGACCGAGGTTGGCACTACTTCACTTTCTGTGTTTTTATGAAAATAGAACTTCGTGACTACACCACTATGGGGCTGGTACAAAAAGTGATGTACATAAGTAAATTTTACAATGAATTCACTTTATGAATAGAAAAGACTCACAATTATGTAATTGTGTTTTTTCATACATTTTGCAAACTCAACTTAGTATGGCCATATTTAAAAGATTCATTTAGTTTCATTCAATTGAAAAAAAAAATATATAGCAACCTTAACCAATAAAAATGTAATTAAAATACAGTTAAAACAAAGAAACATGATATTAGTTGAAATAAATCCAATAATTTGGCCAATATTATATAAACTAAATCTTACTGAATGTCAGATTTTTGGGATCGGATTGAGGGTTAACCCCTCCCCCTTGGGTATACCAATGTTAATTCTCAAATTCAGTGAGGATATATCTTATTTCCTGTCATCCATGTTATAAATCATGCTAATAGAGTATAAATAATCCATCAATTCATACTAAATGTTCATCAGAGAGTAGAATATCATTATCAACATAGACCTTATGTGCTTTGACTTTCCTGTCATTTCTACACAATTCTACTATTAATTCTTTGATTCAATGATGTCCAATCTTACTTTTCATCATAGATATCATACACAGGGTTGTTAAATGGCTGGGTTTCTTCAGAAAAAAACAACAAAAAAAAAAAAACACATTACATTTTTTGGCAGTGGGGTATCAGGGTTTTGGGCTTTATTTTGGCTTCTATGCTTTATCTCGATATTTTAAGCAAAGGGATTGGGGTTCAGAATGTTTTAAAAAGTTTTGATTATTACTAAATACAACTTAAAACAAATAATTGATTACAATAATCAATTATAATAATAATAATATATTGCAATAATCAAAATCATGGTCAGAGCCTTATTATCGCATGGGCAAATCGGGACTTTGCCCGGGGCCCCCAGTTTAAAATTTTGTTCTGAACTATTCTTTTTTATATCAAAATTTATGAAAAATAAGACAAAAATCATAGATGGGGCCCCCGTTGGTCATAATCAGACCCTGATCATGGTTAGATAAGTTAATCAGGGTTACCTCCAGGCCTCTCTGGCCAGGTGCAATGCCTGACAAATTTTACAGACTGCAAAGCAAGAAAATCTGAATATCATTTCAAATTCTTTAATCTGATAAAATTATAAATTACAGCCTCATAATGCTGCCCTGCTGACAAATTTTTCTGGGAAGATCACTGTTGATCATTTTAATTCAAGTGATAGGTTTAAAAATTTCTCTTTTTTTATCCCTCCTTTTGGAAGAGGATGGGAGGGGGGTGTTTATAAACTTTACAACTGGTATACTGATATTAAGAAATATATTAGCTCATGTAATTTAAAGTTGAAATTTTGAAAATCCCACCAAGGTTTTTCTTTTTTGTGGGGGGCGGCAAATTCAGAACAACCCTGGGTATGAATCACACTAATTGAATGACACTACAGTATGGATCTCTTATCAGGAAACCAGTTATCCGGAAAACCAGTTATCCAAAATTATTTTTCAATTGATTAAATTCCCATTTTTTCTGAAAGAAAAGCAAAAAATGAGTTTTTTCAAATTTCTTATGTTTTTGTTTTGAGTGCTACAGCTAGAATTTATAAAGTAAGCAATCTGGTAAGGTATTTTATTTTTTTAGTGTGTGACTAAGTTTTCAAGAAGTTAGCATATATTTACTACTTCCTCTCTAAGTGATTATTATTTATCTTGATCATATTAGAGTTTTTTTATATTATTTTGCTAGTATGTTAACAATTAATGTTTAATTCTAATCAAAAATAGAGAGTAACATTTATGCTACCAATCAAATCAGTAGATGTCATGTTAATCCGCAACCAGTTATCCAGAATACACCCGGTCCCAACCATTCTGGATAACAGGTTCCAGTACTGTAATTATAAGTTTTAGTCGAATAAATTTATAAAATAAACATATGAAAATAATTCAAGTATAGCATTGGCTATATTATTGCACTCATTTGGGCAAAAAATATTCTTGTTATTGTTGTCCCTAATGCAGGGTTTCTACAGATTTCACAGCTTTTGCTTCCCTGACATCTATCATGCTCTTCCCTGACTTTATCTAGCACGCTTTCCCGAATTTTGAGTTTCTAGTTTTAACATTACATCCTTTAATTAATATTTTTTTATATATTTTGCCCCCATTTTTTACAAATAATAATAATAAAATTAATATATACAAGAATCTTATTTGACATCACTGGATTCTAACAAAAACCATGTTTGATAATAATTTAGGATAAAACTAAGCACATTTCAACTTCACAAGATATGCTCATATTTTAGAACACATTTTAAAATTATTTATAAGGCTGAATGAGATAATTAAAAATAAACAATTTCTATACTTAGGTTCAAATAGCAAATATTTTCTTGATTTTACCGCAAAATTCAATTTTTCTTGCATTTCCCTGACCTTACTTCTATTTCTTCTAATTTCCCAGACCAAAATTAATTTCCCTGATTTTCCAGGTCTGTAGAAACACTGTTTTTATTTATTATTTTTTTTTAGGGGGGGAGGGGTGGCAAATTTAGAACAACCCTGGAGATGAATTACACTAATTATAAGTTTCAGTCGAATAAATTTATAAATAAAACATATGAAAATAATTCAAGTATAGCATTGGCTAAATTATTGCACTCATTTGGGCAAAAAATGTTCTTGTTGTTTCGAATGCCCTTTGTTGCTGATAATCTACTGTATCACACTGATTGAGTCTAGGTAATCTATCGAATCGCACAAATCGTCATCATCCGACGGAGGGACACCGTCCTCTGCATGGATTTTCATATGCTTCCTCAGGGTGGATTTCCCCACAAAGTCCTTTCCGCAAACGCCGCACACGAAGGGTCTTTCCCCGGTGTGGCTGCGCATGTGGTGCGTCAGCGAGCCGCTCTGTGTAAAGGTCTTGGAGCACAGGGTGCACTGGTACGGTTTCTCGCCGGTGTGAGTGCGCAGGTGCCTGTTCAGCGAGCCCGATTCGGTGAAGCTCTTCCCGCACAGCTTGCACGGGTAGGGCCTCGCCCCCGTGTGAGTCTTCTTGTGCGCTCGGAGGAGGTGAATGCCGGCGAAAGACTTGTCGCACTCATCGCATTCGAAGGGTTTCTCCTCGGAATGGGTCACGAGGTGGACTTTCAGGGTGCTCTTGTCGATGAACGTTTTCTCGCAGACGTAGCACTCGAACGGCTTCTCGCCGGTGTGGATGCGCCTGTGGATTTTCAGCGACGCGTTGCGGGCGAACGATTTCTGACAGAAGTTGCACTGGAACGGTTTGTCTTCGAGGTGCGACATGGCGTGGTCCATCAAGCGGCTCTTCGCGTGGAACACCCTCTGGCAGATGTTGCATTCCATGCGGCTTTCGCCCGTGTGCTCTCGGCGGTGCATCGACAGGGCACTTTTCTGGTTGAATCGTTTCCCGCAGGTGTCGCACTCGTACGGCTTCTCCCCCGTGTGATGAAATTTATGCTCCGTAAGGTGGTGCCTCGACATGAAACGTTTGTCGCATTCGTCGCACTTGAAACGCTTGACTAAGTTGTGACCCCGGCAATGCGACTTGAATTTTGTTCTGTTGTCGAACTTCTTGCCGCAGGTATCACAGTCGAACTCGCCTTCCATGTCTTTCTCTTTGCTCGCATCTGAAACACCATGCGCCGTTTTACGGTGCATGCTTAACGAGGTCTTCAGGAGGAACCTACTTTCGCACAAATCACAGGCGAAGGGTTTTTGTTGTGCATGTGAACGCTCGTGATTTTTCAGGAAGCTCTCGTTAAGGAATACTTTTTTACATACATGGCAAATATAGTACTTTTTCTCCCCAGCATCATGGGTGAGTTCAGGAATAACTAATGTGGATGTCGCCATTCCAGCGAAGTAAAATTCGCGATCGTCACAACTCAACAAAGGTTTAAAAAGTAATTGAAACAATCCAGAGGTAATACAAAATAAGACATTTGCATAACAAAAGTAAAATACAAATATTCAGATCGAGTTTGATATATTACTTTTCGTAAACTCAGACCGTTGAACGAAAAGCAGAATCCCTGAATCAGTAATTCAATGCATCAAGAAATATCAAAACCAAACTACATAAATATGTAAACAGACAACAATCGTCTTGATATTATTGTTGCCATGATTTTAGATTTTTAAAAACCTCCCATGCGTTTTTAAAAATTGGGCGTGTTCGTATACTTATGAACTTATGCCACTAGTTTTCGTGTCAAAACTAGAAGCGCGACTAGAGAAACCAGTTTATTCAGTTTCGTTCTCTAGATGATGCGTTCATTTATCACGAAGCTAGGAACAAACATTTGAAAATTAAAGGAACTGAGGTCAACCAGTTTCAGTTTAAAAAAATACCTACATCAGTTGCTTGAGTGGCACTGGTTGTGAGTTTACGACTGCTCCCATACGACTATTTTACTTTGAGAGTTGGCAACATAACAACATATATGTTTACATAACATGACGCAGAGCTGATGCAGACGAAGTTGTTCTTCCGATTCGCTAAATGTACTATTATCTAAAAATAGTATCACTAGTATTTTTAAATTGAATAAAGTAGAAAGCAGCAGGTAACGTTGTTTGTTTTTTAATGTTTTCAAAAATTCTGTGCTACTATAATAATCTTAGTGTTCAAACACTTCAATGTGATTTTCGTATGAATTCATGTACGTCAAAATAAAACTAAAACCAGAAATCGGCCATCTGTTTTTTTTTTTTTTTAATCCTTTAAATTTCGATAAGTTTTGGATTGCGTAATTCTGCAGCCCGATAGTGATGACGTGTGCAGATATAAATTTCATCATCTTATACTATTTAAATATTTCATAGTATTAAGATTATTAATTGACGGTCGCTGTAGAATATGGTTTGATGGTACTTACGTATTTTCCCGGTGGTCCGCCAAGGCCAGCGATTTTTCGCCGAGATAAATTCCGGACACATGAAATTGATTGTTTGGAATACGACTGGCAACAGTTTGTCAGCACATTTGACGAAAAAATAGTTTGGCAGAAATGATCGCCGCTATAAAACGTAAGTACCGGTTTGGATTTCATCTCCATAATTGATATACATATTTTGGGTAAAATCGATAGTGCATTGTGTGGATACATTATTAATGGTTATGAGCCAGAAGTTGAAATCACTACAGAAAAGTCGGAAAATTGGATGTTTTAACCCTTGCATGATCTTCAGACTGAAGGCCAATGCGAATACTGTAACTCTTGGATATTTTCCATGCCACCTACTATGAAAAACCTTTATTATCATTCCTTATTGACTTTTTTTTTTTTTGACAATTCAATGTCTGATTATTTTAATATAGTAAATTTATTTTTAAGCTCGGATGTATAAATTTGAATAATAATTTTATTGATTTTGGTTCATTAGACTTTCAGTTGATGATTACTTTACGAGATGGGTTCTGCACATAATCACTTTTTTATTCTTCAAAGTAAAAGCAATTATACTAACAACAAATCAAATATTCTACTTTTATACAGTCTCTGTATAAAAATACAAGTCAGTAATATATATACAGCTTCTAGTAAAAAATTGCCATATTTGAAAGCTATTGTTTATTTGACAAACTTTTCTTATTGAAAATGTCTTTTGATCACTTACAGCTTAAAAGGTCACCGCTTCAACGCCTATTTTGAATTACCTCTTATTAGTTATGTGTTGCAAAAACCAGTGTACGAAGCACTGTTATTCATTGATTCAGTGGCGTAGCCAGAAATTTTTCATGGGGGGGGGGGGTTACGACTACTGCAACTTACATATATGTATATGTGTGTGTAGCGTTGCCAGACGTCCGGATAAAGCTTGACATAGTTAGGCTTTTTGATTGCGTGTCCGGCCAAACTTAACGGTGTCCTGCTTTTGTTAGGCTTTTTACTGGTGACTTTGGCTGATTAGTAATAAAGTACTTGAACTGATTTGGCATTCGATGTTATTTATATTTCATTAGAATTTACCAAGATTCATGGTAATAATCAAAAAAGCTTGATTTTACATACAATTTTTTTGTTGTACCTATTAATACTGAGACAAAATCCTCAATATTGTAGGTTGCCCGGCCTTTTTATCCAAATGTCTGGCCAAACTGGCTGGTCTGTCCGGCTTTTTGGTTTGTCGACCTGGCAACCCTATGTGTGTGTGATAAGGGATTGAAGAATATACATTTTGTATGGCAAAAAATTCCTCATGGGGGGGGGTTGTGCCCCCTCTAACCCCCCCCTCCCCCTTGGCTATGCCCCTGTTGATCTATAAGAATAAACTTGATTTTGTTTTAATTTGATTTATTTTGAACAAACTTGATTTGGAGACATTTTTGTATGCAATAAATTTGAAAAGCAAACCATGTATAAGTACTTTGTTTTATTTACAGGATTTTCATCGAAAATTGAAAAACATTTAAATTGAAAAGCTATTGAAATAGTGGTCATCACACTCATCCCAATTATACTATGACAAGATGTAAAACACTGAGTGTACTCATGACAGTTCAAGCAGAGCAAATATCCTACTCATGTATGTACAAAAGAATTTAGTAGAAAATGTTTTAATTTCTCTTATTTGTGTTTTGTTTGTAGAGGAAGATTGCATATTAAGCCAAAGAGAGCTTGCATTTGGCAAGAACATTATTGAATAATGGAACTGTTTTTTGTGAATATCTAAGGACATTATCTGTGGTGCATTTAAAATTAATAGGGTATAGTCTTATTTTTTGTTTTTATCAAATATATTCAGAATAGTTTTACTGTGTTCGAAACACTTAATACACTCATGGCTGATACGAAAAAACAAGCGTCGCTTACTTGTGCGCTGTGTATGAAAGAATTTCGAAGAGAGTATTCCCTAATCGAACACATTCGTTCCCACACTGGAGAAAAACCTTACGCCTGCGAAACATGCCCGAAAGCGTTCCCCCGCAGGTGCGACTTGGTCAAACACATGAAGATCCACTCCGAGGAGAAGCCTTTCTCCTGCGATCTGTGCAACAAGACGTTCAAGAGACGGTGTCACATAAAGCAGCACCTGCTCGTCCACAGCGGAGAGAAGTCCTTCCAGTGCGGAACCTGCCAGAAAAAGTTCTTGACCAAGTACAACTTGATGGAACACTCTCGAGTTCACGATCGGCTGAAGCCGCACAAGTGCGACACCTGCGAGAGGGAGTTCGCGCACAAGAGCAACCTCACGGTGCACATGCGGTCGCACAGCGGAGAGAGGCCGTTCGAGTGCGAGGTCTGCCACAAGCGGTTTTCCCATTCGAACACACTGAGGTTCCACCTCCGCTACCACACCGGAGAGAAGGCGTACCAGTGCGAGGTGTGCAACAAGAGCTTCAAGAAGAAGCGCTCCATAATTTTGCACAAGTGCTTGTCTTCGGAGAAACCCTTTTCTTGCGAGGTGTGCTTCAAGAAGTTTCGCTTAGAGTCATACTTGAAAAGTCATATGTTCATTAATCATGGCATGATCAAAGTGTAGTTGTCATGCCGTCATTAATACCATATTGTAAAAAATATTGTACATAAGAAAGAATTCTTATCGTGGATAGTAGAAAAATTATTATTTGTATTTGAACTCTAAAATAGAAGATGCTTTCTGAAGCACTTTGAAATTTCATTATCATTCTCAATAATTTATTACCATATTGGTCCGAATATAACCTAATATTTTTTCACTGATCATTTCCTGTTAAAAACCTAACTCAAGCTAAATTTGAAGCCTAAATATAGGATTTTTGTAATTATCTTGATGAAAAATTCCGGCATCGCATTATATTCTGACTAATACGGTACCCAGCAAACACACACAGGTTCTCTGAACGTCTATTAACGTTCAGAGCTTCAAGAAGAAGCGCTCCATAATTTTGCATAAGTGCTTGTCTTCGGAGAAACCCTTTTCTTGCGAGGTGTGCTTCAAGAAGTTTCGCTTAGAGTCTTACTTGAAAAGTCATATGTTCATTAATCATGGCATGATCAAAGTGTAGTTGTCATGCCGTCATTAATACCATATTGTAAAAAATATTGTACATAAGAAAGAATTCTTATCGTTGATAGTAGAAAAATTATTATTTGTATTTGAACTCTAAAATAGAAGATGGTTTCTGAAGCACTTTGAAATTTCATTTTCATTGTCAATAATTTATTACCATATGGGCCTAAAAATAATGCATATTTTTTGATTGATCATTTCGTGTTAAAAATCCTTACTCGCGCTAAATTCGAGGCCTAAATATAGGATTTTTCTAATTATCTTGATGAAAAATTCTGGGGTCATGTTACAGTATGGCTAATATAAGGTGATCATACGTCCTCGAAATTCGAGGATAGTCCCCAAATATAGATTTCTTTTCATTTTGTCTCCAAAAATACTTTGACTTCTTGGGGATGCGAAAAGTCCCCAAATTTAAAGATTTATACTTTTTCCCTGAAAGTTTCCGTTTAGTTTATTTCTTTCAGAAAAAACTGAAGAAAAAAAAATAAAATAACTAAAAGCGCCTTCTACTCAGAGAAACAATGGAATCCGATCTCTGAAAACGTTTGTTGTCATTGTCGGTGTAGTGTGTACAGACATTCAATATAGTATTCGACTCTGAGCCAAATTTCCCATTTCAGTTTTGTTAATGATTAATCACTTTTCATGAAGAATCATGCTTTAAATGTGAAATCGACATACGAAACTTTTCTTGCACTCAGATACTTTTTTTAGAGGGTGTGGAGAGTTTCATGAAAAATTATCACAAAATGGGCCAATGTAAAAAGCAATGTCTTCTGAAAAATACAAATACTATGCCAAGAGTTAAATTTTGAACAAATTGCAATATTTCAACATGATGTTCCTTTCATATTTCTGGTTTAAATAAATATTTATAAATGAATGTAATACTTCCATTAATTTATTAATCCTGTTACCGACTTCCTTGGCACTGGAATCTCTCAGATTCTGAATAGAATTTAAAATTAAGATGGTTAAAAACACTAGCAGCCCTATGGTAAGTGGCGGCCCCCTGCTAACTTAAAAGAAGACTCCCCCTTTCATGCTCTGGTTAATTCTCCAGTTCGAAGTAATGCCCCTTCGAAGCCGGCTGCCAGATGCGATGCTTACCGTGTCGCGCCACACCTGGTTACAAAAATTAGATAGTTAAATGATAAAAACCTACTAAAAGGTACAAATTATTTTCATCCTATATTAATTCTGAAGAGCTTCTGGATATACTGGCCTTTATCAAAAAACGGAAAGAGAAAAAAAAAGTAAGAAAATCTGAAACACTATCAGATTTTAAATATGCACTACAGTACGCTATATTAAAAGCGTATTATAATCCATGGGTCTTCCCTATTTTTGTTCCTTATTTCATTAAGTTGTAAAGTATTTCATTATTCATGAGTGTGATTACACAAAATTAAAAGTGATATTTCTAACATCCTTTTTCAGGATGTAATACATTAGAAATAGATGGAGAAAAGCTGCGCAGGAAAATGCACAATTCCAACTGAATGAAAATTTTAAAAACTTATTCTCAGGTGTATTCATAATCCAAGTAGCAAAAGCAGATGATAAATTGCTCCAAGCGCTAGAATCACATCTTCTCAAAATCGCATATCAACCATTTTATTTTTTGCCAAATTAAAAAGTTGCACATTTTAGTCTCGGAAAATTTCCAAATTCTGTTTTTCTTTTGAGTATAAAACATTTGATTCCTGTTCTGATTTCACATGCATACAATATTTTAATTAAAAGCAACCTTACAAATAATTTAATCTAAAAAAAAAATCACTATTCTTTTATTTTTACTTCAAGAGTCTGAATCATGTAATGAACTTGCCAAATATGGCAACCTAGATAAGCTAAATTCCCCCTCTTTCCACTATGGGGTTACAATTGCGAAATGGTGAGAGCAAAATTATCCTTATGAGATAGGTTTTTTATCGATATCTCCTAAAGGAATTTGAATTTCGAAAGAATCGCTTAGAGGTATGTCGGTACCCGTCCTGGAGAATTTCCATACAAAATTTGGTAGGTCTAGGATCACCCGTCTAGAAGCTAGGCGAGACACAGACAAACAAACTAACTAACCAACTAACATTTTACACTTTGTTTTATTTATAGAGATAAGAATATACAATTGATATAAAAAGTTATTAGAGTTCATTTTTAAGTATCAAAGTCAGTCAAGATTTAAAGTATGGGTATACTGGTATGTGTGCATGGTAATATGTTGTTTCCTCAAATAAGTCCCCAAAAATATTTTCTAGTGTCCACAAGTTTTCCTTGGATTCGAGGACAATCCTTGATTTGTCCCCAAAATACTGTTTAGAAATATGGTTGCCTTAGGCTAATACAGTAATACCATATTTATTCAATTCTAAGCTACACCTTAAATTCTGATCATGTTTTTGTAAAAAATAGTGTAAGAAAGTTAATTGATATCCAATATTTACAAAAATAAATAAATAAACAAGAACTAATAAGAAGTAAATAACTTATTATTTTATACCAGTTTTAAAAACGAAAATCCCATTTGAAAGGAGTTAAAACTCAATTCTACCATTCAATGAAATTTTCCATCTTCAATTCTATGCTGCAGCCGATTTTCAGTAGCATTAACATTGGGAAAAAATGCAGCTTGGATTTGAGTAAATATGCTATTTGTTTATCTTCTCATCTTATTCTCTTTCGTTGTTATTTGGAAAATATATATGTGTGTGTGTGTACTAGATGTGTAACAAAAGCTTCAGGAGAAAGGACTCTATGGATTTGCAGTGGTATTTGTGAGTTGAATAAAACTAGTTTTTTGTGTTTGGCCAATTAAATTTCCCCGCAAAACCTTCCTTTCCATACTTGTGGTATCATAACTGTATTTTTCATGGTATCCCTAAAAATACTTTACAAAAAAGTGGAATTTTCTCATAGACACAATACAGGGTGTTTCACAAAAAACAACCTAATTTGAAATGTGCAAATTATGACAGATATTGAACATGCACCCTTCAAATTAATTTTATGTTATATGAGACTTGAATTGAAGTAACTGTAATTTTATATTACACTTTCACGTAATTTTATATTACACCAACGAAGTTAACAGAATAAAACAGGTTTAAGATGCTTAGTAAAAATGCTGTTCGCATGCATGCTAATTGTAAAAATCATTTAAAATGTTGTCCGCACACTATTTGCCAAAAATCATCAAAAATGATGTTCATGTTCTATTTGGCAAAAGTCACCAAAAACGTTGTTAATGTACAATTTTACACATTGAGAATTTCAAAGTTCGCAAGTATGCTAAGATATATTTACACTAGATAAAATATGCTTTCTAATAATGGTTTATTTCAAGTTTTATTTCATATTCAAAGTTTGTGTCTACCCTCCCTGAAAACAATTTCTGGATCCTCACTTCTTTTGGGCTTTAGTGGGTATTTGCTCCTTCCCCTGCTTTGTTTCTATGGAAAATGTTACAGGAAAAGTGACTTTGTGGTGATTTGCAAACAAAGAGAATTATTCAAGAGTCTTATGGAAAACTTTCTGTGTATGGATTTTCCAAAATGATGTGATAACATTGTTAAATACACACGGTACTGTTTGTTATAGTCGGCAGCAAAAATCTTTCCAAATTATTTATTTTAAATTTATTAATTATTACTACCTTTGCATGCATCGTATCTGTCTACTTCACAGTTAAATATACCCTGAATTTTTATAAGTATGTTTGCATTTACATTGACTGCTTACATCGCAATACAGCTGGAAAGGGGAGACACATAAAACATAGCCCTTAACAAACTTCACATGAAAAATTATGCACTGCAAGGTCCAGCAATCTTGGAGGCTAGTGATGTTATAACTAAATCATCCATTCCCTAAAAAACAGGGTAAGCATGGTTTAAGGGGTTAGGGGTAGTCAGAGGCGTGAAAAAATGCCATTTTTTATTAATTTTTTTTACTAGTAATTAAGTTTATTTCACATAAGTAAAAACATAGTATCATTTCATCATACTTTAACATTACTTCACTTAAATTTAAAAAAAAAAAAATTATTATTTTACAAGTTATGGCGGTCTAAGTTGAACAGGTTTTAATAATGGGTCCTTGCGGTGACCATTACAGCTCCTTGGAGATTCATCTAAAATCAATGAAACAAAAAAGATTATTTTTATGGATAGATAATCTTGTGCCTGATCGAAGCTTTTTTTGTTTTTTTCAAAATTAACAAAATGGCGGTCTCTGGAAATTTTTTTGCAGATTTTCGGGAAAAAACCAACAATTAATTGTTTATAAAAAAATCGAAGTTTAAAAAAAAAAAAAAAATCCTTCGATCAGGCACTAGCTTTTTATGTTTTCTAAAAGCTGTATAAGTTTCATTCAAATCTATCGAGCGGTTTTTGAGTTACAGTGGTCACCAGTTCAAAAAACATAGTTTTGAGAAAAACGCATTTAAAGTTTTACAGTCGATTGATGTACAGTAATACGAATAATTTCAATACTTACACTGAGTCATCTATTCCTGGACCATATAAGAGTTCTTCAGCCGTTGTAGAACTTTCTAAAACATCAATTTGTTGTTGTCTACGTCGCATTCTACCTTCGCGAGTGTTGTTAGCGCGCTGATCAGCTACTTTTACACGTGCACTATCGGTTTTTTCAGTATACCGATGCGAATTAGGCCCACAACTAAGTCCCAGTGTGTTCATTATTACTAATAATGACTTTGTCCCTTCATTAAATATACTCATAGCTACGTATGCAGCAATTTGAACAATGGTAAAACTAGTATTGATAGTTTTTGGGCATATTTTCCACACTAGTTGGTTGAAGCTCTCATTATTATTTTGATTAAATCCACCTACACATCTTGAAAGTAAATTTTCATTACTAAGATCTTCATAAATAGGCTTGATTACTTTTAAAACTTCAGGAGGTAAGGGAGAATTATGCCGCTAGCTAATTGTTCTCGGAAATATTAGACCGCTCGAGAGCCTTTTATTCTTCGCTAAATAACTCGAAAGATATTTGTCGGATTCACTTCAAACTTTCAGAGAATATTTTTAAGATACTATACTTTAAGAAAATGCAAAAAAAAAAAAAAAAAAATCAATTTTTTGAAAATTCTGACTACCCCTAACCCCTTAAACCAAATGGCTTTTTTTTTTCCCCTTAAAAAAAAAAAAAAATCCAATAAACCAATTCATTTTTTAAAAAGAGTAATTTAAAATTATGAATACTACAGATAGAATAAGTTATTATATATTTTTAAATTATCCTTATAAGTATCAACGATAAGTTTTTAAAGCAATCAAATACATACCTTATTGTTTTATAATTATTAATTAAACTTAAATTATAGGCTGTGTGCATTTTAATTTGTTTATAAAATAGAGGTTTTGTAATTTAACAACTTATTTCTAAACCTTAAAAATATCATTTTGAACAACTTACCATCATTATTACTGATGAATCCAAGAGCAATATTACTTGTAAAATGTAGTAAACTATTACTATTGTATTATATTATATACTAAATATAAAAAATAGTATCTCTAAATAAAATATTAAAATTGAATGATTTCCATGTCCACATAAGTAAAGCAACAATTGTTTATTTACTTTGGTTTAATTATTTTCAGAAGAAATATTAATTGTTATTTGAGCATTTGACAAATAATTTTATTTATGAATATGTAACATGTAATTATAAAGGGATTTTTAAAAAGCTGGTTTAAACCAAAAAAAAAAAAAAAGATTTTTTTTTTTTTTTCTTTTTCTTTTTTCTAACACTGCAAAAAACTGATCCATCAATGAAGCAACTGCATGAAACTAGATTTTCCTCTGTCTACCGGTTCATTATTTGATCAAATCAGATTGAAATCTAAATAGTTATGATTTTTTGAAATCAGGTCATTCTTTTTGAAACACCCTGCACTTCCATAAATTTATGTTTGCACCATGGAGGAAGACTTCCCTCGTAAAATATGTCAAAGAAGATTTTCTTATCCTAATGCTTACAGCTGTATTTTACCAAAGAATAAACTTTTTGTTGACCATCAAATTTGTTCTTTTATTTGTTTTGTTCTTTAAGTGTTATCTGAAGCAAGTGTTTGTCTCAAATAACTGGAGGTTACTATATATCTGTTTTAAACTTGTATGGGTATTTAAAGGCTGCTAAACAGTTTCAATTTAGTCAATATTGCACCTTATTTATATCATAATAAATAAGCTGTAACACTGTATAATAAATGCATTACTGCACCTTTGTTACAGTAGAAGACCCAAATTCCGCACAGCTTGGTTCCAGACCTTGTGCAGGTTTTAGAATTTTGCAGATTTTGGGTCTGGAAAAATATTGTATTCCCTCCCCCCCACACACACACACACACAATAATAATAATAAAATACACCAAAAAACAAGGGAAACAAATCATATTACTGTTATTTTATTCAGAATCATGATATAAAAATACAGAACATTATAATATACAAAATTATGAGATTGTGTAAAACTTATTTAAACATGTGTTGAGTCTTGGTTTAAGACTTTGGGGTGTTCTAACCTTTTTTTTTTTTTTTTTTTTTTTTTTTTTTTTTTTGACATATACTGTCATCGTTTCCTGTTCTGTAACGCATCTTTGCTGCTCTACAAATCTGAGATATTTCTTTCTCAGAGCAAAACTTTCATTAAATGTTATTAATTTTTTGGATCATCCTCAGAGTTGTTATTGTGTCAGAGTCTGTATTATGTGACTGTAATTCAATGCCAGTTATGTCCCTGTCGGTCATCTGAAGGATCCATGTTATCAGAGTTCACAAATTCTAAAATATCTTTTTTTTTTTTTCAAGTGGGAACTGCTAATTTAGGTTTTACTTTGTGGTTACACTGCAGTTTTCTGAATTGCAGCTTGCAGGGAAGAGTTCCATAGCCATTGTTTACATTGAACAGACTGTGCAGATAAAGCCTTTCGGATCGACGGATTTTGGGTCTTCTATTATATTTAAGTTTTTCATCGCTCATTTTTCTGTGGTGTTCTGCCTCTGTCCTTGAAAATGTACCTCTTTTGTGGCAAATCGCTGAGCCAAGGCCAAAATATCATAACTTTCTTTTTTTTTTCTTTTTCATAAAGACATTATTAATCGCCTTAATTTATTCTATTATATATGACCACAAATATAACTACGAATTATCTTTTATTATCATATTAATAAATTGAATGAAACTGTCAAGGTTGTAATTTAATCAGTGTATTCCCCCTCGCATCAGTGTGGAATTTAATGAGAAAAAATTTATTTACCCTTTTTTTCCCTTCCTATATCAATTTTATACAGCTGTTAATTTTTACCAAAATGTTAGACATTTATGCAGTGCATGAAAAAAAAAGTTCTTAAATATTAAAATAATTATAATAATAATTTTGTTTCTTAATAGTGAGTCATCAGTCCTTATCTTTCAAAGTTACATCTTGAGGTTGCTATTTAGAAAAATACAGTGTTAAAGTGCCTCTGGAACAAGTTTAAAATAAATGAATCGTGTCAAATTTGGAAAACTCCATAAACTGTACGATGCGCTTTTACAAACAATAAACCTAATTTTTGGAAAATTAAAAAACCTAATGTAACTGTAGCAGCTTTCGTAAAAAATACTTGAACACATAAATCACGCTGCAAACTTTCTATTCTGTAACTTTAATTACGAAAATATGGAAAAATGCTGCATTTTCTACTGGATTCTGAGCTGCAACTAGAAGGAGGCAAGCAAGATACGTTTCCCGGCCGCATACTTGAGGGGGTCGCCAAAATTAAGTTCTACCCCGAGTGGCTCTAGTTGCAAACACTTTCTGGATGTTGCATTGCTTGTAAGTCCCAAAGCAGATTATGTAAAAATCAACAAAAATAATTGAAACGGTGATAAGAAAAAGGAAATGACTCCTCTTTTTATTGAATTTTAAACAGCGGTAGCCAGTGTTTGCTCAATTCGAAGATTTTTTTTTTTATTATTATTATTATAATGAATGAAGATAAATGTATGCTGACTTAAATGATTTTTCAGTGTCTCTAGAAAAGAAAAAGAAATACATCAGAGCAACACATTTCAGGTGTCGTGCAAAAATTCCGAAAGAAAATTATATCTTGCCCTCTAGCATTAAATGTTTACATTCCAATTCATGCATAGCCCCTGATCATCTTTCTTTAAAGATATCTCTGAGATGTTTTATGATGAAAGGGTGGAATTTTGTACATTGTCACATTAGTGTATAGGGCGCATTTTACTAATTCAGATTTTATTTTATATGGGGTTACTATGCATTTTTTTTTAATTTCAGTTTTTTGAAAATTTACAAGAGTTATTTTTTTCTTTGCATGTCTTTTTTCTTGCTTTATTTTGAACATTTTGGGCTATAACTCACGAACTATTGGCCGCGCAGAAATCAACCAAATATGCACGTGATCAACATAACAAAAGCTACACACGTACCAAGTTTCATCATTTTATCTCAAGTGTAAGTAGGTTAAAAATTCCAAACTTCTAGAACTGCGCAGTTGGGAACAAAGGAAATTCGCTTTCAAAAACCGCGACTAAACTAATACACAGTCCCTTGTAATTCCTTTGTAATTTTTTAAACGGTCCCGCGCCCAATCAATTTGGCGTCTTAAAAGTCACAACAAACCTTGAAAAACCGCTGCAAAGATTTTGGATTCGGCCAATAATTGCAATGTGCGCGCGTCATGCGACACGACCTCAAAAGGGGCTGACGCAGCCCGGGAAAAAAAACTTTTCGCGTGGACGCAACTGCCAAGGAAATATCTATCAAATTGTCCAATAAAATAATGTAATCCTTCAAAATTTCTGTTTATGATGAAACGAGAAGAAGAAAAAAACAGTGATACGCACTGACCTAGACTTAGATCACCTAAGTTTAGATCAGTGGTAATACGTGAAAAGCAGCAAGATATGCAGTTATTAGAGATCAACCGATAGTATCAACGTCTGTACCTCATTTTTTTATACATTGATATCTTCACATTCTAAAAGTATTTGTTCCCGTTTGTATCCGTACGTTTTTACCAATAATTTTCAAACGATACTTGCTCTTTTGAAAAAAAAAAAATCTGATGTGGACAACACATGACTTTCTTTGACGTCTTATTAAATCAAAAATATTTTCGGCCCACTTGATCTCTTTTGTTTGAAAGAGATAAAATACTGCAGTAATAGTAAGGTTAGCGATTTCTAGCAAACTATTTCGATATCGCCAAGATGGGGTTAAATTTGAAAGATTTCCTTCTGACACTTAATTGGGCGATATTTCTCCAAAAGCCGACAAGCTTGATAGATAGTTTGCGAGATTTTGGGGATGGCCAAAGTAGTCATTGATCAGACTTTCAGTGAATTGAATGTATCTATACAACTTAATGTATTTAAAATCAATTGGTTGACCCTGTACATAAAATACCCAGTCGATTGCAATCAAAAAACATTTGTACAGTTACAATATGTAACAGTTGCATGTTACAATAGCTCTAAATACAAAATTTCAACATTCTACAATTAAAATCGAGATGCACAACTACCAAAAATCGAGATCCACAACTAGATGTTACAACAATCTTATATATGAAATTTCTTAATAGTTTTTGAGAGTTGATACGCACACACGTACACCAAAAGTCGCCACGCTTGTCGACTTTTGGCGTAGTTGTTGAAGGAGGCACGTGACCGTGGTCGGACCATTACCTAACTTATATGGTAGGACGGTATTGTGCTTGAAATGGATGAATGCCCCTAAAATTGCCAGTGACCGTAATGTATTGGAAATCTTTTGAGTGTTCCTATAGCTATAGCAGAACTATAAATGATAAAGACACTTTTTTAATGGAGAAATTCATTTTGTAACTCTTAACAGTATATATCACTTCTGAGTCGTTTGAAATAAAGCAATAAATTTAACAAGTAAAATTTAAAAAAATATATTAAGTACACTTCTAGATTTTTGTGGATTTAAAACGTGAGTTTTATTCTCCCCCCCCCCACTATTATTAAATACGCTTCTTATAGCTAACGCATGGTGGGTTACTACAGCATAGTACTTCATCTCGCACGTGTGATCAGCTAAATGGCCTTCTGAACCGCTTTCTGAGAAAAGTTGCGGGAGATGTAAGGCGCTGCTGATAACACTTCGTTCGCACATTTTTAGTGTGCTCACGAACGATTTTTTTGCCGTTATCTCTTCCGGATTCTCCCTTGGTTTGTTATGTTTGGCTAGTTAATCCATTTTTTCATTTTATTATTATTTTCTTTATTATCATTTTTCCCTACAGCATTTTTTACGAACTACTGTAAATAATTAAGATGGGAGTTAAATAAGTGTTTCGGAGCTAAAGCAATTAATTACATTTTTCAATATTATCCCTTGGGAAAAGAAATTGAAATAAAAAATCAAGACAACACTTTTGCTAAAACTTATATTGGTGACGAAATGTAAGACCAAAGATGACTCGATTTCTTTGGCCGTTGCTCTCTATCTGGACCGATGGAGCCATTAATTCCCAAGCTACTCGGACGTTGTTTCGTTTTTCTATTCACAATGTTTTCCGCAAAATTCAAAAATTAAAAGTGTCATTCTCAGAAAGACTATCAAAACATCTTCATATTATAAGCCCAGTAACTCTGAAAAGATTCTAAAGAAAATACATTAAACATTTAAACTGATTTTAAAAATTAAAATAAGAAAAGCTATAAATTTTAAATGCCATCATAAGTACATTTGACTAAAAATTAGACGGGCTGAATAGCTAGGGAGCTAATGGCACCATTGGTCCGAATAGCCGCTCCGGTTTTCTTTCAGTTGCATGCATTGTTTTCCTTTAACTGCTGGAAATGCTAATATATTTTAATTTGTAAGTTGCGTCGTATCTGCATATTTAATTTTCAAAATTTATTTTTTGAACCTCCATTTAAATAATCCAAGAGCCGCCATTGGTAGCATATATCTTATCATCACTCAAACGCTATTCCCTTACGAAAAACGTTTCAAAATGTAATTTTGAAACGTCATAAAGCAATTAATTGAAGCTTTGATTAATAATAGTAGTAGTTTGATTCCACAAATGCTAGCCTTAGTGAATAAAAAATATTTCAGAAGCAACATGAATCAGGTCAACAAAGAGAACCTTTTTCCAATAACTTTTCCCACTATTTTCATAATATTTAATCTGGAGAAAAATTAATAATTTTCATTTTATATGTAAGAATGTAATATGCTTTTTCACTAGATACAATATATATATATATATATATTATATATATATTATATATATATATATATATATATTATATATATATATATATATATATATATATATATATATATATATATATATATATAATGTTTGTTGTTAAGTTTCATTTATAATTTTTAGGAGAGCTTTAAAATCATGGTAGCACATGTGAAAACCTTTAAACAAATATTTAAAAATAACATTTTTCACTGTTTTTTTTACATTATTTGACTTGAAAAAACACTGTTTCAATGAAAAAATAATCTTTAGCTTGGGAATTTTTTTTATAAAGGATTAAAACATTTTATGTTTGTGTGAATTATCTATTTATATATAAATACGCCAAGGAAAACCTTTATGTCCCTTTTGCAGCACATTGCGTGAACGGGTGAGTGCGAAATGCACATTGTTAAAATTCCTATGGAGGTTGTTGTGCCAATGTTAAAATTTTTGTGTAATATGCTAATGCACCATTAAAAATTAGAGAAGTAATTTGGCACACAGTATTACGCGCCAAGTCGAGCGATGATTCCATTCTTGTGTCAATTTTGAAATAACAACACTAAGTTTCAGCAGTACTATAGGGTTATAATATTACAACAAAATTTGTAAAAAGTAAAATTATTTCACAATTTGGTGAAACGCCAATGACTAAAATGTGCTTTAGCCCTGTGCTTGGCGACTTTTTTTAGACATTCGATAAGTGCGCGAAGTGTTGTAAATTCGATGTTTTAAAGCTGTGGGAAAACCAACCGAAGAGGGCAAGTTACAATCCAAGAGACGCTCCACAGAAACGCGCCCATTTGGACAATTTCTTCACAATTTCCCGCCACGCAGTAAGCTAAAGCAAATTTTCTCCGAAAATATTATTGAAGAAATAACTCGGCAATTAATAGGGAATGAAAATATTATTAATAAAGCGTATGGAAATATTTCCCAAAACATACTCTCAGATTACATGTTGAAGTCAGCTATACTAGAACCTAAAAATGATGATTGAACTTTTATTGCTGACAGTCGAATATCTGATGAATAGAGAACATATCACCGTAGCTACAATAAAATAATTTGTGATGACAATGAAATCAATAACTATCCAGTAGAGTTTTTGAATTCTTTGACTATGAGGGGTTTTGGTATTTTTTCTGTTTGCCGGGAACAAGTGAAAAATTGCCAAATAATTGTGATCTGCGCCAAATGCTTACAAACCTAAAGCGATTTCCAATACATAGTTGTTCATACCTTTCCATATTTTGGAAGTTTAATTTAATTAGATATTTTAATTTAATTCCATGTGTTTTCCCCTATTCCACATTATGTAACTAATAAGCGTACAAATTTCTTATTGGTATATTGATATCTATATACATAAAAGAGGCGATCTTGTTTGTTTGTTCGCTATAGGCATCCAGACCGTCCGTCTGATCTGGACCAAATTTGGCTATTCCAAACTTTAGGACAAGAGAAAGCTATGCCGTAAAAATGAAATTAATCGGATTAATAGTTTTTAGTTATTTTATGTTTTGTCCAGTTTTCGGCCATTTTTCGCCTCTCAGAGCGCTCCTGTGACGGAACTGGGGGGGGGGAAATGGGCATGGCGCGACGCCGCTAAAGCGTTATTAAAACAACTGACGGTGTTAATTTTTTCATATGGTTTTTCATTCTCAGGGTTGTGCGCGCTTCCAATGGGAATCCCAATCCCGCGGAAGGGGGAAGGCAGAGGTGAGAGAGAAAGATGGAAACCATTGCTCCCGTAAGCGTTCGTCAGATATAAGTAACGATGGGGGCTATATCTGAAATCGCTGCATTAGGAGATATGAGTTCCGAAGAATTTGATGATAGTATTTTATACAAGTTGTCGATTCCCCGAGAAGATAGGTACTAAATAATTAGAACCTCAAAATATATTTATAAATAAATTAAACCCACTGCGAACACTACATCTGAACAAACCTGAATTTTTCATAAAATAATTATAAAAACCTGAATTTTAAATTCATCTATAATTATTTTAAGTTTTTATCTACTGTATATATACCCAAGGATTTGCGTCCAGTGGTTCTTACTGCATTTGGGGAAAAAAATTATAATTAGTTTATGAGATACGTAGGTATTAGTGATAAATGACTATTAGAACATAACAGGTAGAAGGAGAGAAGCTTAGCCACGTCCAATTCCCGGTAACCTCTGTACGCTGCAAGTTCCTTATTCACTTCTTCATTTCGTTGCAGCGGGAAGCCCCATGTACTTTTTTATCATTGCAGTGCGAGGATTCACATTCCTTCCCTTTACAATCTCATACCGACGACTGGGTCTCTATTTGCTTTTAGTAGTTGCGTAGGTATTAGCGATAAATGACTGTTAGAACACACACAGGGAGAAGCCTAGCCACGTCAATTCCCGGTAACCTCTGTACGCTATCAGGTGCCGTGTTCATTTTTTTTTCGTTGCAGCAGAAAGTCCCATGTCCTTTTTTTATCATTGCAGCGGGAGGATTCACATTCCAGCCTAGCCACGTCCAATTCCCGGTAACCTCTGTACGCTATCAGGTGCCGTGTTCATTTTTTTTTCGTTGCAGCGGGAAGTTCCATGTCTTTTTTTATCATTGCAGCGGGAGGATTCACATTCCTTCTCTTTACAATCTATATTTAAGGTCAATGGGCATTTTTCTTCCATTGGACGAGCAATGCCGGGCTACGCTGTTAGTTTTTGTATGTATTGAATTCTGTATATAAAAACTATTTTGTATACGGATTAAAATTTCCGGCTTCGTTTTGGGGAACAACAGTGTTTCAGAAGTAGTCTTTAAACGTTTTCCAGAAAAAACGGTTGGCGGGATTTGCGTCTGGCTAACCGAAAAATACCGAAGTTTGTCACCACATAAGTTCCCTAGTAGCAATAACCCATCGGTCGATGAGAGGCGGGTGAGTTTAATCAGAGGAGAACTAGCAATGGCCGATCTCGGCTTTTCACCCCAAAACGGTGAAACTTCATCGGTAACTGGTACAAAATGTCCTCTCGGGGACCATCAAGCCGATCATCGTTTTCCGATGACTGTGATGAAAGAAAGGGGAAAAAAAAAACTATGAGAAACCGATAAACTGTTTAAAATATATTTGTTAATGAAAAATAAACGACTGGAAGCAAAATTTTCAAAAAATGTCCGTTCTGTTTATTATTTTTTCGTTTTTTGGATGCTAACTCCGTTTTTCTCAAAAAGAAAAAAAATTCTTCCTCCACCAGGCCCGAACCCTGAGCGTACTGAATAGCAGACTGACGCTCTACCACAAGGCAATCAAGACTTCTCATGTATGAGACAAAGATCGAAGTACCGTTTATTTTAGTATCAGATTGAGACTTGGAGTGAAATTTTGAGAAAGTGATGTTCAGCTATTATTGATAATAGTCAAATTATTCGATTGGTAAGAAATCAATTTTAATTTTTACCAATGTATGTAAGTAGCAACAACATTCAAAAAATTGAAAAAACAATATTGCAAATTGTATAGGAATTTTAGTGTGATTTTAACTTTCATATTTCTTGGATAACTTTTAAAAATTAACTGATTTCTCTTCTTGCTGTTTACATTAATGAGGCTTCAAAAGAGTTGCTCATTTTAATGAAGTATCCGTTATTCTTATAATGCAGCTGACGCTCAAATAGATTTTCTTTTCTTATTTTAAACACAGTTTTTTTTAATTGTTTAAATATTACCAACGATGCATTTACATATCGTAAGTACATATTTTTGAACGTACAATTGAGGACATGTACCCAAATTTGAAACAAAATTTAACAGTAATATAATTAAAAACAATGTAATAATTAAAAATTGTCCCCAATTGCTTCTTTACATTTTGGGGACAAATTGCAAAAAAAACAAATTGGGGACTGTCCTCGAAGGTACCCATCGCAGAGAGGCAACTCTGGTCAAATCATAGAGAGTCAAATGATGTTTATTTTGATTTTTATTGAACGTTCACGTTCTTTTGACTTCTTTGACTGTTACATTTGCTTCACTAACAAAGCAAAACAAAGCTTCGTGTATTTTTGTTAAATGAACTTGTAATTTACAAAATTTATATTCATTTTGCATATTTAAGTATAGTAGTTGTATAAAATTAATTTTAAATGTTAGTCAGCTTGAATTGTAAGAGCGTCCCATTTATAAATGCATGCATAGAAACGTGGTAAACAAATACTTTTTTGAAGAACTTAACATATTTCTTAATCTAAGATGCATTTCTCTTTTACAAAATTTACGCTCATTTTATATATTTAACTGCAGTAATCGAATAAAATTAGTTTTAATTGCAAGAATTTCTAAAATATTGTGTAATATTCTGAGTTATTTATTTATTTTTCTTTAAATCAAAAGTCATTAATTTATAGTGTTTGAATACTAACAATTTATTCCAGTAACTGCTTTCCGAAGTATAAACCTTAATTTAAAAAATGTCCCCAATTTTACAAATTGCAGTACACAAAAACTGTTTTGAACTGGCATTACTGATGCTGTTAAATGACCAGGAGAAAATAAATGCGTATTTCATTGTAATGCTAAATAATACTTACAAGAAAATTTTTATGGAATATATTTGTAATATCATTGTGTTATTTTCATGTTATTACGTTGACTATTTGTTTTATGTAATATAATATTTTCCTTATCCATGTATAATTTGACTTATTTTCGAGGTTCTTTGCACAGTGTTTTTCTGAGTTCAGATCTAATTAAATTTACATATTCCACCCATGACAATTTTTAGGGCTCAGCTTGGGTATTTGTTACTTGTAAGCGAACTGAAATATTTAGTGCTATTAATACCCCCTTATGGTAGTTTCTAGCAAAGAAAATACATGGAGCACTGTTTTACTGGCAACTTTAATAGGAAAAAATTATTGATTATATGCATGCATAGCCAAAAGAACTGAAGCTGACAATGTGAAATTTGGCATGTGTGTGAGGTTTGTAAAAATTTTGTTTGATGGCATTTTCAAAAGTTGGTAAGATATGAGGCTTTCACTGGTAATTTTTTTTTCACATATCTCTCACTATTGTACAGAAAAAAAAAAAAAAAACAGATGTCCTTAAAATTTTTATTTTAACCTCTTGCCTGTGATGCTCAAATTCAGTTCAGGCAACACAGATGCGTTGTTTGGAATGTCCGACCTGAGTTAAAAAAATTAAACAGGGGAAAAAAAATCTATTTTTGGCACATTTTTCTCAAATATATTCGACAAGCAAGGGGTTAAGATGAACTAACTACAAATGCCTAAAAATCAATTTTAAGATATTTTGAAGTTCACCTCCCGTTTTTAATTATCTTTTGAAAAAGAAAAAACAGTTATCTATGAAATTATTGCTTTAAACTATAAGAAATTGAAATCCATTGTTTTGACTCAATATTTTTGTCATTAAAAACCAGTTAAAATTTTATTTGTTTGAATTAATGTAAAATATGTCATTTGATTGACGTATGAAATGGGTTAAAACTAAAACTGTACCCAATGAACAAAACTGATAAACCCTTCAAAGCATACTATATCATAATTGATACATGTTTTGGTAAAATCATACAAGCCGGTGCGCACCCCATGTAAACACGGCAACAGTTGCTGGAGCTTGGCAGTTGCCAGGCCCCAGCGACTGTCCCCAACCATTTTGCACGACACACCCACCGGCCGATAACGTAAAACCAACATGCTTTCTTTTATTATGGGGGGGGAGGGATATGCACCTGGAAAATTTTTCGGGAGGGGGGATATGAACTTATATGTGTATAAATGCACAGAATTTCATCACTAATCCAAAAATTTCGGGGGGGGGGGATATATCCTGATATCCCCCCCCCCTGCACACACGCTTTATTTTCATACAATAAAATAACTTATTTCATTCCCTTCCATCCATAACATGAAACAATTTCAAATTCCCAAACTGACGATACACGTTTTTTTATGGTTGCCAGTCAAAAATACCACCGGCAGGTTACTGACTCCCGCTGTACATCGCCCACCCTGGTGCCAGGACGATCACCAAATGAAACGTAAATACAAACATTGATATGTAAACAAGCACCAGATATGGAATATAGTCCCATGTTTTTATTTTACTGTTATATTAAAATGTCAATGTTTCTTTCACAGGTGCATACTGTATGACTCCTTCAAACCTTTTACTCACTTGATGAGCTCTGAATGAAGCATAAGATTATGCTCCAGGAAAAGTGCTTCCATACACAAAGTATTGATTCTGAAACATTAATTAAATTTCATTTGATTGTTTTTAACTTGTATTTTTTTTTCTCTGTAGTTATATGTAAGTGAATAATCTCAGAAATAATTTTTATTTGGAATTTAAAAAAATCATGCCCTATATGAAAGGTTAATCAATTTAATTTCTTGCAACAGTGTTACTCAAAAACAGAAAATAAAAAAAAAATATTACTGAGTTTATCAAAGACATTCATAAAATAGATCTTTAAAAGATTTGCTTGTCAGTAGTTTACGAATGTTCCCTACCTTTTGGCAACTTAATCGGTTAGTTGCCAAAAGTTTCTTGAATGGTTTGGTTAGAGCAGCTTGTAGAAACAGTGACTAGTTAAAACAAACTGATCCTTATTTTTAATGAACTTCATTATCGTTGCGAGTCTCTTATTTCAATAATCGGGATCTATGTAGACGAAATTTAGGCCTGCTTTACAACCCCTTCACAAAAATACAACTGATTCAAACAACCCACCATTGGCATTTTGCCGTATATTTTAATTTGTTTTGTGAATTATTTTAAGAAAAAAAGTGACATTTACAAAAATTGTTATGAAAATTCACAAAATTAAACAGTTTACACAAAAATAGAACCCTGGTAAAAGTTCCTCGATCAATCCCTGATAATTAAGTACTGAAACTGAGTTAAATCACCAGCATATCCTTTCTAATTTTAAGATATTTTTGATCCGGAACATGTTTCCTAAACTCAGTGAAGGAACCATTTTGTTTAATTGTTTCAAGCCTCTTAAATAAAGTATTCAAATATTTTCAGACAGCATTAAAAATTTTTTAATGAAAATAGCTCCCCGAGAATCCTTTACTTTTTAGCATGTCATTTCCCGTAAAAAAAATTGTCACGATTATTTTTAACAGCACTGACATCTGCTGAAAAAGGGAAGAATGCGAGAACAGGTGGATAGATTGCCCAATGCTGAAAAAAGGGCAGCCGTTGCCATCACTCGACTTAACTACCAGCAAGATGGCGGACAATTGAAACGTTCATCGCATGCCACAGATCTAGAGACCTTTTTTTGACGATAGCTGGCTGTGCGGCACAGACAGCTGTCGTCAAAAAAGGTTTCTAGATCTGTGGCACGCGATGAACGTTTCGATTGTCCGCCATCTTGCTGGTAGTTAAGTCAAGTGATGGCAACGGCTGCCCTTTTTTCAGCACTGGGAAAAGTTTGCGCTTCAAAGGGTTAATGAAAATAAGTAAGATAGAAATGTGTTCTCTCCCCCCCCCCCCTCCCAAATTGTGGTTTATGTTTCATTTATTAAAAAAAAATCATCTTCTCATCTGCAGCTCTGGAACATCTGAAATTCCCCTGATGTGCCAAATTTTCTATTATTACATGTTCACCATAATTTTTATTTTAACATTTATTCATAAAAAATAATAATAATAAAAATACTATCATATTATTACTGTTCTCATCTTGCTTTTGCAGCTTCAAGTTGATCTTGAAAGTCTCTTGTATTCTGCTATGGCGGAACCAAAGGTCACAGATTTGCTGAAGAAGTGCGAGTGTGTTGAATCGGAACGAAATATCTCCGAATTTCCTGAATTACAGGTTTCGATTATTAATTCTTTTTTTCTTATACTATTTGATGTTTGTTAGAGAATTTCTTGTGTGCTGTTAATGATGCTAGATTTAAAAATAGTAGATAAAAACATCCAGGTTTCTTTTGTTGAAACTACCACAGGATATATTAATACTAATGTAGAATTAATTATTGTTTAATTACTGTATTAGCCCAAGTATAACATGACCCTAAAATTTTTCATGAAGATAATTAGAAAAATCCTAAATTTAGGCCTCGAGCGTAGCACAAGTCAGGTTTTTAACAGGATATGTTCAGTCAAAAAGTACTGCGCTATATTTGAGCCAGTACAGTAGCTGTAAGGTGACTATTGAAAAATTATGAATAAAAACTTTAATATGTACAGTAGGTTTGGAAGTAAGCATCATATCCAGTATAAATGCTGTACTTGCAGTATTGAGTCTAAAAAAATAAAGGAATTGCCACAAGTGCCACTCCAGGCATAACCCCTCACTCGCATTATTTTTTTAAAAATTGAAATTCATCATAAGCCCCCACTAATTATAAGTAAAAACCCAAGTTCTGAATAATTTTTAAAAAAGCACAATTTATTAATTCAGCTTAAATTAATTAAACATTTTAAAGCTTTTTTTTTTTTAATAAGATGATTTACTTGGTTAGTTTATTTATTCTTAGGGACTTAAGGAGACATCCGTTGGTTGCAGGATGTGGAAGCTTTTCCTCATGGCACTCTACATTTTTTAAAGTGATATTACAAACAGTACCATTTACCAAAATTTTCTATTACAGAACTGAATATCTTATCCCTTTTGGGAAGAAATTTTCAATATTAATAACTATTTTGGTCACTCAAAATATCCCGCCATTGAAAAGCTTGTTAAAATATGTTTATAAATTATCATGGTAGCGTAGATGTTGAGAGAGGATTTTCCCTTTCATCATGAATCTTTACAGAAAAGCGAGCTGCCATGAATAATCAAACTCTAAATGCAAGATTGAATATTATTGATTGTTTTAAATTATTTAACTCCCAAGCAGCTGTGACTTAAAATTCTGTTCACTTATTTCCAGTTTTCACTACAATATAACTACAACTTGTATTATTTTAAACACACTAATATCACAAAATATGTTTCGATTTAAATCTTGTAAGTAATATTAAAAGCATATTCTCTATTTATAAGCCTTCCTTTCAAAAATGTGTTCATTTTTCTAATTTTAAAACTGAATGAGAATCGCACTGTAAAAATATTTGCTCATTTCCTAGATGGTCAGACGGTTAATAACAACCCCACTGAGGTACCAGTTAACTAAAGAGCTGCTGACTTCCCAAAATGCTTATCACAGCTGCACACTGTATTGTGAAGAACAGAAAAGGGAAAACAGTCTAGAAAAGGAAGAGAGAGAAAGTACAGAAAATAAAATTACAGCTAAAAGCTAATTTAGATGATTTAAAATAATCTCGGGGGTGAGGGGAATCAGAGAAAAATTATTTAAAGAAGCCAGTAAGAGGTTAAAAACAGCAAGCTCAAAAGCCAATTTTCAGGAAGTTAATTTAGCTCAGGGAATGGTGAAGGGCTTGAGAACATAAAATGTCTGGAAATATAACTGAAGAAAGAAGTTTTTAACACTGAAAACAGTAGTAAACACTGAAAAGAGAACTAACACTGAAAGAGTATGTTGTTTGATGGCATTTTCAAAAGTTGGTAAGATATGAGGTTTTCACTGGCAATTTTTTTTTCACATATCTCTCACTATTGTACAGAAAAAAAACAAAAAAAAAAACAGATGTCCTTAAAATTTTTATTTTAACCTCTTGCCTGTGATGCTCAAATTCAGTTCAGGCAACACAGATGCGTTGTTTGAAATGTCCGACCTGAGTTAAAAGACTAACTAAACACTGAAAAGAGTAATAACACTGAAATATATGCAGCCTAACTTCCAAATTTGTAAGGAGAAATGAAATCAAGTTCAAAAATTCTAATTCAGTATGACTTTTAAGTTTATTATTATTTTGCATCTAAAGTAAATAAATTAGTCTAGAGTAAATAAAATATTTTATTTTTATTTATTTATTTATTTTTGTAGAAACTTTTAGTTGGAACAAAAATTTCATTTCTTTAGTTTCAGCTTTACCACAGAGTCTTCTAGCTATGTAGAAGTTTTAAGTGAAAATTGAGCAGTGAAACTAAATTCTTTTTTATTTTAATGCCTACACAAAATATGTATTGTTTGCAGTGACAGATTAATGCTATTTTGTGGGATGGGACGGTTACTGGGAAGATTCACATACATATCCATTATGTGGAAGTAAAATAGGATTGTTTACATTAATTTCTATTTCCTCTGGAGGATAGTCCCTCACCCCCCTCTTTAATTCATCCTTCATTGTTTGTAAGGCATACTTTTTACAAAACAAACCTATTATTTTTTACAATTTAATTTATTCCTACAATTTTTTGTAGCCACTTTTTTTTTCATAAAAATGGTCATTTTTTTTGCAAAAGTAGTCGCTAAATCAACTTTTTTTGAGGGAACAAGTGGCTGTGGCCCCTTACTACAGCGTAAGGATCTCACATTTTTTTTCTTTTCTCGCATAAAAAAATTATTACTGCGAGAAATTTGTGCACCCTGCAGAACGGTTTCATTCTGCACAAAATACTCACATTTTGAAAGGTTTGGGGAAGGGGGCGGGATCCTGGGGACACAGTTGTTCCTCAACTGGGATATTTTGATTGCATGTAACTGAGCCCGACTTACAGACTTGGAGGCCCGGTTACATACAATAAAAATTACTAAAAATGATAAATACTCTGATTTTGGTTGATTACCCAAGGGAAGGGGTAAATACCTATTTATAAATAACCCAGTGGATATTTACCCAACCTACATCTATAGTGAAAAATTCTCACCCATGTTTTATTAATCTCAAGCAGTTTTGGAGAAAGAGGGGAAATTCTCATGCATTTTTTTCCCATATTGAAAACCCTGTTTAAAGGGACTCTTTACATTAATTGTGATATTTAATACAGCTTTTTTGAGTTATCTCCAAAATCATGTCGAATTAGGCACAAAAAGACTGTTGAGTTGGAAAATATTATATAATCAATGTATTAGGAATGATTTGTCCTTCTTGTTTACTATCATGCACATTCATAAGCCATAAAATATTAAAATTAGTTAAAAGGTTAAAAACACATTAAAATCCGACAGGTAGCACTTTCAGTGGTGGCCACCACCTTCTTCAGCCTTAGCTTCAAAATGCTCTGCTCTCTTCCTCAAAACTTCGTTCCATCCCGGATCGATTTGCGCATGCGTCATGCCGTTTACAGCGCCATCTGTGGTTATAATCTGTAATGCTTCCATATTGGGGGCATAATAGTTATTTTTGTAATTGGCGAGTTTTTGGCTATTATTAAAATTGATTTCTAGGGGCGTTCTTGGGCTATTTTAGAAAGGGCAGTACTGGGTTTATTGAATTTAATATCATTGTGGTGTTCCCTTTTTCTGTCTTTAATTTTTCTTTTAGTCATACCAATGTAGCATCCTGATTTACTTGAGTTATATGTAAAGTTTATTTTATAAATGCCGGCAGTTTCATTAGGGTCAATAGGGTCTTTATCACTGCAAATACGTTTGAAAATAGTTTGATTAGGTTTTCTAAAATAGCCCAAGAACGCCCCATAGAAATCAATTTTAATAATAGCCAGAGGCGCAGAGAGCCAAGTCGGGACCCCGGGGATAAAATCTTTGGGGTCCCTTTGCTATCCAGAAATCCTTTGGATGTCGTATTAGATCCATCATGTATACCTTATTAAAATTATTAATCATTTAGAGAAACTTTAAATTAATAGTAATCGGAAAGTTATTAATAGAATTAAAAGTATTAATTTAAAACAGTATTATACTTTAATAAACATCCATGCTCTAAAAATATACCAACATTTTGTTTTGAAGGCTTCGTCACCTCCATAGAGAAACTGTATTTGAAACGTTAACATTTTTGCATGGCATGTTATCACAGTATGAATAAAAAATTAATATTTTTATTCATACTTCCATGCAAGCAGGCATCCAAAAAAGTGGAAATTTCAAAATGTCTCATTGAAAGTCTTGATCTTTAACATTTTGTTAAGGAAAATTCAAATTTTCGGACGCTGGGTGGGCCCATAGTTTCTCCTCTTGCTATACCCTTTCTTCTACTATTTAACAATGTGTCTCGGGAAAAAATGATTTCTTGTTCAATAAATCCTTTCTACTTTGAGTCATGGCAAACCGTTGAATAACACCGTCCATGTTTACTTTTCTTGCAAAAGAAGACTCCATCACTAACATTCCTCGCTTTTGTCAAGTGAGTGGTTTATGCTCTAGCTGGCTTTTTGTAATTTCATTCAAAAATTAATTTGAAACATCCGGGGACATAATATGAATTCGGACTTTTTTTTTTTCACAAAATTAACACACAATTAAGTATCCTATAAACAGCAAAAGTGGGGGCCCTTCACAAGCTGAGGCCCTGGGGATTTTTCCCCTGCTCCCCCTCCCTCTCTGCGCCACTGATAATAGCCAAAAACTCGCCAATTACAAAAATAACTATTATGCCCCCAATATGGAAGCATTACAGACCACAGATGGCGCTGTAAACGGCATGACGCATGCGCAAATCGATCCAGGATGGAACGAAGTTCTGAGGAAGAGAGCAGAGCATTTTAAAGCTAAGGCTGAAGAAGGTGGTGGCCGTCACTGAAAGTGCTACCTGTCGGATTTTAATGTGTTTTTAACCTTTTAAATAGCTTAATACAGTCTGTCCTTTTCTTTTAAAAAATATTAAAATTATTTTATGTCACCTGTATAAAAAGCTATTCAAACTATATCGACCCATTTTTTTGGGGGGGGGGGGGTACATTGCAACTGTTGATATCTATCATTTAAAAACTGTTCCAGTGTATTTGCAAATGTGGTTTGTTTTATTATTCCTTTGTAAATCGTTTTATTTTAACTGTCTTTTTTAGAAAATCCTACCTCCTGGTTATGAATACACTATGTGTACATGGGTTCAAGTGAATGAAGAACATTTTGATTGCCGTTTTCGAATAAACATTAACACAGGGATGGCAGCTGTCTCCTGGTTAAATAAATTTCATGATTATTCAAGGACATTATTCATCAGAGACAAGGCCTATAAAGCATACAACTCCTCAACTTATCTGTTTAAGGTATATGGGTTATTTAAATGCATTTTATGCTGTAATTGGTTTCTTTTATAGTAAATTTTGCTGAGTGGCACTAATGCTTAAGTAATCAATATATTATGCATGTAAAATATTTTGTTATGATGGAATGAGTCATTGTTATCTAGCTGAAACTATCGAAGCTGATAAATTCAAAATTTAGCATTTATGTTAGACTTAATGCGTGTAGACACTCAATAAGAGATGATTTTTTAAAATTTGGTTTGGGAACCTGTTTGGCATTTTGGAACCAATGGAAAGATTGCTGGAGCATGTGAAAGTTCGTGAAGAAGTAACGAATGTTGCGGAATTTTTTGGTGTAGAACCCGATAAAATTAAAAGGTCAACACCTATAAAGGGTCATTCAGGGCATTTTATATTTTTTGTTTCCTTTAATATTTACATTTATATCACAAACAAAAGAAAAAATAATAAAGTGTATGACAAATTACTTAAAAATCATTTTCAGTACTTTTTGAAATTCTCTCCCAATGAGGATAAGAGTAGGTGACCAAAACAAATTTATTACATATTCTTCTCATCTTGATAGAAAAAAATGGTTATCCTTGCGATTCCTTTTTTTTTTTTTTTTAAATCTTACATACAAGAATACATTGCTACAAAGGTGGCAATAAAAACTTTTTAACAAAAAAATTAAACCGCCGAAAAACTCAAAAGCAAAAAATAATAAACCTTTTCTTAATATTAACCTTAATAACTAAGTTCTTAAACTAATGTAAGTATACCTAAGTAATTTTGAGTCGGTGCCAAACAACCAATGAACAAAGATCACTAAATTGCCTAAATCTCTGTTATTAATAGGAGTAATTTATTGTTCACACACAGATTTTAATGCTGAGTTGTGTATTACAAAGTAGACCTCTCTGCATTTCTGCGAAAGCTCGTTGATCGTGAGAGACGTGAGGAGAGCGCATTTTTTGGAATGTTAATGTTTATCGCCGGAGATTTCATGTTGCAATGTCAATTTTATTTGGATATTTCTTTAAATTTAAGGTAATTTAGTGATCTTTGTTCATTGGTTGTTTGGCACCGACTCAAAATTACTTAGGTATACTTACATTAGTTTAAGAACTTAGTTATTAAGGTTAATATTAAGAAAAGGTTTATTATTTTTTGCTTTTGAGTTTTTCGGCGGTTTAATTTTTTTGTTAAAAAGCTTTTATTTTATACTTTTTTGTGGCTATAAACGCAAATTAACAGCTTAGTGGTGTCAAATTGAGCAAGCGAATTCTATACATTCATCTGTGTATGTCACACAGTAGCTAGAATTAAAAAATAACTACAGTCAACTCCCGCTAATCCGCGACTCTATAATCCGCGAACGCCTGTAATCTGCGATATATTTCAAATGTAAACAAACAAGTTTGTTTACATTTTGAGCGGCATTTGACTGGTTGTATTACTATTATAGAAGTTATTTGATTGGCTGAATGTTATAAAGACATTTATTAATGATTTTCCACAGGTATTTGAAGTAAATAATTTCATATATTTGAGCATATTATCATGTAATTAAACACACAGAAACTTATATCCTAAGTTGCATGTGTTCAGTGAATGGATGTAAATAACGAACTCCGAAGCAATGCACCGTCCAATCACATCGCTCTACTCTTTTGTTGAATGAAACAAACAACAACAACAAAACAAAAAAATCAACGAAAACGTTTGCTCTATGAGAAATGAGAGAGAGAAAAACTCGGGAGACAATCGAAAAGATTGACCGTTGCAATTAAAATTGGGTGAAAATATGTAACATGTTTAACTTTAAGCGCAAACCGCGATTTGGCAGACGACACAACAGTTGCGCAATTTTCCGATTCTCCCCCTACCTCACCCTTTTGATCTTCTGTCTAGCGATTTATTATGCAACAAAAACTTTCTCCACATAACTGTAGTTCTGCAGGAAGAAAGAAAGAAAAGCATAAAGAGACCACATGGCCTTTCTGTTTGTTTACATTTAACTGCCGGAGGAGCACATGCAGAAATAATGAATCATCAGCACTTGAAATGTAATGCACGTGTGTGGGATAACATTCTTTTCCTCTTTAGAGCTTATATAGGCATAGAATATTTTTACATAACGAGAAACCGAAAATTACCTCACAAGATCTGAAATTAATGTAATACTGAGATATCAAATATACAAATGATGCACCGCATGCCCCCCCCCCCCTTCGCGAGCGACCAGTGAAATTCCTCCCTTTCAGATTGAGCTTGTTTATTTTATAATAGATATATTTAGTTAAAAACGGTCTTTTAAAGAAATTAAAAACAACAACTGCCCTTAAAAAAAAAAAAAGAATGTTTGTTTGTTGAAAAACTTCCGGATTTGGGGTCCCTTTAAACATTTTGCAAAAGCAATCATTTGTCAGTGTCAGTGACCAAGAGTTACTGACAATTAGAAGGCTTCAGGACAAAATTTCTGAAGAAAAATTAAAATCTCTTAAACAAATTACAATCACTGCAATGTTTGAAAAAATGAAAAATAAATAAAAATTTAGAGAAAATTTATTCTTTTAATTTTGTATTAGTAATTGTATTTAATATTAAAAATAGTGTTTTAGTTCAGCAGCATAAATATTTTCTTTCATGTGTCCTTTAAATTCTCTGTAAATTTAATTGTATTATTTATTGTATTTATATTGACATTTAATTGTGTTTTTATTCAACAGCATATGCATTTTCTTTCATCATTTCCTATTTGTTTACAGTAAATTGACTATAATTTAAAGGGAAATTCTAAATGTAAAAATGTAAACAAAAAAAATGACCTATAATCCGCAAAATCCTGTAATCCGCACAACCCTTGGTCCCAGTGAGTGCGGATTAGAGGGAGTTGACTGTATTATGCATGCGCGAAAATTCAAGAAGTTTCGGATCTTTCAACAGTTCTGAAATATCCAATTTGCAATATTTGACGCATTATCATACCTCAAAAATAAATAAATAAAACCGTCGCCAAGCGGTACACATTTCTCAACGGTTGCCAGTCAAAACTACCACCGGTTGGGTACTTCACTCCCACGGAACATTGGCCACGATGGCGCCAGAACCAACACTAAATGAATATCAAAATGTAAACAGCACCGGATACGGAACATAGACCAGTTCTTTTTAGCTGTATGAATTTCGAAAAAAAATTAACAAATTGAACTTCAAAAATTTTAATAACATTCAAATACATATGTTGCGAAACGGCAAACAAAAACAAAATGTGTGCGTGGGATTTACACATTCGCATGCGTTAAAATCATTTATTAAAAATTAAAGCATCGATGCATATGTACGTAAATTCAGAACTACAAAAAATCTTAAAAGAATCGTTTTAACAAGCGAAAAGAAAATGTGCACCTATATGCTGTGTACTGTGAACGAAGATGTATAGGTGGCTTGATTGCAGTTAAACGGTGACGTAAAAACGTCGCCAATATCCCTCGCAATGGACGATATCGATACGAGCCATTTCAATCACGTGTCGGTGGAAAATACAAATTTGAGCTAATCAGATTGAAACATTGAGTGCCAATGCTGAAACTACATTTTAAGTTGTTTGGTTGGGGGTCACGTGTTGGCTGAAAAATGACGCCACCCGGACACCGTCCATTAAAAAAAATCAACTCTTCTCGTAATAGCATCTAACAAATATCGATTCAAGAGCTTATATGCCTCGTTAGAGCTTCTATTTTATTTTATGAAAACTATAAAATTTAAGGACTATTGAATTTTCACGAGGAAAAGGAAAAAGATCACTAAACGAGCTGGCATTTAAAAGTCATATTTTATGCGTGTTCATACATTATAATCAGTGAGTGAAAAATCAATCATTCCCTGTTTTCCTACCCTTAGGGTTGGAATATGTGTTCCAAATCTATATGGGACCAACTTCGGGGTACACCCTTTCCAATAAAAAAAGAATTATCCAAATCGGATTACTCTGTCAAAAGTTATGCGTGATCATACATAAAATAAAATATATATATACGCGTCGACTTGAGAACCTCCTCTGTTTTTCGTCGGTTAAAAAGTAGGTTGTATGTTCCATGCAAGGCCGTACCCAGAAAAAAAAATTTCGGAGAGATTCCAAACGGTGAAAAAGGTAGAATTTTTCACAAAAAGACTTCACCATTATTATTTTATCAAAATTCTGAATTTCAGGGTGGGAGGTCCATATCCTCTGACCCCCCCCCCTCCCACTTTGGGTACGCCCTTGGTTCCATGTATTCAAAATCACTCAAAACATCCAATTATACACAAAAGTTTTATTAGTTAAAATTATCAAAAGTTGTATTGGTTGTATGTTCAGATGTAAAATACATGGGTTTTTATAATTTGGAATGAATACTAGAGATGTAAAATTTCTCGAAATTTTGAAGTAGTGGAAAAAAGTTTTCTACTTGATGTTTTCTGGAAAAAATGGAAAATTTGACTTTTTACAATTAAACAATTTTTCTTGGAGCCATGTTTTCTTAGAAAATATAAAATAAATATTTTAAAAATCAGATGTTGAAAATTGGTGTCTATTATAAATATATAAGTTTAATTCATAGTTTAATCAAATTGAAGAAATTTTATAGTATTATATTATTGATTTTATTTTTTTAAATATAAAAGTAATTAAAATCTTAAAAGTAAAGATATTAAACAAGTAGATTTTTGTGTATGTAACTTTTATAAATTGTTTTTGAACACGGAAAGTTGCTTGCTCCACAGACACACACACATACCAAAGTTTGTCATGTGAATGTATACAATATATATATATATATATACAAATAATAAAGTTAGACAAGTTTAAGGATGGTATTGAAGGAAAAGGCAGATATTAAAGGGTTCTAAAAAGAGAAAGTACTTTCAAATACATGCTATGGAGGGCATGGGTTAAATTTGTAGTAGTTTGTATATTTTGGATTAGTGTTAGAAAAAGTGCACATGCTCCAAATTTCCATATTTTTCATATGATACCATATTATATGAAATACTCGACTTTACCACTCGAACTAATTAATATTATTGATATAATTTTGTATTAATTTTTCACTTAGTGACAAAAGGGGTATTTAATTGCGCATTAAGTAATACTTTGGTGTACAGTGAAAATAAATTACATTGCAGCTTATACTTTCCAAAAGTTAAAATGTAAGTATGGTGCAACAAATATAAAAAATTCTGAGTATATTATTTTATAGATGAAATTTCAATTTTTCTAATTTTTTCAAAAGTAAACTCCTTTAGAAAACCTTCCCAAAAAATCTGTCTTTTCCCCAAGATTTCTGTTTTTTTTTTTTTGTTTTTTTTTTTTTTTTCCGTAGTATTCACATCTTAAGTAAATACCATGGAAATTTAACTGGGTAAATAACCAAAATTAATAAATCCAGGTATTTATTAATTTACTTAAAAATTCAATAGTTATGTGTTTCTTATCAGTTTTAAGAAAGCTGTATGTATTTAACTCACTGAAATATTTACTTGTATTAACAGTAGTTGATTTGTTATTTACTAGTAAGAAAAACAAGTTATTGTTTTTCCTGTGTGTGAACGATATATAACTCTTTTCCAGATCTATATTTAACTGCTGTGTAAAGAATACTGAGTGTTAATAATTTGATTTGGCTGAATTTCTGTTATTCATTTTAATATATTAATCAGTTATTAATTAAAAAGAAACGAAAAGCCTAGTGCTTATATGATTTTGATAAGTGTAAAAAAATATATACGATATTTAAAAGGTTAAAAACACATTAAAAGCTGTAAGTAGCACTTTCGGTGGCGGCCACCACCTTCCTCAGCTCTGGTTTCAAAATGCCTTGCTCTCTTCCTCAGTATATCGTTCCATCCCGGATCGATTTGCGCATGTGTCATGTCATTTACAGCGCCATCTGTGGTTATAATCTGCAAAGCTTCCATGTTTAGGGCATAATAGTTATTTTTGTAATTGGAGAGTTTTTGGCTATTATTAAAGTTGATTTCTATGGGGCGTTCTTGGGCTATTTTAGAGAGGGTAGTACTGGGTTTATTGAATTTAATATCATTGTGGTGTTCCTTTTTATGGTCTTTAATTTTCCTTTTAGTCATACCTATGTAGCAGCCTGATTTATTTGAGTTATTGGCTGTAAAGTTTATTTTATAAATGCCAGAGGTTTCATCAGGGTCAATAGGGTCTTTATCGCTGCGAATGCGTTTGAAACTATTTTGATTAGGTTTTATTGGTATTTTAATGTTTTTCTTAGCAGCTTCATTTGTTATTTTTAGAGCAGCTCCCCTGCAGTAAGGAATGGCGTTGGTAAATTTCTGTCTCGGGTTTTGATAGTTGTTAATTTGTTCTAGCTTTTTGATTCTCTTTTTAAAAAGAGTTATTAAAAGAGTCTCTTTTTAAATAGAGTTACATATCTTTTAAAACAGGGTGTCTACCATCATGCAAAGGTCACGAAAGTCACGGAAAAGTCAAGAAATGGGAAAAAGGTCACGAAAGTCAAGAAAAGGTCCAGAATTGAAGCTCTAGGTCACGATTAGCGACTCACTTTCTTTCCATTTCATTCAAATTCTTTGTTTCTAATTTTTAGCCCTTGAGATAAACTATTTTATTTATATTTTTAACTTCATTAATTTGTATTTTGATTTCGCGAGTGATTTCCTGTGAGAAAGGAAGTGGTTTTGTTTATTCTCATATCAACTGTGTATATGTGGGAGAATTTGCCGAGAGTGTTCTCTTCTCCCTCTCGATAAGAGCTTTCAGTTCATAAACCTCATTAGAGAAACAGTCTGTTGAACAAAAGAGTAGTCATACCAATAAATTATTTCTTACTGTAAATGATGCTTATGAATACAAACATTTGTGTCAGTTTTGCGGCCGCTCCATCAGGGCCTGAATTTACCTTGACTGATGATGTAATTTTAATATTAGGGTTTCTTATTTGTTATGGTCAAGAAAAGGTAAAGCAAAAGTCAAGAAAAAGTCAAGAAATCAAGCTTACTTTATGTAGTAGACACCCTGTAAAAAGTTATATTACCAGGAGAGAATTGCTCGCATCACTGAATGTGTTGTTTAGAGGTAGTTGTGCCCTTCCTGAAGTTTACTGCTCAAGTTTGGATCCTCATGAGAAAGTGGACTTTTAAATATTGCTACCCCCTCTGCTAGCAGAAACCGCTGGCGACTGCCCAGGGGACTCAGAAAAACAAAATTAGCATACATGTACACTGCAAGATCTTCAGTGTTAGTTACCTTCCAGTTACCAATCCAACAGTGTAACCGCTAGGTACCACGGCAAGTTGGGAGGCTTGTACCTTTAACCACTTCTTTTAGGCACAATCAGCTATTTTGAAAAACTGGTGCTTATTAGGAGCTTTTAAATGAGATTGTATTTCGTCTTTCCGTCATTGTGTCATGCTTAGAAACAAGGAATTTTCACTTTATAGAAGTTAGAAGTATTGAAGTCGTAAATCCCATTTGGTCAGTGGTTAGGATACCTTCTCGCCCAGGGGACCCGGATTTGATTCCTGGGGGAGGAGAAGGGGTTACATGGTGCAGTGGTCAAGTTTTACGATAATTAGCTTTCATAAAATAACTTCATTTTTAGTTACAAATAAAACGTGCTTTATTGTGTGTACTAAAAATGAAAGAAAGTAAAAATACTATTTTTAAAAGTAGAAGCTTTTTATTCTGGAGTGCTATAAGGAATAAAATAAAAAAAAAATTTCTTGCAAAGATATGCTATAAATGAATGAAAACTTTTGAGAAAAATATAGATACAGTCGAACCTCGAATTAACGAATTGATTGAGACACACAATTCCGTTCGTTAAATCGAATATCAATTTTTGTAAAAATTATGGTATAAAAATATCAATGCAAGATAACCCTTAGATATTGATATGAAAAAAAGAATGATTATTGTTTACTGCAAACTTAAAAATTATAAGTTATATGTTAGGAGATCAACTTTAAAATTATCTAAATTCTTTAATGTTACTTGTTCTTAAAACTTAATACATACATACTTAATAGCACTTTGGAAAGAAATCCTTGGAAATGCTTTGTTTTTGTGGCTGTATTTTGAAGGCAACTAAAATTTCCAAAGCTTTTTGTCAATATTTATTTTGTATGTAAACAATTCAAAGTTTTAGTTTTATGTGCGAATTTTATTTAAGCGATTTTTGTTCGTTAAATCGAAGCTAAAAATTTGTTAAATCAAAGCATTTTATCACCCTTTTTGTTGGGACAGAAAAAATATTCGTTAAATCGAGGTTCGACTGTATTTCACTTTTGCAAGAGATGAATTTTTTTAAATGTTCAAAATATTTTAAAAAGCATTCAAGACCAATATTCAACGTGAGCTGTATTTGCATTGATTTAGTCATTAATATATGTATTGCAAAGGTTTCGAATGTATTTTAAAATAGTTTAAATTTTAAGAATTTCATTTCATGAAATATCTATGTTTTTCTTAAAAGTTTGCTTAGATTTGAAACTTTCATTCATTTATAGCATATCTTTGCAAGAATAGATTTTTATTTTATGTCTTAGGCGCTCCACAATAAAAAGCTTCTATTTTTTAAAAATTGTATTTTTACTTTTTTGTTTATTTGTCAGATTACTAGTGAGAAAACATTTCGTGAACTTAATTCAATCCATAATGTTTCAATTAATACTCAAAGGTAATCAGCACATCAAACGACTGTGTAAGGTTTTTTAATTTAATGTCTGCATGAGCATAAAGCATATTAATTGGTATGCAGTCTATATCACATTAATACTAAGATATGTAATATTTCAGATATAATACAAAGAAGGTATAATTTGTTTCCCTTTTATAATAAATTTTTAAATTCATTTATTGTTTTTAATGTAAAAACTATTATGAAATAATTTTCTAGTACTTAAAAAATAACTTAAAAGTATTATATTTACATAAATTTGCATTAGTAATGTTAAACCTGTAATGACCAAAATCGTTTATTAGTGTTTCATTTGTGCGACTGTTCATTTATATGATGTCAGTTTAGATTGCTCCCTTAAGACACATAAACAGTGCTTTACTGTACTTATAGTATTGGCCTAATTTTCATTACATAACTATTAAAATAATCTTGTATTGCAATTAGCTGAAATCTGGTAGCTGTACAGTTTACCAATTTATTTTTCTCTGCATTTCAGGTTAGATATAAGTGTCATCGTAATTTCCGTTCTAGGGCTATTAAAAATAAACCTTATCAAAAGTGTGATCAATGTCCAAGTCGCTTAGTGATCATAGTAAACAAGACCAGCAAGCATTTTCCTACATATCCGTAAGTATCATGGTTTTTTTTTTTGTGGAGGGGGGGAGATAAAATTTGAAGTTTCTCTTCAATTTTAGAACTAAAATCGCTATGAACAGTAGTTAATGATTTTGTAAGATAATGTGAAGATTGGATGTATTACTTATTTCATAATTTAAATTTTTTTAAAGTTTATTTAAATGAACTATTATTTAAAATTTGATGAAAATCATTTTGTTTAAATAAAACGGCATTAAAATGTAAACAAAGAAGAGACTTATAATATGTAAAATGCTCAATACCAGTAGTCCAAGTTCGGCATAATAAAGGGCATACCTATATATAGGCACACAAATCTATGTGTTTTACTCACTGTGCGATGTGTATCTGCTATCTTTCTGTTGACTGGAATATTTAATTGCACCTGAAAAATTAGAAAAGTCAATGAATTTCATTTTACTGAATGACAAGCAACTCTGTTTTTATTATATCTTTATTTATTCTTCATAACTTGCAATGAAAAAAAGAACAATTAATTGCAAATTATAAAATATCTAGAAAGGTGTGTGTTAAAATTAATGTAAAATCTAGATATTTCCTCTAATTAGTTTAATTTTTAGTTAATAAAAGCCTTTTAATCAGTATGCTTATCATTATTTTTGCATTGATAATGTTGGTACATTAAGTTATTACTAAAATCAAACAAATGCAGTTTAAAGGGTGGATATAATTATACTTCATATAAACAGCATTCTGAAACTGTGAGCAAATTGCCACCAATGTTGTCCTGTGGACTGTTCATGAGAAGCTTTCAAAGAAATTTTTCAAGTTTATTTCAAAAAATGTCCACTAGGTAACACTTTGCATGAAAAAAGAACAAATTTAACAATGGAATTATCTAAATAAAAATGTACAAACGATTTGTATATTTTTATATACAATACTGGAATATTTAATTGCACCTGACTGGAATATTTAATTGCACCTGAAAAATTAGAAAAGTCAATGAATTTCATTTTACTGAATGACAAGCAACTCTGTTTTTATTATATCTTTATTTATTCTTCATAACTTGCAATGGAAAAAAGAACAATTAATTGCAAATTATAAAATATCTAGAAAGGTGTGTGTTAAAATTAGAACAAATTTAACAATGGAATTATCTAAATAAAAATATACAAACGATTTGAACATTTATTTAAAAATATTTTAAACATTTAACTATTTTAGTAAATTTTTGTGCTGAATTCACTAGTTTTCCATGCAAAGTGCCAACCAATGGACATTTTTTTAAACTACACTTTAAAAAAAAACTTCCTTGAGTACATCTCATACAGTTCATATACATGAAATGGTGGCAATCTGATCACCCATTCCAATTAAAGAATGCTGTTTTTAGGACAAGTTTAATTAGAACCACCTTGTATATACTGTAATTGTCTCATCTTTCTCTAAATATTAAATTGATGTTTAGTCACTTATAAGAATTAGCATATTCTTTGCTGCTGCTGCCCATTGGCATAACTTAGGCTTTTCAGGCATTTTTAGAATAATCTTTAGCCTCCTACTTCTCTCCAGCCTCATGTTCTTGCAATAGAAAATCTATATTTTTTTAGAGTTGACTAACATTTCTACAGTGTATATTATTACAATACTGGAATATTTAATTGCACCTGAAAAATTAGAAAAGTCAATGAATTTCATTATACTGAATGACAAGCAACTCTGTTTTTATTATATCTTTATTTATTCTTCATAACTTGCAATGAAAAAAAGAACAATTAATTGCAAATTATAAAATATCTAGAAAGGTGTGTGTTAAAATTAATGTAAAATCTAGATATTTTCTCTAATTAGTTTAATTTTTAGTTAAATAAAAGCCCTTTTAAATTCATGTATGCTTATCATTATTTTTGCATTGATAATGTTGGTACATTAAGTTATTACTAAAATTAAACAAATACAGTTTAAAGGGTGGATATAATTATACCTCATATAAACAGCATTCTGAAACTGTGAGCAAATTGCCACCAATGTTGTCCTGTGGACTGTTCATGAGAAGCTTTCAAAGAAATTTTTCAAGTTTATTTTAAAAAATGTCCACTAGGTAACACTTTGCATGAAAAGAACAAATTTAACAATGGAATTATCTAAATAAAAATGTACAAACGATTTGTATATTTTTATATACAATACTGGAATATTTAATTGCACCTGAAAAATTAGAAAAGTCAATGAATTTCATTATACTGAATGACAAGCAACTCTGTTTTTATTATATCTTTATTTATTCTTCATAACTTGCAATGAAAAAAAAGAACAATTAATTGCAAATTATAAAATTTCTAGAAAGGTGTGTGTTAAAATTAATGTAAAATAGATATTTCCTCTAATTAGTTTAATTTTTAGTTAAATTAAAGCATGCTTATCATTATTTTTGCATTGATAATGTTGGTACATTAAGTTATTACTAAAATCAAACAAATGCAGTTTAAAGGGTGGATATAATTATACTTCATATAAACAGCATTCTGAAACTGTGAGCAAATTGCCACCAATGTTGTCCTGTGGACTGTTCATGAGAAGCTTTCAAAGAAATTTTTCAAGTTTATTTCAAAAAATGTCCACTAGGTAACACTTTGCATGAAAAAAGAACAAATTTAACAATGGAATTATCTAAATAAAAATGTACAAACGATTTGTATATTTTTATATACAATACTGGAATATTTAATTGCACCTGACTGGAATATTTAATTGCACCTGAAAAATTAGAAAAGTCAATGAATTTCATTTTACTGAATGACAAGCAACTCTGTTTTTATTATATCTTTATTTATTCTTCATAACTTGCAATGGAAAAAAGAACAATTAATTGCAAATTATAAAATATCTAGAAAGGTGTGTGTTAAAATTAGAACAAATTTAACAATGGAATTATCTAAATAAAAATATACAAACGATTTGAACATTTATTTAAAAATATTTTAAACATTTAACTATTTTTAGTAAATTTTTTGTGCTGAATTCACTAGTTTTCCATGCAAAGTGCCAACCAATGGACATTTTTTTAAACTACACTTTAAAAAAAAACTTCCTTGAGTACATCTCATGTACAGTTCATATACATGAAATGGTGGCAATCTGATCACCCATTCCAATTAAAGAATGCTGTTTTTAGGACAAGTTTAATTAGAACCACCTTGTATATACTGTAATTGTCTCATCTTTCTCTAAATTATTAAATTGATGTTTTAGTCACTTATAAGAATTAGCATATTCTTTGCTGCTGCTGCCCATTGGCATAACTTAGGCTTTTCAGGCATTTTTAGAATAATCTTTAGCCTCCTTCTTCCTCTCCCAGCCTCATGTTCTTGCAATAGAAAATCTATATTTTTTTAGAGTTGACTAATTTTTTTCCACAGTGAAAACTAAATCCACCTTATATTCTCACTTAATTATGCTAATGCTATTGCCACTACTGTAATGTAAAAATCAATTTTCTCATACTAAATGTGTGAGGCTTCTTAAATAATTGAGCTTAACTAAGATGATTTTTAAATATCAGTCGTTTTTTTACTGTGTGTGCGTGTATGATTCACTCTTGATTTTACTTGGAAGTTTTTGCAGGTCAGTTTCTTGTAACATTAGTTAATCAAAACACTTAAAGTTGCTTTAAGTTTACTCAGTAACTATACTTAAGAAGGTTCTCAAGTATGAAAGCATAAAATTGGATCTAATTAGTCTAAAAGAGGCTCAAACTTGGTAGCCTCTCTTAGACTAATTAGATCCAATTGATGATTAGGAAGAAATCATGTCCTTTTTGGAATAAATTGGTAAATTATATTGTGCAATCCCTGATATCTAATATTTCAGTTTTTATAATTTATTTCATTCATAATTTTTTTTTTTCTTGCTGATGAGTTAATATTAATGCTTAGTCAAAATTAAGCTGAGCATATGTTGAGTACTTGGTACATCTCTAATAGTAAGGAGATGTGAAAAACAAGCTAAGCCAAAAGTCAGAAATTGTGAAACTAAAATATCTGTAGCATCTGTGCAATTTTATAATTGTTTTATGTACTCTGCCCTATCTAGAAGTTGATTGCAAAGCTCTAAAATACCCTGCATGTAACTAAATTTATATATTTATTTTTTTTTCTAGAAACTCGGATGTTCACTTAGAAGAATTTCCTACTACCATTAGATTCCGCAACAGGCATAACCACTGTACTGACCCAAAGTTTGCACTAAAGTATAGTTCTCCTACTTCTGAAGTGAAGAGTACGTTCGTGAGATACTTTCTAGATGGGCTGACTCCTGCAAAAGCTTTTGAAAAATATGAAGCTTACTTAAAAGAAACCTACAAAGACGAATTTCCTAAAGTCATGAAAGATGGTTCACTGTACCCTAAAAGTAAATGGGTGTTTCAGCTTTTCGACACTTTCAAGAAATGCCAGCAAACTGCCGGCAAAGATGAGTGGCAGCTCCTGGTTGAGGCTGTTGGCGAATACAACCGTAAAATGAAAGGAAGATTTGCTGAATTCAGGGTTATCGACATCACCCACTTTTTTATAGTGGTTGTGACGCCTCTGATGAAGCGCGTTCTTGAAAACGTTAAGGACTCTTCTGAGGTTTTGTTTACAGACTCAGCTTTTGCCGATGACTATCGTAGTTTGAAGATAGTGTTGCTTTTCACAAACAGCTGTGGTAGAGATTTGCCTGTCGGATCCATAATTTCAACCGCTGACGCAGAAAGAAACTTAACCGCTGCACTTGAACTTTACAAGACTTTCTTAAACAGCGACTGTTTTGGGGGACGTGGGTTACTAGGTCCTAGGGTTATCATGACAGATTACAGCTTATCTGAAAGTGACAGCCTTGCTAAAGCTTTTCCAGATGCCACCATCCAGCGGTGCCCATTCCATGTCCTGCGAGCTGCTTGGAAGCACGTGATGACGACTCACAGGAACTTACCCCACGAACGACGCCTGGAACTATATTTAAGAATAAAAAGCATGGTGGACTCTAGATCTGAAGATGAACTCACTGCCAGTTATGCTGGTATCAAAACTAGCTCTGAAGCCTCAGAGTTTCCTAAGTTCATGTCCTATGTTGACGAGTTGTATGGCCAGAAGGATGAATGGGCCAAATGCCCGTCAGACACCCAAAGACAGTTCAATCTGAATGAGTCAGCTGTTCGCATCATAAAAGATAGTTCACTAAAAAGGCTAAAATCGTACTCTGCATATGAGTTATTTGATTTCATTATTTCTGATACTGAGAAGTTTTATGCTGCCAATTTATTGGCACTGGCATCTAATGGATGCCCATCAGAATGTCTAAATGATAAAATTTCTTTTGATGAATGGGAATCGGATGATTATTTTATCTCTGCAAAACTGAGTGATGGTAGTTATAAAGTACTTTATGGTAGGAACAAAACAGAGTACTTGTTGAATATGAATGTAGGTGCCTGCACTTGTACCTATGGCACAAATGGAGCTATCTGCAAACATCAAGTTACTGTCACCAATAAAATCAAGGAACAAGACCTGGAACCTGTACCTCTCGATCCTGAGCAAAGAGCTCTGCTGCGTTTCATTGCTGAAGGGGAAAAAGATTCGTCCAGTCAAAGTCTTGCCCTGAATGAAGACAGTGAACAAAAACTAGTGTCTGTGCCTTATAATTCTCGGCACAAAGCTGTGTTGCTTTTTCTTCCCGGAGGGACAAACAATGCAATGAATCAGAATTTTGTCTCCAGTCAGAACAGTGGACAGACACTGGTTTCTCTTCCACAAGATTCTCGGCAAAAAGCCGTCGTGCTTTTTCTTGATGTAGGAAAAAATAATGCATCGGACAATTCAGTTTCAACCAAATGTGCCTCTAACCAACAGCAGACTTTTAATAATGCATCAGGCGAAGATTTGGGTGCTGTTTCAGACTCTGAAATGGAGGAAGATGAAGTAAGTGAAATAAACCATACCGATAGTAATTTTTCAAGCAGTATTATAAAAACAGTACAAGTCGATGAAACAGCAGCAACAGAAGAATACAGTGGCTGTAATCAAGTTTTTGTATCCGATGAAAACAGTGAACAGCAACTGGCTTCTGAACTTAATGATTCTCCACAAAGAACTGTGATTCTTTACTATTTCACGAGGAAAAAAGATGCATTGAAACATTCTTGTTCGTCCCAATCTGCCTTGAACCATCATCAGACTTTGGATGATGTATTAGCTGAAGATTTCAGTGCTAACTCAGAACATGAAATGGTGAAAGACAATGAAGATGAAATAAAACATGCAAATATTGATTCTTCAAATAACAGAGTAGAACAAAAACAACTTGATAAAAAAGCAGTAATAGCAGAGTTCAATAACTGTATTCAAGTAATAGCTGACAAAGCAGAACACAATAGTGAAGTGTTTTGTGCAGTTGAAAAATTTGTGTCTGAGTTTAAGAGAATGCAGATGGGACATTCATCAAATCTAGCTCATTCATTGCAAGGTTTACTAAACTTTCAATAACTTAAATTAGTACAAATTTAAAGACATTAATATTTTTATACCAAAATTTTATCAGAGTTTGAAGAATTGTAAATAGAAAATTTTATTTTGTAATTAATAGATCTATATTTGAAATATAAAAGCGGCATTGGTGATGTTAATCCATCCTATCATTTTCATTTATAAATAAAACCATTTACTTTTTTATCTGTGTTCCTCCTCAAACCTGGATGATCTAATCTATTTAGTAATTGAGCTTCGCTCATTCAGATTGCATAATATTTAATGTAAAGAGTATAAGTCAAATTAATTAGTCCATTTAAATAATTTATAAGTATGAGTACTGTCTGTCTGCTAAAAGTACTCCCTTGAATGCTTCATCGGGCTACATATTTCGAGGGATTTCTTTCCATAGACAGACAGTGTGCAGAAATTCTGTGTACATGAATTTGGTTTTAATTTTAAAACCTTGGGAAATTGAAGCCTTTTAGCAAAATCAAAGTTTAAACTGTTATGTGCTAAGACTGGTTCAGGATGTGCCAGCTGCTCCAAATTGTGCCAAATCAATCTTGATGTGCTAATCTGCTACAAAAAGATCGTTCCTGAATATTTTTGCTCCAAATTCAGCAAAACTGCTACATTTTTAATCTTTCCATATACATTGAAAACATTTGTAAATCTCCCAAATTTTTATAGAAATCATCACACACTCTAAGCATTCTAATTTCAATCTTTCTTTATTGATCTTAAAAAACGAATATTTTTTCTTTGGCATCCCCTTATTTAAACCTCCAATGCCTTAAGAGTAAAAATTTACCCCTGTTTTAAATTTAATTTTATATAAATTGGTAATTTTTTGTTACCAAATTTTTTATAAGTCCCTGATGGAAGTTAACCCATTTGTGCTAAAATATTTTTGCGCCTTTCTTCAATTTTTGCTAATACCAGCAATAATAGATAAATTTCTGATGTCATCTTCTTGAACAAGGGATGATTTCTTTTAAAATCATTATTTATAAAAATTGAAAGGAAAACATCCTACTGGGTCATGTTAAAATATTTGTGGAGTTGAGGTTAAGGACTCGTGAATACAGGGTAGGAAAAATAATGTTTTCGACTGATAGCAAAATCCATCCCAAAACAGGGACGCTTGGCATAAATGGATTAATATAGTGTAGTAAATATTGTATTTTTGATTTAAAGTAGATATTTTGCATAGCAATGTATAAAATAACTGAATTTTTTATTTATTTCATAAGCTTTTGGCTCCCTCCCTCTTCACCCCCCCCCAAAAAAAAAACTGGTTTTTGTTATTAGCTAAGATTTTTTAAGAACCCCCTTAATTTTCATTTTTTAGATTGGCATTCTTTGATGAACTTTCCCTTTCCCTCCAAAAATAAATTTTGTATTTCAAAATTGACATTCTTGTGCTACAAAAGTGACTTTTTGTGCTCCAAATTGCTCCAGAAATCTGTTTTTCTTGCTCCAAAAATGTCTTTTTTCTTGCTCCACAAATTGCTTCAAGATTTAATTTCAGCTGGCACATCCCTGCTGGTTGTAAATGAACATTTTGAACTGATTAATCAATGATCTTTGATCAGTTAACCCCTAACAGATTTATTTGATGAAATTCTTACGTTTGGAGCAGATATCATAGCTAGATCTAGCGACAAAAGTGGCTAAATTGACAATCCTGACTTAAAGAAACACCATCCTACAACAGTTAAAACTGTAAAAATGTCACGAACAAGAATGTGCATGATTAACTCTGTCCTAGTTTGAATGATGAACCATGAAAATTACTTGCCATCCATTACTTAACCTCTTACAGGCCAATGTTCCTAATTGGGAACATCAATTTTAAAATTTATTGAAAAATTAAATTTTATCAATACTGACTTGAAAAAGTTAGCAGGATGACTTGATTTTTTGAAATAGAATTTGCATTTCAATCATTAGTGGGAAACTGGATAAAAAATCATAAAAATAGCCATTTTCATAGTTTTTTACAGAGCTATCTTGATACAACCCTGTCCCCCTTAATTCATATCTTTACTTAAATTTAAACTGCAGTATAGTCAGAAATGACCAATGTTCTCAATTGGGAACATGGTGAAAACTGGGTGGGGGGTGGTACAATTCCCCCTCCCCCATTTAAATGACTAATATCCTTTAACTAAAGCATTAGAAGGCAAAATATGAAAAAAAAAAAAAAAAAACTAATTTGAAATACACCTGGTTCTGAATGCGATCTGTAAAAGGTTAAGTAAAGCAAGTGCATGACACAATACAGTAGACAAGTACACCCAAGAGGTTAATATTTTTTAATAATCATGCTAAAATGTTAATTCAAATATTTTCATAAATTATTGTCATTCATTTACAAAAAAATAACTTAATTGTTATAACATATATTTCAGTGTAAAGTTTAACTATGTGTTAAAAAAAAATCATGTGATTTTGGTACATAAATACAAGTAAATTCTGTCACTAGTATATATGAGTATTCTAAGCACTTGAGAAATTTTGGGATGCCTCTTTACACTGTTCTGTATACTGAAGTAAACAGTAAACTTGTCAATTAAGAAACTTTTAGAAAAAATTCTTAAAAATCAATAATTTTGCAGAATGTGTCTTTAAAAATTTTTGCTGTGCAATTCCATATTTAAAAACTTTTAAAGTGCTTTTTATGAAACTTATCATTGCTAAGTCTGTAAGTTGTTCTTCAGACATAGTTGAGCATAAATAGTTGTCATTTGCATGAACATTTATATATACTTTCATATATATAACTTTTTAAAATAAATACTAAATATCTGTAATTATTTTTAGAGTGTTTCTTTTTTCAATTTTATAATGCATGATTTATATATTTCACATTTAGATAAAAATCTGCTTTTCTAATCAACACAAAATACAATGAAACAAAATAACTTTGTATAAAACAGTACTTGAAATAACTTGCAATAACTGAGCAATGCCATGAAAGTTTTAAAATGCTGATAAAATGGTCAACTGTTGAGATCAACTTTGCCTTCAAGATTTGAGACTTGTTGTACAACAAAAAATAATAAATCGTTTTTTTTTAATTTAAGGTTAAATTTATATTAAAAAAGGGGGGGAATCAGCCATTTCAAAATCTTTGTTTAACTTCAATGGCTAACAAAAGTATTTTGGTAAAATTTTAGTCGGCATTTTTCTTGTGATTCCATGAAAATACTGTGTTTTTAAAATGTTTTCATTCAGCTTATCCAAATTTTAGTATGAACCATCGATATTTTTAGTAATATGGAAATAATGGTTTGCCAAAACTTTTGTTCCTCAGCTCAAAAAAGCAGAGTTGGTTTTTTTCGGGCGGTTTGGTTTTCTACTCTACATTCATAACTTTTACTACAGACACAAAAATGATTATACATATGGAACCTCTTATCTGGAAACCAGTTATCCAGAATCATTTTTCAATCAATTAAATTCCTATTTTTTTCCAAAAGAAAAGCAAAAAATGAGTTTTTTTTATATTTCTTATGTTCTTGTTTTTTGGGTACTACAGCTAGAATTTATAAAGTAAGCAATCTGGTAAGGTATTTTATTTATTTTTTTAGCGTGTGACTAAGTTTTCAAGAAGTTATCATATATTTACTACTTCCTCTCTAAATGATTATTATTTATCTTGATCATATTAGAGTTTTTTAATATTATTTTTCTAGTATATTAACAATTAAGGTTACTCTTTATTTTTGATTAGAATTAAACATTTATGCTACCAATCAAATCAGTAGATGTCATGTTAATTCCCAACCAGTTATCCAGAATACACCCGGTCCCAACCATTCCAGATAACAGGTTCTATACTGTAATAATGATTGTTTGAGATTATAATAATAACTGTCATTATCAAACCAAGGTCTGAATTTTCATGACATTAGGCTTTTAGTATAATTTTGCACTTTTAGATCATTTCATCAAGGAACTTTTAGGATAAATCTAATATATTTCAGAGTTGGCAAATTTTGGCCACAAAAAAAAAAAAACCACAGAAATAACCTGGTAAAATCCATCCCAGCACTAATAGTTTTTTGCCATCACACAGTGCAAAATAGGATTCACTGTCTTTTCTCTCTCTCTCTCTTTTTTTTTTTTTTTTTCCCGGGGTAAATTAAAATATAAAATTTTTAGTTAAATCATATTTAAATGGTAGTGCTATAACTAATTTATGTTATATTTGAGCACTAAGTTTAAATAAGCATAATATATGCATTATAATAATGCATATATTGTATAACTAGCTGAAGTACCCGTCCTCGACGGGTTAGTGAATGAAAATTTCCAAAAAGCAAGAACTTTCGTCAGCATTGTAGGAGTACACAGAATGGATGTAGTATGTTGCCAAAGTAAAGAAAGCGAAGTTATAATTTTCATGTATTGTTAAAATATTACAGGTTAGAGAGTAACTAAGTAATATCATTTCATTCGCTTTAGTCGTAATTATGTGATGCGCGAACGAATATTTACGCATATTGAAATAATTTTCGCAAAATCTCAAAATTTAATCAACATTTTTGAAAAATTGGAAGCCTAGAATTTAAGTTGAGTGACAACGTATCATGTCACCCAAATTCGTTTCATTCCCTGCAGTCTTTATTTCGTGATGCCGGAACAAATTTTCAGCATTTTAAAACGATTTTCGAAAAATCTCAAAATGTAAGCAAAATATTTTTAAAATTCAACGCCTATAAATTAAGATTACCAACTACCTATCATATCACTCAATTTCGTATCATTCGTATTAGTCGTTATTACGTGATGTTTGAAGAAATATAAACGTATTTTGAGAGAATTTTCACAAAATCTCAAAATCTAATGAAAATGTTAAAAAAATTGGACTCCTATAATTTATGTTGAGCAACCATCTATCGTGTGACCAAATTTCATATCATTCGCTTTAGTCGTTATTACGTAATACGGGAACAAAGATTCACTGAGTTTTAAACGATTTTCACAAAATCTCAAAATCTGATGGATTTTTTTTAATTAGATGTTTATAGTTTAAGGTGAGTGACCACCTATCATTTCACCAAATATTATTTTTTCACCTTTGCAGTTATTACGTGATGTGCGAACACAAATTTACGCAGTTTGAAATGATTTTCGCAAAATTTCAAAATCTAATCAAGATTTTTTTTTAATTCGACGCCTATGTTTTAAGTTGAGTGACCACCTATCATGTCACTCAATTCCATATCATTCGCTTCAGTCATTTTTGCGTGATGCTTGAACACAAATTTACGCAGTTTGAAACGATTTTCGCAAAATCTCAAAATCCAATCAGAATTTTTTAAAAATTGGATGCCTATGTTTTAAGTTGAGTGACCACCTATCATGACACCCAATTTCATATCATTCGCTTTAGTCGTTTTTGCGTGATGCTTGAACACAAATTTACGCAGTTTGAAACGATTTTCGCAAAATCTGAAAATCTAATCAAGATTTTTTAAAAATTCGACGCCTATGTTTTAAGTTGAGTGACCAACTATCATGACACCAAATTTCATATCATTCGCTTCAGTCGTTTTTACGTGATGCTTAAACAAAAAAAGCGTCACGGACAGAATGACAGACAGACAAACTTTTTTTTGAGGGTCGCATCGGATTCCCGGGTGCTTGAAACGGATAGAAATCGCAAAATTTTTGAATTCCAAGAAATGTACAGACAAAAGTCTAATTTTATTTATATAGATAATAGGGATATGAATTTTTTTGAAATACTTAATTTTGTCAAAATTAGAAATGAAACTATGCACAATTTTGTACTAAATAAGCTATTCATTTTGTTTATATATAGTTGGCAATAATAATCACAGAGTATAGGGATTGTGTAGGCTTGTAAATGAATGTAATGGTCATGGATGATTTAGAAATGCTGAAAACGTTTTATTATATTAAAAAGAAAAAATTCTGTTACATTTCAACCAACTTTGTAATATCTACTTTACAATCAAATTTTGATGTTTTAGCATTGTATAGCATAGCAGTAAACTAGTTTAGAAAATGTATTTGTCGACAGTTTATTTTAAATTTTAGTTAGGATAAAAGAAAAGTTTGAAAAGAATCTTTCATTAGCAGCACTACTTGCTGACATATTTGAAATGTGCAGCTAGCGAGGAGAATTAGAAATTTGTCAAGCTTTTGAAACACTTAGCCACCAATTATAGGCACTGACCATTCTGATGCATAATCATTGAAAGGGAGCCAAGTATTTTCCTTTGAAAGGATGACACTATTTTGGCTGCCTGACACTACTCAGGGCAGAAAAAATCTTGGGGAGGTTCCAAAAGTTTTGGAGGGGTTCCGAGCGGTGGAAAAGGCAGAACTTTTCACAAAAAGATATCATTATTCAAGGTTCGCACTCATTTCTTGATATAAAAAATAAGGCCCTTTTTAAGGCTATTTTTAAAAATTTCAAGGTAAACAATCAAATACATTCCAATGCAATTATTTTGTACATCTCCTTAATAATACTGCATTTAATGTTTTTTAAAGTATTAACACCTTCCTTCTCATTTCTGTGATATTTCAGGGTTGGAGAGTTCAAAAGTTATGCACTAGAAAGATTAGAACATTTCAATTCTTATGCATGGAATTTTTTTTTTTTATATCAAAATGTCTAAAATCTTAGAATAAATGCATATATTGTACATACACTTATTTTTTTTAATAAAAGGTAATTTTATGACCGTTTCCTTGAAAATATGATCTTTAAGGTGTTAAAGTGTATTTGAGTTTAAAACAATCATTGTGTTTTAATCAGTTATAATTATATTATGTTATATATTTATCTCATATCACTCCTTTTCTTGTCTCTGACCATATTTTCCCACCCACCCCAACTCTGGCGAAAGGTAAACAAATCATGGAACTAGGCCCGGACTGGCTGCTTTGGGAGTCCTAGGCTAGAGACTGAAAATAAGGCCCTTACTAGGGAATTCAGAGGGAACAGCATATGTAATATTTGAAAATTATGCTTACGTGCCTAAAAATCACATTGAACTATTTTAAAGCTGTTGGGGTCACTGACTCTTAGGGGGCCCTCTGAGTCCTCCTGTGCCACTGTGTAAAGGCATAAGATTACTGAGAAATAAATAATTAAATTACTGTGATCTATATCAAATGACTCAAATTATAAAGTAGTATAATCATTTTGGGGGGGTCCTTGTCAGGCCCCCATGAGCTGGGGGGCCCTCAGCAATCACAGACTATCAACCTGGCCAGTTCGGGCCTGCATGGACGACCCGCTGTAAACAGTTGCGTAGCCATAAATTTTTCATGGGGGGGTACAACTACTGTAACTCCCATATATGTATATGTGTGTTTGATAAGGGAGTGAAGAATATACATTTTTTATGGCAAAAAATACCTCATGAGGGTTGTGACCCCCTATTGCCCTCCTTTGCTATGCCACTGGCTGTAAAAAAAGAAATGAACAGGGGACTTGTCAGCGTACAGAGGTTACTGGGAATTGGACGTGGCTAGGTTTCTCTCCTTCTACCTGTTGTGTTCTAATAGTCATTTATCACTAATACCTACACACGTCATAAACTAATTATTTTTTATTTCAATTGCAGTAAGAACCACTGAACGCAAATCATTGGGCGTATATATAAATATATACAGTAGATAAAAACTTAATAATTATAGATTAATTAAAAATCTGTGTTTTTATGATTATTTTATTAAAAAAACAGGTTTGTTCTATTAGTCATTTATCCCTAATACCTACACACGTCATAAACTAATTATTTTTTATTTCAACTGCAGTAAGAACCACTGGACACGACGCAAATCATTGGGCATCTATACAGTAGATAAAAACTTAAAATAATTATAGATTAATTAAAAATCCAGGTTTCTATCACAGGGGGTTTAATTTATTTGTAAATATTTTCTGAGGTTCTAATTATTTAGTAACTATCTTCTCGAGGAATTGATAATTTGTGTAAAATACTATCATCAAATTCACTGGAACTCATACTACCTAATGCAGCGATTTAAAATAAATCCTCATGTTTGTTTATTTCTGACAGATTCCCATTTCAAGTGCAGGAGTGACCTTGCGAATGAAAAACTATATGAAAAAATGAACAACGTCAGTTGTCTTGATAACACTGCTACGTCACGCCACACCCATTTCCACCTCCGCAGGACGAAATAGGGGAATGATCGCTATGTTCATGTGCGGAATATGCAGTCCAGAGAGAATTTTAACCTGTGATCTTTTCAGAAAAAAAAAAATCATATAAAAAAAAATCCAATAAACATTTCTGCATGGTTCAAAATTTAAAAGAGGGAGAAATAAATGTTTAATCAGCGGTAAAAAGATGGAAAATTTTTGCCCATTAGGTTTTTCAATGCGACAGTTTAAAAATAGCATATTTTTAAAAGCAGTACAACAAGCATTGCTAGTTGAGAATGCTTGTTTAATTTCGAGAATGATACTAAAAATTTGACACAAATTAATTTAAAACACAACAGTTTATTTAACTATATTGAAATTCAACAATTAAAATACAATTTTACTAGCAATCGAGTAAGTGGTTCCCAGGAACCCGAACATTTTCATTCAAAACCATGCAACAACTGAACTATTTATACAATATACAAGCAGTCTAGGTTTGTAGTTAGGTGATGCAAAACTCCCCAGCTTTCCAAAACATATGAGATGGCCGAAAGCTTGCCAACAATGCTTTTATACAAAGACCATAAACATGAGGTTTTTCTTCTATATGCATACTAAGGTGTCTTCAACAGGGTGTCTACTAAATTTCTGAAAAGTCGATTTCCTGACTTTTGGGAGCTTTCTTGAAAACATTTCTTGACCATAGGTGCAGTTTGGGAAATCCCTCGACAGTATAACCCCCTTTTTATATTGTAATATTTTTCTACAACTTACTTGAAATAAATTTTCAACTGTAATATAATTATTGATGTACTTAAGTTAGATAGAAAAAAAATTAGTGATGCAACTGATATCAATTTGGCCGGATACCAAATATCCTGCCGAACTTTTAGCTGGATATCCAGCAGCAGTATGTTTTCTTCTTTTTTGTTTTATTTTCACTAATTTTCTGAGATCATTGAGCTATTACTTTTTTCTTTACATTTTCTCATTAGTTTCAAATAATTCAATTAAAAAATCAGAAATCCTTTTGGGATCGTTTCCATGAATTGAGTACCAGTTTTACTGCAATTAAAGTCATACAAATAACAATATCATGGATGTTCTTCCTCGAGAGTTAGATAAATATCTTAAAAGATCAGTTCTTGAAAGAAAGACATCTATCTTCATTCAACTGTTGGAAAATCAATGTAACAAATTTCCTTACTTTATCAAAATTAGGAGGGGGGACATTTTCTCACCAGCCAGCAGTACAACAGCAAGTACACTATTCTCATAAAAAGGGTCAATTTATGGTGCAAAAAAAGGTAGGAAAATTCTTACAAAGATTGAAAAACAGTGTTTTTGTACAATGATTTCTTCCAGAACTAATTTACTCCAATCTTAAAAAAAAGATAGAAGTATAATTTTTCCCCCTTTTTCTATACATAACAATGCACTGCCCTCCAAAAGTTAAGGTACAACCTGTTTTTTGTGAATAATATGGAAACGAATGAACATAGAAGCAAAAAATTTGGACTAACTGAGCACTAAATAGTTCTTTATTGAGTACAACATAGAAATTTACATAAATTCAACACAAACATGGTGTAAAAGCAAAAGAACACTTTTGGTAGAAAAGTTCACTTTTGGAGAAAACAGTTTATCAAAGCTTTTTGTGGAAACATGTGGTGGAAACATTACAAAAATGAGTTCTAATAAGGAATGTGTCCACCCCTAACTGCAGTGCACTGGCAGCATCGATTCTCCATGCTGCTAATTAAGTTGTCGGACACCTCAATAGGGAGGGAAGACCACACACAGATTAGTCCTTGTTCCAGCTCATGCAACAATCTTGGAAGAGGACTTGAAGCAGCCACTTGTCTGCCAAGGTAGTCCCAAATATGTTCTATTGGATTCAGCTGGCCATTCTATTCACTCCAAACCTTGACTCTCAAGATAATCCTCAACAAGCACAGCTCGGTGAGGTCGGGCATTATCATCCACCAGAATGAAATCATTGCCAATAGCAGCAGCATATGGCCGAACATAGGCATCCAGGATCTCGTTACAATATCTCACACCAGTCAAATTTCCTCCATGGAACACATGCAAGTCAGTGTGACCCAGTGGCGGCTCGTGGGATACAGCAAGTACAGCCGGGCTGCACTTGAAATCATCAGCACATACTTTAAAATAATTTATTCTACTAATTTTCATAAATTCAGATTAGAATTATGGAATTCGTATGGTAAATTAAAAAAATCTCAAAAAAAAAAAAAAAAACAATAAAACCGTATTGTGGCCAGATCGCTCATTCAGAAAAAAAGCACTTTAATCTTCCCGCAATTCAATTGGGAAAATCTTTGGTTCAGCCCAGAGCGCTGATAAGAAAATTGGCAGCACCGTTGCCATGACAACGGTTACGTAAGCATTTCCTCCGGCATAGGCTATAATGGGGGTACGCAGCTAAGACTCAGCTCATTCAAGATTTTGAAAGGTCGGCAGCACCTGTGAATTCGACTCTCTGATTGGCTCGAGAAGTGAGGGAGGGAGTAAGGAGAATATTTGTTTGGCAAACTCTCGACTTTATATTGCTGAATTTATCAAGAAGGTAAGCCTGAATAGACGCTTAGGAATGGACAATTACCCATCAAAGCAGTATTGTTTTTAAGTAAGCAAGAACTGGCATTTAGAGGACATGGCGAGCGAAAAAGTTCTTTAAACATAGGAAATTTTAAAGAGCTTTTAAAATTATTGATATCTGAATTAAAACAATGCCTTTTTATGAGGGCATCACTGACCGATTCGCAAGTTTAAAAGAAAGGAGGATTGATTTGACTTATAAAAAATAAGTAAGTTTTCTTTTTTTTTTTTTTTCTTCTCAAGTTATCGTTACAAAAGAAAATTCTAAGGAAACTTCGAATCAGACACGGATTAATGCAATTTTGAGGATAAGAGCGGCTGGTTGAAATTTATGTCCATTTTATGGAAAAGTAAAATAGGATCATTTTTTATGTAATTTCTTTTTTTTTTCCTCGGTGAGGGCTTAATCCGCCAGCTTTCGAATTCAATAACAAAGATTTTCCATTCCTGTCCGGAGGAGGGGGGGGAGGCTCATATGCTTCCGGCTGCACTAACAGTTTTGACCACGGGCTGCCACTGGTGTGACCCCCGAGAGAGATTCCTGCCCACACCATGATTCCACCAACCCCAAAACTGTGTCTTTCAACAAAGTTTGGTTGGTTGTATCTGGTGTCTTGTTCTCTCCAGAGCAGTACATGCCCTGAATCGCACTGCAATGTAAACCGGGACTCGTCAGTGAAGAGTACAGAAGCCCATTGTTGTCTAATCCAGGAGACATGTGCCCTTGCCCAACGTAAACGAGCACTTCTGTGCCATCCATTCAAGGGGACACACACAAATGGTCATCTTGCATACATACCTATAATAACCCGTAAGCACGCGCGCTGGGGTAAATCTCACCCCAGCAACATTTTTTCTTTGTAAAATGGGATAAATTTTTTTAGAACAAGTTTGCTCCGTCTTCTACCTTTCAAGCTCAAGGTCTAGTTCGAGTGGGTGAAGGTGAAGGAATCTGGTTTCTTTGTTATCCAGAAGGGAAGAAAATTCCACTTTGGGATTAAATACTCCCGCACGACTAACAACGTTTCATTACGTTGTTAACGTAAACTAAGAATAAACTAAATGTAAATTAACTATAAATTGACATTACACTACTAGTATGTATTGACAAAAGGCTATTAAAATAAAATAATATCATATTAATAAAGTAATTAGTGTTTTTAGGTATAAAGCATATCATATGAATTTTTCTTCTCAGAAAGCATGATATTTAAAAGAACTGCTAGAAATTCTGTAAGTTAATTTGAAAAGCATGATTTCTTCCCATGAAACGTAATAGAACTGATGTATTTTATGTTATAAGTCCACCAATTTGTTTTTCAAACGTTTTTAGTCAAAATATAAAGAAGGCAAAATGGGCTAAGATTTACCCCATGCGAGTGCTTAAGTTATAAAAGTAGGCGCGCCTGCTTACGGGTTATGAAGGCTTCTTCGTCATGCAGTGGCTGAGATCCTTCTTCCGATGCGACAAAATGATCTGCAACGAGCTGAGGTACAGTAGTGGTTCTCCTTCTTCGGGCCAAAAGTGCTAGATAACGGTCTTCTGCAGGTGTTGGAACTGATGGTCGGCCTGTAATAGGTCTTCTAGACACTGAATCTGTGGTTTGAAATTGATTCCATAGTCGTTGGACCACACTACGAGACACATTGAGACGTCTAGCAGCATCAGCTTGTGACAACCCCATTCCATCAAGCCAGTACTCGCTCTCCACCGTAAAGAATCAGGTAAGCGATTTCTCCTGAACATTATTAGACTAATCTGAACGAAATTAACGACAAAACCATAGGTGCCAAGTATTACGGAATATAATTAAACGCTTTTTGTGAACTTAATACTTGATAGAAAAGAGGCCCCGCTCTTGCGCTTCGCCTGGGGCCCTGCACGCCCCTTGGGCCGGCCCTGACCCTATTTCCATCCATCCACCATAAAGAATCAGGTAAGCGATTTCTCCTGAACATTATTAGACTGTCTTGCATGAAATTAACGACAAAACTTACAATCAACAAGCACACACAAAAATTACAGCCGACGATACAAAAGTTCAGTTTTTGCACATTTTCTCCCACTCTTATATAAGTATCCATTTCTTGAAAGTAAAAGTGGTGACTATCATTTTTGCATATGTTTCGGTAAAATTCGTTACTATTATGCAACTAAACTACAAATTTTCTTGTTGCTGCCTTTTTTTATGGTCGTCTTCGAAAAAACAGGTTGTACCTTAACTTTTGGAATCCAGTGTACATTCTAAAAATATCAAAAACAAAATATTTTCACAAAACTTTCTTTTTTGCATTTTTTAGAAATTATTCATTTATGTTTATTTATGTTATTTCTCTGTATATAATTTTAGGACGGATATTTGTAATATCCGTGTACAGCAGTGATGCTACAGCGGCTTAGGCCTTTCGTATCACTTTTTGTATCAGAAAAAATCGACTTTTGTATCAGTTTTGCAGGCTTTCGTATCAGGAAAAATCTAATTTTGTATCAGTTTTACAGACTTTCGTATCAGGAAAAAATCTAATTTCGTATCAATTTTACAGATTTTCGTATCACAAAACTACTTTAGTATCAGTTTTGCAGACTTTTGCATCAAAATTCTGCTTTTGCATCAGTTTTACAAATTTTTGTGCTTAAAAAGAAAACTCTATACTTATCAATTTTGCAAGCTTTTGTATCGCTTACATATTATGTATAATGCCCCCTCTTACCACCCCTCAAAAAAGGTAAAAAGAAAAATATTGTTATCAGTAAAGCTGATTATTATATATATATATATATATATATATATATATATTTATTTAAGTGGACAATTTCAAATCGGTTATACTGGTGTTTAAATTTGTTTGATTATTGGGCTGTATTTTAAAGTATTGACATTAGCATTATACTACCATATTTTTTTTAACAAACAATTACATGCCAGGAGCTATGTACAAGTAATTTAACAAATAACTTAGTAATATTATATTTTAAGAAAATATTTTTCAGGCTACAGCTTTTCAAAAAGGTTTTTTTTTTTTTTTTTTGTGAAGGCAGCAATTTTCAAAGAAAGTAAAATCCTTTGTCCATCCATAATACTGAAAAATCAAATGTCCGGAATATTGGCGAACCCAGGGGGGCGGGGGGGGGGGGGGGTGCACTCCCAAAATCTGACACTCGGGAATCTTTAGTTTATGCTAGCATTATAGTTATTTATAAATTTATGTAACTAAAAATTGTAATTAAAATGATTATTGTATCATAAGTATAATCTAATTAGGATTAATAAACATTTTGTTTAATTTACCTATTATTGTGATGATAACCGACCCCCATACCCGGGGGGGGGGGGGGGGGAAGGAAAAAGAAAGAAAGAAACTGTTGCTTGAGCCTTTGTCTCGGAATCGCTAAGTCAGAACGATTCCCCTCTCCCTTGTCACGTGTCACGTGATGCTACGCATACTCCCGTGCGCCCGCGTGAGGGTGTGAGCTAGACAATCCGTTGGTCCATACATTCCCAAGCGCTTGCAAATAAATAAAATTAAATGAGTTTTTTAACAAATAGAAACAAAATAAGTACTTTCTATGAACTCTACATTCGAAATTAGCAAATGGTGAAGTCCTTAAAAAAATTCTATTCAATATCATAATCTAGTCTTCCGAGTTAGAATGATTTTAACATATTAAATGTTAATACTGAATTTTAATAATAACTTTATAAAATAAGTTTAAAGTCTAGGTTTTTTTGATGCGATAGTTAAATACGATTTAAAATGTCATGCGTCGAAAATCCGCCAACCATGCCTCTAACCAACGCCACACTGAATGCATATGAAGAATTTAAAATTTTGAAAAGCAAAAATATTTCTTAACTGTGCAATTTTTTGTTTCCTTCGAAGGCTCTGAACGCGAGTCATAACGAACACAGTGATGGCGTTGTAGGTTTGCTATCACTAGGTTAATTTAAGTTTATGGAATTGCCGGTTTTAAAAAAGCTGTTAAACTCTTTCCTTAGTTAACGGCGTAAGCGACCAAAAAAAAAAAAAAAAACTACTTTCACTGAGCTTTCTGTATATTCATGTGTTGAACTTAAAGAAAAAAAAAATGCATTAGTTTGCGCGTTTTGTTCATTGTTTGGATCATTTTTTTTTCTTTCAGTTGATTAACTGTAAAAAGTCTTTTCATGGTAGCAACTGGGTTTTTCTGCCAATCGAGGGCGCCGTGGCAAGAGCTGCAAATTCTTGACTTGCTTTAAAATGTAAAATAATATAAAACTTAGTAAAATAACACCTATTTTTACTGCCATACAGCTGTTTCGAGCAAAAACTTTTTGCCCTTCCTCAGTGACAATAGTTAGGATTACCACTGAGGAAAGGGCAAAAAGTTTTGTTGTTGTTGTAGGATTAAGGCCAATTATCTACACGAGGGATCTAGGCCTGGGTGGGGTGCCCTCCGTTGTAGTCTTTCTAAGGGGTCCTAACCTATTTTGAGGCTGTTTTGGAGAAAACCACGGAAAACTCCGAACGGTTTGGTCGGCAGACGCGACCTGGCACTAACCAGGTGCCTGGTTTCGAACCAGGCACCTTCCATCTCCCAGTTCAGTGCTCAATGCACTCTGCCACTGGTGGGGCGCAAAATTTTTTGCTCGAACAGCTGTATGGCGTCTAAGTAAACTTTATGGTGTTATTTTATAATTAAAAAAAAATATTTTATGTTTTAAACACCCGTTGTTTTGAGTGATTTTATTGGTTTAAAATAGTTCATTTAATGATTTTACTTTTTTTTCTTATTAGAGCTTTCATTTACTTTCCGTTTTGCGTATAGTGGATTATTTTTTGAGGTTATTCAAAATACAAACAGAAAAAAAATTATTTCTTTCTTGGTTTTAAAAAGGAGAAATTTATTTTAAAAACCATTCATTTAAAGCGTTCTTTTGAACCTTGAAAAAAACTGCTAATTTAACTATTACATATATTATCTAGCCGCCTCCCCCCTCCCCCAATTTCTTTTGCGCACTACCCTTATTGTCGCACAAAAAATGCTTAATAAGGAAAAAAAAAAAAAAAAAAAAGGTTTAAAAGCATATATAGCGTTTAGAGCTATTCAGAAATACAGGAGTGTTTAGATACATTAGTGATTTTATTTTTGTTGTTTGATTTATATCAGCTCTAAACTATGTTTACTTTAACCTATGGGATAAGTTTTCTCTGTTTATTCTTTTGATGGAACATCTGCCTCATTCTGAAAGCATATCGTTTACCAAACAGGGTAAAGAGGCAGGATGTTTTGACGGCCTTTGATAAGTTATTTACGAGAATCTATTAAATAAAGTGCTTTGTAGAGGAAAAATTTTCTAAAACCATTGTCTTTTTTTTTTGTTAATTGTTTTACTATTATTAATTCTATCCTTGATTTTAAAGTGATGAAATATATTGTTTGGATTTGTTGATTTTGGGGGAGATCAGTTTGGAACTGTACGCACTTTCTGATATGAAAAATCGAACAGTGTTCTGGTGAAAACGGGAAAGTGATACATTAGTATGTATTTTTTGGTTTTATTTACTTTTTTGGACCTTGGGACAGCACGGATTTGGAGCAGAATTTGTTTAAAATTATACTTTTTGTATCAGGAAATACCAAGAAATTCTTTTGGCGCAGAAACCTTCAAAAATAAGCTTTTTGTATCAGGATGTATCAAGAGATTCCATTTGGCGCAGTTTGGCGCAGCCGTAGCATCCCTGGTGTACAGCCAATTATCCGGCATATTGGCCAGATGAAGTATGTTTGCCTGATATCCATTGCTTTCCTAAAAAAAATTACTACGAGTTTCAAGCAAGATACTGTAGTTAGTTCAGATTTCACTAATAGTGACCAATACTACTTGTGTTACAGGCGGTACTTATGTGATGTATCTAAATGTCAATATTAAGTGCAGACGCGGAATTTCAAACATAAGCTTTTATCTTTCGGTCTACTACACATCCAGTCTGCAAGAATAAAGAGCAGTACTAGTGAAAATTTCTGTATTTTATTACTGGTCATAGACAGATAGCTGTTTGGCTCTTATGTCAGAAAAAACACCTTACTGCAGAATGTGAAACAGGTGGGAGCATCACTAACATTATGAATCATTCATTCAATTTAATCATCATTATCAGCATTTTTCACTCTCTGGACTCTGAAGAGATTAAAAAACAAACTGTTAAGACATTTTTAGACGAAGGGAAATTTGGTACAGATTTAGTATTAGTCCTTTTTGGCACTCTTTCATTCTGGCGACTTTTTCTTGGCACAATAAAGGAAGCTTTTATGATAACCCCGGCATTTGAGGATCGGAAGTTAAAACATGGTAATCCTAAAGCCAGTTTTTTATTTCCGAAAATGGCTACTCGATGATGATGACAGCGGGCTTTATGATTTTATTTTAGTGGCTTTAAATTAAATTAAATTGCATTATTCAAATATTTTTTAAATTTAAAATGGATGTTTAGGTTTATACTGGCTGTTTATTTGCAGTTTTGTATCAATTAACATTCTTTCGATAGTACTTTTTAGGTTAATATTTTCATTTTCCATTGTTTATTTGTTAAGGGTAGAAGCAACAAATAATTAATATTTTATACTGTGAAATAATATTAGATATTTTGATTTTATAATTTTAATATTGCAACAAATTAGCAATTTTAATTAAGGTATGAAATAAGCATTGTTTGTTTTTATTTGTTATGATTTAAACTAGTTCTTTACTTTTGCTTACGTATGCTTTTGTCAGAATGCTAAAATATATTTTAATTTTTTGTCTTTTTATGTTATTTTTGTGAGATATTGTCTTTAGAATATTATTTGTTTGCATTATTAAATTTATTCTACTAAAAAGAGAAGGGGGGGATTGAGGGGGGCATAGCCCCCTCATGTACAAAGTAATTCAATTTTATTAAACCAAAGCTTTATATGTACATGTAAGCTTGTAATGTGTTTAAAAAAAATTTTTTTTCATAAAAATATTTAAAAGCCATTAAAATAAATCATAGCAAAGTTAATGTGCGAGTCAATTATCTTGGAAACCAGCACCATCTGATCCGCCATATTATTTACAATTGGCATCGGCAAGGCAAACTTGGGTTGGCAACAAAATCGCCAAAAGAACTAATACTAAAGCTGTACCAAAAATTTATAATTTCAGAGAATTTTCCAGACTCTCTTGACCTATTTCCCATTTTCCAGACTCTCCTGACCTATTTCCAATTTTCCTGGCATTTTCCAGACTCTAATGACCTATTTCCCATTTTTCTGAACGGTAGACACTCTGTTCAAGGTTCCTTTCATACAAAGGATTACATTTACATATGTCACGCACAGGTTTTTTTTTTTTCTAACTAGGTTTGCATATGTAACCTTTTAACGCACAGTGTTTCTGCTCTGGGAACACCAAACCCTGACGTTTTGACTGTTGCCAGTCACGAAGAATAGATTGGATTTCTATAAAAATAGTTGCGGGTGACATAGCTCCACGAGAAACCTTTACTTTTTAGCACGTCATTTCCCGTAAAAAAATGGTCATGATTATTTTTAACAGCACTGACATCTGCTGAAAAATGGAAGAATGCGAGAACAGCTGGATAGATTGCCCAATGCTGAAAAAAGGGCAGCCGTTGCCATCGCTCGACTTAACTACCAGCAAGATGGCGGACGATCGAAACGTTCATCGCATGCCACAGATCTAGAGACCCTTTTTTGACGACAGCTGTCTGTGCCGCACAGCCAGCTGCATCAAAAAAGGGTCTCTAGATCTGTGGCATGCGATGAACGTTTCGATCGTCCGCCATCTTGCTGGTACTTAAGTCGAGCGATGGCAACGGCTGCCCTTTTTTCAGCATTGGGAAAGGGTTGCACCTCAAAGCGTTAAACATTCTTTACAGGAGAATCTGTTCAGACACAAGATTTTTCTTGTGTGTGCGTACGACGATGTCGGTTCAGGTTTTGCTTAAATGTGAATGCTTTCTTACAAAATTCACACACGTAAGATTTCTCTTCCTTATGCATAAGAAGATGCGTATTCAGGTTTCCTTTAAAAGAAAAACGCTTCTGACATATGTCACACGCATAAGGTTTTTCGCCTGTGTGGGTACGAAGATGTCGGTCTAAGGTTTGCTTAATTGCGAATGCTTTCGGACAAAACTCGCATGCATAAGGCTTCTCTTCCGTATGTTTATGCAGATGTGCATTTAAGTTCCCTTTATGGCAGAATCCCTGTTGGCAAATATCACACACGAAAGGTTTTTCCGTCGTGTGGGTAAAAAGATGCAAATTCAGGTTTCCACTATTATAGAATCTTTTCTGACATATGTCGCATGCATAAGCTTTTTCAACTTTGTGGATACGAAGATGTGCAATCAAGTTTTCTTTACCAGAGAATCTCTTCTGACATATGTCGCACGCATGAGGTTTTTCGCCCGTGTGAGTACGAAGATGTGCGTTGAAGCGTTCTTCGCGAGAGAATCCCTTCTGACATAGGTCACACACGTAAAGTTTTTCTGTTGCGTGGGTGAGGAGATGCATATTCAAGTTTCCTCTCTCAGAAAAGGCTTTATTGCATATGTCACACACGTGAGGCTTTTCCCCTGTATGTGTACGAAGGTGTCTAACACAGTCTTGTTTATGAGAGAATCCTTTCTGACATATGTCACATGCATAGGGTTTCTCCGTCGTGTGAGTGCGAAGATGTATAGTCAAGTGCCCTTTCCGAGAGAATCTTTTCTGGCACGTGTCACATGTATAGGGTTTTTCTCCTGTGTGGGTACGAACATGTGCGATCAAGTTTTGTTTATGGGAGAATCCTTTCGTACATATGTCGCACACATACGGTTTCTCTCCACTGTGAACACGTAAATGACCCTTCAATCTGAACAGCGTGGGAAAGTTTTTCTGACACTCGTTGCACTGGAACTCTTTCTCGCCTGCATCAGTACAAGAATCAACTCTTGGAAGAGGATCTTGAGAAAACATTTCTTGGTGAGCAGCACTGTTACAAGGTTTGACATCCATGGGAGAAGGACAATTGATGAAATTCATCTAGTAAAAAGTTAATTCTTAGTTTTATAAAATCATCCTCATTTTTATAAAATAACGCACATTTTATAACGATAGCTTATGAAACTATGATAAAATCTTCAAAAGCTTTTATGTGCACTCTCTCATTTTGTTCTATGATCTGTATTTAAAAAAAAAAACCTTTTATTAATTTATCATCTCTAAATATTACACTACGTGTATCGAGAATGTCAATTTTTGTGTGGGGGGGGGAGAAGAGGGGAAAGCAAAGTTCTCGACACGATTTTTAGATTGCGTCTTGATTTTGAGTTCTCCTAGCTAAGCGAGAGTTCTAAAAACCGTACACTTTACTTAATTCGTGAATTTGGCATTTTAAATTTCCTAAACCTTTACATCTCTTATAATTATTTGTAGAAATGAAGACTTGATTACATATACAGAATAAAGCATTTGCTCGTAAATCCGTAGTCAACCAACTCAAATCAACTGCTTCGTAAACATAATAAGTTTGTTGCCAAAATAAAATAAAATTATAATAACGATCCTAAAAATGACATTTTTTCCTTGGCATAGCTGTAAAATTATTCAGGCTTTTTTTAATTTTAAAAATAAAAGTCTTGGTTTAATTTTCTAAGAAGTTATTTAAATATCTCAAAAATTTAACATAATTTTATGTAAAAATAATATTTTATAAGGTATTTTGATAAATATTTCTAGTACTGTGGCAACGACAGTCAATTAGAGATGGGCGGTTCGACTCATTTTACTGATTCGAATCTCGACTCACTCACTACTTCGATGATTCGAATCAGTGATTCGAATCTTGAATCAATAAAACAACTAAAGAAATTTTCCCTCTCTCTGCGCCGAAAGCCGTACTATTTAAACACCCTTCACCCATTCATCGGGTTTCTTCTCCGCTGAGTTCTCGGGCAGTTAGCATCTCTCTCTCCTTGCTCCAGTAAAACTAGTGTTTAAACTGCCCGAAATGAAAATACAGGGGAGCTTCGTATGACCCCCTGGGCCTGTAAGATTAAAAGGTTAAGTTTGGTGTCAAAGTATTCGAAATTTTATGTATCGATGGGGGTCCCAGAGGGGGGGTCGAGAATCAATAAAAACGCGCTCCGATGGATAGTTTCCGAGATATACGTTAATTAATTATGGTAATTAGACTAATTAACCATGATTGAGGCTTAAAAGGACTGCAAACATGTAGAAATTGGCTCTGGGATGGTTTCCAGACTTTGGAGTTGCCGCCGGAGGAGGCTAGTGTTTAAAATGCCCAAATTGAAAATATAGGGGAGCTTCGTATGACCCCCTGGGCCTGTAAGATTAAAAGGTTAAGTTTGGTGTCAAAGCATTCGAAATTTTAAGTATCGGTGGGGTGTTGAGTCTAGGGGGGGTCGAGAATCAATAAAAACGCGCTCCGGTGGATAGGTTCCGAGATATACGTTAATTAATTATGGTAATTAGACTAATAAACCATGGAGCTGTTTTTTCTGCGATGAGAGAAGAAGAAGCTTTCCGAGAGAAAGCAGTAGCAAAAGCATCACAAGCTGGTATTGATCTCAGGATTTTCTTATCGCCGGCCTCAGAGGCGTAGCCAAGGGGGGGGGGGTTAGGGGGGTCATAACCCCCCATGAGGAATTTTTTGCCATACAAAATGTATATTCTTCACTACATTATCATACACACGTATACATATATATGAGTTGCAGTAGTCATAACCCCCCCCCCATAAAAAAATTCTGGCTACGCCCCTGGCCGGCCTGTATTTTTGCCCTTTATCGAATTCGAGATTTCACTGAAATGAAAATGGGAATATCGGATATTTGATGTTGAAATAAAACCGATATGTCGATTTTTGGCCCAGTCCTACTGAGGGGCTGCTGCCCCCCCCCAAAAAAAATGGGACCCTTTACTTAGCTTACAATTGAACTTTATCTTTAAATTTGATACCAGCCCACCCGAAATAAAATCCTGGCTACGCCACTGTCAATAACACTAACTACGCCACTGCTTTAGGCCCTATTTTGTATTTCTCTGAATTACGAAAGAAAATAAAATCATTCCCCTTAAACGAAAAACAAGGTAAAAAAAAAACAAGGAAATCTGCTGCAATAAAGCGAAATGTTATTTTGCTTACTACAAAGTCCTTTTGTGAGAGCGCTTAATACCGCCCCTGTATCCTTCATTAAAAGTGACAAGCACAATCCTAACTTTATTTCATTCTATTTCCCTTCACATGAAAATCCGCCACCATGTAAACTTAACGTTCCGTTTTTTTTTTTTTTTTTTTTTTTTTTTGAGGGTGGGGGCAGGGGGACATATATTAAAGTTAAAAGTAGAAAAGGGATGTTTCATTAAATTTTAAACAAATATTAAATCAGTCAGACAAGTTGGAAGGAGGGATTTTCTTAATTTTTTTTTCGGGGGGGAGATTGACCCCTCTTGCCCTTAGGAAGTAACGCCTATGCCACCCGCCAAAAGCAAACGATGTTCGACCCACTCCACACCCACAGACAGATAAAACTTTAAAATCCGACCACCAACCAAGAAATGAAACACCAAAGATTCGAAAAAAAAACTTCAATTAAATGAAACATCCTTTCAACTCTTTTCGACTCCTTTCGACTCTGAGTCGATAGAAGATTCGAAAAAACCCCTCCAATTAAATGAAACATCCTTTCAACTCTTTTCGGCTCCTTTCGACTCTGAGTCGATAGAAGATTCGAAAAACTAACGAATCTCAACGATAGTATACAATCACCGAAACAGAGCGAAACACTGAATCAGTAAAGATTCGTTGCTGCACCAACTCAGTGACCAACTCACCCACACCCACTCATTTACTGTTTCAAATCATCTATCGACTCAGAGTCGTAAAGAGTCGAAAGGAGCCGAAAGGAGTCGTAAAGAGTCGAAAAGAGTTGAAAGAGTAAGGGAAAATCCCTGGGAACGGCAAAGGGAAAATAAGTTTTTCTTCCCTTCGCACTTGGAATGTATTTCCCTTGAGGGCTTGAGATTCGAATCAGTAGAGAGTGAGTGTAAAGTCTGAGCCACTCAGTACCAAGATTCGAATCACTGATTCGACTCATCGAATCATTGGCCATCTCTACAGTCAATTAGATGAATAAAGAACGAAACTCGTTCTTCAGTATATTGCTCAGTGGCTTTATCAATCTTTACTTTTCTGAAAATATGCTGAAACTATTGAAAAAAAAAAAAATGTTGATTAACTTCATATAAAGTCAAATGAAGGCTTTTCCCCCCTAAAAATGAAAAATAAGATTATTTTTATTATTCGTGGTTTTTTTTGGCAACTGACCTAATGTGTTTGTTTGTGTACAAAAAAGTACAAAGTTGTGGTCTGATCACGAAGTTCTGATAGTAGATAAAGTTTGATTAGTATATTCGAGGTAAGTTAACATTTTATGCTGTATGTATAATTTTAGTCTTCGTTTATAAAATAATAAATGAAGAAATATATTAATATAGCGTAGATAAGATATATTAATATTCTTATCTACGCTAGTTTTCAGGAAGGAAAGTACTATTTTTAGAACTGTTGCTTGACAAGGAAAAGTGAAGGTTAACCTTTTATCTATCGAATTAAAAATTGGGTTGATTCCTACTTTAGGACCCCCACTCTCGCCAACGTAAAAAATCGCCGCGTTTTGGCGAACCTTCCTGTCAATAGTCCGTGATCGCGCATGCGCACAAGTTTAACGCCTTCCAGAGAAACTGGATGAAATTAATGTGAACAATTCAGCATTAAACGCACCAAATACGGAGTTTGACGACAATTATTAAAAATTAATTAGTTGGCAAGTAAAATAAATGTAATGATGTACTTACATGTTCCAAATGACTTCATTTGACAAGAATTTATGAGCAGATTCTTTAAATTTATATGTATTTCCTTTATTAAAAGCGGATTCGTGAATTTTTACTTTATTTTAACCAGTGAAGTATGTTGAATCGCAACAATTTTAGGAAATGGAATCAGAATGTTAAAATAATTAACAAAAGAACTAATTCTGCAATGATTTTTAAAAATTTGCAAGGCAAATTTAAAACACCTCACCAAATTAAGAAACAGAATAGATAAATTCACCGAATCCGCTGTTTAGAAATAGTTATCAACTAATAAATTCGAAAAGAACTCAATTCTTTTAAGTTAAAATATTAACATTTAAAATTGTCCTAGCAACCAATTTTCAGATGCCAGAAATTTTTGCGTCCGTGATATTAAATTATATCATTAATGCATAAATAAAAATATATATGTATACTTTAATATTTAAAGTTACCCTAGCAACCAAATTCCCGGTATCAGATTTATTTGAGCTTGACGATGCTAATATAAATGAGTTGAAATCGTCTGCTCCTATTAATACGTACCAATATGAAAATAAAACAGGAATTTAGTACCCAGTGTTTGCGAAATTATACTTTACTGGGTAAAAGCCAATAGAAATTTTCTAAACTCAGATCGAAAATGCGTAAAAGGATACTAAACCTTATCGTTGCCTACGTAATACTACATATTATGAGCATTTCGTAGGCAACGGCCTTATCAATGATCAAAACTCATGACTGATCACGTGCAAAATCAACTGGAATACCGGCTGATTACTGAGAGAAATTTACGAATAAACCCTTTGCCGTATGGCTGCAATATAAATACAAAAAATCGTAATGGCAACTGTATATCAATATTTATCGTCGCGTTGGCGAGAGTGGGGGTCCTAAAGTAGGAATCAACCAAAAATTGCTATTGTTTATTTTCTCTTGTTTTAGATAGACAATAAATGATTAATTTTTTTCGAATAGAGTTTATAAGTTTTGGGCTACAACTAAGCCGAAAGTACAAATCATTTTATTATGGAGGCATCTAATAGGTGGACCATCGTTGCTTCCTATGAAGGGACGGACATGTTAACATCCATGCCCAACCCGGGATTCGAACCCGGACACAAGGCGGGATAGAATGGTTCTTAAGCCACTACACCACCTGGGTGGCATAAATGATTAATGTAATATAAAAGAAAATTCAGAAAATTTATAAGCACTAGCAGGGTGTCGACAAATCAGGGAAATCATGGAAAAATCAGGGTACTTTATCGATCTGGAAATATCAGGGAATTTTGTAAAAATATTTAAAAATCAGGGAACTTTCGTTTTTGCCTAGTGAACTAGATCGTTTTTAGTTGTCAATCAGCGTCTGACTCGCGGCTCCGTTTTGGATCATACGATACTCAACTGATGCAGACATTTTAGGGATCCACAAACCAGAATACAAATCATACGAGAACATAGAAATATGAATACGAGACTCAAGTGATGTAGGTACTATCACTATATGAATGCGAAAAAGCGCATGCATTCGGACTCGTTCTGAAATGCGGATCATACTAGAAACCGGATCTGCTAATCGTATCGGCATGTGAATTAGACATGAGACGGGCTCATCCCAAGCCCAAGCCCGAACCGGGCTCGGGCTCTGTAATTCACAATTGTGTTCGGGCTCGGGCTTATGAAAAATTTCTCCTTTATTGAACAAACTGCTTGAAACAGATTTTAAAAAGTGATTCGTGAGGAAAATAAAAGTACTTATAAAAGATAAATAAATAAATAAACAAATAAAAATAGCGGCACGGGCGTCTAGAAGGTGCGTGAAGCTCTTTGGGTATTTTAGAACGCCGGTTTATATTCCTTAGTTAGTCATGAGATCCGACATTTTTTGATACAGGATGGATACAAAGAATTAGAAAGTGCATTGGGAGTTTGCAACTATATTTGTCTTTAATTTGCACAAACGGCAAAATTTATTGTATTCTATCAATGAAGTAATTGAATTTTTTTTTTTATCTTTAGCTGCAATTTCGGGCTCGGGCTCCGAATTAAATAATATTGCTCGGGCTCGGTCTTTTAGTGTTCAACTAAATTTCATGTTTGGATTTATGAAATTGAACTACAATTTTATTAATATTAAGTATTTTTGTGGTTTTCTCTTATTCATTTCCCAATATGAAGCATTCATCTGTTGGTGCATGATACACAATGGTGATTTACATGAAAGATTATGGCATGTATATAAATATAATTAGTTCTGGAAATTTGATAAAGATAGTCAGGGAAAAATCAGGGAACTTTTTTTCTCAATTTCTGTAGCCACCCTGACTAGCTATGGATAGCCAAGTTCACCAAGTCATGACACCTACGATCACAGATTTACTTATACAAGGTACTTGCGTATTATCCTGGTGGTCATTCCGCCAAATTATTTATTCGTCAAACATGCTGGTAAACTTTTGCCAATCATATTTGGAACCAGTAACAACGTGTTCTTTATACCCTTGTTTTCTTTTTTTCTTTCTCTCAATATTTACTACTCTTTTGACTAAAGCTTTTTTGTAGTACTTGTTTTGTACAATTTGATTCCTCTCTTTCCGAAGCAGGGTTGGAAAAAAACCCGGTTTATTTGAAAAAAACCAAAAAACCGGGTTTATTTGGTTTAAACCAGGTTTTTTTTGGTTTAAACCAGGTTTTTTTTTAATCCTTTTATAATTACATGTTACATATTTATAAATAAAATTATTTGTAAAATGGTCAAATGAAAATTAATATTTCTTCTGAAAATAATTAAAACAAAGTAAATAAAAAATTGTTTCTATACTTATGTGGACATTGAAATCATTCAATTTTAATATTTTATTTAGAGATACTATTTTTTTATATTTAGTATCTACTTATATAATACGCTAATGTATGCGGTACCAAAATTGACGATATTTTTATGCTGGGAGTGGCAAGAACTAGATGTAAACATTAGCATAATAACAATAACACACGTGCAAAAATCCAGATTAACAGTTCAATGACGTCAAGTGAAGCAAGCATATTCGTTACTGGTTACGTGCATCACGCAGTAGATAGATTAAAAAATAACAATGTATATGCAAAGAAGCAAAACCTTTCAGATTTTTTTACTTCACGTTTATTGCACATTTAAAAAAAAAAAACCACTTTGCAATGGGTTGAAGCATATTTTAGCCATTTCCTGTTTCCATACACAAAAAAGCAAATTGTTTCTTTTTGGTTTGATTAATGGCAACGGTACTCTGAGTGATCTGACAAAGGATAGGAGGTGCCTTGACAGGAGGACTTTCTAAGGGGTTTTAATGCGTATCCATGTTACATCTGGAGAAAACCTACCAAAACTGCAGACCATTAGATCGACAGCCGCATGATGGGACCCAAATCCGGGACCCTCACACTTCGGCCATCTACCATTTTCAGTGACATTACCACCGTGCCATGATGAGGACCCCAAAATCTTTCGGATCTATTCACATGTTCCATGGCCACCATCAGCTTTTGTCATGATACCCCCAAAATTTGTAGCAACCATAACCTAAATAAATTTCATGAAAAATACTGTTAAAACCATGAAATATGATTTTCGTTGAAAGGACTCTGATAATTTGGACCAAAAAAAGTGACTGAGTATATAGAATAGTAAGGTATGGGACGGCGAAGCTGGCCACCTTGGCAGCTAGTATAATATAATACTTTACTAATTGTTGACTACATTTTGCATGGAATATTGCTCTTAGATTCATCAGTAATAATGGTGATAAGTTGTTCAAAATAACATTTTTAAGGTTTAGAAATAAGTTGTTAAAACACAAAACCTCTATTTTAGAAACAAGTTAAAAATGCAGCCTATAATTTAAGTTTAATTAATAATTTTTAATAATTATAAAACAATAAGGTATCTAGAGTGATATAATAAAGTTATTCTTGATACTTATGAGGATAATTTAAAAATATATTAGAAGGTATTCTACCTGTAGTATTCGTAATTTTAAATTATTCTTTTAAAAAAACCAATTGGTTTTTTTGAGAAAAAAACCATTTGGTTTAAACCAGTCGGTTTAAACCATGCCAACCCTGTTCCGAAGTCATGTGGCGAAGTGAAAAATCTGTATTAAGATAAATGTGTCACAATTCATAATTACATTAATGAATGGTTGAAAACAATTTAATATATGTAATGAAACTAATTAAAAATGTTTCTTTCCTTCTTTAAAAAAAATCTTCACTTTAAGCCTAACACAACTACATAATTTTAAAAGCATACTTTACTCTTCACAAATGAAACATCACCATAAAATCCTGATTATAAGCCTCCCTTACCCCCCACCCCAATTGCTTGGAAGAAGGACAAAATGCATTCCTGGCGATGGCCACAGCTACGAATTGTGACGTCACCATGAATGACAGCTGTGACATCATTGCCAAAGGGGTGGAAAAGGGGGGACCAATTATAAGGGCCTGCCCCTAATTTAACTGATTTAGAATTTACAGAAGGGCGGGGCTTATAATCGGGATTTTATTACTTATTCTAAAATATTCGGTTTTAAATTATACTTAAAACATAAAAAAGAAGTTGAGCATTCTAAAAATTGGGAAAAATATCTTAATAATTATTTCCTGATTGTAATATTAATA